>JAMPIV010015989.1:0-724880 GCA_024509875.1 Oreohelix idahoensis | reverse complement strand
GTTTCCTCTCCTCGGCGTCTCTGTCCAATCTTTTGTTTTCATTTTCCATTTGTAGCTGGATTTTTCTCTCCTCAGCCTCAGCTTCTCTTTTTTGTTTTTCCAATTCACTCTGCTGTTTCCTCTCTTCAGCTTCTGCTTCTCTTTTTTGTTATTCCAATTCAATTTGGAATTTCCTTTCATCTGACTGCATCTGCAATCTTAAATTCTCAGCCTCTCTGTCTAATCTTTTATTTTCCTCTTTCTGTCTCTTTTCTTCAGACTTCAATGCCTTGGCAAACTGAGTAGTCGCGAATTCCTCCAATTTCTCACCAGTCTTACCAAGGGATTTCCCTTGTTCAATAAAGAAGTCTAGTGTAGACATTCTGTCTAATGAGATCCGTTACCTGAAATAATACAATATATTATCCCAATCTCAATGGGAGACAAGTCTGTAATACTGGACTTGTATAATCACCTCACTATACTTTAACCTTTGTGAGTGACCAGTCTTAGTCAATGACCTTGTATAATTACCTTGATTCTGTATAATAATATTACCATATCTGAAAAGTGCATCATAATAGTAATAACAATCCCTGACCAAGTATTTAAATACAGACTGTATGACAACAATATATATATCACTTAACAAAGACAAACATATCAACAAACGAAAACATTTGCAGAAGTCAAAAAATTATAAGGCGAAACTAAGGAAAAAATAATCACAAAGTATGTGATGATAACTGCAAACAATCAACAAAACAAATGACACCACAGTGTATAAACATAAGGGTGTATAGAAATGAACAATAGAAAAGAGTAGGCAGACAAATACAAACAAATCAAATCGAACTAAAGAACAGAAAATATATGATAACAATAACGAAAAGGTACACTTCGTCACAACTAACAAAAAATAGCAACGAATGTCGTTAGCAATTTCCAATTAAGGAAAATTGCTCAGTCCCTAAAGACACGCTCTCAGCAGATACCTCTGTTACGTGGTATTATCTACAGAAGTCACCTTTCCAACCAGCCCGCGAAACACACACACAAAATAACATGTAACACAAAGCAAAATAGGGTGTGTTGTAAGAAGGCTCAGTCATACGTAATACAATGGTTCAAAGTTTCCAAAAAACAATCACCACTTATCTTAAATACACTCCTAGCCTTAGTCAACAATGTTGTACATAGAAACAATAATGGCATGAAGCTCCACCGTTGAAGGTTACAACAGCTGAATCTTGGATGTTCACGTCGAGTTCCAAACTGTTGACGGTGTGTTGATGTACAATATGAATCGTGTTGTCCAGTTTCCAATGTGTAGTTCTCATGAAATGTCAATTCCTCGATCTGTCCAGTGTGCAGCTTAGATCCACAGATCTGGCCTACCAATTTATGTTATAGAACTATTTATATGGCCACCAGTTTATGTTACACACCAGTTCCGTATGCGTGTTAAAGTTGGTGAAGAACTGTTACTGATGTGTACATAGTGAAATGTTATGATCTGTTTATATGAAAGTATTTGTATCGTCTACCTCAATGTCGCTGCTGTGTTGATGTGGAGTGCTGTGTAGAATGTAGTCGGACTGACCTGGGCCAAATAGCATGGTAGCCTAATTAGCTCACCAGGCGTTGAGGTGCTGTGAAGGTGCCATGTTGCCATTCAACATAAGGCAGCTCTCAAGGTGTGTAGTCCCCGACAGTTTATAAATGTTGATGAAGAGGTGTGGATGAATGCACGCGAATGCTTGATGGTACTTTAAGGTAGATGATTCACCCCCTCACTCCCATGCAGTAGTCAATGAATTGTGTAACTGCAGTTTCATGACAACCATTTATTACGTTACACAGTGACATCTACAACAGTCAAATAGACGAGGATCAGGAACATTACATCAATGGATAAATGACTGGCAAGTACATCTAAAGTTCATATAGCATGACCCATCCATCTAGTCGGACGAATCGACAATGATCTGTCCTTTCGAAAATAGTTCTATAACATTAATGGTACCACTGACTCAGCGCGTCAGGTACTCTAAATAACTCCCTCGTACACCAGGCGAGTTTTCATTTACATAGTTACAATAGCAATAAGCTGTAGCTCATCTGGTCTTCCACTCCAGATAGTTATATTCTTCTGTTCGAAGATATCAGCCGTAATATTGGGCCTCTACGAGAAAGTAAACACTGTAGATTCCTCATACGTAGACATAATCGTCCATGTTCAAATATACCGCTAACATGCGGGTTTCAGAATAATATCTATTCTCCTGGGCTTCTGTGTAAATATAAGACTAACAGTCTTAATTGGCTCCATCGAGCGTAACAAATAAAGTACTCTGCATCTCAACCATCCGTGAGCTCTCCTCACAGGTTGACTCAAAATATGTTCTGCAAACACTGCAAATAAAAGTAATGTTAAAGTTCATTTTACCTTGCTTCGAATTCCTATCACAACTTAACAACTACTGTCGTCTTCCTGACGAACAGAATAACACAGGGGAACCTTAAACACAAGTGGAAGAGTTTCCATCCCCAAGGTAATGCAGAGAGAACAAACAGACATCTTGTCTGACAGAACCCAGATCAACCCTCCTTGCCGGAAGAATCCCGTTCGCGCCCCGCCACTGCGCATGCCTAGACAGCCATAATCAAAGAAAGAAAGGGAAGATAACCCTACATAAACTGTCACAGTAAAGTTATTCCCAGTTCCCTAACCCTGACCAGCAGAAAATATCAAATAAATTTACAACCTATGAACCCGTCAAAAACGACAGCAACACCCCTGATATCTGGTCTCAATTTCTAGCTCTCTTAGCTTGTAGGTCTTAATGCTCATTTTTCCCGTTCGTTTACTTAGTTTCTTGCGTGATGTTGGGCAGTTCCTAAGCTGAGCAACTCTTTCAGTTGTTCTTTTGATCGTAAGCACGTAGTGATCACTTCCAATCTCTGGCATTCCGGGCATATTTGAATGAGCTTCTCCTAACAATGGCATAGTCGATCACTGACTTCTCATTCTTTGTTGGTTCGCATCTAGTGTATGTATGTATGCGCTTATGGGGGAACTTCGTGTTTGTAATGATCAGATTCTGCTCACTGCAGAATCTAAAGAGTCGCTTTCCATTGTCATTGATAGTATCTTCTCCATATCTTCCGATAACTCCACCCCATCTAACATGATCATTTCCAACTCTGGCATTGAAATCTCCGAGCATGATAGTTTCATCTAGGCAGTCATCCACTGTCCTTTGAAGCAGCTCGAAGAATTCCTCCTTGACCTCTGCTCACTCATCCTCATTAGGCCCATACACTATGACCAGCTTGACTATGGTTTCTCCTTCTTTTAGTTCTACAACCATAATGCGCTCTGAGACAAAGTTGCATCCCTTGATACTATCTTTTTGGTTTTTGGCCACAATGCAACCCACGCCCTCTTTAGCTCTTTCAGATGTGGGTACATCACTGTGGAGCAGCGTGTTACCATCGAGATCCATGACTCCTTGTCCTTTTTTCTTTGTTTCCGTTATAGCCAGGATTTCTAGTTTTGCTTTCCTCATCTCTTCCATCAGCTCCTATTCTTTCCCATTTATACTTCTTGTGTTCCAAGTTCCATAAGTCGTAGTCTTTAGTCCGTTCCAGTTCGTCGCCTTTAGAATCAGTCCGATTTTCTCTCTTGTAGTTCTCATAATCAAAAGTTTAAAGCAAATAGGTGATTGGCCTGTTGTGCCTTTGCATGGAGGAGGGGCTGCCTCCTTACGGCCTCCATGCAGGCCGCCCTCCTCCTTTTTCAGCCGGGCTTGGGACCGTTCTACGCGGAGTTGCGAATCACTTGGTCTGGAAATATTTTGATTCCTCTTATGACGGGTGTTCTGAAAATCACTTGGTCTAGAAATATTCTCTTATGACGGGTGATCCAATTCATCAGGTTTCCAGTCTTAATATTTAACGTCCTGGTCCCTTAAGTTTACAGTCTTTGTATTTAAATATGCGGGTTTACTTGTAAGTTCTAATTTTGCCCAAATACTCGATCTGTCACTTATAATTATGGAATTCTAAGTCCGATGTCTCAGTGGCTTCTGGGAGTTTGCTCATTTGACGATGCGATACAGTCTCTGATCAGTGTCTCTGATTTCGCTAGATTTTATTTTCAGTTTTCAGTTCAAATCACAGATTGTGCTTCCGCCGAATTATCGAATGAAATTCAATGTATATTCCGGTCTCACTTCAAACCAATGATTAGCTCTTTAGCACTATCTGGGTTGGGGTGTTTTAATTCTTAATCTCCCCCCGTGTTTTAAAATATTACATTTTGCAATTCCATCGCATGACCTCTTTCAATATGTCGTAATGCTTCCGCCAACTCACAAACAAATATGTAAACACATTTTCTGGCGTAATACTTTCCGCCCAGAATGTCTACTCTGCCATCTTATCTGTAATGATGATAGAGACAGAGTTCCGTGGATGCGATAATCTAATTATCACATGTGTGGGTGAATCACCCAGACTGATTTCTCAGACGGACAATATAGCTTTCTTTATGTCGATCAGGCGAGACCGTCTTGGGTAAACAGCACCGTCGCTATCAAAAGGTAGTAAGACTGATTGAAATGATAAGCGTATAATCCTCTGACCGGTCTAATTGACAGCTAGTCATGCAATTCACCTGGCGGAATGTTAACAGTCTAGGAGCGGCTTCAGAGCACAAATAATGGAATGGCAAAATATGCCAAATAATTAGCGATGAGTGAGAGAAAAATGAAGAAAACAAGTGATACTGTCGGAGTGGATGGAAGAGTGAGAGAGGGGCACAAAAGTACATGTACAAATTACAAACGTTTCGTCACAATTACCAATTATGCGTGTATGTTTAAAAAAAATAACCAAGCAAGCAAAAACGAAATAAAACAAAACAAAACCAAACAAAAACACCAAACAATAATAATATTCTAAGGAGAGGTGTTAAGGCCTGGTGTTTCTAGTTGTATAATCGACTTTAATAGATATTTCATTGACTTTCACTGGCCCATAAGTCATATGTATTGTTAGAACATCATTAGACCTTCACCTTCCCAGTTACTATATATTAACTTTTGTTCTTGTTAAGTACTGTTTGACTATATTATGCAGTTCTCTAGGTCTATTCTCAACGCCTCCTCTATATTTACATGTAAATATGATGCCTGTAAATAATCTAATATTGGTATTCTCATTTGTTCATACCTCTTACATTTTAACAAGAAATGCTCTGTATTATTGTCTTGAAGACATTCTGCACAGTAAGGTTCTTCTATTCTGAAAAAGCCTTTTCCCAGCTGTAGTCTGAGAAGTTTCTTATTACTGGGAATTTCCAATTCCCTAGATATCTGACATGTACATGTTTTTGTTGGAGCCTTGAACATCTTATATGCATGTCTTCCTTTCAGGTTTTTATCCCACTCTGTTTCCACTTATATATTATTAATTCTTTAATTACGCTTTTAATCTGTGATTTACTCATTTATACATTTATTAAATTGTTATCAGATCTACCTTTCTTAGTCTCTTTATCTGCATTTTCATTTCCCACTATGCCAACTTGTGAAGGTATCCAAGCAATTAAGACTGAACATCCTCTGGAATATAAGTAATGTAGTAGCCAGAAATATCTCCTCTGCTATATTAGGTCTACTGCACTCTTAGTGCTTGAATTGCTGAAAGAGAGTCAGTTAAAACTGTTAGTATCTCCTTGTTATTAGAGAATATTTCCAGTGCTTTTAATATTGCCGTATTCTCTACAGTGAAAATGGGTGTATATCCGTGATACTATTTTGCCATTTTCCATACTCAAATATATATTTGTTACCAGTTTATTTTCTTTAACACATTTTTTTGCAGGAGATTTATCATCATCATGGGAGCCGCGCTAGCGTAGTGGTTACCACACCGCTCTGGCGTCCGGGTGATCCAGGATCAAACCCGGCCGACGGCATTTGAGGATTTTTCGTCGACCGGGATTTGGACTTGATTAACTCGAGACCTGGCGAGGACATTTGAAGGAGTATCGTCGACCAGGGACTGGCGGCTCCTGAGCCGACCCAGCTCTAATGGGTACCTCCGAAATCGGCGAGTATTTGCCTGAATGGCGAGGGACACCTGTCTCTGTACAAGAAAAAAAGGGATACTCACGTAAAATCAATGTCAGGTTAGACATTAATAATAACCTGAGATTTCGCCTCGAGTATTAGCGGGCGTACGAAAAAAAAATCATCATCAGTTGCCATCTCCGCAACGAAGGTTGGCTGTAATAGATCTCCAACGTCTTCTGTCTCTTGTCTTGGTGGTGCACTCTGATAGACTCTTTCCTGTCCATCTCTTGATGTTATCTTCCCACTTATAGCGCTGTCTTCCCCTTGCACGTTTGCCTTCAACTCTCCCTTCTGTTATGGTCTTCTGCAAGGTGTTATGCCTTTTTATGTGGCCAAAGTATTTTAGCTGCCGAACTTTGACCTCCCTCATTAGTTCTCTTTTCATACTGTGGTGAACTTCTAAATACAATATCTAAATTAGAACATAACAGTATAGTGCATAAAGTCAAAGATAGGATAGTACTAAAACTTTTCGGCGAGAATCTTAGTCGTCGCCTACGCCTTCAGCTTATTATTTGATAAAGCCTTAGCCGAACCAAAAAGGGTACCCAATTTTTCAAATTCGTCCTTGAGACAAACGTAATACTTTCCTAGGTCAACTAAGTATTTGCCTAAATACATTGTAGAAGGGAGGGGCACGGATAGATAACAAACGCAAATCACGTCTCACATGTTTCTAAAAATAAAACTAACTTGCTAGTATTGCCCTTAGGCGGTTTCAAAAATACGATGTAACGTGAGAAAAAAGTGGACACTACGGTCATGAAAACACGCTTAGCTCTTATTGCGAATGACGTAAATTCTCGTGTATTACGAGAGACTCTCGTAATTAGCTTGAAAGTACATGGGAAAAGAATTGAACAGGAGGTAGTTTAAAAATCAACAACTAACATGGAAAAAAATATGGAATATTGAACCCAGCCACTTAGCCACATAAAAATCATATATTCGTGTACCTGTGGCCTCGCTGACTAAGAATATGTTATCAATTACATAAATAGTCCATTAGATAATCAAATATTGGGAATAATACATAGAGAATCGGAGATACTGTCAGGTCAAGTCATGTCTGCTTAGATTGGATAGCATATTTTTTTGGAAGAAAAGTAGGTGAGAGAAAGGCTAAGATAGTACAATGAAAGGGATTGGATGGAATTTGAAAGAAGCCGTAATATTATTGGCTGACCTAAATATACAAATCTAGTTGGTAATAGTAACGCATAGGGTTTGAGATATTTTTTTTTTTAATTCATTCAAAAAAAGAGATGCTTGGTCTCATTGGCCAAAGCTTTTTAACATGATAGGAAAGTAGGATGCTGGCTGCCATTTTTTCAAAATATTCAGACGAGCAAGCAGCGATGAACAGACTTGTGGTTTTTTATTAATAATACTACCATCAGAAAGCAGTCTGAACAGAGGCAGTGATGAAAGTGTGCTATATTCTATTGCCTAATTCATCGTTACTTGTTTATATTTCCTTGATATGTGGTAAGATTGAGTTTATTGACTTTTTAATTAACAAAGGGTTGTGTGTAAGAACGGCCATGAAAAAAGATTGTAATTAAATGGTTCCATAACAGACTTAGGCATGGCCTAGATGTTGATCCATCATATAAGGGACTATCTATAAGTTTAAAACTACAGGACTATATATATGATGGTCATACAGGAACATTACACCTATCTTATTGCATGGAAAAGATTATTGCAGGAATGACAGAGGCGTAGCATCCATTAGGGAAGAGAAAAGAAAACTGGTAAAATTTGTTCCATCAAACTAAAGGGGAGAAGCATGGTTGTTAAAGAGAGCTGACCATGTTCTTTTGTAATGCATATATGTTTACATGTAAATTGGGAGGAATTAGTTTGATATTCAGACAGAACCATAACTTGCATTGACAGGGGTTCCTGCTGGCACTTGTCTGGTGCTAGTACTCGATCAGTGAAGAAGTCTGCAATATTTCAAAGAGTCTCTGGCACCTACTTGTATTAAAGAAGTCAAGACCAGAGGAGACTGAAGTGTTTGGCCAAACCGACTACAACTGCGGCTTATTCCAGGACACAGATAAGTTGAATATCTGGCCTGGGACAACCTATCACGATTAACGAATAATCTCCTGTGCTTACACAAACATTCCTCCTAAAGAAATAAAATAAACAATCATAGTGATACAAAAGACAGTGGGATGATGAAAATCCTCAACCTTCCCTGTACCAGTATTTAAATAGAGTAAACAACATCAAAGTGAACATTTGTAACAATGTACTATGGACATATTGTCTGTTGCATGTAAATATCTTTATATATATTTGTAAATATATATATCCATCTAAATTGATCCTCATTGAACTATAGTCCTGACCAAAACAATTTTAGGCTCAGGACCAATAAATTTTAACAAAAAATATTTTAAATATAAAATTTAACAGCTGGAATTAGTTGAGTTTATCATAGTACTTAGTATATGTTCGTATATGTTTTTGTATTGAGATTCTTCTACAACACTCTTACAATACCCTAGATACTTTATGTAGCTTTCAGTCACGCTAATCAAAAAGAATATAACTTCGAGTGAGATCGTAAGGTGGTAACAAAAAAGGTACTCTGTAATACAGTTATTCATTGTTTACCTCAGAGACCTTCACAGTTGATCTCATTCAAGTACAACTATACGCACACCATTCTTCTTAACATCAAAACCCACCACATATACCTAGATTTTCTAGGACCTCCTTATTTGTTTTCATCTCTTTCCATGAGATACGCACCATTCTTCTATATATCCACATTTCAAGAGCCTCAATTCTTTCTTCCAAATACTTATTCATCGTCCATGTTTCTGCACCATACAGAAATGCATAATATATATATATAACACTTTATGATTATAAGTTTTAATTTGTGAAATAACTGTTTAGATGTCAGTATATGTTTCATGTTGTTGAATGTAGCTTTGGCCATTCCTATTCTCTTCTTGATTTCTGTTTCACATCTGCCATCTTCTGTTATTATATGACCAAAATATACGTAGCTCTTGACTTGTTCCAGGATTTTCCCATTTACGCTTATCTGTTTTGCTAATTATCATAGTTTTTGTTTTCTCAATATTAATATCGAGTCCATATTCATGACTTATACTGTTCACTTGCTTCACTAGTTCTTGTAACTCCTGTTCGCTTTCAGCTAACAACACGGTATCATCTGCATATCTAAGGTTGTTTATTGACCTTCCACTGATATTCAGTCCTGGTATTTCCTGTATCTGTTTGAAAATTTTTTCGGTGTATAAATTAAATAGGCAGGGGGACAGCACACAACCTTGTCTGACACCTCTTTTTATGTCTATGTATGGTGAATAATTCCTTCCCGATCTTACTGTGGCAGTTTGCTCCCAATAAAGGTTACTGAGTATTCTTATATCTTTTCCATCAATACCTATGTCTTTGAGGCATTCAATTATTTCTCATGATGGACTCTGTCAAAAGCCTTCTTATAGTCAATGAAGCACATATACATACTTTTTTGGACCTCTGTATATTTTTCTGCTAATATTCTTAGGCAAAATATTGCCTCTCTTGTTCCACTGTTCCGTCTAAAACCAAACTGTTCTTCTTGGATTTCGCTGTCTACTTTACTTTTTATTCTTTCCTGTATGATTTTGAGCAGTATCTTAATTGCATGACTCATCAGGCTGATTGTTCTGAAGTCTGAACATTCTGTTGCATTTGGTTTTTTGGGCAATATTATGAAAACTGATGTCTTCATGTCGTGTGGTATATATCCTGTATTGTATATATCGTTGCATATTTCTGTGATTGTATCTATACCAAAGCTCTCCAGAGCTTCTATCATTTCAATTTTTATGTTATCCATGCCTGCTGATTTTCCTTTTTGTATCATAAGTTATCAAGAAGAACAACGTGGCATGCCCCAAAAACTGAGATACATGGCCAAATTGATTTTATTCTTGTATCCAAAAGATTCAAGTCTAGTATTAATAAAGCCAAGACTAGGACTTTTCCTGGCGCCGACATTGGTAGTGATCACGACATGGTATTGATGACGCTCAAGCTTAAACTTAAAAAGAACTATAATCAAAACAGATGTTCTCAGTTAAGATTCAATTTAGACAAACTGAAAGATCCAGAAATCGCGGGAATCTTTGAGGCAACTGTTGGAGGAAAATTCGCAGCTCTCAATTTTTTGGAGGATGATATCAACTCAATCACAGAGAACATGAAAGACGAGCTCATTGAATCAGCAACAGAAATACTTGGTAAAAGAAAGAAAATAAACAAACCATGGGTTACAGATGACATTCTGAAGTTATGTGATACACGGCGGGAAATGAAAAAGGTTAAGAAAGAGGTTCCTGAAGCAGCATGGCAATACAGTATGGTGAATAAAAATATTAGGAAGAAAATGAAACAGGCCAAAGAAAAATGGGTAGCTGATCAATGTGAGTCCATTAATACGGGGCTAATAAAAGGTAACAGCAAGGCAGCTTTTGACACATTAAGAAAACTATCAAAACCCCAACAGCCCAGGGTAACTGTCATAGAAGATAGCAATGGGGCTCTGCTCAATGAAAAAACAGCTGTAATGAGAAGGTGGACAGAATATTGTAAAGAATTATATAACTGTAAACTTGACACTGACTTAGGCATATTAAACAACATTAAGTGCGAAAACAGGGAACTCGGAAATGCAGCAATATTACGGGAAGAAGTGGAAGAGGCTATATGTTCGATGAAAGGAGGGAAGTCACCGGGTGTGGATAATATCCCAGCAGAGCTCTTGAAATATGGAGGACCAGATATAGTAAAAATCATGACAACAATTTGCCAGAAGATATGGAGTACAAAAAAATGGCCAAAAGAATGGACGCAGTCATTAGTAATACCGCTTCCAAAGAAAGGAAATCTAAAAATGTGCAAGAACTACAGAACCATTAGCCTTATTAGTCATCCAAGTAAGGTGATGTTAAGGATACTTTTGAACAGAATAAAACAGAAATCAGAAGAAATCTTGTCAGAGGAACAGGCTGGCTTTAGACCAAAAAGAAGTACCTCAGAACAAATCTTCAATATTAGAGTACTTATCGAAAAACATCTCCAACATCAACACGATTTATACCATAACTTCATCGATTTCACAAAAGCCTTCGATCGAGTCTGGCATGAAGGCTTATGGCAAGTAATGAGAAAATTCAATTTTGATACCAACATCATAGATATCATTGAAGCACTATACAAGGACGCAAGCAGTGCTGTTTTTGCAAGCAACGACATTGGAGAATTTTTCAAAAGAACTGTAGGAGTTCGGCAGGGATGTATCCTGTCCCCAGTGCTCTTTAATATTTATCTAGAACATATTATGCAGGAGGCTCTCTACGATTATAAATCAACCATATCGATTGGAGGCCGACCTCTGTGGAACCTACGTTTTGCTGATGATATTGATCTGATAGCTGGATCAGAATCAGAACTTCAAGACCTTACCTCTAGACTGGAGAAAGTAACAAGAACGTATGGGATGGAAATTAATATAGAAAAAAGCAAGATATTGGTGAATAGCCATAAGAAACATGTTCCGACCAACATTACGTTAAATGGGCAAACGTTAGAAGAAGTTAACACCTTTAAATATCTCGGGTCCACTATATGTAGTGATGGAAGATCAAGTAAAGAAATCAAGACAAGACTTGAGATGGCCTCAGCTGCCATGACAAAGTTGAATGTGATCTGGAAAAGTAACATCAGTTTTCCTGTGAAGATCAAATTATACAAATCACTTGTATTATCTATTCTCTTGTATGGGTGTGAGAGCTGGACACTCACTGCAGATACGGAGCGAAGGATTCAGGCTTTCGAGCATAAATGTTATAGAAGAATTTTGCGCATTTGCTATAAAGAGCACAAAACAAATGTCTATGTTAGAGAGAAGATAAACACCTATGCAGGCCACCAAGAACCACTTTTGTCAATAGTGAAACATCGAAAGCTTGCCTGGTTTGGGCATGTAACTCGTCATGACTCCCTTTCGAAAACGATCCTTCAGGGGACAGTCGAAGGTAAACGGAGAAGAGGAAGGCAGAGAAAATCCTGGGCTGATAACATCAAAGAATGGGCAGGACACGGTTTTTCCACACTTGTACGCATTGCTGAGGATAGAGAGCAGTGGAGGACCCTGTCTGCTGATGCTTCCACCATGGCACCCCTACGACCCATGACGGGTTACGGGCTGAGATGAGATGATGATGATGATCATATGAATGCATTCTCTACTTCTGATCTGAGAATGTTTGGGCCTTCATTAGAATCTGGTGATGGTTTTTTACCTCTGTTGTCCTCGAATAGTTCTTTTACGTATTCTGCCCATCTGTTTGATATGTTTTTCTCATCAAGTAATATTACACCATTTTTGTTCTTGATACAGCTTTCTCCTTGTTCAAACCGCGACCGATTTGATAATTTCTTTATTTCTTCATGCATATCTCTTGTCATGTGCTTTGCTTCCAAGTCTTCTATTTCCTTGCATTTTGTTTCTATCCACCGTTCTTTTGCTTTTCTACACATAGTACGTATGTCATTGTCTATTGTTTTATATTCTGGAGTGTTTTTTTGCTTTCTTTCTTTCTGCCATTTTATTCAAGATGGCATCTGTCATCCAAATTTGATTTTTCTTAGACTCCTTTTTAGGTAAATTTGCATTTGATGATTGTATGCTTGTTTTTAAGCATTCCCATTTTGCGGTTGCTTTTTCTTCTGGGTTTTCTCTTCTATACTGCTCCATGCTTTCTGTCAATAACTGTTGATAATTATTTTTGACATCGATTAAATATTTCTGTTTTATATCTGGTTGTTTCAGCGCTGATATTTCTATCTGGGGTTCCTCCTGTCTTCTGTTTCCTGCTCTTTTCAGCTTTATATTTACTTTGATGACGACTGGATTGTGATCTGAATTTATGTCGGCGCCAGGATGTGTCTTTGCACTTGTGACACTGTTCTTAAATCTATGTTTTATCATGATATAGTCGATTTGATTTCGTGTTACATCTCCTGGGCTTTTCCATGTGTATAATTTCTTTGGGTGGTGTTCAAAAAAGGTGTTACATATGACCAGCTGGTTTTCTTCACAGAACTGGATAAGTCTGTCTCCTCTATCATTTCTTATCCCTAATCCATACTGTCCTACTATTTTCTTGTATTTTCTTTTTCCTACTTTTGCATTCATATCACCCATTACTAACAACACATCTGTAGATTTGACTGGTTTAAGTGTGTGTTGTAGCTCTTCATAGTATTCTTCTATTTCTTCCTCGCTGTGATCTTTAGTTGGTGCATAAGTTTGTAAGATTGATATGTCGAATGGCTTTGCTCTCATCTTTAGCAACATCATTCTGTCATTGTGTGTCTAGTATCCACATACGTATTTTTCTAACTCCTTCTTTATCAACATTCCTACCCCTCTTTCGTGTTTTTCTCCTCCTGAGTGTATAAGCGTGTACTGGTCTCTTGTTATGTAGCCTGTATCCAAAAGTCTTGCCTCTGCAACTCCCAGTATATCGAGTTTCATGTCTGTTGCCTCTAATATAAGATTGTCAAGATTACCTTCTCCGTTTAGAGTTCTAACATTCCATGTTCCTATTTTTAGGCTTCTCCTACTAGTTTTTAGGTGGTCTTTCTCAGAATGCTCCCTTTCAACAGAATTTAAGGAACACTCGTCATTATGTACTTCCTTACTCATTAGGTCTGCGTCTGTGGCCTAATGGATATGAACGCAGTTTCATAATCCAGATATACCAGGTTCGAAACCTGCTGCAGGCGGTTTGGTAGCAGATCGCTTTGTGTGGATTTTTAACAATGGTATAAGCGCCGTACCGTTCAGAAAGCAATGGCAAACTACTGAATGAAAAAATTGCCTAGAAAAATCACAAACAGCCAATAAAAGCTGGGGTTGATTGCCACGTCCTGTAAAGGATAAGCAACTAACTTTCTTTTTTTACTCATTAGAGGAGTTGCCTCTTCCCTGTTAATTTGTACAGTAGATTCTTCCCCAGGGGACAGAGAGTTCTCTACATATCGGTTCTTATCTTGTTGTAGTGATCCCATTACGTTCTGTAGGAAGTACGTGGTAAGGCCCCAATCTCTTCCACGGTGGCTAGCCATTGTCTTTTTCTATGTCCGACATGCCTCTAGTGCACCACACACTTTGCTGTTTCGCTTTGCGAGCCGGTGATCTTCTCAGATTCCTCCGCCTCCCTCACCGTCTCAGTCTTTGTGTACTAGGGATGAACATTCCCTTGAGAAAGATTGCTCCTACTCCACCCATGTAGTTTAGCCAGTCAGCCAAGACTGTTGCCCGGGATGTGGCCACCGCCGTACACAAGCAGTATTCGAGGAGCCATACATGAGCTAGATAAAGAGAGGAGAACCAAATAGGATCCTGACTATCCCAAAAAGGACATGGCTGTCTCTCACCGTGAGGTACTATCCCTCTCTCTTTATCCTACATCCTAAGATTAAGACTGGCCAATACTTCGGCTTCCCAGTCAAGTTTATAGTGGTGGAAAGAAGGCAATGCTGATATATATATATATATATATATATATATATATATATATATATATATATATATATATATATATATATATATATATATATATATATATATATATATATACGCTGATAATGTCGATCAGCTTAGGTCGGGCTTACGGATAGCCGACCGGTGTGTGAGTGAGTGACTGTCAACATACGCGAATGCAAAGGGTTCTGGCATACCAACACAGACTGGAACCACACACCAAAGTAAACGTAAGAGTCAGGAAATGTTGAAACGACTGGTGACGTTATACACGGTTTATTACCGACACAGTGACGTAGACATCATGGTAAAAATGGTTCACAGCATAAACATACAGCATCGGGTGAATAAATCCAAATATCCGTTAACCGGGACCGCATGCATCACGGTTCCTAATAACATAACTTGGGCTGACCTACTCCAAGGTTTTGAATAATCAGTACTATACATAAACAAGCCAGCATAGTAAATCCGAGGCTTTGAACACAAATGCAGTACAACAATAAGCCATCATAATCCAATGCTTGAGTAATAAATGCAGTACATCAATAATCCATCATAATCCAAGCTTTGAACAACAAAATGCAGTATAACAATAAGCCCGTGCAATCCGAGGCTTTGTATGACAAATACACAGGGAGAAAAACATTCCCGTAAATCTCTGTATCTTCACTTCAATAATATATACTGAAGCACATTAAAAACGCACCACTATTATATATACCGATGCCGAGAAGCTGGCAAAAAAAAGTGTGGGAATGGATTTTCCCCGTGTTTGCCATGAGGTAGAGAGCGAATGGCTGCTGGAATGGAAAGTGCAAGATTCAACCCATGGGTGTGTGTACAGACTACATGAAAACGATGAAAGTTACACGTGCAACACGATTCTCAACAGCTATGACCCTGAAAATGTGTACGCGTTGTGGCAGTATACTCGGTATAAAAAGGCCGTTGAGACAAAACACCCAGTACATGTGCTTGAAATGTCACGACTATCTGAAAACGACCGCCAACGAGCCATTGGTATGTTGGAGACCGGAATGAGCTCGCGGGCCATTGCCAGAAGGATGAATTGCCACCACAGCACTATTGTACGTATCAATGAACGTTACGGAACCACTGGCAGTGCCCGGGATAGACTTCGGAGTGGCCAACCACGAGTTACTACCCCTGCGCAAGATCGTCATATTGTGCCGAGTCACCTAAGGAATTGACTCTCCCCAAGTCAAACAGTCCCTTTGAGCAATAGTGGGTAGACATGGGCAAGTCTCTCGAATGACTGTCCTTTGATTTTTGTTGTATATATTTTTGGCTGTTTTTATGCATTTATTGTATTATTTACTTTCTTAAGTATTTCTGCAAGGTGGTAGTCTGTGTGGTTTCTTGATTTCCCAGGGTGGAACCACTGGCTTGTATTTACAACTGTTATTAAATGATGTTATCAAATTACCCATGTGGACAATTTCCTCCATACACTCCCCCATCCTGAATTATCGTCTTAACTCCTTTCTCATTAATTCCAAGAGTATAATTCCTAAGCCACCTCTAGAGCTCCCATTGATGTTGATCTGATTGCACTTGCTATTGTACGTATAGCTAAATGCTGAATTCTGTCTAATTTAATCTTGGTGCTGTGTGAGTCATATATTATACTTCCATAATCTATTTTTTTTCTCTAATAAAAGATTTATTTTTTTAAATGTGCATTGTCTCTGTGCTTGCACCCCACACATTCCCTTTCAAATATCTTAACAAGTTAGTCAATCCTCTGCAAGACTCCACAAGTTTATCCATGTGTTCATTCCATTATAACTGTTAGTCCAATGTCATTCCTAGATATCGAGTGCTTTGTACTATATTGATGTTTTCCCTTGATATTTATGTCTATTATTTCATTTTTAAAACCTTACCTTTACTGATGATAATTCCCATTGTTTTATTTGTATTCAGCTGAAATTCCCATTTTGTCATCCATTTACATACTTTATTTATTTGCTTTTGTAGATCCTTATATAATTTTGGCAGATTTTCCTATGTTCTCCATATAGCAACATCATCTGCGAACTGTGACAATTTTTTTTTTCATGTCATTGAATTCTTCACCAACTCCGCCTATGCCGGTCCCAAGCCCGGATGAAAAAGGAGGAGGGCGGCCTGCATGGAGGCCGTAAGGAGGCAGCCCCTCCTCCATGCAAAGGCACAACAGGCCAATCACCTGTTTGTCTTAAAACCTGATTATGCGAAACGTAAGAGAGAAAACCGGACTGATTCTAAAGGCGACGAACTGGAACGGACTACGGACTACGACTTATGGAACTTGGAACACAAGAAGTATGAATGGGAAGAAAGAGGAGCTGGTGGAAGAGATGAGTAAAGCAAAACAACTAGAAATGCTGGCTATAACGGAAACAAAGAATACAGGACAAGGAGTCATGGATCTCGATGGCAACACGCTCCTCTACAGTGGTGTACCCACATCTGAAGGAGCTAAAGGGGGCGTGGGATCCATTGTGGCTAAAAATCAAAAAGATAGTATCAAGGGATGGAACTTTGTCTCGGAGCGCATTATAGTCGTAAAAACTAAAAGAAGGAGAAACCATAGTCAACCTGGTCATAGTGTATGGGCCAAATGAGGATGAGAGCAGAGGTCAAGGAGGAATTCTTCGAGCTGCTTCAAAGAACAGTGGATGACTGCCTAGATGAAGTTATCATGCTCGGAGATTTTAAATGCCAGAGTTGGAAATGACCATGCTAGATGGGGTGGAGTTATCGGAAGATATGGAGAAGATACTCTCAATGACAATGGAAAACGACTCCTTAGATTCCGCAGTGAGCAGAATCTGATCATTACAAACACAAAGTTCCCCCATAAGCGCATACATGCATACACTAGATGTGAACCAACAAAGAATGAGAAGTCAGTGATCGACGATGCCATTGTTCGGAGAAGCTCATTCAAATATGTCCGAGATGCTAGAGTCTGGAGGGGGCCAGAGATTGGAAGTGATAACTACCTGCTAACAATCAAAAGAACACCTGAAAGAGTTGCTCAGCCTAGGAACTGCCCAACATCACTCAAGAAACCAAGTAAACGAGCGGGAGAAATGAGCATTAGGACCTACAAGCTGAGAGAGCCAGAAATTAAGACCAGATATCAGGGGCTTATTGCTGCAGCGGTGAGCACCACAGAAGAACGACCTGATGACTTGGAAACCCTCTGGATTAAATTCAAGGATATCATAAAGACAGCTGCTGCAGAAGCATGCGGTGAAGTCCGACTTCGGAACAAGAGAAAGAGGACACCTTCGTGGACAGAGGAAGTCAAGGAGAAAATAAGAGAGAAGAAAATGGCATGGAAACAATACTTAGGAGCTAAAAACACAACAGGACAAATGGAAAAATATAGAGAATATGTGACACTCAGAACAGAAGCAAAGAACAAAGTGCTAGCAGCAAAACAGAAGTCCTGGGAAGAATTTGGAGAAAAGCTAGAAAAAGATGCACAAGAAAACCAGAAATTGTTCTATAAGACCCTAAAGAACATGAGGAAGGAAAAACAATGCCCTCTCAAATTTATAAAGGACAAGCAAGGCAAATTGCTTACTGCCCCGAAGGAAGTAATGGAAAGATGGAAAGAATATTTCTCAGAACACCTGGATGGGGAGCATGGTGAAGCATCAGAAATGATAACCACTAGCACAGAAGAGGAAACCAATGGTGATGAAGATGACATAAAGATGGAAGAACTGAAGGCAGCACTGGAGAAAATCAAGATGGGCAAAGTAGTAGGGCATGATGGTATAACACCAGAAATGTTTAAGTATATTGGAGCATCAGGCGACCTACTACTCTTAAGGGTTTTACAGGCAGCGTGGTACAACAAGACCATACCAAAAGGATTGGGAGATTGCCATCATAACACCAATTTCCAAAAAGGGTGACAATCGACAGTGTGGAAACCATAGAGACATATCCCTTCTCAGTGTCCCTGATAAAATCTACTCTAGAATCCTAGAGCAGAGACTCCGACGCCTAGCTGAGCCACAATTGGATGAGGTCCAGTGCGGATTCCGATCAAACCGAAGCACTCAAGACCTAATCTTCACACTCAGACAGCTGAGTGAAAAGGCCCTTGAGTATAAGAGTAAGATCCATCTTTGTTTCATAGATCTGGAAAAGGCGTTTGACAGGGTCCCCTGGAACAAACTTTGGGACTGTTTGGCAAGGAAGAATATTCCAGCACCTCTGATTCATGCTATACAGAGCTTCTACAAGTCTTGCAGAAATTATGTGAGGACAGCAAACCATAAGTCAGAAGAGTTTAGGACCCCCACTGGTGTAAGACAAGGTGATATTCTATCACCTTATCTTTTCATACTCCTCATGGATGATGTCATCAAGGCATGTAAGGAGAGAACAAGAAAGTATTCAGTGGGGTACTGGAAGATGAGACAGGTCTATATTTCGGAGCTGGCATTTGCTGATGATGTTGCCCTGATTGCTAAATCAGAGGCACATCTCCAATCCAACCTGCAAGTCTGGAAGGAAGAGCTGGAGAAGAGAGGGATGGTCATAAGCAGCTCTAAAACAAAATCCATGGTCATATCACGAGAAGAAAGAAGACATCATATTAAGCTGGGAGAACAGGTCCTGGAGCAGGTCGACCACTTTAAAAACCTCGGAGCTATTATAGACCGAAACGGGGGCATCAAAGAAGAGTTGGCCACTCGAAAAGCAGCAGCTGGGAGACTTTTTCAGGCGATAAATCAAGGATTCCTCAGCAAGAGAGAGGTTGGTAAGAAAACGAAGATGGCTGTATACTGCTTCACCTATATCCCAGTCTTGACATATGGATGCGAGTCATGGGCAATGACTCATCATCATCTCAACCCGTAACCCGTCATGGGTCGTAGGGGTGCCATGGTGGAAGCATCGGCAGACAGGGTCCTCCAATGCTCTCTGTCCTCAGCAATGCGTACAAGTGTGGAAAAGCCGAGTCCTGCCCATTCTTTGATGTTATCAGCCCAGGATTTTCTTTGCCTTCCTCTTCTCCGTTTACCTTCGACTGTTCCCTGTAGGATCGTTTTCGAAAGGGAGTCATGACGAGTTACATGCCCAAACCAGGCAAGCTTTCGACGTTTCACTACTGACAAAAGTGGTTCTTGGTGGCCTGCACAGGTGTTTATCTTCTCTCTAACATAGACATTTGTTTTGTGCTCTTTATAGCAAATGCGCAAAATTCTTCTATAACATTTATGCTCGAAAGCCTGAATCCTTCGATCCGTATCTGCAGTGAGTGTCCAGCTCTCACACCCATATAAGAGAATTGATAATACAAGTGATTTGTATAATTTGATCTTCACAGGAAAACTGATGTTGCTTTTCCAGATCACATTCAGTCTTGTCATGGCAGCTGAGGCCATCTCAAGTCTTGTCTTGATTTCTTTACTTGATCTTCCATCACTACATATAGTGGACCCGAGATATTTAAAGGTGTTAACTTCTTCTAACGTTTGCCCACTTAACGTATTGTTGGCCGGAACATGTTTCTTATGGCTATTCACCAATATCTTGCTTTTTTCTATATTAATTTCCATCCCATATGTTCTTGTTACTTTCTCCAGTCTAGAAGTAAGGTCTTGAAGTTCTGATTCTGATCCAGCTATCAGATCGATATCATCAGCAAAACGTAGATTGCAAAGAGGTCAGCCTCCAATCGATATGGTTGTTTTATAATCATAAAGAGCCTCCTGTATAATATGTTCTAGATATCTATTAAAGAGCACTGGGGACAGGATACATCCCTGGCGAACTCCTACAATTGTTTTGAAAAATTCTCCAATGTCATTGCTTGCAAAAACAGCACTGCTTGCGTCCTTGTATAGTGCTTCAATGATATCTATGATGTTGGTATCAAAATTGAATTTTCTCATTATTTGCCATAAGCCTTCATGCCAGACTCGATCGAAGGCTTTTGAGAAATTGATGAAGTTATGGTATAAATCGTGTTGATGCTGGAGATGTTTTTCGATCAATAATCTAATATTGAAGATTTGTTCTGTTCCTCTGTCAAGATTTCTTCTGATTTCTGTTTTATTCTGTTCAAAAGTATCCTTAACATCACCTTACTTGGATGACTAATAAGGCTAATGGTTCTGTAGTTCTTGCACATTTTTAGATTTCCTTTCTTTGGAAGCGGTATTACTAATGACTGCGTCCACTCTTTTGGCCATTTTTTTGTACTCCATATCTTCTGGCAAATTGTTGTCATGATTTTTACTATATCTGGTCCTCCATATTTCAAGAGCTCTGCTGGGATATTATCCACACCCGGTGACTTCCCTCCTTTCAGCGAACATATAGCCTCTTCCACTTCTTCCCGTAATATTAATGACTACAACCCACAAAAGCTAGATCCAAACCTCAGAAATGAGGTATCTGAGGAAAGTGGTTGAAGTAACAAGAAGAGACATGTGTAGTGGTATTGATGGAATTGTATGATGATGATGGTACTACATGTAAATTGTATGAGGCCAGCTGTGAAGGCTCCTGAGATAAAATGTAATGGAGAATTGTCAGAAGGCCTTTCTTGCTACCACTACGACCTCACACTTAATTTTTTTTATTGAATGTAGCTACGTGATGTGTCTAGGGTAATGATGTGTACTGTGGTGTGATAGTTATAAATATACCCATAGATATTTAACAAGACTAATAAGATTAACAAGTGTTAAAATACACTGAACTAACTCACGGGTGTAAAGTTTTTGATATAATTATATTACATTTATTTGTTCTGGATCAAGTTTTATTTTGACCAGAACTTGTTTTAAAAGAAGGATTTAAAATTTATGAAAATTATGCATGGAATGTTACATAATAAATGCAAAAGTGAACATATTTAAGTACTAGAATAGTTAGTTTTATTAAAATGTTCTGGTAGTCAGCTACTAGGGAGGATATTTATTGTCTGTGCTGTTGGGGTGGTCTCATCACACCTGTCTATATTGACTACACAGTGTCCAGAAAATGGTGGGAATTTTTATGGGGTATCTGCAACTAAATGGGGTTGGTGAATATCCAGCAGACCAGAGGCTCACTCATCTGGTATTTGTAGCTCTGGTGCTGAAATCAGGTGGTCCCACCTCTCCGTGCTGGCGGGCACTAATGGTGGTCTCTGTCACGAGGACTGCACAGATACACTTGTGTAAATCACCACCCGAATAGATACTTCTTCGTGGACGACAGAAACTCGCAGCTCTGCAATCAAAGTATGGGCCATGTGTCAAAATCTATTCTCTACCCACGTCTGGACACCACACTGACACAACAACCACATTATACAGACAGGTCAGATCTCTCTGACCAAACAGCACAGTTACCATGGTGGGTTTACATCCGATAGATCCTCCCAGACTATAGATTCTGAAAAATAATTATTAGTTTTCTACCCTAAAAGAGGATAGGTAATATGTTTCCTTATTCTCAACTCTTGATCGGTCTTGCATAATCCTTGCTGGTGTTTAGGTACATTGTTAGTCCCTAGACCCTGACTTGGGCGGGGGGTCTAGAGCAAAATCCCTACTTGTTTGTAAGGCTAGATTATGATATGGCAGTATCAAATCACTCGAACATGAAACAATATTCAAAATATATAAAGAAATAATTTCAATCTTACCAGATTATGAATAATTAACACAGAAGTGCTAGCAAAACTCAGCTGAGCTGCTGGCTATAGGATGGCGTCCCTAAATTTAACTCACTGTCTTTCATATGGGAAAACACCACACTTTAAAATCTGTGTCTAACACTGAACAATTATTGAAGAATGACCCCAAATGCGCTCTGAGCGCTAATGATATGATTGTCTGTGGCCAATCACTGCCGAGGTTTATTTTTAATTTCAAATTTCCTCACTAAAGTCATTTCAGTCAAGCTTCAGTCACGTATGGATGGTTATCTGTTAGTCTGTCCGTCTCTACTTGTGTTTCTACAAAATTGTGCTCGATTTTTGACCCAACCGTTCTCTCCCCTTCAAATTTTTGTTGTAAAAAGTTATATTTAGACACAGCTACCACCAATGTCCCTTCACTTCTATGCCAAGTAAATTTGAACATCTGTGTCCAAGGTCGTGTTTTTGTGTGCAAATAACGATATGTTAGATTCAATGCAGTCTGTGGATGATGTAAACTACACTGTCTTTTGTCATTATTTTCAATATTATCTATCCGTCTGTAAAATTAAGACCATATTCGTTCACTGCTCAGAATAGGCCATCTGGCCAGCTAATTTTTATATTCCTAACATTAATATTAAGAAAAATTTACTTTTTAATTTTTTTGTAATTTTTTTCAGACATCTGCGTTCTTCCGCTCAAATTCAAATCAAGCGCTTGGTATCGCAAAACGTCCAATTCCGTACCTCGTGTCAATTTGGGGGACTTGAATTTTTTTTTCTTTCATCCATTTCCCCCCCCCCCCCCCCCCCAATTGCGTCTCTTTAGCCTTTCCAGTCATATTTTTTTTCCTTTTTGATCCTCCGTTCCCCTCCGGTCTAGCAAGTCAAATTTATGGAGGGTGATGACCCGCGGTCTAGGCGATCATGTACATCAGCAGCCTACGCATTATGTTTTTATCCTTAAATGTTATCCTTGGAGGAATTTTACCGTTGTATCTCTGTCAATTTCACTACACATCTCCCCACCTGAAAACATGCCTATGGCAAGTTCCAAAACCAGCGATACACATAGGTAAAATTACTCCTCCCGTCTGCCATTACTCTAATTTTGATCACAGGGGTGCCGACTGAGGAAATCTGCACCGACATTCAATTTGCCTGGGATATATTGGATACTAAACTGATAAGGTTGAAGCAATAAAGACCACCTCAGCAATCTTGCGTTTTCATGCTTAGCCTGAGACAAGAACACGAGAGGCTGATGATCCGTCTCCACCACAAATGTCCTACCATACAGATAGATTTGAAACTTCTTTATTGCCCAGATTAATGCTAAACATTCTTTTTTCGCTTGTGGAGTATCCTTGTTCCGCCTTATTCAATTTGCGGCTTGCATAAGCGACTGGTTTCAGTTCCCCATCAGGTGAAGATGATCTTTGCAACAAAGCCCCTCCAAGTCCTACATTACTTGCATCGGTTCTTAAGACAAAGTCCTGTGTCAAATCAGGCAGTTTGAGAATAGGCTTGCTAGTGAGTTTTTCCTTTAACTCTTGGAACGCTAATTCACATTGTGCAGTCCAAATAATTTTATCTGGAAGTCCCTTGCGAGTCAGATCAGTCAGAGGAGCACAAATGGCGTTAAAATTTTTGATGTATTTCTGATAAAATCCGCATAACGACACGAATGATCGCACGTCCTTTTTGGTTTGCGGCCTAGGTGCTCTCTGCAGTTTTTCCAAGTTCTTAGGATCAGGGGTCATATTACCCTGATATACAGTGTGCCCCAAGAATTCCAACTCTTTGCATCCAATACAACATTTTGTTGGCCTAGCAGTCAAGTTCGCCTCCCGAAGTCTATCAAACAACATCTCCAGAGCTTCAATGTGTTCTTCAAATGTCTCGGTGGCGACGAGAATATCATCCATGAAATTTGTGATACATGGGTTATTCAGGGGGTCCAACAATTTTCGCATCATCCTTGAAAACACACTCGGAGCATTTTTCAGTCCGAATGGTAGCATATTGAATTCATAATGTCCATCCGAAGTGCTAAAAGCCAAATAAGGTCTCACTTCAGGCTTCACTGGGATCTGGTAATAGCCTTTACTAAGATCCACCTTTGAAAAGTATTTTGCCTTGTTCAGTCTGGCAAATAGCTGTTTTGTGTCTGGTAATGGATCCACTTGTCCTTCTGTGACAGCATTCAGTTTCCTGTAATCTATGCACAGTCTGTGTTCCCCAGACGGTTTCCTCAACAAAACGACACTAGAACTAAAAGATGATTCACTGTGCGAAATAATCCCCTCCTTCAATAAATAATCTATTTCTTCCTTTAATGCCTTCTCCTTCGCGAACGGAATAGAATAGGCTCTCATACAGATTGGGTTTGAGTCTACCAGTTTCATGTCATACTGTAGCAAATTTGTATGGCCTGGTTTATCTGTTAATACATCTGTATGTTCCTCCAGAACTTGTTGAACTCTCTCCCTCTGGTTTTTAGTCAGGTGCTTACTGACTTTTACCTGTGCTGCTGTTTCACAAGGATGTAATGGGTATTCATGTGAGGTGAGTGGTTCTTTTTGCATCTGGGTTGCAATAGCCAAGGTCAATAAGGGGGTGCTTTCCTGGAGTGGTCTGTCCAGATACTTCTTTAACAGGTTTACATGATAAACTTTTTCCTTCCCCTTTTTGTCAATTTTATAGTTTGTTCTAGACACCTTCTCTAGAACCGTATATGGACCTTGCCAACCTATTTGTAATTTATTCTGGCTTCCCGGTAGTAGAAGCAGCACCTTCTCTCCGACTGCCAGTTCCCTGTCCTTTGCCTTCCTATTAAAATATGCTGCATGTTTCTTCCTGGCTTGTTTCAAATTATCATTTGCCAGTTTCCATCCAGCTTTCAAACGAGTGGTCAGTTCGTTCACATTTTGATACGATGAGGTAACAGTCTCTTCCGCCTTCTCATCTGTCCAGGTCCTTAATAGAGTTACATCTGGATCTTTAATTTATCATACTTATTTTTCATGGAACTCATCTGGTCCCGTCCATTAGAAGCTTTATAATGAGGACTTTTCTTCCTAGAATCATCACTCACAAATCGACCACTACCAATTTTTCTCTGGGGTTTGTCTCCCCACTTAAGATTGTTTATGAGAGATCTTCGCTCTCTTGTCTGTTCCTCCAGTTTATATAAGTCTGACCGAGGGATTGTCATCCTATCCTGGGTTAAATTTCTTCTTTGTACTCTTCGCATAGCGGCCATGTTAATCCATTCAAGTGAAGACTGGGTGTGAAAAGGGGGCTCCCATTCCACTTTGTCTACCCGTGTATAATTAGTTTTCCTTTCAGGCCTAAAGTTGCCCCTTGGCGGTTCTAGGTCCTGCACATATTTTCCCTTTGTGGGTGTTCCCTCATGAAATACGCCACATGCTTCTACAAAGTTTTCAACATCGACATTTACGTCGGGCCAATAGTATTTTAGAGCAATCTTTTGGCAGATGGTACCGACTTTCTCATGGTCACCATCTTTTCCAACATGTAAGCTCCTTATCAAATTTGCCCTATATCTCTTGGGTAGAACTAACTGTCCGTGACCAGTGGATCTAGTTCCTGTCTTCCTGTATAAGAGTTTGTTCTTCATGAAATATTCCCCCTTGCTCGGAGGTGTGTGGCATTTGGGTAATTTTTTAAAACATGGCTGGAGTGTCCTATCCTCAGCCTGCGCCTTCCTCATCTCCTCTGGATGAGCGTTTATAGGTTCACCTTCTTCCTCCTTCTTCTGTGACCTGGTCTGCACTGTCGCCATGATCACAGGTTTCTCGGGATTCCCCAAGAAGACGTATCTACACCCCAATATCAGAGGGTAGATTGGTTCATCTATCACTGCTGCTCTGATTTCTCCTTCCACATAGCGAGTTTTCACCGTTATCCTTGCGATGGGAAGTGTCATGAGTGGTATGTCCTTAGTCGCCCCTTGTATTTCCACTGTTTCTGTGGTATACTGACTTGGGTCCACTAGGCTAGACTTCACAACTGAATCATAATCCAAACCTGTATCATAAAGGCACCTTATGGTGACCCCATTACAAATAACATCCTCACAAACTGGGGGGTGATAAGGTTCCTGTTGTCCCTTAGGATTAACCTTTAATCTTTGCGTCCCCGACTTCATTGCAGCAATGTTTGAAGGTTTCCTTCTACAAAATTCGGTGTTATGGTTATCCTTCTTGCACCATTTACACCATCTTTTTCCTTGGTTCAACGGTTTTCTTTCATTGAACTTTTGGTCATTGAACTGTGAGTTTCTGTCGCGATAGTCATTTCTTGGCCGCTCAAAATTTGTCCTACCCTTATTTCCCTGCTCTCTATTATCAAATTTATTAAATTGCTGTGGAGCTTTAAAATTGTCTTGTGCTTCTTCTTAGCACCACTTACCTCTGCCTGAGCTGCCTGATACCTCTCAGCAACATTTAAAATTTCCCCCAACTTCTCTGCACCCTGTTCCATGAGAAATTTTCTCATGTCTGGAGCCATGGACTCTCTCAATTGTTCAATCATGATCATTTCTTTAAGATCTTGGGTCTTCCCCAGAGCCGTCCATTTCTCCAAATAGGTTTCTAGTCTGGCAGAGAATTGGTGGTATGTCTCCCCAGACAACAGTTTGGCATTTCTAAATCTCTTACGATAAAATTCACCATTCTTCTCGTACCTTAATAACAAAGCCTGCTTTAACATGTCATAATTGTCTTGGTCTTCCCTGTTCATTTTGGCAAATACTTCATAAGAAGCACCCCTCAATCCCTGTGATAGCTTTAAACTCCACCTCTCTCTCTCTAACCCATATGTAGTAGCTAATAACTCAAAACGTCCCAGGTACCCCTCTATGTCATCGTCTTTCTCAACAAAATGGTCTAAATGAAACCCCATAGCTGAGTTTGAGGCTCCCATACTGGGCGTAGCATCTGAGGCAAAAGGGCTGGCACCATTTTCAGGGGCCGGGCCTTGTAATTCCAGCTCCCTTAGTCGTAATTCGTGCTCCCTCTGCAACCTTCTATCTTCAGCCTCCCTTTCGGCCTTTTTATCTTCTGCCTCCCTTTCGGCAGTCAACCTTTTTTTCCTCTGCCTCCCTTTGCTGTCGTTTTTCTTCTGCCTCAATCTGCAGCCTCTTAATTTCTCTATCAGCCTCAATTTGTAACCTCTTCTCTTCAGCTACCTTTCTATCTTCCCTTTCAATATATTTATCACATTCAGTCGTTACGTATTGAATTAAAATTTGACCATCCATCCCCATCTCCTTCGCAGTGAGCACAGCAGCTGATCTAAACTTTGCTAGCTCAGCCATACTTTTCAGACAATATAATAATATACAAGCTAAGTACTTCTTATGACTATAATCTAACTAATTCTAACTAACCAGTTAACTAATTAATTATTACTGGCTGTGAAGATTCACCAACTTTTATCTGCAGGGACACTTTTACTTTTAAAGGAAATTTTACAATTTATTTCCCTACTTTTATTTCTCCCACCAGGAGATCTTAATATTACTGTTGGGCTAATTATCCCTGGACAAGACCCCAATATATGTAGTGGTATTGATGGAATTGTATGATGATGATGGTACTACATGTAAATTGTATGAGGCCAGCTGTGAAGGCTCCTGAGATAAAATGTAATGGAGAATTGTCAGAAGGCCTTTCTTGCTACCACTACGACCTCACACTTAATTTTTTTTTATTGAATGTAGCTACGTGATGTGTCTAGGGTAATGATGTATACTGTGGTGTGATAGTTATAAATATACCCATAGATATTTAACAAGACTAATAAGATTAACAAGTGTTAAAATACACTGAACTAACTCACGGGTGTAAAGTTTTTGATATAATTATATTACATTTATTTGTTCTGGATCAAGTTTTATTTTGACCAGAACTTGTTTTAAAAGAAGGATTTAAAATTTATGAAAATTATGCATGGAATGTTACATAATAAATGCAAAAGTGAACATATTTAAGTACTAGAATAGTTAGTTTTATTAAAATGTTCTGGTAGTCAGCTACTAGGGAGGATATTTATTGTCTGTGCTGTTGGGGTGGTCTCATCACACCTGTCTATATTGACTACACAGTGTCCAGAAAATGGTGGGAATTTTTATGGGGTATCTGCAACTAAATGGGGTTGGTGAATATCCAGCAGACCAGAGGCTCACTCATCTGGTATTTGTAGCTCTGGTGCTGAAATCAGGTGGTCCCACCTCTCCGTGCTGGCGGGCACTAATGGTGGTCTCTGTCACGAGGACTGCACAGATACACTTGTGTAAATCACCACCCGAATAGATACTTCTTCGTGGACGACAGAAACTCGCAGCTCTGCAATCAAAGTATGGGCCATGTGTCAAAATCTATTCTCTACCCACGTCTGGACACCACACTGACACAACAACCACATTATACAGACAGGTCAGATCTCTCTGACCAAACAGCACAGTTACCATGGTGGGTTTACATCCGATAGATCCTCCCAGACTATAGATTCTGAAAAATAATTATTAGTTTTCTACCCTAAAAGAGGATAGGTAATATGTTTCCTTATTCTCAACTCTTGATCGGTCTTGCATAATCCTTGCTGGTGTTTAGGTACATTGTTAGTCCCTAGACCCTGACTTGGGCGGGGGGGGTCTAGAGCAAAATCCCTACTTGTTTGTAAGGCTAGATTATGATATGGCAGTATCAAATCACTCGAACATGAAACAATATTCAAAATATATAAAGAAATAATTTCAATCTTACCAGATTATGAATAATTAACACAGAAGTGCTAGCAAAACTCAGCTGAGCTGCTGGCTATAGGATGGCGTCCCTAAATTTAACTCACTGTCTTTCATATGGGAAAACACCACACTTTAAAATCTGTGTCTAACACTGAACAATTATTGAAGAATGACCCCAAATGCGCTCTGAGCGCTAATGATATGATTGTCTGTGGCCAATCACTGCCGAGGTTTATTTTTAATTTCAAATTTCCTCACTAAAGTCATTTCAGTCAAGCTTCAGTCACGTATGGATGGTTATCTGTTAGTCTGTCCGTCTCTACTTGTGTTTCTACAAAATTGTGCTCGATTTTTGACCCAACCGTTCTCTCCCCTTCAAATTTTTGTTGTAAAAAGTTATATTTAGACACAGCTACCACCAATGTCCCTTCACTTCTATGCCAAGTAAATTTGAACATCTGTGTCCAAGGTCGTGGTTTTGTGTGCAAATAACGATATGTTAGATTCAATGCAGTCTGTGGCTGATGTAAACTACACTGTGTTTTGTCATTATTTTCAATGTTATTTATCCGTCTGTAAAATTGAGACCATATTCCTGGCGCTCTCTCTTCCAAACCTCTACACCTCACGGTAGAAGGGTAACGACTAAGTAAGTAAGTAAGAATTCTTCACTTAAATCTTTTACTTTTATTGTAAAAATTGAAGGAGATATTGTTGATCCTTTGAGTATTTCATTTTGAATGTTCATACGGGTCTGATCTATCATTGTTAACCCGAACAGTGAAACGTCTGTCTTGCAGGAAGTTCTCTAAATAGTTATATATTTTACCTGTTACTCCTATCTTCTTTATTTTAAATAGAGCACCTTCTCTCCAGTATTCATCATAAGCCCTTGCTATATGTAAAAAATACTTCCACAGTTTTTTTCTTTCTTTTGAAATCCTGATTTTACTTTACGTTCCAATTTAATTATCTGATCCCTATTGCATCTGTTCTTCCTAAATTCTGACTGAATGTGACAATATAAATTATTCTTTTCCAAATAAAACTTTAATCTTTTAAGTAGTATGGTTTCTAATATTTTACCTAGATTGGAAGTTAAAGAAATTGGTCTGTATAAACTGGCGTCATGTGCATCTGTTTCTGGTTTCAGTATTGGAATAATTACTGCTGTTTTCCATGTCTTGGGAATTTTTCGGGTATTCCAAATTTTGTTAAACAGGGATGTTATAATTCCTATGATACTTTTTGGCATGTGTTTTGTTATGATTAAAATTCATAACAGGTGTGAATTATATAGCTTTAGCTCAGCGGGGCTCGTTGTTTGTTTATTTTACACGGGTCACTGGAAAAGACGGGTGAGCTACGTTAAGCCGATACGCTTGGCTGAGTCTCGTGAGACAGGTGACTGTTGAGAGAGAAAGGGAAGAGAAGGGCTTTGTGTTTAATGGCGAGTGGACGTATATTTTGAGCGCCTGGTGTTGAAGTGTTTAATAAATGAAGTTCTATGATTATTAATAAGAATATATGAATCATATTGAGAAGAATTATGACAGCCTGTTTTGACATGGACTTACTGTCGATTATGTACCATTATATTGTTGGCCTGAATTGTAATATTTGTGGAGCTGCGTGCTGTCCTAAATAAACTATATTTGTCCACGTCGCCAGTTGTGATTCTAATATTTCTGAATGGTGTCGGCTGGTTAGTGTCTGAGAATTTATTACCCTAGACATCATTTGGCATCAGGAACCATCCATATATATATATATATATATATATATATATATATATATATATATATATATATATATATATATATATATATATATATATATATATATATATATATATATATATATATATATATATATATATATATATATATATATATATATATATATATATATATATATATATAAAATTAACATTGCCATAAAACGACACGTAACATGTTTCAATATTTCGATGCTCAAGATGTCATGCCCTGATGATTCTCGAGGAAATAATTCTTGGAATTAAAACTATTTATCGACTGTATTTCTGAGGCTCGGTACAAGAGCAAAAAATAGTAACACTGTAACCAACCAAGGCTGTCGTAAAGGTGACTAAGAAGGTTTGGACACGGGACAGCCCACTCTATCCTATAGAAAGCCACGAGAGCCTCAACAACAATATGGACAGTCCATTTTTTTAAAAATTCAACTCAGCCGTCCAAAATAATGAAGGTCATCTGGAAGGAGATATATGATGCAACTTAGACAAAGCCGAAAAGAGTTCCTGGCTCACCGAGAAGAGTTGCCGACTCAACTTTTTTTCCTCTAGGAAAATCTCCACATTTTGCACCTGGCATGTTGGTATACTAACTGGAGCTGTCCAAATACCGCGAGGAAGACAGAGCAAGCCATAGTGCAGGTGTGGCATTAACGCGATCAAAGGAAGCGCAGAAAGCCGTGATAATTAGGGAAGATAGTGCTCAGTAGCATAAGGGCCACATTCAAAACTGCCAAGAGGAATAGAGATATAAATCGTCAAATATTTGCCCCAACTAATGACAAAGAAGAATCCATGAAATAAGAATTTTACACCAGGCTACAAACTATCCTGGATAAGGAGGAGACAAGATATTAGTTTTAATGGGTAACTTGTATGAATAGATAATTGCGGCTTTGAAGATAGATCGTCTTAAACATGAACTTGGGACACTGAAAGAGCATGGTGGGATATTCATAAACTTAGTGTATCAAATCAACTTACTATAGGAAGAATGTTTCCATATAAACAAATACGAGAAGCAGCATTGACATCAAACAACAGGACAGAAAATCAGATTGCTCATACTTGCATAAATACGAAGTTTAGATCATCATTACATGATGTACAAATGTGTAGAGGATCAGATACTACATTAGATCCTCGCCATCTTTTGTAGCCCAAAGAAATGAAACTCGGAAGATGTACAACATATATCTAGCTACAAATTCGAGCATACTATGGGATAACTAAAGAATCAAGAAACATTTCCAATTATAACGTTCACTAAGTACTCAAAACCAGAAGCTCTAGTGCCAAGACTCATGAACTGTACCCAATGGCGTAACTAGGGTGAGGCAGGAGGGACACATGCCCTGGGCGCCAAATTTTTGGGCACAATTTTATGACTAAAAAAGGAGAGAAAAAAACGACACTTTCTTTTTGCTTGTTGTGGTTTGGGAGAATTGTCCGCTCGTACAGTGTCGCTACTTGGTTGAGAGTTCAGCTGGTTAGTGCCTGCAGTTGTCGGCCTTGGTAGTGGATTGCTTCCAACGTGTTTTACATTTGTTTTCCGTCGATGTTGGCGTGTATTCTCCCCAATCTGTTTTAGATTGATTTCCTCTCCTGAACGTCGGTGTGTATTCCTTTCTATCTGTTTAAGATGAATTTCCTCTTCTGAACGTCGACCACTTTTCTTGGTGCCCTTAGGGTAACAATTGTCACGGCCATCTCTTGGCCTGCATCCTGACGGCAACCTAGATGTGTCGGTACGTTTAGGGGGGGGGGGGGGGCTCCTTGAGGGACAGGCCGATATCAAATGCTCTGGGGACTTGCACTGAAAGCATCGTTTCGGAAGCGCGCTCTGAGGGCATTTGGTTGCCATGTGGTCTGAAAAGTCTCCAAAATTCTAACACCTTATTTTTCAAGGCTTCCTCTGTGCCATGGGTCGCCTCCTGCTACCTTTACATTCCTGGCCGCCTGTGCCGCATACAAAGACTTCTTCAATGCCCTGAACAGATGGTTTGCTATTAAATTCTACTCGCTCATTTCTCGCCAGACTACGGAATCCCTTTCTGAAAATCTTAGTCTGATGAACAAATACATGAACACCTCCATCATCTGGTGTAATAAATTCCCATCCTTTGTCGACACTATACCACTTACAAAATCCGTGTCGCCTTTTTGGTTCATCTGTGCTTTTAGTTACCCCTAGAACACAGCGTTCACTATCAACAGCCTGACTCTCACCTACAGGAAGGTCTAGTTCTGGTTCCTGCTCACCCAGTCCCTCGTTATGCTTTGGCTATTTCCGCGATTGGCACTGTGTTTTCTTTCTTCTTAACTTCTTTTGTGCTTGCGGCTACTCTGTGATAGCTGTGCTAGCTGGGACGTTAGGCGAGCTACTTTTGATTTGAGTGCGTTCTTTTCAGTGGGAACATCAACATTGACTACCTGCACTTGTGTATCAGTGTCGTACCGAAAGGTTTGAGAGTTATTTTAGGTCCCGTCTGAGTAGAGTGGATGGTGATAAGTACGTGAGAAAAAAAAGGTGTGAGAAATAGATTTCACAGGTGAATAGCTTAAGGAGAAGATATGTCTCTGGAATGAGTAAGTTTCTCTAGTCCAGCCTATCTATACGACTATAATTTAGTATAAGGCAACCTTGCCCTCCTCATATATAAAAATAAGTTTAACTACACACACACACAGCTATGTGACAACAAGACACACAAACGATTATCATTAAACTTGACAACATCAAACATCTAAAGAAATGTCAAATAAAATCAGATTTACATACATAGGAAAATAACATAATAAAAGTGCCCTCCCCTTATTGAGAAAAAGAACACCCAAAAAGTTAATAACCCAAAGGTCCAAGGTTAGCACTATGTTACAGAATAGACAGTAAAGAACAAGTTCCTACTATATGCTACCCAGTAAAGTAAACAAGTTTAAGCCAAATCCCAGGTTGGTACAGATCTTGTAACAAAGAAAAATATTCACTCTCTCTCTCTCTCTCTCTCTCTCTCTCTCTCTCTCTCTCTCTCTCTCTCTGACATACAGTGGCCACTCAATCAGGCTTACCTAATCTTGGTGATATCCCTTGGAATTACAATGGTTCCTAAATATACAAAATGTCAGGTGCATTTCCCAAATTGGCCCAAGTCCATCCTCTAACAAATAAGATTAATAAGGTGGACGCCGAATTTGGTGGTTTAATTTTTCCCGAATGAACAAAATGTCACCGCGAATGTGTAGCAAGACATGCTCTTGAGGTTCACAGTTAATAGAGGAAAATACTTCCGGTGCTGGGAAACATCTGGTTGCTAAAACTGTTACCTATGATGATGATGATAATCATATCGGCTGGCTCTATGATGAGTGCCGATTTTGAAACAGCGTAACTTTCTGGATAAATCCACTTGGATACGGCTGTCAAAAGTCGGGAGTAATGTTATTGGTTTCACAACCCAGTGGGCTGATAAAATTGAACAAAATATTTCTGGGTTTTGTAAGTCCAGTTAAAATTTACAAGTTAAAATGTTTCTCATGTATCGTTAGCTCCCAAATGACATTGGTGACGCACAAGCCAAGAAATAGACAACATTAACCAATCAGTAAATGAAGAAAAGACCGATGAAAAAAAAACCGCTGGACGCGCTTGTGTTCAAGTCTGCTAGGAATAAAAAGAAACATTTATGGAAAAATGCTACTATTCTATATAGCTACATATATGCACACGGACGGGGACAAGACGATCTCTTATCCACTCCGTCAGTCCTGATTAAAGTTAACCGGCACATGTGTTTTCCTTTATGCCTAAACTATCGCACGTCGCCAACGCTGAGATTTCAGGTCGGATGAAGGTATGCAACCCTCCCCGCCCTTGCTCGCGCTGTAACGATTAGCGTACAATGTCAATTATTATTCAATTATCCATACGCGCACTTACATAAATATCGCCTGTCGTTAATAGCTATTAAATTGTCGGCGTCTGTTGGTCATCGTATGGTAGTAAATAATAGGCACTTATAATAAACACACAAAATGAAATAAACGTGAATTCGTTTGTCACAATCAGTCGCGTCTAGCATATAAACCAGTCAGCTAACCGTCTCTTCTTGTGGTGAAAATTTACATTATAATTGAACCTCTGGTATGAAATAGCTACGCATTATTCTATTTCACTAGTTTTAACGCTAGAAAATCACAGTGAATTATAATGGTACGCTAACACTAATTTCTATTACCAGAAAATCAGAATGACAATCCCCATGAATGATATTAACACATCTTCCACAATGGTTCTAGGCTACGTGCTTAGACTATCCGAAAGTTCTGAGTGACAACTGATAGCAGGTTTAGGAAAGCACAGTTTATAGATCATCATGGTTCTCTGATCTATAGATGATGCTACTTTTCACACTATTGTGGGTACCAGAGAATCAGAAATATGAGTTCCCCAGATAAAGGCTTACGGTCGGCCTTTCTCAGGCGTTAGACCGCCATTAAAGACTTAAATCCGTGTAACGGGGTTCTTGTAGATTTTTGCCCGCTTCTGAAGATCAAAGAGCTCGGGTTTTCCCCGCCTTCACTCTGTGCACGAACTTCAAAGGGTACTCGGGGAAAGATTTTTGCCCGTGCGTCTACTTCAAAATCTTCGGTGTTATTCACGTGCGGTCTGTCAGGTATCCGATGATTGACAGGTCAGCTCGCGTGAGAAACGTGATAAACAAACCTCATTCGCTACCTGTTATGACTGGCAGGTCACTAAAGTTTGTAAACGCTTCGTTTGTTTATGTTCAAGGAAAAAAAGCGTGGATGAAAAATAAGCTTGTGTGAGTAAGACAGGCAGAAAATGCATGGTTTTGCTAGCAAATCATAGCACGCTAACGGGATTACAAAGACTGTCAGATTACCTTAGGCTATATTTCCATTATACGTCACAATCAGTATCAGGCTCTTTGCCTTCCCAAAAAAGAGCATAGTCCGGAACTTCCCTAAATGACACACCAGGATTTTTTAGCACTTGTTCCTTCACAAATGCTCTGCTCAGATCATCTCTAAGCTGGTCAACAAAATGATCTCTGAGGATGGATTGATCTGCCTGAGATAAGCCTTTCTTCCCCCTCGTGGCGTTCAATCTCAGAAATAATTCGTGCAACAGGTGAGAGAATTCAGTTACTGATAGTCTAGGCCCCTGACTCGTGGCATAAAAATCCCTAGTCATCTCATTGACTAGTCGTCGCTCACTGTAAGCTTCAATTATTTCGAGCAACTTCTCAGGGTTGGCATTGGCTCCGTCACGTATCCGTAATTCCCTAAAGACCCCTGGTGTAACATTATTTCACACAATGTCTAACTTATCTTCTACAGTTAAGGGCCCTACCTTCCACGCAGCTTTTACCTCTTTCACAAACTCGAGCCAAGTGGGGCCTGACTTTTCACCAAATCGTCTTACCTCCGGCACTGTCACGTAAATCACCTTCACCTTCACATGCGCATTGCTCTGGCTCTTTCCTTATGTTGGGAGCCACCTCCAGCTGTCGAGGTGTTCCCAGGCTCTGACCGGCATGCTGCGTCTGCGCATTGAGTTGACATCACTGCTCTAGCCCTAACCTAGTACAATACAATGCAAAAAAATAAGGAGCGCAAACACTTATTAATTATAATATTACAATATTAAAAAAGAATCGAAGATTAATCTTCAATCTTAAATTAAATCTTTCTGCCACACGGTCATATATATATGTGTGTGTGTGTGTGTGTGTGTGTGTGTGTGTGTGTGTGTGTGTGTGTGTGTGTGTGTGTGTGTGTGTGTGAGAGAGAGAGAGAGACCGTGTGGCAGAAAGATATTATATATATATATATATATATATATATATATATATATATATATATATATATATATATATATATATATATATATATATATATATATATATATATATATATATATATATATATATATATATATATATATATATATATATATATATATATATAGTAGAACTCCATTTATCCGAACCCCATGGGACCGAGCATCGTTCGGATAATCAAATGTTCGGATAATTGGATTACATAATGTATCGAGTACATGTACACATATTTCTAAAAATAATTAACTATCACAAGGAAAATACACTATAAAACATATTTACTTGTACTGTAATAATAATACCCACACTGTATTAGATCACTGTATCACCAAAATCTTTTATTACACTGCAGTGCATGTACTACTTGTATTAATTATTTTTGTTAAGAAAGAGAAATGTTTTCAAAATAACATTACAAACGATTCAAAACCAGGCGCAACTTACGTATATATGTACTTGCACAGATGTAGCCCACTATTTAAAATAATGAGGAATCCTCTTTTGCACCAAACTGGATAGTCTCCTTTTGGCTGCTAAGTCCCGCATTCTCTTCAACAGCAGAAGCTGTGTAGGACAGCTGTCATCTTCTTGCTCGTACCAAGCCATCGCTGTTTCTAGTGCTATAAAGGCCTCTTCAGGACTTGGTCGACGTTTTGGTTTTTCTTCATAATCTACAAGTACATCATGTACTTCTGAGGAGTCTTCATCATCGGTCACTACATTTATTTGGTTTTCTTCTTGCACAAAAGACACAATTTCTTCGTCATTCAAAAACTGAAAACCAGAATCATTATCATCTTCTAGCCACATGTGTGCATCATCTTTGTCACAGTCCGAAAATCCGGGCATTGCTTGAAACAGTTCCACAACTTCATTTATACAATCATCATTTGTGTCCACTGCAGTAGTTTCATTTCCTCCTTTTTTCCCACGCAATCTATTCCAAGCCTTGTTGAGATTATCTTGTGACAGGGTGGTCCAAGCATCAGCTAACATATATCAGCAGTCTTTGAGATTAAGCTTTTTGGAAAACGCCACCACACTTTCTTCATCTTCCGCCAACAATAAACAGGACTTCCTTCTTGTACATCTCTTTAAGCTTTGCTATAACACCCTGATCCATTGGTTGAATCAGTGCTGTTACATTGGGAGGCAGAAATAAATTACTTTAAAATTTGCATCAACTGCATTCAATGTATCCGTCTCTGGATGAGATGGTGCATTGTCCAGTAGAAGAATTACTGTTCCAGTTTTCTTTTCTTGTTCTCTCAGCCTCTTCACATTTGGGATGAACTGATTTGTATACCAATCAAGAAATATTTCACTATTCATCCAAGTACTCTTCTGTGCTTTGTAACACAATGGGAGACATGTCACATTCTTTATACAACGTGGTTTTTGGCTTTGCCGATCATTAGCACCGGTAAACGATGACTTCCACTGGCATTCGCGGCTACCAAAATTGTTACTCTCTCTTTGCACTTTTTAAACCCAGGGGCAGCTGCTTCGCGCTGAGATGCAAGTGATTTTTGAGGCAATGATTTCCAGTATAAGCCAGTCTCATCGGCATTATACACATCATCGAGTGAATAACCTTCTTCTTCCAAAAAAGCCAAGAATGTGTAAAGACGTTATTTCTTACTACACCTGTAGTACACCACTGTAAAGTATCAGTCTGTCTGCTCTGTAAGGAAGAGTGGTGTGTTGTTGAGATCAGGCATGCTCCAGTCTACCCAGCTGTAAATGGGTAACTCACCCTAGTCCTGAGTTGGGGAAGGCAAAGGCTCCAGGGGGGAAGCAGGCCCTGAACTTGGTCACTTCAGCCGACGCAGGATGGTGTATGTATGAAGTAGAAGTGTAGAGTGTGATTACCGCGAATGGTGTGCTGTTCGTGTGCTGACCAATATAACCACTCACACTTGTCTACAAGGCACCAATGCAGACTGCTGGAATCTTAGTTTACTCAATTTATTCAGACGTACACACTGGGACATACGAGTACATCATGGTTCGTTGACATATCAATTTGTGGGTATACATAGCAGATCTGAAGTCATGACACATTCAGAAATAATGGCAGTACATCAAAGTTCAATGTCATGATACATTATGGCCGCATTCCCCTATCTGACTAAACGCGTCAGTGAAGGAATCGATAAATAACTAAAGTTACTTGACGTCCATAGTTTGTAGTATAGATTATGAAACCACGAAGGGGGGTTTCTAGCAGGATTGAGATCTCTCTGTCACTGTCCGATAATAAGATAAATAATCTGTTCTCTTGGCAGTGATCAAAACATATGATGACCGAAATCCAACATGGCTACCTCCCTGAGTTGTCGTTCACTCATGCATAGGGAGGAGAATATAAGCCAGAGTTAATTTGTAATGGGTATATAAAGGATTTCATAAATGTTTCCATACAGCTCTACGGTGATCAGGTTAATTTCACGTAGCCATAACCGCTGCAGGAAAATCTGTCATCTTCGTCGATACCAAACACGACACTAGCATAACGAAGCACCAAAAGTCAAGCTAGGCCTAACCGACGAGAGATCATCAAAATAGGAGCTGGGTTTACCTGGAGTCCGAATCATCTATATACTGACATAAGGAGAGTCTCGAACACAAACTATCGTAGAGACACCATCTCCTTCAGAAGAAATACCACTTCGTAAGACATTTTTTCCTGACGAAAGGACCAGCTCTAGAAAAACGTACCCCGCCATTTGTAAGCAGTACATCGGAACTCATCACGACTTGTCAAGACAACTCATACTTCCGCTAGACCGGAATACAAGAATCTAGTCCCTCCTACCCATCCAAAATATACAATATAGGACTGATTCTACTTGTACTAATAATATGTAATACATATGAATTCAGGCCATAAACACAATAAGCAAATTAATATATTTTCTGGCCCTAAAAAATAAGTACAAACGCAAGCGCACTATCCTTGCGCCGGATCAATATCCAGAACGATTACTCCTATAATCAAAAGTGTGAATCAAACATGGATTATCTCGCTTTTTACCATAGACAGCATTTTCATACACAAATGAATGCATGTCTATATTTTCCCATATCAAATAGCCATATCAATTTTTGTAAAATGTGCGTCAAAATATGCACGCAACAGATTACCACACCCCTCGGAAAAAAACAAATGGTACATTTTTTTTTTTTTTTTTGAAATACATCTAGGAGCAACATACAATAGGCTCACAACGCACCAATAACAATGCGCAGATGATAAGCATAAGTTTTATGACCTTAGAGAAAGTACTTCTCTAAGTATAAATATTTCCAGAGAGGTGTCACCAACGCATACTACAATATTAGCAATGACACAATTTCCACATTAGTTTATACGTAAATTTCATCTAAGATATCTTAACATCATGATCATCAAAGACGAAAACCATTGAAAAATCAGCGGTGAATACATATCAATGAACCGCTAAGTAGTGTTACAATCAATATATGATATATTACATATGTGTACACATTTCAACATAGAAACAACTGTATCAAAGTTGTATAACAGTTATGAATCATGTGGGCATCTAGACAAAATATCTGCCATCACATTTTCTGACCCACGGATAGCTCGCACCGAAAAATGAAATGGCTGTAGAGCAATCGCGTATCGCGTTGATCTCGCGCTCTTCAGATTTTTACTCTGAATAGCCGTAAGAGCCTTCTGGTCAGTTTCCACAATGAAATGCGCGCCCAGAAGAAATCTTTGCAGTTTAAGGATTGACCAAACCATAGCCAATAATTCACGGTCTAGGACCGAGTAATTCTTCTCTGCGGCATTTAATTTCCGAGAAATATACATCACCGGATGCAGAGTTCCAGAGTACTCTTGCATTAGTGCAGCTCCAATCCCGGTGGATGAAGCGTCACTACGAAGAATAAATGTCTTATCCTTAGAAGGCAATACTAGGATAGGTGAAGTAGAAAACATAGTTTTAACCTTATCCAAAGAGGATTGACATTCTTGAGTCCAATGGACTACATTAGGAGACCCTTTCTTTAGCAAGGAAGAAAGAGGTGACATAATGGAGGACAGATTCGGGATGAATCGTCCATAAAATTGTATTAGACCTAAGAGACTTCGTACTTGCTTTTTAGTCTTAGGAATAGAAATGTTAAGTATCTTACTTGTATTATGGTCTTCTGTTTTTAGGAACCCATGACCAACACGGTGTCCTAAGAAAGATATTTCGCTAAAACCAATACATGCTTTCGATGGTTTCGCTGTCAGGTTATGCTCGCGTAAGATAGACAATAGTTCATTTATACCATTATAGTGATCGTTCCAAGTATCACTGAAAAGACAGATGTCATCAAGATACGCAATGACATCTGAGCGATGAGATAGGATTCGACGCATCATGCGTACAAATGTAGCAGGGGCGTTCATAAGACCGAAAGGCATGAAATTCCATTGGAATAGACCCCTAGGCGTCGAAAAAGCAGTAAACGGTTTGGCGTGTTCGGATAGTGGAACTTGCCAATATCCCTTAGACAAATCGAGTTTAGTAAAGAAGTGAGAATTCGATAGTCTCGTAAGTAGCTCTTCTAGTAAAGGCATAGGCTCAGCATCGAATTTAGTCACTTGATTCAATTTGCGATAATCCACGCAAAGACGTATGTTATTGTCTTTTTTCCGTACTATAACCATCGGCGAAGAATATGCTGATGTGGATGGTTCTATAATTTTTAACTCTATCATCTCATCTAACTCTTTCTCTACCTGTGCTTGAAAATGTATCGGAATAGGATACGGTCTGACTCTTATAGGACTATGGTCAGTAAGAATAATGTCATGTTGAATGACATCAGTTTGACCAGGAATGTCAGTAAGGACATCCTGAAATTGTTCTAACATAGTAGAAACTTGTTTCTGCTCTCCTGGAGATAATTCTGGAGAAATTGCAACATCTTTCCATGATTCATTAGAGTGAAGAGGAATCATTGGAAAAGGTAAATTTACATCCGAGAAACTCGTTTCCTCATCCTGTATTACTGACAGAGATGAGTACTGTCCATGTTGGACTGGAAAATCGTCCGTTGCCTGGAAAACAGGTTGTAAATAATCAGGACGTTCATGGAATTCCGTGAGCATGTTGATGTGGAAGGTTTTACGCTTCCCGTCAATATCGACGATATAGTCAACATCGGAAACCTTTGATATTATATCGTACGGACCTTTCCAAGAAATGAGAAGTCTATTTTCCCTACAAGGTAGCAAGACAAATGCTTTGTCACCTGGACAAAGTTGACGCAAACATCTCTTTTTATTGGCAAATTCCCTTGCCTTCTGTTTCGCAAATTCAGAAGAAGCAGTTGCCAATTTGCATGCTTCAATAATCTTGTGTCTAAGTGCGATGACATATTCATAAGAGGATTTTGTGTCATCGACAATATTATCAGCAGTTATAAGATCATGAAGTAAGGACATAGGACCTCGCGGTTTCGCGCCAAAGACAAGTTCAAAGGGAGAAAATCCTGTATGTTCGTTGGCGACCTCTCTATATGCAAAGAGAGCCGCGGGTAAAACCCTATCCCAATCCTGAGGATGATCTTCTGTTATCTTACCTAGTAGGTTTTTCAGAGTTCTATTCAAACGCTCCACCATCCCATTGGACATAGGATGATAAATACTACTCAGCGATCTCTCTATCTTCAGAGTCGACATTACTTGAGACATGGTATCCGATATGAGTTGGGTACCATGGTCGGATAATATTTCTGCTGGAAACCCCAGACGAGAAAATATTAACCAAAGAGCATCTGCGATATCAGCAGTAGTTATGCTCTTTAGAGGAACAGCCTCCGGCCAACGTGTGCACATATCAACACACGTCAAAATAAATTGGTGTCCTCTAGCAGACTTTATCTTAAATGGACCAATGATGTCTATCGCCATTTTTTGAAATGGCCGAATGGGAATGTCTGCAGCCTGAATAGGTGCATCATGGCGTGGACCTCTGGATTTAATCTCTTGACATACTTTACAAGATCGACAATAGATTCGTATGTCCTTATTCACAGCAGGCCAAAAGAAAGATTGAAGAACTCTAGCTTTAGTACGGGAAAAACCCATATGTCCAGCACACTGCGAATCATGAGCGTGCTGTAAGATTTTAACTCTCATATTTTTAGGCACAAGGATTTGAGAATGAATGGACTTAGCGGAGTCTTGTACCATACGTACAAGTACGCCATTCTTCATCGTAATCCAAGATTTACGATTTGTATCCTTATTCGGATCACCTTTTGTTGCCAGAGTAAAGAATTTCTTTAGAGTAGGATCATCTTCCTGCTGTTTGATAAAGGAATCGTGGGAAATCTCCAAGGGATCATCTTGGATCTGCGCATCATCATCTTCAGAATGTGAAGATTGTGGCATATTGAGAGCTTGAGCCCTAGTGATTACTGCATTAGCAGATTGCATATTAACATTTTCCCAATTAGAAATTTGCTGTGGAGTGCATTCTTTCACTCCATGAATGCGACCGATGATAAGATCAGCGATCGGATTCGGCAAGAGACATGCTTGCACCTCTCCTGTAAAGAAAGGCGTAGCAATATTGATAATGGCAGTGGAGTACTTCTCCAATGTGCCACCAAATGTTACACATTTGACTATATTGCCTGTAGCTCGAGAAGGATTTACGAGTGATTGCCTCACTCCAATGGTAGTGCACCCCGAGTCGAAAAGAATTGATACCGGAGTACCATCTATTAGGCCCCTATTAAAGACAAGAGCACCCCTTCCATTATGCGCGATTGACGCATGGAGAGCGGGAAGTGGGTGACCGCAGCTTAAAGTAGACACTGTGGTTGGATCGAATAATGTTTTGCATTGCGAACACTCAGATGCTCTAGCAAAATCAAAAGCGGAATTCGCTACACTATTGGAGTCTTTTTTATCATTATTCTGATTATCGGTGTCGTGGAACTCCTGTTGTGCAGAGTTTGCCTGGTAATACGATTTACCATGTCTTTTGTGTTGTGATCTACCTCGGTTATAATTGTCTCTATAATTATTATTGCCTCTGTTATAACCCCTATTTGGGTTTGAATCATAATATTCATGATCATAATCATCATGCTCATTATATTGAGTATCCCTGTAATATTGTTTCTTTTGTCTCCATGAAGCACTTGGGTAGTTCCTATAGCTACTCCCTTTCCGAGAATTTCTAACATTATGGGCACCCCTCGCGTGTCGAGGACTATCAGCCGATTCCAGTTCTTCGAAGAAGAACTCTGATTTGAGCGGTTATCTTGGTTTTGATACTTATCCCAATTAACCTTTTTATCAAATTTATTTTTAGCTCCTTGGAATTTGTGTGAGTAATTCTGATTATATTCTGTTGCCGAAGCAACTGGCATACTCTCTTTAATGTTAGAGTTACTAAGAATCATGTCAGGGTGTGCCGTGGCATACTGGTCACAATATTCTTCCATTTGCTTTATTGTACTAGGTTTACGCTCATGTAAGAACTCTAGGAATGATTTATTTACAGAAGACATGACCTTGTCTCTTAGCAATAAATCTGTAAGACCATCAAATGTTTTCTCTGTTTTTGGATAATTCAATCCATCGTGAAAGTGTAATTCGTGCTTTTGAGATGAAATCTGAGAATTCTACACCTACCTCAGGTCTCATTGTTTTAAACAAAAGACGGTAACCTTCCTCAGACAGCTGATATCTCTTTATCAAAGCTGCCCTAACAGCATCATAATTGTCTTTGTCGGCCTCTTCAACGAAATATAACTTACTCAGAGACTCCCCTTTTAGATTTTCAGACAACTGATTCACATACTGTGATTTGTCAACATTATGAGATCGACAAGCCCGTTCAAATCTAGAAAGCCAAAATGTTATGTCATCACTGGTAGGGTTAAACGCTGGTACTTTGACCTTGTACACAAAGGGTTTACCATTACCACCAGATGCCTGATTAACATTACTCATACATGTCAATTTTAATTTCTCTAATTCAAACTCATGTTCTCTTATTGCTTTTCTCTCTTCAGCTTCTCTATCTAATCTTTTCTGTTCTGCAGCCGCTTCTAATTTTTTCTGTTCTGCAGCAGCAGCAACTTCTAGTTTTTTCTGTTCTGCAGCAGCAGCAACTTCTAGTTTTTTCTGTTCTGCAGCAGCTTCTAATTTTTTCTGTTCTGCAGCAACTTCTAATTTTCTCTGCTCTGCAGCAGCAGCAACTTCTAATTTTTTCTGCTCTGCATCAGCTTCTAATTTCTTCTGTTCTGCCTCAAATCTCCTTTCCTCCACTTGCATCTGCAATTTCTTAAGTTCAGCAGCAGTATCAGCTTCTTTTTCTAATCTTTTTTCTTCAGCTAAGGCTTTCCTTTCTTCTGCAGCAGCTTTTTTTTCTTCTATTTGAAGTTTTCTCTCCTCAGCCGCAGCTTTTTTTTCCTCAGCAGCAGCTTTTCTTTCTTCAACAGCAGCAGCAATTTTTTTCTCTTCTGCAGCTAATGCTTTGTCATATTGAGCAACAGCCCATTGTTCTAAGTCTTTTCCAGTCTTATCAAGAGATTTTCCTTGTATAATGAAATAATCTAATGTAGACATATTGTCTTCTTAAATCAGAAACCTGAAAAAGTAAATAAATTACCCTCTTTCAAGTTAATGGGAGACAAGTCTATACCTTAGACTTAGTCTTAGTCCAAACTTGTATGGTTTATAATAACCAATGATAACTTGAGTACCTGTGGACAACAATAATTGTATCTCAAATACTGTGGGGACAAGCCTTACAAAGGTCTTGTATACCTCACTGTAATCAAAGATCACTTGAGTACCTGTGGAAAAAATATTTCCTTTTACCAATCACTTTGGGAGACAAGCCTTACAAAGGTCTTGTATATTTTGTTTTATAACAATAACAATCAGAGAGTACTGATCTGTACTATACTATCAGTGTATACCACTATACGTCATATGTCAACTAAAGACATTACAAATGACAAACAAGAAAAGACAATCTGAAAACATTTGCAGAGATCAAATTAAATTAAATAGAAGAAATGAAAAAAATGATCACAGAAACCGTGATGATAACTGCAATAATAAAATGACAAGACAAATAACGCCACAGTGTATAAACATAAGGGTGTAAAAAACTGAAATGAAAGAAAAGATGAGACCTACAATTATACAAACAAATCAAACAAACTAAGGGACACAAAATTATTAACAAAAACAACGAAGAAAAGAACACCTCATCACAACTAACAGAAATAGCAGCAAATTGTTGCTAACAAATTTCCAATTAAGAAAATGTGTACCTATCGAATACTAGTACCAGACCAATGTAACTCGGCATACCTTGTACTAGTCACACAGAACATAAACTAATTTAATACATAACAAATAACATGTAAGCATAAATAGCATATAGCATACAATATCATTTATGTCATGAATGGAATGTGTTGCAGGTATAGTGTTGTAAAGCAGGCACAGTTTATTTAAATAATAATAACTTGCCACTTTATTCAGTAATAGATTTAATTCTAAACTATTACACTGTCAATTTTTTCTCTTTTGAGCATATGAAGATCCCACGATGAACTATGCACTTTATGTTCCACAACACTGTGATTCTTCTGTACGTTGAGAAATGTCAACAATATTGCTCCAGATATTTTCTACACTTGATACCACTGTCCTGTGTAATACTGTCTGTACAGCGAAAAAAAACTGTCAACAAGCGCTGACCTAGATACAGCATCCTATCGGTAATACAGGTCAAGCTGACATCGACTGTATAGCTAGCTGTCCTACTGGTGTTGATGTGTTCAAACAAATGTTCTTTCAGCTGTAAACTGTGATTCTCAACACAAAAATGCGTAAGCTGGACCCAGGAATCTGGCTCGCCACTGTAAAGACGTTATTTCTTACTACACCTGTAGTACACCACTGTAAAGTATCAGTCTGTCTGCTCTGTAAGGAAGAGTGGTGTGTTGTTGAGATCAGGCATGCTCCAGTCTACCCAGCTGTAAATGGGTAACTCACCCTAGTCCTGAGTTAGGGAAGGCAAAGGCTCCAGGGGGAAGCAGGCCCTGAACTTGGTCACTTCAGCCGACGCAGGATGGTGTATGTATGAAGTAGAAGTGTAGAGTGTGATTACCGCGAATGGTGTGCTGTTCGTGTGCTGACCAATATAACCACTCACACTTGTCTACAAGGCACCAATGCAGACTGCTGGAATCTTAGTTTACTCAATTTATTCAGACGTACACACTGGGACATACGAGTACATCATGGTTCGTTGACATATCAATTTGTAGGTATACATAGCAGATCTGAAGTCATGACACATTCAGAAATAATGGCAGTACATCAAAGTTCAATGTCATGATACATTATGGCCGCATTCCCCTATCTGACTAAACGCGTCAGTGAAGGAATCGATAAATAACTAAAGTTACTTGACGTCCATAGTTTGTAGTATAGATTATGAAACCACGAAGGGGGGTTTCTAGCAGGATTGAGATCTCTCTGTCACTGTCCGATAATAAGATAAATAATCTGTTCTCTTGGCAGTGATCAAAACATATGATGACCGAAATCCAACATGGCTACCTCCCTGAGTTGTCGTTCACTCATGCATAGGGAGGAGAATATAAGCCAGAGTTAATTTGTAATGGGTATATAAAGGATTTCATAAATGTTTCCATACAGCTCTACGGTGATCAGGTTAATTTCACGTAGCCATAACCGCTGCAGGAAAATCTGTCATCTTCGTCGATACCAAACACGACACTAGCATAACGAAGCACCAAAAGTCAAGCTAGGCCTAACCGACGAGAGATCATCAAAATAGGAGCTGGGTTTACCTGGAGTCCGAATCATCTATATACTGACATAAGGAGAGTCTCGAACACAAACTATCGTAGAGACACCATCTCCTTCAGAAGAAATACCACTTCGTAAGACATTTTTTCCTGACGAAAGGACCAGCTCTAGAAAAACGTACCCCGCCATTTGTAAGCAGTACATCGGAACTCTTCACGACTTGTCAAGACAACTCATACTTCCGCTAGACCGGAATACAAGAATCTAGTCCCTCCTACCCATCCAAAATATACAATATAGGACTGATTCTACTTGTACTAATAATATGTAATACATATGAATTCAGGCCATAAACACAATAAGCAAATTAATATATTTTCTGGCCCTAAAAAATAAGTACAAACGCAAGCGCACTATCCTTGCGCCGGATCAATATCCAGAACGATTACTCCTATAATCAAAAGTGTGAATCAAACATGGATTATCTCGCTTTTACCATAAACAGCATTTTTATACCCAAATGAATGCATGTCTATATTTTCCCATATCAAATAGCCATATCAATTTTTGTAAAATGTGCGTCAAAATATGCACGCAACAGAATGTTTCTTTAAAATTTTTTGCGGCAGTTCCATCGCTAGATAAAGATTCCCATTGAATCTCCAATTCTCGTATGCCATGACGAGATTTAAAGTTTCTTAACCATCCCTGGCTAGCCTTAAAGTCAGGAGGACCGTCAAGTTGATTGTTGAACGGAAGTGCCTTTTCACACAACAGAGAACCAGAGATAGGTTCCCCTTTGCTTCTTCTTTGCACAAACCATATATATAAAGCCTCTTCCAATTTCACATCTTTCGCATTTCTCATGGTTTTACGTTTCTTCGACCCATTTTCACTGTCAAATTTCGATGCAAAACTCATAATTTTATCCTTGTTACTTTTGATGTCAGAGACGGTAGCTTTCCCAACATTGAAAATCCTCGCAAGTGAAGACACAGTTTCACCTTGTCCTAGTCTCTTGATAATTTCTGTTTTCGTTTCAATTGACAAAACATTGCGGTTCCTTTTATATGCTTTAGGCCTACTGGAAGATGCCATATCGCACAGAGAAATACTTGTACACCAAAAATTATTCTGCTGTAGTAGCAGACACAATTATTTTAAGTTGAACTGTTATTTAGCCAGTGTTCTACCTAGAACGCACACGTACACTGGATTGGTAAACCAGATATTAACTGACTTTATGATCTAACTGACTTCCTGTACGTAAGCGACCGACCATTAGCCATCCCATTCTCTACAAATTGTTCGCACACATTTGAAGTTTGCCGCATCAAAAGATTCAGAATTTTAGTCTAACGTGACTGTGGCATCTGATTTTTTTTTTTTTCTGGAAAACGTGTTCGGATAATTGGATGTTCGGATAATTGGGGTTCGGATAAATGGAGTTCTACTGTATATATATATATATATATATATATATATATATATATATATATATATATATATATATATATATATATATATATATATATATATATATATATATATATATATATATATATATATATATATATATATAACTTATTACAAATGAAAGAAAATATATACATATGATGTCATCATCGTCCACTCCCTACTCTTCTTGGATTCTGGGGTTACCTTTGGATTTGGTTCTCGGTGAGAGCTAGCACGAAGCAATCACCAGCGCTTTGCTGTGGTTGTTCCTGAAAATATCATTTTCATATGCATAGGTTACCAGCTTCTTAAGGACTTGCATAACCATCATCAAGTTCAAACATGTCAAATTCAAAGTATAAAATATATGTTACAACTCACCCCAATAACTTTTGGGAAATCTTGACTTCTTGCTCAGTTGAATAGTCATGGCAGCTTGATGCAGATGCTTCGAATACGCGTCTGGTGTATTATTTCTATTTAGAATCCCTCTGTGACTTGTGAGTAGATCCAGTAGGAGTCCGGTTTCCGTATTAACATGTAAAGTTTCCCTGCTGTCCGGTCCAGTAAGGTCAGAATCCTTAATGCTATTCTTTTTTTGCTTTAGTGCGAGCTGTCTACTTTGACTATTCTGGAATGTAGTGCCGTATGTCTAAATTGTTCTACGTTATATCGCAGCTTTCGGCCCAAGCTTCCGCATGGCGTTTCCTACAAAACTTCCAATCAGAACAAATGTATATTCGCATCTCAAATGCCAGCCAATAGAATTCAAAAGTGCGTGTTTTGAAAACTCTCCTCATGGAATTTTCCGCGTGACTCATACGTTTGGGAAATTCACTTTCCATAGAGTTATTTCCGTTGATTATTGGTCATGTTCACTATCATCACACTTTTAACTCTCTTCTTTAAAAATCTCCCAAGACTGATATTATCTATACTTATTATCACAGTTAATTTCGGTAGTCTGAGTACATAGCTTATCAGACACTCCCGATCGCTTGCCGTAACGCTGGCGCGATACAAATCCATTTGTCCGTCTAGACAGACGTGGTTGGTTATGCAACTAAACCCGTATTTGAAGTTCGCATTACCTGGAGTCAATCTGCTTATTATCACGTTTAGTGATTCAATTTATCTTTCGGGATGGCCAATTACGCCTTGACCTGACATGAATCGAAGTGTGAAAATGTAACAGTGACCGTAGTACGGATTTCTGGGCTCCGATAACGAGAAATAGTTAGAGAATGGAAGAGAGAGAGAAAATACGAAAAAAAGAACGATCAAATTCTGTGACAATGACAACACACTTGCGCACACTGCTTGCGCTACTCAGCAATATCTATATCAGCAGAACATTGTGACAATTTAATTGACCTGTCTCATCACTAGACTTGGCCCCCATAGAACATCTGTGGGATCAGCTTGGACGCAGGGTCTACAGGCACGGATCCCCAGCTAATCTGCAACAGCTCGAAGCTGCTCTCTGCCGCGCATGGGACTTGATTCCCCAGAATTTCCAGCAGAGACATGTGCGTTCAATGCGGAGCTGCTGCCAAGCTTGTTTATAGGCACACGGTGACTGTTGCGAACATTAAGTTTAGTGGGATAGTGTATCTCTACTAATGTCGCGGGGTTCTTTAATAAATTTTAATGTCGAGAAAGGGGTGTGAATTTTCCCGTGTTGTGCTCGTGAATGTTCTATGGGGTTTCTCTGTGTTTGACCTGACTTGATGGGGTGTTAGGAGGTGTTCTGTGAAATTAGGCACTGCCCACAAGACCACAGACTGCACAACACATCTGGAACACTACATTCAGATAAAAAGTCCTCGGACGCCTGGCATAGACGACTTCTACAGATTTATTCTCGTAATACAGGAAATTCCATTATACGGCACATTCCAAAACAGATTACAATATATATGTCAATGTTAGCCAATATGAACACTTGGCCCTTCAAAATTCCTGCTAATGATTTCTAGTATGAAATGTAATGAATTTAGTGCAGATAGCACACGTAAGTCTGTCACTGACTTGTAAGTAACGAATTGGCTAGCTGAGCCTCTGTTCACGGGCGTATACGCTACTCACGTTGAGATACACAAACTCAATTATTAATCCACATACATGAACAGAATGGCATGAGCCACACACACGAGGCGTTTAACTGGGTTGGCCATGTCCTCAGAAGAGACCCCGATGCCATCACAAGAACAGCTATGCTATGGACCCCTGAAGGAAAACGAAAGAGAGGCCGACCAAAAACAACTTGGCGGAGAACTGTGGAGGCTGAGATGCAAAGAATGAACCAGAGTTGGGGCACTGTACGAAGGATGGCCGCCGACCGAGCAAAGTGGAATCAATTTGTTGTTGCCCTACAAGACGCCCTCAGGCGTAATGGCCACTGACTGCTTTGACGGTCGGCGGCTAAGGATCAAAGAAGAAAGAAGAATGAACAGAATGGCATGAGCCACACACACGAGGCGTTTTTGCCCTCTGGGGGTCAGAAGGCAAAAAACGCCTCTAGTTCACTCAAAAGCGAAAATCACACTGACTTCCTTTGTTCTACCAACGTCGTCAAAAAAGATACACGACCGTTGTGATGAGCCCTTCTCATTTGTGTTAACACGTCAACAATCCTCATCAACAATCGTATGTGAACATGTATTCATAGTTGAGAGGGTGTTTCGAGGTGCAAAAACTTCGATACCAAAATAACCAAAATATCGAAGCTACTTCACACCGCGAAACAGTCCTCAACAGTGACCATACCAGGTATTGATGCTTGTTTGGATTTTGACTCTAAAATGTACATTTTGGATACAGAATTTTTTCAAAATCAAATGACCAGAATGAGTGAATAGAAAAATAAGTAAACATTTTTACAAAAAAAATTTTTACCGGCTGGTCCAGATCAGTCCACGTTGATATTGGTGCTCTTTTAATGCGCTTCAAGCTATAAGAACTGTTTTCAAGGGGCGCCATTTTTTTATTCGCCCTCAGCGCCATCAATCCTAGTTACACCTCCGACTGTACCAGATGACAATGAAGAAGTAAGAAGATACACCAGAACAAACAATATAAAATATTTTGACGAGCTGGAAAGAGCGGCAGAGGAACTTGGACCTAATGAAATATTCGGCACATGAATAGGAGTTTTGCCTCGCTTTGGCTAGGCGCGCTCCATTCAGCCTAGACACAAGGTTCGTTGGTTATATTATAGCGCTTGTCCAAATATAAAAGACCTTGTGGTCTAGTGATTTTTAGTAGATCTGTACATTGAACTGAACATTAGGTACACCAATAGCGTGGCAGAATTGATAGGGTCCACTCGACGATATAGTAGTGTAAGAGGGTGTGTGTTTCTTTTTTTCCCCTGGGATGAAAGGAACTAAAAAGCTAACACCTTTATGAACTAACATTCCATCAGTCAGGGATTAAGACTTGCGGTAATTATGTATTAATATAGTATATATTTACTGAATTTTTAAAATAAAGATTAAGAAATGACAGTGCTCATACGTAAATTTACAATGTCCCAAAACCGCAATCAGATGCAAAACAAAATGAAAATGCTTGATGAAAGGTCTCAGAAGGTGGGTCTGAATACACGAAAGGAAAAGACAAAGATTACGATAATAAATTCAGGAAATTTTAACAAGATTGAACTTTAAGAAAAACCATTACAAGATGTAGAATCACACACATATCTTGGTAGCAATAATGACAAAGTTGCAGAGACTTTGAATGATTGATGAAACTACAGCTTTTAAAAAACAAATCTATGAAATTCATAACGTTTTCCGTCCAATTTAATTCTGACAGGATGTAATGCTGCATGTAATGCTATGGTTAAATGAGATGTTATTAATATTTAAAAGAAAAGTGTATAATGTAGACAGATTTCCTTGTGATATTGGGTGCACAAAATTTGACTAAACGTTTTGAAAAAAAAAAAATAATAATAAACTAAGAATCTCCTTTTTTTACAGTTCACTAGAAGCACATCAGAACATAAAAATTATCTTTTTAATAATTTATATTTGTCTTTCACATTAATAGAAAACTGTCACGTGCAAGCATATTGATAAAGAACTTGTTGACGCTGCTCAAAATGCAGAGATGCTTGACGTCTTTCATCTTATGCCAAATGGACAAATTATGGTCAGGAATGAACTAGATTTACTATTTACTATAGATCAATACAAGCTGCTTTACAGTAATTCTAGCATTTTGCGAGGAACGAGGAAGGCAGTTAAAAATGTCTTCCAGCGCTGGCCAAACTGTACAGTATATTATGAAATTATGGAACCGCTCAACTCCGCAGAAAACCTAGACATTATCAAACAAGCTATCGACGAATGGAAAAAATACACTTGCCTTGAGTTCATAGAGAGCAGTACTGCACAACGCCGCATACAGTTTACGGATGGTGCCGGATGCTGGTCCCTCCTTGGAATGGGAAGTTCACCCCAGACTTTAGCTCTAGCTCCAGCTTGCCGCACTAAAAAAACAATCGTACACGAGATTGGCCACGCTATTGGCTGGATCCACGAGCACATGCGACCAAATCGCAATGATTTCATTTCAATAAACTTTAATGTAATACCGAAACTACACAGGATCCACTTTGCGAGGTATGCCGTCAACGTTATAGATACCTATGGCGTTCCATACGATTACACAAGCATCATGCACTATGGAAATTATTTTGGTGCTATTACGACACTGGATCCTGCGTATCAAAACCAGATTGGGAAAACTAGAGGTTTGACATTCAAGGACATTAAGTTGGCGAACCTAATGTACAGTTGTTCCGAGCTTGCTGGATGCCCCTCCCAACAATGTAACTACGGGGGATTTGTGTTTTACAAAAATTATACGGAGGCGGGTAAATGTTTATGCTGGTGTGACACGGGAAATTGGAGTGACCCCCTCGTTCTTTGCTCACGAGTAACCGGAGCTCCACCTGCGCCGAATATTAGACCTATAGTTATGGCCACCGATAAAATGTGTTACGACGTGCGCGAGGACTGTGGGGATATGAAACGGCAAGACAGTAAAGTCTGCGTGAACAAAATGAAACTTATGATGGCTTCCTGCGCCAAAACGTGTAACTTTTGCGGGAAGGGCGAAGACTTGTGTATGGACTACGAAAAAGGGTGCCCGGTCCTTGCAGCGTCAAATGCCTGCAATGATGAAGGTTTGGGACCACTTATGAAAACACTGTGTCGTGCATCATGCGGCTTATGCCAACCAGCAAACCCATGCGACATCCACTTCGCAATGATGGGGTCCTTGCCAAGCGGACCTGGTGGAAACAAGATGGTCACTCCAATGATGTTTTATTACCTAGAGGTGCTGCTTGCTATTGTTCTTCTAAAATGTTTTTAATGCGTTCTTTAAATTATGTTTGTGTATTATGTTTGCAAATAACCTGTTTATATGTGTGTCGGCTATATTTGTATGCATGCATGTCGTGCATTTATAGATTCATGAGTACGCACGTGTGTAAGCAGTAATGAACGCGTAGTGCTGATGCCTTTATTTTATTTTTATGTTGACGATAATGTTTTTAGCGACTTAACATAATTCAAAACACGTGTAACTTGGAAAACGTTCCCCGGATATTTATATGTAAAGCACATGTAAAGCAACGTAATGACTTCCTGATGCTCATAAAATTTACAACGACCTCAAGTGACCCATCAAAAAGTTACAGAAAAAATTATGGTGTGCATTTTCTGCATCGTGTCCGGAAGACGGCACCAATTTTTCCTTTATTCAGTTACTTCCTTTTATTTTTCTCTTTAAAAAAACAGTAAACGCACACAGACCTTTGGAAACTAATATTACACAAGTACACTGTTTTTTTTTCTTACCTCAGCTTGATTTCAAACACTGATAGCCTGCTGTTTGAACGCAACCGTGCTAACCTGTCAACCAAAGACCGTCCATGACACGTGTATATATATTTTAATATTATTTTTACTATGGAATATGTAGACCTACCTGGACGAGGGGCATATCCAGAGAGTATCAGAAAATCGCGGAGACGGCCGGATATAGTGCTTCATTCTTCAGCAACGCTTCAGATCATACTGATTGAACTGACCGTGCCATTTGAATCCAGATTAGACGAGGAACATTCGTTCAAAGCGGCCAAGTATAGTGATCTGGCCGCGGATCTGAGACACGATGGGTTCACTGCAAGGGTCATGGCTGTTGAAGTGGGCGCAAGAGGGCTTGTGACTGCATCAGTGTATGATCTATTGAAACTGTTGGGGCTGAAGGGACAGTCGAGAACAAGGGCACTGAAGAGGTTTAGTGAAACTGCAGAAGAGGCATCAGGCTGGCTGTGGAACAACCGCAATGGGCAATGGAAATCGTGACAATAAACGCTGCGGTACAGAAAACACCAGGAATTTTTCTAAGTCCACAATACGCTGAGTTTTTAGGCGGACTAGTGAAAGGGCTGTGGCTGAGAGGCGACAGGCGATGTATACTATAAGTTGTGTCAGGAAGAATTTCAGTGGCGAGCGCGTAGTGTCAAGTCTCGTCGGCTTCGCGCAGGTGACTCAGTGTGTGTCCGTAGTTGTGATGTGCTACGGAGCGAACGGAATAATTTGTCTTCTCTTTGTTACTTTCACAATTGCCTCCACGGCTGGCGGAGTTGTGGATTAAAGTTGCTACCATAAGTGAAATGGGTTCATTTTCGATACAAGATAACAGGAGGCTGAGACTCTTGGGAGTCATGACCCAAGAGGGATCGCCCCCCTTAGAGTGTAAAGGAGTATGTAGGGCCGAAACACTTGTCTTACGGGGGGACTACTTCTGATGATCAGATTGCTTCCTGTTGTATCGCTCTGTAAAGAGTTTCCTATCATAACATTATTTTAACTATGTCAACAATCGAAAGACTGATAGTCGAGATATTAGTTTTTTAAATGTCGAAACATGTTGATCAATGAGCCCTTCTTGCCCAAAATAATATACACTATTATGCTAACCGCTGGTTATCTTCAGTCACATACAAGTCGACGTGTGATTAATTGTTAAAGTAAAAGGGTTACTTAAATGAGTTCTAGTAGCTTCCACATATCTCTACATATCTACTTGCTTGCAAAGTTATTTATATCTCTGATATGATCTTATTTATTTATTTATTCAATCTTTCATTCTATCTGTTACGTGCACTCTTTGATATCCTGCAATATAATACATTTGTATGCTTGTTATGTTCGCAAATATTTTGTAAACAAAATAGATACTTTTTTTAGTGCTTAGGGAAAAGTCATTATTGAGTTACTTCCCTTGAAAGGAGTTTCAGATCGAACTCCGCGGATGAATCCAGTTTTACTGCGATTTATTCTTTGTTTGGGTAGAAAAAGATTGTTCTTGCTTCAGTATATCTATGGCCTGAATTTATGTGTAGTGTTTGTCTAGGTAGGACGAGTCTGTCTTATATCTGTATATCTTTACATATCTAAGTCGAACTATATGTTCTTTGTCGCTAGAAAGGTCAAAGGCTGTTCAGCGGATGTGTGGCTAGAGAGGTGTGATTTGGCTTCGCCCTGATGATGGGGGGCTGTCGTGTTTTTCTGTATCGGCTTGTCGCCGGAAAAAAGTGATCGATATATGTGTAGGGGAAAGTGATAGTCGTCTAGACCTATCGTGTATGCTTTACCCCAGTGTTTATTCTTATTGCCAAGGAATGGCAGAATCATATTTCTGATACCAAGGTAACAAAAGCACTTCTTATGAACTCTCTTACGAAGCCATCGTTTTCGATAAGCAGACGCACGATTTGTACGTCTGAGGGAATATTTAACTAGATGAAGATGTCATTCATTTCTAGCAGCACCATATTGTATGTTGAAGTCCATTGCATCATGATAGAATCTACAGAGCAATGAGAACATTTAATGTAGGATTAACTTTGATACAGATTCCAGTTTGTATCCTAAAGTGAGTGACAGCTCACGACAGCAGCCATCTTGTATCCAAATATTTTGTGACTTTCAAGAAGAGAAAAGGGATGCCCCGTACTATCGCTTGATGAGTCCAGAGATCACTGCTACAGATGAGAACCCATTACTAGCGGTTCAATATGATTACATGAAAAATATGTGCTGAACATTATTTAAAGGAATCTTCGCTAGACGAGGTTAGGTCTAGAAGCCATCTTGGATATTGTTTATAGACTGACGTGCTTTGTCAGTAAACTCAGATGATATATATGGGCAATACTGAGTGCTTGTCTACTGACATTCCATTTTGCTATTATGCAACGAGTGCCCATGTATCATTGCAAGACCATTTATCAATTGTACCATGATGTATTATGCCAACCTGTGATTTGTCACTGTATCCGTGCTGTCGAATGTGTACGTCCAATTAAACTGTAACAAAAAGTACACAGCAGTTGGCGTCGATGACTTCCAGCCATACATGAGTGAGAAAAAGAACATTTATCAACTCTTCGAACTCTTTCATCATTCGCGTATTATACTCTCACTCTATGTCTACACACCACTGCGTAGGTCGAGTTGATATTCCTATTCCTAACAACCACTCTGACGAGCAACGCTGGGGCCAACAACAAGTCTTTAACATTGGAGCTTCCACAGACCACCATACCTCTTAACACTGTGGTCCTGTAAATAGTTGATGTCAGTGTGAACAAGGAGCAATACATCTTCATATCTATACACCATTCAACCGTATATATAGAAACAGCATTTAACTCTGGTGGAATTCAACAAAGAGGTTATTTAACACTGGTGAGCCAGCTTTCTGGGTTTGACCTCGCAGAAGTTGAGAAGTCAACAGACTACCGATACCAGACCGTTTCCTGTGGCTGATACGACACACTTGCAGTATTAGTTTGCTCTTTATCAACACTTTGTCACGTGACCTATCAAGTGAATGCAGTATCTAGGTCAGCGTTGTTGACATTTTTACGCTTAGACATTACAGAGTTTCACAGTACAGAGATGATACTTTGAAGGCCATAAACTGTTCTATTGTTGCAGTATTGTTGAACATAAGTGCGTAAATTTCATCGTTGGACCTTCTGATACTAATATTGTTGAACATTGTAATAGATTAAATCAAAAATCTAGTATTGATTAAAGTGGCAGTTTACTTTGTTTATTCAGAAACTGTGCCATTATATTTATGAACTGAAACTCTTTCCAACACATTTCATTATTTAATGTATAACTGAGCATCCTATCTGCAACACAGTGCTTTATATATTACACACGTGATATATGCATTTATGATTATATGTTATATGTTATTTATTTGTATAGTATATTAGTTTATATGTCAGCGGGTTGTGTTTAGGTTGGGTGGTGTCCTCACAACAGAATATCCCACGTCATAGAGGGTCCGTTGTGGGCGTTTTCTTTAGGTGCAATTTCCTTAATTGGAAATTTGCTTGCAACAACTAGTTGCTATTTGTGTTAGCTGTGAAGACTGTAATTATTGTTATTTTTGTAATATTTCTTTGTTCTTTAGTTTTGTTCGATTTGTTTGTATTTGTAGGTCTCCCCTTTCCTGTTATTTAGTTGTATACACAATTTATATTTATATACACTGTGACGTCATTTGTGTTGTTATTCCTTGCAGATTCGGTGATTATTTTCATTGATTTCCTTATTTGATTTAGTTGATTTCTGCAAATGTTTTCATATTGTCAGTCTTATTTGTGCTTTATGTATGCTGTTGGTTGACATATGTTTTATATAGGTATATTTCATAAGACACTATTGCTTGTGCACTGCACTTGGATTATGGTATAAAACAGTACTTTATTATTATTACTGGTATACAAGAAATTATACAAGACCTTATTAAGGCTTGTGACCCACTGAGATTGAGATAGTGTACTGATTAATCAAGTCATTAAGAACTTGTGGTATTATTATTGTTTCAGGTAATTAGTATTATTGTTAGACATCATGTCTACATTAGAATACTTCATTGCACAAGGGAAATCCCTTGATAAGACTGGTATGGAATTAGAACAATTTGCAATTGCTCAATATGACAAAGCATTAGCTGCAGAAGAAAGAAAAACTGCTGCTGCAGAGGAAAGAAAAGCTCTAGCTGAAGAAAAAAAAAATTGCAAAGAGAAGCTGAAGAGAAAAAATTAGAAGCTACTGCTGCTGCTGAACTAAAGAAATTGCAGATACAGACTGAGGAAAAAAGATTCCAGATGGAAATGGAAAAAGAAAAAAAGAAAAGATGAAGCTGCTGCAGAACAAAAAAGATTAGACAGAGAAGCTGCTGCTGCTATTGAACAAAAAAGAATAGACAGAGAAACTGAACAAAAAAGATTAGACAGAGAAGCTGAAGAAAAAAAAAGCAATAAGAGAACATGAATTTGAGTTAGAGAAATTAAGATTGACAAGTATGAGTAATGTTAATCAGGCATCTAGTGGTAATGGTAAACCTTCTACTTACAAGGTTAAGGTGCCACCGTTCAATCAGTCCAGTGACGATATTACATTCTGGCTGGATAGATTTGAACGTTCTTGTCGTACTCATAATGTGGATAAATCACAATATGCTAACCAATTAGCAGAAAACTTGAAAGGTGAATCTCTGACTAGATTATGCCTTGTAGGAGAAGCAGATAAGGATAATTATGATGTCATTAGGGCGGCTTTGATAAAAAAAATACCAGCTAAGTGAGGAAGGCTATCGCCTTTTGTTTAAGACGATGGTGCCTGAGACAGGTGTAGAATTCTCAGAATTCATTGCAAAGGCACGTCTCACAGTTGATCGCTGGATTGAGCTTTCCAAAACAGAAAAAACTTATGAAGGACTTATGGATTTGTTGCTCAGAGATAAGATTATGTCATGTGTTAACAAACCATTCCTTGAATTTATACATGAGCGTAAACCCAAATCACTAAAGGAAATGGAAGAATATTGTTCCCAATATGTCACTGCACACCCCGACGTGACTTTTGGCAACGCTAAGATTAAGGAGAGTATGCCAGTTGCTTCAGCAACACCATACAATCCCAATTATTCACACAGATTTCAGGGACCTCAAAACAGATTTGATAAAAAAGGTAACCATAATAGTTATCAAAACCAAGGTAACCAATCATTTCAGGGTTCTTCGTCGAAGAACTGGAGACGAGCTGATAGCTCTCGACACAGGGGTGGTCACCATTATAGGAATTTCCGTAGAGGAAGTAATTATAGAAACTATCCGAGTTATCCGTCTTGGAGTCAACAAGATCATAATTACAGAGATACTCATTATAATGAATATGATAATGGTAACCAAGAGAACTATGACTCAAACCCAAATAGGGGTTACAATAGAGGTAACAATAACTACAGAGGTAATAATAACCGAGGTAGATCTCAAAACAGAAGACATAAACCACATTTTCAGGCAAACTCTGCACAGCAAGAGTCTCATGAAGCCTATAAACAGAGTAAAGATAATAATGACGCTAGTAATATGGCATGTTCCGCTTTTGATTTTGGGAGAGCATCTCAGTGCCCCCAATGCAAAACATTATTTGAGCCAACCACAGTGTCTACTTTAAGCTGCGGCCATCCTCTTCCTGCTCTTCCTGCATCAGTCGCGCATGATGGAAGAGGTTCTCTTGTCTTACATAAGGGTTTAGTAAATAACAATCCAGTCTCCGTGCTATTTGATTCTGGATGCACCACAATTGGTGTTAGGCAGTCACTCGTAGATCCTTCCCGTGCCACTGGACAAGTAGTCAAATGTGTAACATTTGGCGGCACATTAGAGAAATACTCTACTGCTATCATTAGGATTGCTACTCCTTTCTTTACAGGAGATGTACACGCATGTCTTCTTCCGAATCCGATCGCTGACCTCATCATCGGTCGCATTCATGGAGTCAAAGAATGCACTTCGCAACAAATTTCCGCTTGGGAAAAGCAAAACATGCAGATTGCTAACGCTGTAGTCACTAGAGCTCAGGCTCTTAATATGCCTCAAACTTCATCTACTGAAGATAATGAAGTGCATAACCAAGATGATCCCTTGGTAATTTCTCGTGACTCGTTTATAAAACAGCAAGAAGATGATCCCACTCTGAAGAAATTTTTCATTCTTGCAACGAAAGGTGATCCGAATAAAGACACAAGTCGTAAATCGTGGATTACAAAGAAGAATGGCGTACTTGTACGTATGGTTCAAGACTCCATTACGTCAAGTCATTCTCAAATCCTGGTTCCCAAGAATTTGAGAGTTAAAATTTTGCAGCACGCTCACGACTCTCAGTGTGCTGGACACATGGGTTTTTCCCGTACTAAGTCAAGAATTCTTGCGGCTTTCTTTTGGCCATTGGTAAACAAGGACATACGGATTTATTGTCGATCTTGTAAAGTATGTCAGGAAGTTAAATCCAAAGGTCCACGCCATGCTGCACCCATTCAGGCGGCAGACATTCCTATTCGGCCGTTTCAAATTTGCCAATAAGAAGAGATGCTTACGACAACTTTGTCCTGGTGACAAAGCATTTGTATTACTACCTTGTAGGGAAAACAGACTACTTATTTCTTGGAAAGGTCCGTACGATATAATATCGAAAATTTCCGATGTCGACTATATTGTCGATATTGATGGGAAGCATAAAACCTTCCACATCAATATGCTTACTGAATTCCATGAACGTCCGGATTATTTACAACCCATTTTCCAAGCAACGGACGATTCTCCAGTACAACATGGTCATTACTCATCACTGTCCGTGATACAGGATGAGGAAACGAGTTTTTCAGATGTAAATCTCCCTCTTCCAATGATCCCACTTCATTCTAGTGAATCATGGAAGAACGTTACTGTCTCTCCTGATTTGTCTCTGGGAGAACAGCGACAAGTTTCAACTATGTTGCAAACATTTCAGGATGTACTCACTGACATCCCTGGACAAACTCATGTCATTGAACATGACATTGTTCTAACTGACCATACTCCTATTAGGGTTAGACCTTATCCTATCCCTATACATTTTCAAGCACAGGTCGAGAAAGAGTTGGATGAGATGATAGATTTGAAAATAATCGAAACATCCACCTCTGCATATTCTTCGCCGATGGTTATTGTTCGAAAAAAAGACAATAACATACGTCTTTGCGTTGACTATCGCAAATTGAATCAAGTAACGAAGTTCGATGCTGAACCTATGCCTTTACTGGAAGAGCTACTTACTCGACTTTCCAAATCTCATTTTTTTTCACTAAACTTGATTTGTCTAAAGGATATTGGCAAGTTCCTTTATCTGAACGCGCCAAACCTCTCACGGCTTTTTCAACACCTAGAGGTTTGTTCCAATGGAATTTTATGCTTTTCGGTCTTATGAACGCACCAGCTACATTTGTACGCATGATGCGCCGAATCCTATCTTATCGGTCAGATGTCATTGCATATCTAGACGACATCTGTCTTTTCAGCGATACTTGGGAAGATCACTATTCAGGGTTAGATGAATTGCTGTCTACTTTGCGCGAGCACAACCTGACAGCGAAACCCTCTAAAGCCTATATTGGTTTTAGCGAAATTTCTTTCCTAGGCCACCGAGTTGGTCATGGTTTCCTAAAGACAGAGGACCATAATACTAGTAAGATACTTAACATCTCTATCCCTAAGACTAAAAAACAGGTGAGAAGTCTGTTAGGTCTTATTCAATTTTATGGCAGATTCATTCAGAATCTATCCTCTATCATGGCACCTCTTTCTACACTTCTAAAGAAAGGTTCGCCTAATATGGTCCACTGGTCTCAGGAATGCCAATGCTCTTTGGATAAGATTAAAACATTGTTTTCAACACCACCTATTTTAGTGTTACCTACTAAAGATAAGACATTTGTTCTTCGTAGTGATGCTTCATCCACTGGGATTGGAGCGGCACTAATGCAAGAGTACTCTGGAACTCTGCATCCTGTAATGTATATTTCCAGAAAACTTAATGCTGCAGAAAGGAATTATTCGGTTTTAGACCGTGAGCTATTAGCTATGGTTTGGTCGATCCTCAAACTACAAAGATTCCTTCTAGGCGCACATTTCATAGTAGAAACCGACCAAAAAGCTCTTACTGCTATACAGAGTAAGAATTTGAAGAGCTCGAGGTCTACTCGATATGCAATTGCTCTTCAACCTTTTCATTTCTCTGTGCGAGCTATTCGTGGATCAGATAATGTGATGGCAGACATTCTGTCAAGATGCCCACATGATTCCACATAACTATTAGGTCTTAGACTTCTTGATATGTCTAGGTCTATAATAGTTCCTTTCTATATCAAGATAGATACACATTTGTAATTTAATAATATAATGATTGTATCACTACTTAGCGGTTCATTGATGTTTATTCACCGCTGTGCTTTGATGATTTTTCTTCATAAATCATAAATTTAAGATATCTAATACGAAATTATGGTATGAAATTTTTTAGGCATTGTGTAATTGCCAGAATTGTATTATACTTTGATGACACCTTCCTGGAAACATTTATTCGTAGAGAAACAATTTCTCTCAGATTATGAGATATATTCTCACCAGTCGCTTCATAAGTCGACTTAGCCTCATATTAGGCGTTATAATTATTCCTGATATTTTCATCTGCGCATTACCCATGCGTTGTGAGCCTATTGTACGTTGCTCCTAGATGTATTTCAAAAAAAAAAAATGTTCCATTTTTTTTTCCCGGGAGGTGTGGTAAGACTGTTACGTGCACTCTTTGATATCCTGCAATATAATACATTTGTATGCTTGTTATGTTCGCAAATATTTTGTAAACAAAATAGATACTTTTTAGTGCTTAGGGAAAAGTCATTATTGAGTTACTTCCCTTGAAAGGAGTTTCAGATCGAACTCCGCGGATGAATCTAGTTTTACTGCGATTTATTCTTTGTTTGGGTAGAAATAGATTGTTCTTGCTTCAGTATATCTATGGCCTGAATTTATGTGTAGTGTTTGTCTAGGTAGGACGAGTCTGTCTTATATCTGTATATCTTTACATATCTAAGTCGAACTATATGTTCTTTGTCGCTAGAAAGGTCAAAGGCTGTTCAGCGGATGTGTGGCTAGAGAGGTGTGATTTGGCTTCGCCCTGATGATGGGGGGCTGTCGTGTTTTTCTGTATTGGCTTGTCGCCGGAAAAAGTGATCGATATATGTGTAGGGGAAAGTGATAGTCGTCTAGACCTATAGTGTATGCTTTACCTCAGTGTTTATTCTTATTGCCAAGGAATGGCAGAATCATATTTCTGATACCAAGGTAACAAAAGCACTTCTTATGAACTCTCTTACGAAGCCATCGTTTTCGATAAGCAGACGCACGATTTGTACGTCTGAGGGAATATTTAACTAGATGAAGATGTCATTCATTTCTAGCAGCACCATATTGTATGTTGAAGTCCATTGCATCATGATAGAATCTACAGAGCAATGAGAACATTTAATGTAGGATTAACTGGTTTCTGCCTTATGCGCCGTGTTTGGTGCTTAAAGAATTTATTATTATTTATTAACTTTGATACAGATTCCAGTTTGTATCCTAAAGTGAGTGACAGCTCACGACAGCAGCCATCTTGTATCCAAATATTTTGTGACTTCCAAGAAGAGAAAAGGGATGCCCCGTACTATCGCTTGATGAGTCCAGAGATCACTGCTACAGATGAGAACCCATTACTAGCGGTTCAATATGATTACATGAAAAATATGTGCTGAACATTATTTAAAGGAATCTTCGCTAGACGAGGTTAGGTCTAGAAGCCATCTTGAATATTGTTTATAGACTGACGTGCTTTGTCAGTAAACTCAGATAATATATATATGGGCAATACTGAGTGCTTGTCTACTGACATTCCATTGTGCTATTATGCAACGAGTGCCCATGTATCATTGCAAGACCATTTATCAATTGTACCATGATGTATTATGCCAACCTGTGATTTGTCACTGTATCCGTGCTGTCGAATGTGTACGTCCAATTAAACTGTAACAAAAAGTACACAGCAGTTGGCGTCGATGACTTCCAGCCATACATGAGTGAGAAAAAGAACATTTATCAACTCTTCGAACTCTTTCATCATTCGCGTATTATACTCTCACTCTATGTCTACACACCACTGCGTAGGTCGAGTTGATATTCCTATTCCTAACAACCACTCTGACGAGCAACGCTGGGGCCAACAACAAGTCTTTAACATTGGAGCTTCCACAGACCACCATACCTCTTAACACTGTGGTCCTGTAAATAGTTGATGTCAGTGTGAACAAGGAGCAATACATCTTCATATCTATACACCATTCAACCGTATATATAGAAACAGCATTTAACTCTGGTGGAATTCAACAAAGAGGTTATTTAACACTATCTTTTTTTTCTACATCAGGGTGGGCTAATGGAGTTTTGTCACTATATATTTTTTTAACTGGGCTGAAAGGGCGACTGTAAGATTGCAACTTAAAGTCCCATTTTCGTTCTGGGTTTTCACGATAAATATTAAAAATTAGCCAATCGCCGTGCAGTTGTATGAATCAGACCAGGCAAATGTACTGTCCCCCGAAAATTTGGCACAGTATGTACTTTTCAAAAGCTTTTCATTCGAAGGAAACTATAGAATTTGAATAAATTGTACTTTTTTTTTAATATAATCTTTTAAAACAATATGTTTGTAATAGTATAATAACTACGCCTTCGTGACATTATCCTCTAGACTTGGCTCGTATCAAACTGCGAGAGGTCACGCAATCAAAACACTTGTAGACGCCATACACAAAGCGTAACACGAAGGCGTGCTGACAATCACCCTTTTACAAGGTAATAATAATAATGCTACGCACACCAACTCAATAACAACAGCAATAACCATATGGTTGGTTCAGCAAGTCCTACCACCATTAGAATATAAAACAATGCTCTACAAAACCTAGCAACAATGAAGAGAGCACACTTAAATGTAATTCATTCATAACCCTCCACTCCCAAAGGAGCATAGGCTTCAACAAACACATGCCAAGTCCTCCTGTCACGTGCCATCATCTCAAGTTCTTTCCACGTTCTCCTCATCATTCTCACCTCTGTTTCCAGCTCTCTTCTCCATGTGCTTCTTGGTCTACCTCTGCCTCTCTTGCCCTGGGGGTTCCAGAACAAGGACTGCCTTGTAATGCTATCAACAGGTTTCCTCAGTGTGTGTCCTATCCATCGCCATCGTCTTCTTCTCATCTCTTGTTCCTCAGGCACTTGTCTAGTTCTTGTCCTCAGTTCCACGTTGGTAACCTTGTCATACCATTTTAATCCCTCTATTTCTATGCAAGCACCCATTTATGAAAGTCTGTAGCTTTTTGGTTGTTGTCTTTGTAGTTCTCCATGTCTCAGCGCCATACAATAGGACTGACTTCATATTAGAGTTGAAGATTCTTATTTTCGTGTTGGATCCGATTTCTCTTAATCTCCATATATTTCCCAATGCAATGAAAGCTCCTCTTGCTTTTTGTATTCTTAGTTTGATATCATTGTCTGTCCCTCCAACTTTGTCTATATTGCTGTAAAGATATGTGAACGATTCTACATCTTGTATTAGTGTTTCTTCAAGTTCAACCCTGTTATCATTACCTGCATTTATTCTCATTATTTTTGTCTTTTCCCTTTGTATTTTCAGACCCACTTGCTGTGACCTCTCATCGAGTGTTTTCAATTTGTCCTGCATCCGATTACGGATACGGGACAGAAGAGCCAAGTCATCAGCAAAATCCAGATCATCCAATTGCTTAGTCAGAGTCCACTGGATTCCATTTCTGTTGTGTGTTGTCGATGATCTCATAACCCAGTCTATTGCTAGTAAGAAAAGAAATGGAGACAAGAGGCATCCCTGTCGCACTCCTGTTCTTATCCCAAACGGTTCTCTAAGCTGTCCTTCGTGAAGAACTCTGCATGTCATGTCTTCATATGTAAATTAATATATTAAATTAATGATCTTCAGGGGAACTCCATAATGCCTCATCAATTTCCAAAGTTATTCTCTGTCTACACTGTCAAATGCCTTTTCGTAGTCCACAAATCCGATGTATAGTGGTGAATTCCATTCCAGACTTTGTTCAACTATTATTCTCAAAGTGGCTATCTGGTCTTTACATGATCTGTTTTGTCGAAAACCTGCTTGTTCATTTCTCAGTTTCTTGTCTATGTCGTGGAATATTCTAATCCACATATATAAATTAAAAGGTAAATATAAAGCCTAACAAATAAATTTAATAAAAGAAAAGAGAAATGGTAAAAGAAACAGTGCTGTCACAATGACTGTACGCAAAATCCCCCTCGTTTTCTACTTAGTCTGCAAATTGTAACGCTTTCACGTTGATAGTAAAAGCCTACTGTATTATTACCCGCTTTCTTCAATGAAACGTGTACTAAACTTGAGATACGCAAACTGATCAATGACCTAAATTTAATATTTCATTCATTCCATTTTATACACGGCGTAACTAAAAGACAGATAAAGCAGGAGAGAGAGAGGGGCGAATGAAGGCAGGAAGCATGCAATACTAAACACGCGTCGCGCGATACACAATTGCTGCCATCACGCGTGTAAGGCCACATGCACTAATTTTTTTTTTTCAAATCGTCAGTGATAAATACACTACCCATCCGAGAGTTAGGTTTTAAAATCCTGAAAAACGATTATTGGAAATATGACATTATACTGGTTTACGTTTGAAAACATTACAGTACCCAGACAGCACATCTTCGAAACAGGAGGTAGAAGAAATTGCATATTTTGAACGCAGCCACTTAGCTCCATTAAATTTGTATATTTGGGTTCCTTAGGACTTGCTGACAAATAATATGTAAAACGTTACGCAAATAGTCTAGGAATTACCAAATTATAGCCAAAATAAAATAGTGAGGGTGTCAGACAGCACCAAAATCAGAATCGCTCAGTGGCAGAATTTTAGGCCACCATTGTACGGGAAAGGAGTCTCTATGTAAACTCCTATTTGATTGGAGCGCAACAAATGTAAGACTAAACACGATTGGTCGGGCTATAAATACTATCTTGTGTTGTCAGGGGAAACGTGAAAAAGGAGTACTTTTTTGAAAAGATGTGTAGACATGGTTTCATTGGGTAGAGCTGCGAATATACTCGATTCAGAGCGTCTGTTCATTGCCACATCTTGTAATAAACCTACTAAGAAGCAGTGCGTTGAGCACCAGTGTATATTTTTTATAAAATAAAGCCTGGGACATCGGCAGATCGGAGTTGTGCTATATTCATTGCCAGTCAACGAAACTGTTTATTATTCTATGAATTGTGGTAAGCTTGAAATATTCAATATCTTTTAATGAAAATTGAATGTAAATTGTTAATTTATGTCTGTATATATGTGTAGTTCAGTAGCAAACATGATGTAAAGCCTATAATGCTCCAGCCTGAACAGAAGGTGTCGGAGGAAAGTAAAACTGCATGGAATGGCCAAACAGTACACTGACACCTAGATGATTGACTAGAAAGAAATAATGCTGGAATTGCAGAGGCGTAGTAACCATTAGGGAGGGAAATACTGGTATAAAATATTTCAGATGAAGCTGACAGTTGGCCTAACGCTCTGAACTCAATGTTTGTGATGTATTGTGCTCAGTGTAGAAAGAGAGTATAAATTAGTTATGACGTAGAAGGTACATCCTTCTTGTTTCAGGGACCGTGGTCTTAAAGTTATTGAGCAGCACCTGGTCAGAGCTTTGCTGAAGCCAGAGGTGGACAGCATACTCCTTGGTCCATATAGCAACCAGTGGGGTGACTCCAGAACTCATTAAAGTAATCGAGCAGAGGAGTCTTTTACTGCAGTCATCACGAAGATAAGAGAGTGTGGCCATGGAGCTCAACATTATGTACCCCCATCTTAAAATGACACTGTAAAATAAACTTAAGAGGGGAATTTAATTGTTTTAATGCCAGGAACTGAGAACATCTCCAATACTAGTTCCAACAAAGACAAACTATTGAAGTCATGATGACAAATACCAACAGAGCTTGAACAAAACAAAACCAGTATTACCTCAGATTACTACTACACAACTGACACACATAGGATACTATTAATTATATATGTCACTACATGATTCATATTAATAAATTCGGTATATATAACTTGTAATTAAAATTGATTGTGATTCCTGGTTCCCTTTGTATTTGAATCAGGACACATATACATTCATGACAGCACTGAATACATATTGTTATTTGAAAAGTTATCAGTGACTCCTTTAAGATATCCTCGTAGAGTGTTTTATGTATGTGAGTGTCACAGTGTTGTCAAGTGTGGTGGAATAAATTAAATTGTTTATCTGTCTGTTGTTGTTATGACTTACACTTCATCATACACATACCCTAGACATATAACGTAGTCATCACACTATTCCAGAATAATTCTGACTGAGGTATACATATGTGGCAGCAAGTAAGGTTATCTATAATACACTACTCTTATTAGATATAGATACCTTCACAGCTGATCTCAGTCAGTACACTAAGTCCCCTATAAATATTTATAACAGCCCACTTCACCACATATATTGGGGTCTCGCTCTCGGGATTTTGAATCCTTCCCTATTACAAATATTGGGAGTAATTCACTTTAGGGAATAATAAGAATTAAAAGGTATCCTTGGGTGGAATTAAATAAGGTTGAGCTCTCGGTGCCTGTGTTGTCCATTAGATATATATTTAGAGATTGAATTGTTAGTTAGACATTGTATAAACTTACCTGATAGACAATGGCGGACCTAGCCAAATTTCGATCTGCTGCTGTTCAGACTGCAAAAGAGTTAGGATTAGATGGGCAAGTTATGGTTGCCTATGTCACTACTGAATGTGACAAATTTATTGAACGCGAAGAAAGAAGGTTTGAAGCCGAAAGAAAGTTAGAGGCTGAAAGGGAAATTAAGAAGTTACAATTTGAGGCTGAGGCTGAGACTAAGAGGTTGCAGATTGAGGCTGAGGCTAAGAAATTGGAAGCAGAAAGAGAAGACAAAAGATTGGCTGCAGAAAGGGAAGAGAAGAAATTAGCTGCAGAAAGGGAAGAGAAGAAATTAGCTGCAGAAAGGGAAGAGAAGAAATTAGCTGCAGAAAGGGAAGAGAAGAAATTAGCTGCAGAAAGGGAAGACAAGAAATTAGCTGCAGAAAGGGAAGCAGAAGATAAAAGATTACAAAGGGAACATGAGTTACGACTAAGGGAGTTTGAGTTTCAATGCCATGCTCCTGAAAATGGTGCCAGTCCCTTTGCCTCTGATGCCACTGCTAGCCAAGGAGCCTCAACCTCAGCTATGAATTTTCATTTAGATCATTTTGTTGAGAAAGACGATGATATAGAGAGCTATCTAAATAGGTATGAACTATTAGCTACCACGTATGGGTTAGAGAGAGAAAGGTGGAGCTTAAAGTTATCTCAAGGACTTCGTGGGGCAGCTTATGAAGTTTTTGCAAAAATGAGCAGAAGTGATCAGGAAAATTATGACATGCTAAAGCAGGCTCTTTTGTTAAGATATGAAAAGAATGCAGAATTTTATAGAAAAAAATTTAGGAATGCTAAACTACTGTCAGGTGAAACCTATCACCAGTTCTCTGCACGAATAGAGACATACTTGGAGAAATGGACTTCTCTGGGGAAAACCCAAGATCTTAAGGAAATGGTCCTTATAGAGCAACTAAGAGAGTCCATGGCTCCAGACCTGAGAAAGTTTCTCATGGAACAAGGTGCAGAGAGGCTGGGTGAGTTGCTAAATGTTGCTGAAAGGTATCAAGCAGCTCAAGCAGAGGTAACAGGTAATAAAAAGAAACAAGTGGATAACTTTAGGGCACCACAGAACTTTAATAAATTTGATCCTAGGGATCAAAACAAAGGTAAGCACCAGTTTGATAGGCCACGGTATGAAAATAAAAATAAAACCCCACAATTCGATGAAAGGAAATATGATGAAAGAAAATCTTTCAACCAAGGAAAAAGGTGGTGTAAGAATTGTAAGATGAACAATCATGACACTGACCATTGTAGAAGGAAACCTCCTCATTTTGCTGCTATGACATCGGGGAAAAAGGAAAAGAAGGTCAACCCTGAAGAACTACAGGAACCATACCACCCCCCAGTGTGTGAAGATGTCATCTGTAATGGTGTCACTATAAGGTGTTTATATGATACCGGTTTAGATTACGATTCCGTTGTGAGTTCTCACCTGGTGCAGGCCGATCAATACACCACAGAAACAGTGGAGATTCAAACTGCAACCAAGGATGTAGCTACCATGACACTTCCCGTCGCCCGAATAAAAGTGAAAACGCGATATGTGGAAGGAATCATAAAAGCAGCAGTGATAAATGAGCCAATCTACCCTCTGATATTGGGGTGTAGATATGTCTTCTTGGGGAATCCCAAGAGACCTGTGATATTGGCAACAGTGCAGACCAGATCACAGTATAAAAAGGAGGAGGATAATCCAATAAATACTCACCCAGATGAGATGAGGAAGGCACAGGCTGAGGACAAAACACTCAAGCCATGTTTCAAGAAGTTGCCCAAATCTCATACACCTCCAGGCAAGGGAGAGTTTTATATGAAGAACAAACTGATATATAGGAAGGCTGGATCTGAATCCAATGGTCACGGACAGCTGGTCCTTCCCACTTCATATAGGACTAAAGTGTTGGAACTAGGGCATGCGATTCCCTTCAGTGGTCATATGGGAATCAGCGCAACAGGACAGCGAATAGCTTGTCACTATTTCTGGCCAGGAATAACTGAAGATATCAAACGATATGTAAAATCCTGTCCAGAGTGCCAACGAGTAGCACCTAAACATTGGACTGCACCAGCAACTCTGGGGGAAATGCCCATAGTGGGAACACCCTTTGAGAGAGTTGCCGTGGATCTTGTGGGACCTCTCACCCGAACCAAGAGAAGGAACAGCTACATTCTGACTCTGGTGGACACTTGTTCTATGTGGGGAGAGGCAGTAGCCCTGTCATCGATTGATTCTAAACATGTGGCAGAGGCATTGCTCACAATTTTCACAAGGTTAGGCTTTCCCAATCAAATCTTGACTGATAATGGCTCTCAGTTCAAGGGGAAACTAACTGAAGAAGTTTTCAGGATCTTCCAGGCCAAACACTTCCATTGTAGTGTGTACCATCCCCAAGGGAACGGCCAAGTGGAAAGATTTAACGGCACGTTGATGTCGATCCTGAGAAAGTTGGCACACGAAAAACCAGATACATGGGACCAGTACCTGCACGCCGCCCTCTTTGCTTATCGGGAGGTACCCCATAGTTCAACCGGTATGGCCCCGGCAACATTATTGTTTGGAAGGCCAATAAAAGGTCCACTCGAAGCTTTGTTAAGAACGTGGACTGATGAAAAGGCAGAGGAAAACATTACATCTTCATACCAATATGTGAATGAGCTGACCACTCGTTTAAAAACTGGCTGGAAACTTGCCAATGAAAATTTGAAACAAGCCAGGAAGAAACATGCTGCCTATTATAACAGGAAGGCGAAAGACAGAGATTTGGCTGTGGGAGAGAAGGTACTGCTTCTTCTCCCCGGGAGTCAGAATAAGTTACAGATTGGATGGCAGGGTCCATATACAGTTCTAGAGAAGGTGTCTAGAACAAATTATAAGATAGATAAGAAGGGGAAAGAAAAAATCTATCATGTGAATCTCCTGAAGAAATATTTGGAAAGAGAAAATCAGGAAGAGACACACTTGTTGACCTTGTCCATCGCCATGGAGATGAAAAAGGAACCACTTTCATCATTTGAATATCCATTACACCCCTGTGAGACAGCAGCACAGGTGAAAATCAGTACACATTTAACGAAAACTCAGAAAGAGAGAGTGCAACAGGTTCTAAATAATCATGCAGAGGTGTTAACAGACCGACCAGGGCATACAAACCTATTGGAATATCATATGAAACTGATAGACCCCACACCTGTCTGTATGAAACCATATTCGATTCCGTTTGCTAAGGAGAAAGCTTTGAAGGAAGAGATAGACTATCTGTTGAAGGAAGGAATTATTTCGCACAGTGAATCTTCGTATAGTTCCGGTGTTGTACTCTTAAGGAAGCCCTCTGGAGAACATAGACTCTGTATAGATTACAGGAGACTGAATGCTATTACAGAAGGACAGGTGGATCCATTGCCGGATACAAATCAGCTGTTTGCCAGACTAAATAAAGCTAAATATTTCTCAAAAGTGGATCTGAGTAAAGGATACTATCAGATTCCAGTAAAGCCTGAGGTTAGACCATACCTAGCTTTTAGTACCTCAGAAGGACACTATGAGTTTAATAGATTGCCATTTGGATTGAAGAATGCGCCTAGTGTCTTCTCTAGAATGATGAGAAAATTATTGGACCCTCTGAATAATCCATATATAACAAATTTCATGGACGATATCCTTATAGCAACAGAAACATTTGAGGAACACATTGACTCTCTGAACATGCTGTTTAATCGACTTAGGGAAGCAAATTTAACAGCCCGACCAACCAAATGTTGCGTTGGATGTAAAGAATTGGAATTTTTGGGACACACAGTTTATCAGGGAAACATGACCCCTGACCCAAAGAATTTAGAGAAACTACAGAAAGCCCCGAGACCACAAACCAAGAAGGACGTGAGATCCTTTGTCTCATTATGTGGTTTCTACCAGAAGTATATCAAAAACTTTAATTCCATATGTGCACCGTTAACTGATTTGACACGTAAAGGACATCCAGATCGCATTACATGGACACCACAATGTGAAATGGCTTACCAAGAATTGAAGGAAAAGCTCACAAGTAAACCTATTTTGAAATTACCTGACTTAAGTCAAGAATTCATAGTAAGGACGGATGCCAGTAATATTGGGTTAGGTGCAACTCTACTACAGAAATCAGATGCATTGGATGGGGAATTAAGCCCAGTGGCATATGCCAGCAGAAAGTTGAATAAAGCTGAAATCAACTACTCAACTAGCGAAAAAGAATGTCTTGCAGTAATATGGGCAATAAAGAAATTCAATATTTATCTATATGGGAAGGCATTTAAGTTGCAAACGGATCACAAACCTTTATCGTTTCTAGCACAGGCTAGGCATGAGAACTCTAGGTTACTCCGATGGTCCTTACTTTTGGCTCCATATAATTTTAGCATTGAGTATATATCTGGAAAAACCAATTTGGGAGCGGATTTTTTAAGCCGCCATCCGTGTGATGAGAATCACCGTAAACCCCAGAAATAATAATAAATTTCTCTATGTGTATATAGAATAAAGGACTGACATATAATGTCTGTTTTAAGAGGGGAGATGTCGTGGAATATTCTAATCCACATATATAAATTAAAAGGTAAATATAAAGCCTAACAAATAAATTTAATAAAAGAAAAGAGAAATGGTAAAAGAAACAGTGCTGTCACAATGACTGTACGCAAAATCCCCCTCGTTTTCTACTTAGTCTGCAAATTGTAACGCTTTCACGTTGATAGTAAAAGCCTACTGTATTATTACCCGCTTTCTTCAATGAAACGTGTACTAAACTTGAGATACGCAAACTGATCAATGACCTAAATTTAATATTTCATTCATTCCATTTTATACACGGCGTAACTAAAAGACAGATAAAGCAGGAGAGAGAGAGGGGCGAATGAAGGCAGGAAGCATGCAATACTAAACACGCGTCGCGCGATACACAATTGCTGCCATCACGCGTGTAAGGCCACATGCACTAATTTTTTTTTTCAAATCGTCAGTGATAAATACACTACCCATCCGAGAGTTAGGTTTTAAAATCCTGAAAAACGCTTATTGGAAATATGACATTATACTGGTTTACGTTTGAAAACATTACAGTACCCAGACAGCACATCTTCGAAACAGGAGGTAGAAGAAATTGCATATTTTGAACGCAGCCACTTAGCTCCATTAAATTTGTATATTTGGGTTCCTTAGGACTTGCTGACAAATAATATGTAAAACGTTACGCAAATAGTCTAGGAATTACCAAATTATAGCCAAAATAAAATAGTGAGGGTGTCAGACAGCACCAAAATCAGAATCGCTCAGTGGCAGAATTTTAGGCCACCATTGTACGGGAAAGGAGTCTCTATGTAAACTCCTATTTGATTGGAGCGCAACAAATGTAAGACTAAACACGATTGGTCGGGCTATAAATACTATCTTGTGTTGTCAGGGGAAACGTGAAAAAGGAGTACTTTTTTTGAAAAGATGTGTAGACATGGTTTCATTGGGTAGAGCTGCGAATATACTCGATTCAGAGCGTCTGTTCATTGCCACATCTTGTAATAAACCTACTAAGAAGCAGTGCGTTGAGCACCAGTGTATATTTTTTTATAAAATAAAGCCTGGGACATCGGCAGATCGGAGTTGTGCTATATTCATTGCCAGTCAACGAAACTGTTTATTATTCTATGAATTGTGGTAAGCTTGAAATATTCAATATCTTTTAATGAAAATTGAATGTAAATTGTTAATTTATGCCTGTATATATGTGTAGTTCAGTAGCAAACATGATGTAAAGCCTATAATGCTCCAGCCTGAACAGAAGGTGACGGAAGAAAGTAAAACTGCATGGAATGGCCAAACAGTACACTGACACCTAGATGATTGACTAGAAAGAAATAATGCTGGAATTGCAGAGGCGTAGTAACCATTAGGGAGGGAAATACTGGTATAAAATATTTCAGATGAAGCTGACAGTTGGCCTAACGCTCTGAACTCAATGTTTGTGATGTATTGTGCTCAGTGTAGAAAGAGAGTATAAATTAGTTATGACGTAGAAGGTACATCCTTCTTGTTTCAGGGACCGTGGTCTTAAAGTTATTGAGCAGCACCTGGTCAGAGCTTTGCTGAAGCCAGAGGTGGACAGCATACTCCTTGGTCCATATAGCAACCAGTGGGGTGACTCCAGAACTCATTAAAGTAATCGAGCAGAGGAGTCTTTTACTGCAGTCATCACGAAGATAAGAGAGTGTGGCCATGGAGCTCAACATTATGTACCCCCATCTTAAAATGACACTGTAAAATAAACTTAAGAGGGGAATTTAATTGTTTTAATGCCAGGAACTGAGAACATCTCCAATACTAGTTCCAACAAAGACAAACTATTGAAGTCATGATGACAAATACCAACAGAGCTTGAACAAAACAAAACCAGTATTACCTCAGATTACTACTACACAACTGACACACATAGGATACTATTAATTATATATGTCACTACATGATTCATATTAATAAATTCGGTATATATAACTTGTAATTAAAATTGATTGTGATTCCTGGTTCCCTTTGTATTTGAATCAGGACACATATACATTCATGACAGCACTGAATACATATTGTTATTTGAAAAGTTATCAGTGACTCCTTTAAGATATCCTCGTAGAGTGTTTTATGTATGTGAGTGTCACAGTGTTGTCAAGTGTGGTGGAATAAATTAAATTGTTTATCTGTCTGTTGTTGTTATGACTTACACTTCATCATACACATACCCTAGACATATAACGTAGTCATCACACTATTCCAGAATAATTCTGACTGAGGTATACATATGTGGCAGCAAGTAAGGTTATCTATAATACACTACTCTTATTAGATATAGATACCTTCACAGCTGATCTCAGTCAGTACACTAAGTCCCCTATAAATATTTATAACAGCCCACTTCACCACAGTCTATGGACTCTTTTAATCTCTCAGGAATAATCCTGTTTAATATTTTTCCTGGCACTGATAGTAACATTATTCCTTTATAATTTGTGCACTCTTGTAAATTTCCCTTCTTAGGCAACTTAACCAGATATCCTTCCTTCCATTCTGCTGGTATCTCTTCCTTTTCTCAGACTTTACCAAGTAATTTGTATAACATCTCTGTAGTCGTGTCGATATCTGCTTTGATGGCCTCTGCTGGAATGCCATCAGGTCCAGACGCTTTTCCATCTCTTAGAAGCTTTATGGCTTTCTTTATTTCTTCCTTCGTTGGTCTTTCACCGTTAATTTGTAGCTCTTCTTCTGCTGGCTGGATGTCCGGGGGGTTTTGTGGAGCTGGTCTATTGAGAAGGTCCTCAACATATTCTGTCCACCTCTTCATTTGCTCTTGTATATTGCTGAGCAGTTTTCCATTCTTGTCTTTTATGAGGCAACTTGTTTGCTTGTATTTCCCTGTTAGTTTCTTTGTGCTGCTATACAGTTCTCTCATATTTCCTTTGGCTGCAGCATCTTCTGCCTCTCTTGCCAACTCCTCAATATACTTCCTCTTGTCTCTTTTGATACTTCTTTTTACTTCTTTGTTTGCTTCTGTGTACACTTCTTGAGCCTTGGCTTTGGAACTTCTGGTTTTGCTTGTGTTTAAATCTGCTTTCTTGCTTTTTCTGTCTTTTATCTTATTGATGGTTTCTGTTGTTATCCATGCTTTTTGTTGTCGTTCCCTTTTCCCCAGTATTTCTTCACATGTCTCATTCCATACCGTTTTGATTTGCTGCCAATAGTCTTCTGTATTCTCTGCATCTTACAGCTGTTGGAGCACTTGGAATTTGTTGGATATTGTGACCGAGAATTTGTCTCTTGTTTCTTGATTTCTTAGATGTCCTACATTAAATTGTTGTCTATAATTTTGCATTGATGCATATCTCTTGAGTTTCATTTTTACTTTGGCTATCAGAAGGTGGTGATCTGATGCTATATCTGCTCCTCTATATAACTTTGCATCCTGCAATGATGATCTAAACTTCTTGTTTATGCATATATGATCAATCTGATTTTCTGTTCTATGGTCTGGTGATATCCATGTTGCCTTGTGTATTCTCGTATGTGGAAACATGCTTCCTCCTATAGCCAGTTGATTTGAAGCACAGAAGTTTGAGAATAGTTCCCCATTTTCATTCATTATTCCTAGCCCATGTTTTCCCATGACTTCTTCAAATCCGGTGTTGACTGTACCTATCTTTGCATTCATGTCACCCATCAAAATTGTGATGTCTCTTCTTTTTACTTTTTCCATAATTTCCTGTAATCTAGTATAAAATGCTTCTTTCACAGACTCTTCTTTGTCATTAGTTGATGCATAACATTGGATGACATTTACATTTATTTTCATTTTAGCTGTTTTAAAAGTAGCTGTTATTATTCTGGGTCCAAGAGCTTCCCATTCAGTTAGTGCTTTCTGTGCTTCTTTAGATAACATAAGAGCTACCCCTTCACTGTGGTGTGAACTTTCGTCTTCATGTCCTGAGGACAGCACCAATTAACCTGTGATGAGTTTCTTCTTGTCTATCCCCTTCCACTTTGTTTCACACAGTCCCAGAACCTCGATTTTATATTCCCTCATTTATGCTGCTCCTTGTACCACTTTCCCTTGTTCCTTTTAATTAAGGTCCGAACATTCCAGGTGCCAAATCTGGAAGTTCTCCTAGAAGAAAGAAGGTTAGTCAGCAACACAGACTCCTTTCAGCTTTCTCTGTGTTGCATCATGCGCCTCCCTGCGAGAGGACCTTCCCCTGTCTTGGATGGCTGTGTTTTATTTTCCTTAATTGACTTTTCCATGTTTGTTGAAGTTTTTTGTGGTTTAAATTTTTTACAGGATGGGGTAACCAGCCCCATGCCCAACCCTCCTTAGTCGCTTTCTACGACATGCATGGCAGGGAACAGTGTTATTATTCTTTTCTCCCCTTTCGGGCCCCGGTAACATGGTAATATATTACAATTTTATTTGCCCTGATTCAGAATTTTCTGAGTCAGGACCAACAACAAAATGAAAATTGATGGTTTTTTTAACATAAGTTAAATGCCACAATGGATCTTCTGTCCATATATAAAACAACTATTACAATCTAATTATATTGAGGTATTATTATATAATAAGTTAACCCTGGTAATTACTGGTGGGTTGGGGTGTTCTCATCATACCCTCTCTTGTCTTTATCTATTGTGGAATGTTTATTCAACAGTCAAATATTTTATTTATTATATATTTATATTAGTGGTGGATGAACTTCTTAGTGCCGAAACAATGGCACTTATCTTTCTGTTGGTAGTAGTACGATGCTGTCAATCTCCTATATTTTCTGGGTTGATTCGTGGTAGCGAGCGTGTACCAGCTAAAATTGCAACCGAATGACCAACCTGACAAAGTCCCTGGTGTAGTGTGGTAGCGAGCGTGTACCAGCAAAAATTTCACAACTTCTCTCAAGAAGGAAAATACTCTAGGGTTCTGGCACTAGTTTAGTACCAGAACAAAAACCCTGAAACAAGGTTATGATTCTTTATAACACATCTGCAATATTATTCCACAAGTAAGACATGGTACATATCAATAAAAGAAAAGGGTCAGATCCCTCTGACCAACCCATTTCAACCATTCTCATCTGAGGTAACAACTCATACCAGTGTTCCTATTCTTCTCCCTAATGACTACAACACCTCTGACACTTCAACAATGATCCTCTACCATTGAATAATGTGGGTTAGATTTCCCACTGGGAACTTTGGAAATCTTTTTTAGTTATACGAACTCATGTAAGTTCTATTGCGTTTGAGCAACACCACAGGCCCTGCATAAGTCTGCTAGGGAACCTATGTACTTAGTCGTAAAACATTCCCAATAAAGCAGTTTCTTATACACCACATTTTTGTAATAACAAGGTTAATAAATTCGTTCTTACCACAATTCAATGAAAATATCACAAGCATACGTTGACTGGCATTAGCATTAACATATAATGAAGTTCAGCTTTGCCCCTGTCCAGTCTGCCAAGGTTTATTTTTTCACTCTTAGCACTGCTGTCCTCAACGCATCTTGCATACTCAAATTATTTATCAAATGGCCACAAGCCTTGGAAGCTTTTTGCCAATATCACTAGACTGGCCCAATCACAGCGAGGGTCTAGCATTTCAATTCAAATTTTTAAAAAAACAAAACCCCAAACATACTATGTGTTAGTCTGCAAAATATATTTAGCTTTTGGGTCAACCAATACCCTCCTTCCCGTACTCCTACACTAACCAATCGGATTTGACTACCCTCTTGCTTTTTTTTCACAAATGCGTCCCCAAATAATGTTATGGATAGAATGAGCAAAAACAACTGTTATGGCTGGTTTTGCTCTGGCAGTTGGTTAAACTTTTTACCGTCTTTAAACAATCCTGTTATTAATAAAACAGTGTTCATTCTTTCTGGCCATGTCCTGAGTTTGTTCTTATATTATTATGACTTGGTTTCTGTTGAGCAATCGTACTGAAATAAAGGTTGCGAATGCGTAGTCAAGACTGTCCAAACTTCAATAATGGTAGATATTTGACAAGTCCATAGATGGTTCGAGTCCACATAAATTACGTTTTATTTGACAGTATTCAAATCACGAGACATGACATGAATTAAGCATACATTAAGTTCAAGCATATACGTAAACAGCGTCTTCTGTCCATAGTCCATTAATCGTTACAACGTCTGGATATCTACACGCGATTCCGTATGTCGGTAATCCGGTAATGGATATCCAAAGCTGATCGATCTTTACAATCTGGATACTAATAATTATAATAATATACTCCCTGTGACTATTCTGGTACTGAAGAATTAGTCATCCATAAAAATGAGACATTATATGTATCCATTTGAATTCGGCAGACCCTAGTTCAATACACGGGAATGTTGAAATTCGCGTCTCGCTAGGACGGAATATAAATTACAAAGGGTACACTTATAGTGTCGTCACGTGTTAACATAACAACGCAACACGTCATTATGAAAACTAAGCAATTCTATCAGTTCGCGTTCAATTACCGTGAAGCGCGAAACTCAATAATTATTAATAGCATTTTAAACCCTTCAATGTGTAAACTTAAACGAGCTCACTATAAAAATGGCTAACATTATAACACCTACCGTAACAACAACAGTCCGTCCGTCTTAGTATTATTTCAATATTTTGGTTATTAATTGGGCCACTATGTATATTAAAACATATTATTGCTCAGGAGAATCTACTCTATCAGTTTATATGATTTTTATGGTCCTATGTATATTCGTTCGTATTTCCATAATTTTCACTGTTTTCAATTTTGTACTTTTCCATAAGTCGGCCATCTTTCCCCCCTTCTCTGTCATTTTTATTCAAAATAAAACAACTTGTTTGGGTTACGTCAGAAATACACTACTAGGCAGGAAAAGAGAGCTGTCTGTGTGTTTATACATTTCAACTGCGAGAATATAGTACGAGGCATGCATGTGGCTTTGCGTCGTTTTATTCAAATCTGCTAAAGCCAATACTACGCGCGTTCGTGACAATTTGCGTTAATTCTTGCTGTAGTTTCGTTCTACACTTCTGGAAATTGTCCGGATTGCTACTATTACTGGCGTTAAAGTTAAAATCTTACGTTAATTCAGAACGCCAGTTTGGTGTCGCAGTTCTGGCACAAGTTAATTTTACGTCTCAAGGACGAAACTAGGAAAGCGTGTAAGATTTGACGGCGGGATCATTTTCTAAGCATTACTACTGTATAAACTTCAACGCTCTACTGGCGTAGAAGACGACGATAGGCAAACACACACGGGCGGGTTTATTTATTATCATAGGAGTAAAATCTTACTGAATTTAGCGATTGCTTCATAGATTTCGCTACAGCAGTTCAGCTGACATTCAATATTTTATGCACACTTAATTTAAAGCTCAGATGCGCAAAGAAACATAAGATATTATGTGACAATGTTAATCATACGTAAAGAATTAAACAATAAAAGGTAAATTTTATGCTAATGTACTGTCATCACCATCTGACCACGTAATTTGAGAGTAACATTAAGTGAATTTTTTTTTAAGTGGTTGGGAAGACCTTAAACGGATGGCCCAGAACAGATAAGCGTGACATTTATTTCTTAAAGGCCTGTGTCTCATTAGACAGCAGAATTATGATGATGATGACAATACAACAACACTGAAGTGATATTAGATGTAAGAGGTTCCAAGTAAGGCTATTGCCACACATTAAAGCGAAAGATAATATTGCACGTTATTAAAAAAATTGCACTAACTACTTCTGTTATATGCCAGATAGCATTAGTTGTCATTCTCCAACAACTGGTTATTTCTAGCGTGCTGACTGGCTTCTTTTGGGACATCCTCACTGCTCTGTTTATCTGTCCATGGTGTTAGTGAACATGAAAAATCTACCATTGTGAGAAAAAAATACAAATGCACAATTAGAAATTAAAATTGTCCTTATTTCTTCGCAAAAATCTTATCGAAAAGCACTGCTGTCTGCGGGCGAAATCATTTTAAAATCCAAATTCAAGCGAGAGTAAACATATGCTTACCTTGATAAAAAGAGTTACTGTAGATAATTTGTTTCATCGAATACGCTCAGCCGTTAACTTTAATGTTTTTGAAGGAAGCAGGGGTTAGTCGAATGTTTTAAATTTTTTTTTTTTTTAACAAATGATTAGTGTGTCCTGAGATTTTTTTAAACAAATATTTTGACTACCACTATATTCTCTAAATCTATAGTTGTCTGCTCGCTTCTATTAGGCATTATGTGAACAAAAATACGTTAAAATGGTTAGCATGTTAAAAGCCACATATACCAAGGCACGTAGGTGGGTTAAGGGTCAGCATTGTAGCCCTCCAAGCAAACGATCTGAGCGCGATTCCCGTCAGAGATTTAAAAAAAAAATAGTTTTCCCAATTCAGTCATCTGAATCTTTACGTTTTTTTTTTTTAAAGAGTTTTATTTAATTATAGTTTTCAAGTGTTTGTGTGTGATTTCGGGCTTACTTGCCCGGTGGAAGGTGGAAGGTGGCGGGAAATAGAAAAGAATACAGGAGATGATAGGAATCTCTATAATGTACAGAGCGTAACAAAAAAAGGCAATCTGATCATTAAAAAATGGTCTCCGCACACATATCCGGTCCAGCATTTCCAGTGTTCTCAGGGTTTCAAACATGTTACTTTTACTTGACTCAGAATTTAAAATATCAACAGAAAAAAAAAGACTTACTTATGTAGGACGATTATGAATTCACACACACACACACAAAACAATTGGACATAACCACATTTTGAAATGTTTGTGAGATTTTATTGAATGTTTGAATTATGAAAAAGTTATTAATTTTAAATTTTTTTCATTTTTCTCGCAAAATATCCAACTTGTTTTAGAGCATTCTTATTTTTGTTTTGGTATTTTTCTCTTAATTGAATTTGTTTTGAATTGTTATCAAAACCAAGTTATAGCGTTTGGTGATTTACTTGTTATGCAGTGTAAATGTGGCTATCTCCATTCTTGCGCTAGTTGTTGTCGCAAGTATAAAAAAAATATAGAATGTCTTGAGTGTAGACAGATGTTGAATGATGTGATGTGACGTAGTGAGTAGAGTCACTAATGAAATTATGAGGAGAGATATCACTTCTGAAGAGTAATGAGATATGTATTGATCTCTATAGGACTACTTCTCCACCATACTCCGACTTTGATTAATATTGTCAATCACCTCCTCGTCCTCCTGTGCTTCATTGAAAAATAAGAAATCTATTACAGTGAGGACCATCACAGTAAACATCAAGGGACAGTTAGAATACAAGAGAGTCTGACCATAAGATATATATATATATGTTTATTACAGATAAAAAATCACAGCATAAATCATAGGAAAATAAAAATAGCCCTCTCGAACTTGGAAAGCAAGTGGTTCACAACCACAGATAAAATAACACACCACTTCGCTCAATCACTCTAGCAGATATCTCCGACTCACGCCCCCACCAGCACGCAGCTACTTCCTCGCTACCACGTTTATCTAGCTAATCGAGGGCCCCCAGTCTTCGGTGATGAAAACGGCCTCTCCAGTCTTGAGCACAATAATCCTGGTATGTAAGTAATCCTCAACAAGGAAAACTTACACAGTTTCTCTGAATTTTTACATCCAAATGAGGTGAAGATAAGCTCCCCGTAGAAACAGTTGTTAGGATAATCCAAGAGCACATCCACCTTCCACGGTACGGGTGATGGAGACAATGCTAGTGCGAGTATTCGTGCACTAAAAATAAATCCATGTAGCAGGACGCTATAGACCACTGCTGGCAAAGATTACAACGAATAAAGTTGAGGACTCCCAGGGGATGCGCCTCTATCTGGTGGCCAACGATGACTCAAGCTTCCGGCAGGTGATTATTATCCACAGTGAAGATACTTGTAAGATACTCCACGCTACTCCTGGTTTACTGACTGTTAATGGGTCGGACAGAGTTGCCAACACAAGTCGATAGCAAAGGTGGCAGCCTGTCTGGTTGGAGGTTTATATCCTGCTAAAGGTTGTGAATATGTAATCCACGATGACAGGATCTAAATGGGCCTGATGATATTGCCCGAAGGTTTGAGGGCAAAGGCAACTACCCGTCTGCACGGACGATGTATATACACCAATAGGTGGCGATACGTATTTGCAGTTGATGTTTGTCGATGCAAAGGGCTCCCAATGGGGGTACAGAGCACCAGTACAGACTGTTGATCACTCTCTGAAAAAAAATACAAACATGTCAAAATCTCGTTAACCACCGTACATCCATCTCTAATGTTTTACCCCAGACCTAAGGGTCTTTTATATTTGGACATGCGCCCTAATATAACCGACTAGGTTGAACGGGACGCGCCTCGCCAGAACGAGGCAAAAGTTTTACATTTTAAAAAAAACTCTAATGTTTACCAACAAATTACATCCTTCCACAAGATCACACCCCACCACCCCTTCTCTCATTCGATACACGAGTCAAATACATACTGCCGTATCCCCTCTCCTCTCTGTTTCCTAACTGTACATACCGTTTACAAGCCATGCGTTCGTTAATCGCTTTCTGCCCGTGCGAGTCTAACTGACCCCACTTTCATACACACACAATCTGACTCATACTCTAGGCAAGGCAGTAGTAGCCATTCAAAACACGAATAGATCCTTAAAAGCGCCCATTGTGATAACTTATGCAGTTGTGACTATAAAATTAACTTGCACTTAAACGCAGTAGCAGCAAAACGAATAGCAAAAACTCTTTACAGAATTAATTATATACATGTCCAAAAGGAAAAACAAGTGATAAAAATTAAAATACATTTGACTCTTTCTTCTGTCTTATAAAATCACCTCTTGGCCGTAACACTTAGTGGAGATTAAATTAGTGTCGTGCTATACAAATCAGAATTCCCGGTCGCCCAAAATTATTTTACGTTAAGAAATATACTGTTAAAAAAAAGAAACGCATAGCTATCCGAGGGCGCGTTTTTATGAGTTTGTAAGTAAAATTTGGTGCTAGGGTATATAAAAACCAGCCTCAAATGTTCTTTACAGTGTCAAATGCACGTGTTGACCTGAATTGCGTTCGTTTTTGTAATCGTTACAACGCAGTGGTCAATAGTGTTTATGACGCAATTTTTGACCACAGCTCAGGTTGCGCGCACGTGAAAGCAACAAAATTTGGGGTGAACACTATTCACTGACTACGCAACTGAAACCCTATAAAAGGATAACGCTACACACACAAAAATTCAGTTCATTTTCAAGCAGACATTTATGGCGTCTCTATCGATAAATTTAAGGAACATTGCTATTGGCCGACTGCATGCAGGCGAAAGTTAAAGTCAGGTTTGCCAGGCATCTAAACGTGCATCAGAGTACCATCGGTCGACTTTGGCACCGGTTACAAGCCACTGGCTCAGTTGAAGACCGGCATCGCAGTGGACGACCCAGAGTGACAACAGCAGCGGAGGATCGCTTTATTCGGCTTCGTCACCTCAGAGACGTCATGTGTCCGGAATAGACTGCATGACGCTGGACTTTGGGCACAACGACCTCACCGAGGACCTGTCCTTATGCGCCGCCATCGCCAAAATCGACTTCTTTGGGCCAACCAGCATCGTCCCTAGGCAGCTGACAATCAATGGAGACGTGTCTGGTTTAGTGACGAATCTTTCTTTTTGTTGCAACGTCATGATAGACGGCGTAGGGTCTACCGTAGGCGAAATGAACGTTTTGCCCAAAATTGCGTTGATAAAGCTCCGCCGCACGGTGGTGGAGGTGCAATGGTGTGGGGAATGATCAGTTACAACGGAAGGAGGCAATTGGTGCACATTGAAGGAGGATTGAATGCGCAACGATACGTAAATAAAATTCTTCGACCCCATGTCCTTCCACTTTTGGCTGCCCAAAGGTCTGTGTTTCAACAGGACAACGCCAGACCCCATTGTGCACGGTTGACCACGCAGTTCCTGACTGCCGACAACATTCTCACCCTTCCCTGGCCATCCCTGTCTCCAGACATGAGTCCGATTGAGCACCTGTGGGATGAGCTGCAAAGACGTGTTTGTCGACGAGACGTTGTTCCAGCAAATCGTCGTGATCTGTTCCAGGCACTCCAGGAAGAGTGGGCAGCCATCCCACAGGTACACATCAGACGTCTGATCGAATCCATGCCCAGGAGAGGCCAGTTGCTGATCGATGCAAAAGGAGGCCACACACCATACTAACGGGAAAGCTCGTACGCCAAAAAAACTCTCGTGACCCAGATGCAAAACAACTGTCAATTGATTGGCTGAACGCTAAGGTATTCTTGTGTGCAATTTGAACAATTAACTCATTAAATTAATAAAGTTATTGAATGTCAAAATTATGGCTATGTGTGTGCCTTCAGTAGCCATGCGTTTCTTTTTTTTGAACAGTATGTACATATATATATATTTTGTTTTATTTTTTTCTACAGAAAAAAATTACAACATAAATAAAAGGAAAATTAATAATGCTCCCGCGAACTCGGAAGGCAAGCTGTCAAGTGCTTGCTGTGTGTACACATTGACAAATATGTATTACATACACATGGAGCGACAAACATGGCTCGTTTTTCACAGCTAATTGTTAACTCACTAAACTCCAACACGTAGATACGATATCCGACGACTTTATGTCACAAACTTGAGTATAACACAATAACACAGGCAGACTGCCGCTTTGGCCATAAATCATCACATAAGAAAAGCACAATATATGATGTGCATAATTAGAACAGCATCTCATGGAAAGAATTTCACAATACCTTAATATATTTCCTATTTTCCTTCAACCATTTCGCCTTCACTCTCCACGTAATCTCGCCTCGCTCTAATCTCTGTCTCGAATCACCTTTTTTACCCATGACCCTTTTCACACCTGACCAGTCTTCCCCACCACTTCGTTCACAACAACTCAGCCATGCCCGTGAACTCGACATTAGCGCTTACTGCTACTAATGCATTCATGCCCGCAAGCAAACTTAACATTCACTCACTTCAACTCACAACTTACATAAACATATCTAGTTCCCACCGGAGCATGAGTACAGACATTCATTCTATAAACCGTTCGTGACATCCACCCCTCCCTCTCCAAGTGAAAAACATAGTTTTTCACTGGATGGGTGGTAGATAATCAGGAAACCAACCATCCAAAACCTCTGATTACATATGTGGGCAAAATCTATAGCATCAGTGTGAAAATATGCCATCTACAAATAATCAATAATAACATTCTGAAGAACACAAAAATAAAATTTAAAAAAATTACAATAGAACCGAGTTGCTAGAAAAATACAACAGCAACCATATGGCAAAAATCATGCATCTCTAATTACACACAAAATTAAAGGTGATAACCTTACATCAATTTCACCAAATTCTACTATACCGGAGAATATCTATTCTATAACCCTGTACTGGATACACAACATATGATAAGAACTTAGCTTATACAAAAATCATGCAGAATACAGTTGACACAACATTACTCATGTACAAGTATCAAATACTACATAGAAATGGTGGTTAAAAAAAAAAACACCCATTTACTACAAGCAAGTGTTCATAATCTAGATAACGAATCTGCAAGGACATTCAATTTACCCTGAATAGGAAAAACAGTGAAGTTGTACTGTTGTAACAACAACGACCACCTTGTTAAACGTGAATTTGGTGACCTAGATGACTTAAGAAAAGTCAATGGACAATGGTCCGTTTCCAGCACAAAATGAGATCCTAACAAATACCTAGAGAGTTTGGAAACAGCCCAAATAATAGCTAAACACTCTCTCTCTCTATAGTGGCATATCGCGTTTCAGCCGGAAGCAACTTTCTGCTGACATAATGACAGGATGTAGAAACCCATCATGTTCTTGCATCAGACACGCACCAATGCCCACTGCAGAAGCATCAGTTCTCAGTACAAAGGGCTTAGCCAAGTCTGGCAGTAGAAGAATGGGCTCGCTGGAGAATACAGCCTTGATGTTCCTCATTGCTCTATCACACTCTTCAGTCCAGACCACTCTGTTTGGCGTGCCCTTTTTAGTGAGTGATGTTAGAGCTGATGACAATGAAGAGAACCTGGGGATAAATTTATGATAAAAATTTATCAGACCGAGTAAACTACGTACTTGTTTCTTTGTTTTTGGAGGTTGCAAATTCAAAATTCTTCCAACTGTTTGATCAACTGGTTTTAAAACACCCTGTCCTACCACATACCCCAGAAATGTTAACTCCTGAAACCCCACCTTAATCTTACTGGGTCTTGCTGTAAGGTGATGCACCCGAAGGCATGATAACAGTGACTTCAATCCCTCTACATGTTCTTCCCACGTGTCATGAAACAAACAGATGTCATCAATATATGTGATAACATCCTTCTGTCCCCTCAAAAGCATTCTCATCATTCTCACAAAAGTTGCAGGGGCATTCCGTAGGGATTTATCCTTCTTCCGCACGATGACCATGGGAAATGAGTATGATGATTCAGATGGGGAGATAACACCTAAGCGTAACATATCATTCACTTCTTTTTCAACAGCAGAAGTATAATGTAGTGGAATAGGATATGGTCTCACCCGGATGGGCTCTCCATAGGTCAGTTTAATATCATGCTCAACTAAATCAGTTCTTCCAGGAATATCTGTGAGCACATCTTGAAATTCGCACAGCAGTGACTTCACCTGTTTCCTCTGATGCTGTGGTAGAGATGCAGAGACCTCTACATCTCCCCATGATTCTGAAGCAACCAATGGCAATAGTGGGATCTGGAGATTGACCTCCTCACCTTTGTCTCCATCTTCCTCGATGACTGCTGCACTAGCTACAGTAACTGTACTATCAAGAACAGCGCTCACAACTGGTTCCAGTTCAGTTGGACGTACTACATATGGTTTTAGCATATTAATATGGAAAATCTTCTCCTTCCCTCGGACAAATATCAGATAATCCACATCAGTAATCTGTTTCTTTACTTGAAATGGACCTTGCAGCTCACTAGCAGGTGATTTTCTTTGGTAGGTAGCAACAACCATACCTCGCTGCCAGGACTGAGGGATACAAGTTTGCTATTCCTATTGGCGTATGCTCTGTACCTTGCACCCGATGTCTCTAATGCCTCACGTGCTATCGAACACGATGTAATTATGCGTTCTCGCAAGTCAATGACATACTCATAACTTGACCTAACGCTATCATCAGCGTAATTCCCGGTCAGTAAGTCTCTCAAAATTTTCATTGGACCCCGAGGATTTGCGCCAAATACTAGCTCAAACGGTGAGAATCCTGTGCTCTCTTGTGGCATCTCCCTGTATGCAAACAAAACTCCCGGTAGGTATCTATCCCACAACTGTGGAAAATCTCCTGTCACCTTACCTAGCATTCTTTTCAGTGTTCCATTGAACCGCTCGCAGACCCCGTTGCTCTGAGGATGATACGGGGTGGTGAACACTTGGGCTATGTCTAACAGTTTAGATATGTGTTTCATCTCTTCTGAAATGAATTGCCGGCCCCTGTCAGACAAAATCTCTTCAGGAAATCCTAATCTGCTAAATAAGCTCATTAGAGCCTCTGCTATATCCTTTGATGTGATGGATTTCATTGGCAATGCTTCCGGCCACCTCGTACATAGATCAACTAATGTTAGAATAAATCTATACCCCCGATCAGACATAACTGGAAGGGGCCCAATAATGTCTATTGCAACCTTCTGAAAAGGGCGAAATGCCAAATCTGTTGCTACTAACGGTGCCTTGGGAGTCCTTCCTTTCTGGCTTGTCTTCTGACACACTTTACACGACCGACAGTAAACCTTCACATCCTTATTGTATCCACGCCAGTAAAACTGGGACAACACTCTACAGCGAGTTCTTGCAATACCCATGTGACCCGCAAAAGGGGTGTCATGTGCTGTCCTTAACACTGTATTCTTCAGTTCCACTGGAATAACCACTTGTGTAATGACTGAATGTTGCTCTGCAAAGCATCTGATTAGAATGGAGTTCCTAACCTCAAACCAGTACCGAGCAGACTTGGTATGCCGTATGTTCTTGGACTCAGCCCACTGAAACAAAGGCAGAAGTGAAATGTCTTTCCTCTGCATGTCTACAAAATCCGATGCTGTAATTCCAGCAACCGTAGGCACCCAAGGGATATTATTGGGTTGCGATATCATAATATTTGCATCCTCAGCCTTAGTCTGAGCCCTCGTCATTACTGCGTTAGCAACCAAATCATGCCCATTTTCCCACTCCTCAATATCCTGACTGGTGCAATCATGAACCCCATTAACATTTCCAATAATGAGATCAGCGATGGGAGAATCAAGGACGCATACTCGAACTCTACCCGACAAGAAAGGGGTGTCGATCTGCACAATCGCCAATGGATAGTACTCGACCTTACCACCAAATGTAATGCATTTTGCCATCTTTCCAATATAATACGTATCCTTAATAAATGTCTTCCTAATGCCAATGGTCGTACATCCCGTGTCCCTCAAAACAGATACAGGTTTATTCTCCACAAAACCCTTATGTAAAGTTAAGGTGCCATTCCCATCAACTGATGAAAGGCAAGGCAAAGTATGGCCACATATTAAAATAGGCTTGCCATCAGGCTCGAACAATGGTCTGCACCCCTCACACTCCTCGCTATTAAATGTATCAAGTACAGTAGCTGAATTTGCATGCTCAGTGTTTTCCTTTGGGCTCTCTTTTCGACTGTTTCTTTTCTCATTACAATTGGGGCAGTGGGAATCCGTCTCTTGGCGCTTGTACGGGCTTCTCTTTGGACTGCCATTATAATTTTTTTTTGGGCTGGCATATGGACTTCTTTGTGGGTTGAAGGGACACCTCTCTGGGTCCCTCCCACATTGATAAGATAGATGACGCCTTGAGCCACACTTATAACAACCCCTTCTACTGTAGCCTGACCCAAAAGAAGGGTACTGTCTCTTAGGAGAATATCTTCTGTCCCCGTTCCATCTTCTATTTCCACCATCTTTCCCAACATATCTGTCTAAGCTGCGGGCCCGAGGATGTATGTATGGCTTCTTTTCAGTTTTGTCTTGAGCCACACAAGCTGGAAAGGTCTCAGCAGCTGTCTGCTTGTGAATCGGCTTCCCCGGGTGCGCATTGACATACTGCTGCCCTAGCTCTGACATAATATTTATATCTTTTGGCTTTCGCTCTTGTAGAAAAGCCACTAACTCTGGATTGCAAGACGATAGAACCTTGTCCTGTAGCATAAGGTCGGTTAGCCCATCAAAATCCTTCACAATACCTGATAGTTCAATCCACCTATTGAACAGCAACTTGATTTCAGCAATAAACTCACTAAAGTCATTGCTTGTTGTAGGAATAGCCTCCTTAAATCTTTCACGGTACCCTTGAGCTGTCAGTCTAAATCTTCGAAGAAGTGTCTCTTTCACTGTGTCATAATTCATGCGATCCTCTACTGGCAATGCAAAGACACATTGTAAACTTCTTCCGGTGAGCAGATTATTGAGCAGACTTGGCCAATCTTCTTTCTTAACCTTCCAAGATACTGCTTCTTGTTGAAACCTTTCTAGATACACGTCCATCATATCGACGCCCTCAACAAAGGATGGGAGTCGCAGCTTGAAAGGACGAGTAGACTCCTTAGTAGCTGGTCTAGAACTCGCAGCCTCAAGTTCCAGTTTCTTCAAAGTAATTTCTTTATCCGCTTGAATTTCCACTTTCCTTGTCTCTTCCTTCTTTGCTTCTACCTCGATTTCAGCTTTCCTTGTTTCTTCTTTCTTTGCTTCTCTTTCAGCCTCAATTTTAGCTTTCCTTGTTTCTTCCTTCTTTGCTTCCCTGTCAGCCTCAATTTCTAACTTCCTAAGATCTCTTTCCTCATTGCGTATCCTCCGTTCCTCAGCATCCGCAAATTTAGTCTCAGCCCATAATTCAAGTTCATCCCCTGATTTACCAAGTGCCTGTCCCTTGGTGATAAAATCCAAGAGGCTAGTCATCCTGCAATATTTATCAACTATGATAACTATGAACAAATGATGCAACCAAAAAAACAATTAAGGAGAGAGGGGAAAAAAATGTATACCACCTGATAAGTCAAATGGTGTCTGGAAAACTATAATGGATACCCCTACTCCTATGAAGAACGTCTGTCATACACCACAGATTTTGAACAACTCTTCACACTGTATCAGTCTGTATGCATTACAAACTGTAATAGACCAAAATAAAATGTGTCTGCTTATGTTAACACAAATGGTATGATGATGATTGAAATGATAATCACAGAACACACGACACTACAACCACTGATAGGCCAGTGAAGAAGAAGTTATAAACCAAGAAAGTAAGAATAGACCTTCTATTTACACCCAAACCTATCAAACGAACAAAAACAGGATATCGTAAAATAACTTATATACACGGATAGGAGAGCAAAGGACTGAGAATCGCAACAGAAAAACACCACGAAAGAAAGACTATTATACAAGACAATAAGTAAACAAACTAAACGCAAACAACTAACACCAACAATTGTTCCACAAATTACACGAGGCTTCACAACTCCCCAAGTCTTAGACAGATTGGGTTCCCTACAGCGCAATTTGTCTCACAAAACCTATTAAAGACGACACAAGGCAAATTTCATCAATGAAGAAAGATGGATTGTGCTCACCACTCACAATCACTCTTATACAGAAATTGAAATTAAATACTACCACACAATATGAACAAAACAAAAACAAAACACTGGACAATGAAGTACCACAAGAGCTCTACTCGTGCACCCTGCAGCAAGGGCAAACAGGAATGAATATATGAATATTTAACTAATAACAAAAGCTAATATAAAAATAACATAAGTTTCAAGTACACTGTAGAAGTGATAGACAGAAGGAAGTCTAGATATGACGAAGCAAAATTGTCAAGTTCTAAAAGGAACTAGTATCAAAATAAATTAAGTTTAGTACACCTTTAAATATAACAGATCATAGGGTTCACATATAACGTTAATTAATCTGCAAAAATGCTGTTGAAGAAAGAATGGAATTAATAAAAAATAAAAAAAAACCCTATTAGTTCCGGGCAATAACCTTATCAAGGAAGAAATAAATAACCAAATAAATTAATTAAAAGAAGTATAGCCTATATATATAAAATAAAATATACAGACGCACAAGTCAAGTAAACAGAAGACTTGAAATTTACAAAATTAATAATAAACTTAACTTAACATATCCTGTGTCCGCTGCTCCACTTGAGATAGGCGCAGGCTTGGAGTCCCGAAGTTACAGCTCAATGATGGACACCACAAACAACACACTTCACGCTGCAACACAGCACAGTCAAATCGAACTCAGCTCCTACGTGCACCTCAGTACACGGTGAACCTGGATCTTCTTCAGTACTGATACAAGGGGCAGAAAAGGAAAATGCGTCTCTCACTGCTTACACCATCTCCAGGCAAGATGTTATGATTTCAGCCGATCACCAGCAAAACAATGGCCTTGTTATTCCATCACAAGACCCAGCAGACGATTTTTCCGGTGTCAACAGTCGTGCCGAACTACACAGCACAGATAAATTGACAACAGATCAGCACACTCGTCACGGGGCGGAATAACACAATATCAGTGCGCCGAGGTAAACAAGACTGATTACCGCCTTTTCATTCTTCGTGCTACTTTCCAAAATAACACTGTCGATTTCGTCAAAACTGTCCCTTCGCCTCTCCTCCAGTGATTAAACTATTTTTCGTTCTTAAATATTCAGTCCTTCTGCAGCTATACCATTGCTGACTATCACTGAAATGAAAACTTCAGTTTTGCACATTAAGTTCCTGTGACCTGATTCAAACAAATAGGCCTAGTTCTCTGTTCCGCTTGATATAATTTTTCCAACAACAATTCATGAGAAGGCGAAATTGTCAAAAATTCTGCAGAAAATTAGGGGTGGGTCCTCTCTTCCATTTACGAGTCCCCCAAAATTGTCAAGTGCTTGCTGTGTGTACACATTGACAAATATGTATTACATACACATGGAGCGACAAACATGGCTCGTTTTTCACAGCTAATTGTTAACTCACTAAACTCCAACACGTAGATACGATATCCGACGACTTTATGTCACAAACTTGAGTATAACACAATAACACAGGCAGACTGCCGCTTTGGCCATAAATCATCACATAAGAAAAGCACAATATATGATGTGCATAATTAGAACAGCATCTCATGGAAAGAATTTCACAATACCTTAATATATTTCCTATTTTCCTTCAACCATTTCGCCTTCACTCTCCACGTAATCTCGCCTCGCTCTAATCTCTGTCTCGAATCACCTTTTTTACCCATGACCCTTTTCACACCTGACCAGTCTTCCCCACCACTTCGTTCACAACAACTCAGCCATGCCCGTGAACTCGACATTAGCGCTTACTGCTACTAATGCATTCATGCCCGCAAGCAAACTTAACATTCACTCACTTCAACTCACAACTTACATAAACATATCTAGTTCCCACCGGAGCATGAGTACAGACATTCATTCTATAAACCGTTCGTGACACAAGCGCTTCACAACCACAGATAAAATTACACATCACTTCGCTCAATCACTGTAGCAGATGTCTCCGACTCACACCCACACCAGCACACAGCTACCTCCTCGCAACCACGTTTATCTATCTTACCAGGGCGTCCCCAGTCTTCGGTAATGAAAACGGCGTCTCCAGTCTTGAGCACAAAAATCCTGGTATGTATAGTAATCCGCAACAAGGAAAACCTAACACAGTTTCTCTGAATTTTTACATCCAAATGAGGTGGATAGAAGCTCCCCGGGGAAACAGTTGTCAGAATAATCCAAGCGCACACCCATTTTCCAAGGCACAGATGAAGGAGACAATGCTAGTGCGAATACTCATGCACTAAAAATAAATCCGAGTAGCAGGACGCTATAGACCACTGCTGGCAAAGATTACAGCGAATATAGCAGAGGTCTCCCAGGGGATGCGCCTCTAGCTGGTGGCTAACGATGACTCAAGCTTCCAGCAGGTGATTATTATCCACAGTGAAGATACTTGTAAGATACACCGGTAACCAGCCATGCGTTAATCGCACTCTCCAGGCTCGAGTCTAACTGACCCCACTTTCACACACACACAATTTGACTGATGCTCTAGGGAAGGCAATAGTAGCCATTCAAAACATGAAAAGATAATTAAAAGTGCCCACTGTGATAACTTATCCAGTTGTGGTTATAAAATTAACTTGCGCCGAAACGCACTAGTAGCTAAACGAATAGCAAAAACTCTATATAGAATTAATTATACACATGTCCAAAAGGAAAAACAAAGTGATAAAAATGATAAACACATGACTCACTCTTCTGTCATAAAATCAGCTCTTGGCCGTAACTCTTTGTGGAGCTTAAATTTGTGTCGTGCTTAATAAAAACCAGAATTCCCTTTCGCCCAAAACTATTTTACTTTAAGAGATATATATATACATAATAATAATAATAATAGCCCCTTCAGTCATAACTGAACTTACTATGGGAATGCGCCCCTGAGGTGGCAGCCCTCAGCTGCTTATTTTCCTGGTGCTCTTTTCGACGTTTGCTCCTCACCTCTGCTTGTTGTGTGAGCCTCGTTTCGCTCAATCTGAGGTGGCGCCGTAAATAGCATCGCCACTTAGTGCGATCGGCAGCTTCATCCTCCCATGTTGCTTTATCCATGTCCAGTGCCCTCATATCTCTCCTGCACACATCTTTGAACCTCCGCTGAGTCGCCCAACTACTCTCTTGCCATCTGCTAATTGTCCGTAGAAGATATCTTTTGGGATGCCACCATCTTCCATGCGGCGAACATGGCCAAGCCAGCAAAGTCTGCGCTGTCTAAGCAGTCTCAGGTTTCCCTCCCTTATTTGTAATAAATGTCTAAGCAGTGTATACATACTTTGAAGGCCAGCACGTAACAAGACCTCGACATTTGTCACTTTATCTTTCCACGAGATGCCGAGGATGTGGCGTAGACACCGTAAATGGAAGGTATTGAGCCTTCTTTCTTGCTTAGCATAGGTCGTCCAGATCTCGTTGCCATAAAAGAGTGTGCTGGTGACGCAGGCGTTATATACCGCAGCTTTGGTTTTCTTTGTGAGTTTGGAGTTTCCCCAAACACGCGATGTGAGGCGGGCAAAGGTAGCTGCAGCTTTGCCAATGCGGCCGCCGATTTATGTGTCCAGTGAGAGTTTGTCATCGATGGTAGACCCTAGGTATGTGAAGTGGTGCACCACTGCCAATTCACAGTTATCGATAGTGATAACTGGTGCAGCACCCACATCCTGACTCAGCACATTCGTTTTCTTTAGACTTATTGTGAGGCCAATGTCCTTGCGTGCTTTACTGAAGCGATTCATCAAGCTCTGAAGCTCCTGTTGGCTTTGAGTGACGACTGCAGCATCATCAGCGAACAACAAGGCTCTTATAGTGACCCTTCTGATTTTTGTTTTTGCCTTCAGCCTTGAAATATTAAACAGACGGCCATCTGACCTAGTGTGAAGGCATATTCCTTCAGTTGCATCTCTGAATGCATGTTTCAGGAGTAAGGCAAAGAAGATCCCGAAGAGGGTTGAAGCTAGAACACAGCCTTGTTTAACGCCACTTCTTGTGTCAAAGGGCTGTGACGTGCTTCCAGCATATTGGACTGTTCCCTTCATGTCATCATGGAATGACTTTATCATTTCCAGAATTTTAGAAGGGCAGCCTATTTTCAAGAGGATTTTGAAAAGTCCATCCCTACTAACCAGGTTAAATGCTTTTGTGAGGTCTATAAAGGCGATATATAATGGCCTTTTCTGCTCTCTTAATTTTTTATGAAGCTGGCGGAGAGAGAAGATCATGTCTGTTGTTGATCTACCAGCTCGGAATCCCCACTGTGACTCTGGATATATGCGCTCAGCTAACCTGTGTAGTCGCATTAAGATGACTTGCAAAAACCTTACCAACAATGCTAAGAAGAGAGATGCCTCTGTAGTTGTTGCAATCACTTCTGTCTCTTTTATTTTTATACAGTGTTACAATCTTGGCATCTCGCATGTCTTGAGGAATAGTTGACTCTTCCCAGCACTAGCACAGCATCCTATGCATGGGATGTAATAGCGTGCTCTTACAGCATTTGATTAAATCAGGAGGAATCCCATCACTGTCTGGTTTTTTGCCAGAGGCCAAGCTATCAACGGTCTTGCTGAGTTCCTCTAATGTTGGTTCGGCATCCAGCTCCTCCATAGTTGGCAGACATTTGACAGCATCAAGGGCTGCAGGCGTAACGGTATTTTCTCTAGCGTAAAGCTCAGAGTAGTGCTCGACCTACCTCTCCATTTGCTTACCTTTATATGGTTTCCCTTCATGTCTGACACGATAGAGTTTTCTTAGTTGTGCTCTGATTTTGCAGCAAACCAAGGAGTGATCTGTATCACAGTCTGCACTATGATACAAGCGAGTGAAGAGCACAGACCTGAGAAGTGGCCTTCTGACGAGAATCAGGTCCAGTTAGTGCCAGTGTTTGGATTGTGGCTGTCTTCATGACACCTTATGCTGGGGTTTTGTCTTAAAGTAGGTGTTGGTCACGCAGAGGTCATGGTGGACACACAACTCTAAGAGCCGTTGTCCATTTTCATTCATCTTGCCAATACCAAACCTGCCCAGACATGAAGGCCATGAAACAATATCGGCACCCACTCTAGCGTTAAAGTCACCAAGGAGAACAAGCTGTTCTTGCCTAGGTATGTTTTTGATGACTGCTGCTAGATTCTCGTAGAACTCATTTTTAGCTTCTGAGGCAGAGTACAGAGTAAGAGCATACACACTGACAAGGATGATGGGACCTGTGCTAGTTTGCAGGCGTAGTGTTAACAGGCGTTCTGATCCATTCTCACCTGGTTCAACCATTTTGGTTAGCGATTTTTTGACCGCAAAACCTACTCCGTGTTCTCTAGTTTTATTAGGATCTTTCCCTTGCCAATAAAATGTGTAGTCCTTCTCGCTCACCGTTCCAGAGCCCCTTCCCCCCCCCCCCCCCCCCATCCATGCGCGTTTCCTGAAGTGCAGCTATATCCACCTGAAGTCGTATAAGCTCATCATTAATTATGGCTGTCTTCCTTACATCGTTTACGTTCTGTAGGTTTTCGGATAGTCCAGTCAGCATAGTCCTGACGTTCCAGCATCAAAATCTGAGAGTTTGCTTATTTCTATTATTACGATAATTGCTTGGTGCAAAATTTTCTGTCCACAGTTCGGGTTTGACCCTAATCCCCATGCACCCAGTGGGGAAAGCAGACAGTGGCGGGACAACACCTTATTGACTAGAGGCTGCCCAGCTTGAAGCGGGCAGTAGCTGTCCAGTGAGATCCTAGAACCTCTCCCACTGTCGGAAATAGCCCCTGGCGCCATGCCCTACGCCAATTGGGCAAAATGCTTATAACCGGTAACTGCTACTTCCCGTGTTTTGCCGACACCTATACGGTGACGCTGGAGTGTCCTCTCCAGGGCGCGAGCTTGGGCACAGTTATATGGAGATCAAGCTGTTGCCCATGCAGCATGTTCCCCCTCTCCACGCAGCCGGTAGATCCAAAGGAACGGCAGTAGCCAATACAGTTTGGTACCAGCCACGTCGCAGGAGTTGCCAGAATAATGTCGAATCAACATTAGACTGCCTTAAGGACTCCGACTCCGGAATTATCCTCAGAGTTTACTCCCGGAAGCCAATTCCATAAATGGATATTCCCGCAAGGCAGCAGTGGATTGAATTCAGCAGATAAGGTTGGGCTGGCAGTTGCTGTGGTCTAGAAGATTCATCTACTTGCGCCGCATCGATGCTTGCTTGGGACATCTGCTTGTCAGTGCATGTAGCTGTCGACTTTGTAGGGGGATTGCTCCTGACTTGTTTTACAGTCGTTTTGTGTAGACGGTGGCCCACATTCCCCACAATCTGCTCCAGATGAGTTTCCTCTTCTGAACACCGAAGCGCACTCCCTCCTATCTGCTTAGGACGGGTTTCCTCCCCTAGACGACAACCAATTTTGTCGGCGCCCCTAGTGTGACAGTTGTCGTGGCCATCTTTTGGCTTGCACCCTAAAGGCAACCTAGTTGTGGCCGTACGCTTCGGGAAAGAGCTCCTTGAGGGACAGGTGGATATCAGATGTTCTGTAGACTTGCATCTAAAGCATCGTTTTGGGAGAGGGCCTTGAGGGCATTTGGCTGCCATGTGGCCTGAGAACTCACCACAATTATAGCACCTCAACCTGGTAGGCTTTCTCTGTGCAATGGGTCACCTCCTACTTCCTTTGCACTCTTGACCGCCAATGCCGCACACAATGACTACTTCCATGCCCTGGACCGATGGTTTGCTGTCAAATTCTACTCGTTCATTCCTCGCCAGACTCCGGAATCCCTTTCTGAAGATCTTGGTCTTGATGTACGAATACATCAATACCTCCATCATCTGGCGTGATGAACCCCCATCCCCTGTGGACACTGTACCACTTGCAAACCCCTTTTCGCCTTGTCGGTGCAGCTGCGTTTGTTGGTGGTGTCAGCTCACAGCTTTCCTTGACAAAAGCCTGACTCTCACATACAAGAAGGGCTAGTTAAAGTTCCTGAGGACACACCTCCTCATCTTGCGTTGGCTGTTCCCGCGGTTGGCATGGTGCTCTCTTTCTCTGCACCTCCTCTTGCGCTAGCGAACTGGCCTGTGACAGCTGTGCTAGCTGGGATTTTAGGAGAGATAATTCTGCTTTGAGTGTCTCCTCTTCATTGTGAGCTTCTGCACTTGCTATCTGCACCAGTGTATCAGGCTTTTTACCTTCACATAAAACAGCATATTCCCAAGGCCCCTGACTCACGGCCTGGAAATTCCTGGTCATCTCACTGACTGGTGGTTGCTCGCTGTAGGCTTCTTCTACTATCTTGAGTAACTGCTCAGGGCTGGCCTTGGCTCCACCACGTATCCGTAATTCTCTAGATACCACTGGTGTAACGTTGTTCCAGATCACGTCTACCTTGACTTCTGCGCAAAAGGGCGCCATCTTCCATACGGCCTCTACATCTTCCACAAACTCTTGCCAATTGGGACTTGCCTTTCCATCAAATAGCCTTACCTCCGGCACTTCCACTATACTACCTTCACAGATGCATTGATCGAAGCCATCTTGCTGCAATACCGCACTGCTGGGTGTTTACAATACAATATTTGCTCGTTTGCTGTTTGCTTGGTGTCACTGTCTGCCTATCCTGCCGACGATGCCAATTGTGATAGGGTGGGCGAGATGATGATGATGTTGTGATATGTGATCACTCTCTTTTCACACTCCAGCGTGCTGTGCGCACATCGAAAATATATGGGCGATAAATATGCCGTGAACATGAAGGGGGAAACTGGGGTGTCTTTACGGCCCCATCACATATATATAATGAAATAACGCGCGATCTCGATTTTATATAATTATTCTACCAAGAAAAACCCCTACAAAAAATACTAAGTAGTCGTGCTTGCCAGCAAGGAATGAATTTCGACACTACACTTGTACATAAGCTCACCACTGTATAACAGTGTGCTTAGGGTAGCAAAGATTCCTCTTGAGACTAATGGTAAAGAGTAATGCGGACTAGTTCTTAAATAGTAAGAAAAATCGCCAAGTGTTCGGCCAGCGTTCCTCAGTCCGCTTGAGATGAAACAGAACAGAAGACGTAAGTCACCGGAGAGAGCGTCTGCGTTGCCTCAAGACGGAGGAAAGTGACGTAACGTTAGCACACTCGCCCGTTCTACGAGCAACTTTCGTTCGCGAGGAAAGACGAGGACAGCAAAAATAAAGGGACATAAAATTCCCTGTTTCCTCCATAATCAAAAGGACAGGGAACTGGACGTTTTTCCCAGAATCGCTACTAAAATAACTTTGGCAAAAAATGCCGCTTTACACATGCAAGAGGGGACGTTAGCCTGTCTGTCTGTCTGTCTGTCTGTCTGTCTGTCTGTCTGTCTGTCTGTCTGTCTCTCTCTCTCTCTCTCTCTCTCTCTCTCTCTCTCTCTCACGATTGACGACTAACGACAGAATTAGAACTGTTAAGAGCAAAATTGACCGAAAATTTGGCGTTGACAAAATTATAGAGAGACAACGGGTAGACCACTCAGACCAAAGTGGGCAGACATTTGATCAAATCGTGACAGTTGTCTGGTGTTAAGAAATGAATACATTTTACAGATGTTAAGGAGAGTTAGTAGTTGGTGCAAGAAATTATATGGAAAGTAGAGTCTATAAAAATTGTGTTTTTCTTTTACGTATTTTTTTTTTAAAGTGATGCCATAGAAACTACTACTGTAGGAGCATGTATATGCTTGGTGAAGGCTTCCTGGAGATAATGCTGCAATGTTGACTCCATGCTGTGTAGCTCTAAGAACAACTATTGTGCTGACTCCATGCTCTGTAGCTCTAAGAACAACTATTGTGCTGACTCCATGCTCTGTAGCTCTAAGAACAACTACTGTGCTGACTCCATGCTCTGTTAAGAGCGACAAGGAGAAAGAAGAAGAAGAATTTGGTTTTATTTACTCATCTAACTGCGACCAAGGCCTATCACAAGGGTTCCCAGACTGGGACATGTGTACCCCACGTATAGATTATCGCCAATAAACATATAGATGATAACTAAAAATGTTATTGTGGGAAAGCTGTCTAAGCTTGTGTGATCCACTCCTATCGGAGCATGTGAAGATAGTTCAAGAAGCACAACAGATCCATAAACGAATGCAAGTTCACTATATTTCTGCAAGAATTCAATAACATTTTATTTATATGTAATGATAATTGTTTTCATTAACTATAAACGCTTTTGTAGACACTGAAGCCTGAAAAGCTTGTAAAAAATAATAGAGTAGCAAAGGGTAATATCTTGCAGCACATGGGAAGCAAATGAAGTTTTTAATGTTGATGAACTTATCTTCGTTTTTGAAACAGCAATAGTATAATTATATTAAATTGTATTTCATCAAGTGACAAACCTTTAGTTTTTCTTGTGTCTATAATCGTTGTTGAGAAGTGTTATGAAAATGTGTACAAATTCAAGGACTGAGTCATCTTTAGAGGTAAGCCAAGACGTCGGCGGTCTCTGTGACAGACCCTGGCTGTGATGGTGTGTTTGTCCACTGTTCCTGCTTTCCTTACCAAAGCCGATATTTTCTGTCATCACTTTAGCTATATGTGGATTTATCTAAAATATTTTTATAGATAGGTTCATTTATCTAAAGTATTTTTATAGATAGTGTTACCTTATACTCATTGAAGGCTATGGGGAACGAGTATATTAATGCGTTGCCCTGGTCTTATAAGGTATTTTTGATATAATAGACAACAGTCTAAACAGTAACGTGACGAATGGCCAACTTGAATAATCTTGATCAACAGCTTGTTGTACGTTTTATAACATTTAATATGTCACAATACAACATGAGTGTACTTCACTTCTTTTGAGAGCACATGATGATATGACGGACCATCAGTAATACAAATGTATTCAGTAGCAGACATAAGCAATAATGTCGTTGTGCCGGTTTAAAGTCAGATTGTCAATGTATCGTCTACGACGCCTTCATTCTTTACAAATCAGAACCGTATTCATTCAAATAACTTACTGTCCTTGTCGTGAGAAATTCTAAATCCACATATCTAAATTAAAAAGTAAATGTAAAGCCTAACGAAGTAATTCAATAAAAGGAAAGAAGAATGGTAAAAGAACAGTGCGGTCACAATAGCGTACGCCTGTGTTATAGAACGTCATACTAGCTAAACAAGAAAACCCCTTTTTCTACTTCGTCTGCATAATTGTAACGCTTTCACGTTTGCTAGTAAAGCCTACTGCATCAAATACACGCGTTTCTAAAAATAAAACTGGTACTATATTTCTTATACGACCGTGATAGACACACTGCGTAATGACCTAGATTAATATTACATTAATGTCATTTTATGCACTACGTAAACTAAAAGACAGACGGGCTTAGAAGAGAGAGAGAGAGAGAGAGAGAGAGAGAGAGAGAGAGAGAGAGAGAGAGAGAGAGATGTACGGAGGAACGCATGCAATATTACCACGTCGTCTCGCGATTGAAAATTAATGCCACCCCACGCAAAAGGCATGCAGGCTTGTTTTTTTTTTCAAATAAACAGTGACAAAAAACACTACCAATACGAGGTAAGGTTTTAAAAACATGGTTAATGCTTATTAGGAAACATGACACAATACTGTTTTACGTCTGAAATCCTGACATTGACCTGACAGTACAGAAGACATCCCATCGTATAGAAGTGAACGGGTGGTAGAAGAAAATACATATTTTGAACGCAGCCACTTGGCTCCATTAAACTTATATATTTGGGTGCCTTAGGACTTGCTGACAAAGAATATGTTAGGTGTTAAGCAAATAGTCTAATAATTAACAAACTATAGCCAAAATACTATAGTGGTGTTGTCTGACAACACAGGATCATATTTGCTCATAATGGCGTGTTTGGACACTGCTTTAGGGGAAATGAGGCCACCACGTTAAATCCGATTTGATTATCTAGAATAATATGTAAGGCGAAACATGATTAGTCGACTGCAAATACTATTTTTGATTGTTAAGGGAAGCGGTAGGAAGGGTACATTTTGTCAAATGCTTTAGTAAACATGGTCTTATTGGCTAGACCATTTGATATAGTCAATTAGGAGCGTCTGTTCAGTGCCACTTTTTGAAAATAAACTTTATAGAAGCAAGTGCGTTGAGAACCAGCTCATATTTTTCTAATAAAAGCCTGGGACAGAGGCAGATCGGAATTGTGCCATAACGCATCGCCAGTCAACGTACTTGTTTAATATTTCCTTGAATTGTGGTAAGCTAGACATATTTGATATCTTTTTGATGAAAATTGAATGTGAATTGATAATTTATGTCTGTATGTGTGTGGTTCAGTAACAAACATGAGGCAAAGCCTAGATATTGCTCCACCATGAACAAAACTTGTCGGAGAGGAGTATAACTGCATAGGCATATATGGGATTGCCAAATAGTACTATGACACCTATCTTATTGAATAGAAGGAAATAATGCTGGAATTGCAGAGGCGTTGTAACCATTAGGGAGAGGAATACTGGTGTGTATTGTTACATGAGAAGCTAACAGTTGGCTACAGCGCTGAACTCGGTGTTTGTTATGTATTGTGCTTCAGTGTGGAAATGGATTATAAATTAGTTCTGAAGTAGGAGGTACAACCTTCTTGTTTCAGGGACCGTGGTACTAAAGTATTAAAGCAGCACCGGGTCTGAGTTTTGCTGAATCCAGAGGCTGGTAGCATACTCCTTGGTCAAGATATCGACCAGTGTTGTTTCTCAAGAAAACGGTGAAGCAAGCGAGCAGAGGAGACAGTTTTCCTGCCGCCCACACAGAAGTTAAGATTTCGTTGGCCAGAGCAGCTCAATCTTGTGTACCCCCCCCCCCCCTCAAAAATTGACTGTACATTAAATCAAGAGGGACAGTTATTTGTTTCAAATAAAAGAAACTGTGAACCTTTCCAATATTATTTCCACCAGAAACAAACACATGAAGTCATGATGACAAACAACAACCTAGCTTGAAAAGCCAGTATTACCTCATAGTACTACATCACAACTTACACACATATTGTAATAATAATATATGTCAATACAAAGATCCTATCTATAAATTGTGTACATACAACTTGTGATTACATTTGATTGTGATTCCTGGTTCACTTTGTAACACACCACACTTATTAGATACAGATACCTTCACAGCTGATCTCAGTCAGTACATTAAGTCCCCTATAAATATTTATATCATCCCACTTTACCACATATATTGGGGTCCTGTCCGGGATTTTGAATCTTCTCCTATTATATATATTTGGGGTAATTCACTTCAGGGAATTTTAAAAAAATTAAAAGGTATCCTTGGGTGGAAAATAAATAAGGTTGAGCTCTCAGTGCTTGTGGTTGTCCTTAGATAATTAGTTATAGATTGACTTGTTTAAGTTAGACATTGTATAAATTTGCCTGTTAGAAAATGGCCGACCTGGCAAAATTTCGATCTGCTGCTATGCAGGCTGCTAAAGAGTTAGGAATGGACGGGCAAGTTATGATTGCTTATGTCACTACTGAATGTGACAAATTTATTGAACGCGAAGAAAAAAGATTAGAAAAAGAAGCTGAAAGAAAGTTACAGGCAGAAAAAGAAATTAAGAGGTTGCAGATTGAGGCGGACAAGGAGGCTAGGGCATTGGAGTCAGAAGAAAGAAGATTGACTGCAGAAAGGGAAGCAGAAAAGGAGGAGAAGAGATTACAAAGGGAACACGAGTTACGACTAAGGGAGTTGGAATTTCAAGGCCATGCTCCTGAAAATGGGGCCAGTCCCTTTACCTCTGATGCCTCTGCTAGTCAGGGAGCCTCAACCTCAGCTATGAACTTTCATTTAGATCATTTTGTTGAGAAAGAAGATGATATCGAGAGCTATCTAAATAGATATGAACTATTAGCTACCACGTATGGGTTAGAGAGAGAAAGGTGGAGCTTAAAGTTATCTCACGAGCTTCGTGGTACAGCTTATGATGTTTTTGCCAAAATGAGCAGAGATGATCAAGAAAATTATGACATGCTAAAGCAGGCTCTTTTGTTAAGATATGAAAAGAATGGAGAATTTTATAGAAAAACATTTAGGAATGCTAAACTACTGTCAGGTGAGAAATATCACCAGTTCTCTGCACGGTTAGAGACATACTTGGAGAAGTGGATGGCTCTGGGGAAAACCCAAGATCTTAAGGAAATGATCCTTATAGAACAATTAAGAGAGTCCATGGCTCCAGACCTGAGAAAGTTTCTCATGGAACAAGGTGCAGAGAGGCTGTGTGAGTTACTAAATGTCGCTGAAAGGTATCAAGCAGCTCAGGCAGAGGTAACAAGTAATAAAAAGAAACAGGTAGATAATTTTAAGGCACCACAGAACTTTAATAAATTTGATCCTAGAGATCAGAACAAAGGTAAGCACCAGTTTGATAGGCCACGGTATGACAATAAAAATAAAACCCCACAATTCGATGACAGGAAATATGATGAAAGAAAATCTTTCAACCAAGGAAGGAAGTGGTGTACAAAGTGTAAGATGAACAATCATACCACTGAAAATTGTAGGAATAAAACTCCTCGGTTTGCTGCTATGAAATCTGGGAAGAAGGGAACAAAGGTCAAACCTGAGGAACTACAGGAACCGTACCACCCCCCAGTGTGTGAAGATGTAATCTGTAATGGTGTCACCATAAGGTGTTTATATGATACAGGTTTAGATTATGATTCAGTTGTGAGTTCTCACCTGGTGCAAGCAGATCAATACACCACAGAAACAGTGGAAATTCAAGCTGCAACCAAGGAAGTAGCGACCATGACACTCCCTATCGCTAAGATACATGTAAAAATGCGATATGTGGAGGGAATAATCAAAGCAGCAGTGATAAATGAACCAATCTACCCTCTGATATTGGGGTGTAGATATGTCTTCCTGGGGAATCCCAAGAGACCTGTAATATTGGCAACGGTGCAGACCAGATCACAGTCTAAAAAGGAGGAGGAAAATCCAATAAATACTCATCCAGATGAGATGAGGAAGGCACAGGCGGAGGACAAAACACTCAAGCCGTGTTTCAAGAAGTTGCCCAAATGTCATACACCTCCAGGCAAGGGAGAATTTTATATGAAGAACAAGTTGATTTATAGGAAGGCTGGATCTGAATCCAATGGTCACGGACAGCTGGTCCTTCCCACTTCATATAGGACTAAAGTGTTGGAACTAGGGCACGCGATTCCCTTCAGTGGTCATATGGGGATCAGCGCAACAGGACAGCGTATAGTTTGTCACTATTTCTGGCCAGGGATAACTGAAGATATCAAACGATATGTAAAATCCTGTCCAGAGTGCCAACGAGTAGCACCTAAGCATTGGACTGCACCAGCAACTCTAGGGGAAATACCCATAGTGGGAACACCTTTTGAGAGAGTTGCCGTGGACATTGTGGGACCTCTCACTCGAACCAAGAGGAGGAACAGTTACATTCTGACTCTGGTGGACACTTGTTCTATGTGGGGAGAGGCGGTAGCCCTGGCATCCATTGACTCTAAACATGTGGCAGAGGCATTACTCACAATTTTCACAAGGTTAGGCTTTCCCAGCCAAATCTTGACTGATAATGGCTCTCAGTTCAAGGGGAAACTAACAGAAGAAGTTGTCAAGATCTTCCAGGCCAAACACTTCCATTGTAGTGTGTACCATCCCCAAGGGAACGGCCAAGTGGAAAGATTTAATGGTACGTTGATGTCGATCCTGAGAAAGTTGGCACACGAAAAACCAGATACATGGGACCAGTACCTTCACGCCGCCCTCTTTGCTTATCGGGAGGTACCCCATAGTTCAACCGGTATGGCCCCGGCAACATTATTATTTGGAAGGCCAATAAAAGGTCCACTCGAAGCTCTGTTAAGAACGTGGACTGATGAAAAGGCAGAGGAAAATATTACATCCTCATATCAATATGTGAATGAGCTGATCACTCGTTTAAAAACTGGCTGGAAACTTGCCAATGAAAATTTGAGACAAGACAGGAAAAAACATGCTGCCTATTACAACAGGAAAGCTAAAGACAGAGATTTGGCTGTGGGAGAGAAGGTACTGCTTCTTCTACCCGGTAGTCAGAATAAGTTACAAATTGGATGGCAAGGTCCATATACAGTTCTAGAGAAGGTATCTAGAACAAATTATAAGATAGATAAGAAGGGGAAAGAAAAAATCTATCATGTGAATCTCCTGAAGAAATATTTGGAAAGAGAAAATCAGGAAGAGACACACTTGTTGGCCTTGTCTATTGCACCGAAGATGAAAAAGGAACCACTTTCATCATTAAAGTATATTTCTGGAAAAACTAACCTGGGTGCGGATTTTCTAAGCCGCCATCCGTGTGATGAGAATCACCGTAAGCACCAGGAATAATAATAAATTTCTCTATGTGTATATAGAATTATAGACTGACCTGTGAGGTCTGTTTTAAGTGGGGAGAATTTGTCGTGAGAAATTCTAAATCCACATATCTAAATTAAAAAGTAAATGTAAAGCCTAACGAAGTAATTCAATAAAAGGAAAGAAGAATGGTAAAAGAACAGTGCGGTCACAATAGCGTACGCCTGTGTTATAGAACGTCATACTAGCTAAACAAGAAAACCCCTTTTTCTACTTCGTCTGCATAATTGTAACGCTTTCACGTTTGCTAGTAAAGCCTAGAGAGAGAGAGAGAGAGAGAGAGAGAGAGATGTACGGAGGAACGCATGCAATATTACCACGTCGTCTCGCGATTGAAAATTAATGCCACCCCACGCAAAAGGCATGCAGGCTTGTTTTTTTCAAATAAACAGTGACAAAAAACACTACCAATACGAGGTAAGGTTTTAAAAACATGGTTAATGCTTATTAGGAAACATGACACAATACTGTTTTACGTCTGAAATCCTGACATTGACCTGACAGTACAGAAGACATCCCATCGTATAGAAGTGAACGGGTGGTAGAAGAAAATACATATTTTGAACGCAGCCACTTGGCTCCATTAAACTTATATATTTGGGTGCCTTAGGACTTGCTGACAAAGAATATGTTAGGTGTTAAGCAAATAGTCTAATAATTAACAAACTATAGCCAAAATACTATAGTGGTGTTGTCTGACAACACAGGATCATATTTGCTCATAATGGCGTGTTTGGACACTGCTTTAGGGGAAATGAAATAATATGTAAGGCGAAACATGATTAGTCGACTGCAAATACTATTTTTGGTTGTTAAGGGAAACGGTAGGAAGGGTACATTTTTTCAAATGCTTTTGTAAACATGGTCTTATTGGCTAGACCATTTGATATAGTCAATTAGGAGCGTCTATTCAGTGCCACTTTTTGAAAATAAACTTTATAGAAGCAAGTGCGTTGAGAACCAGCTCATATTTTTCTAATAAAAGCCTGGGACAGAGGCAGATCGGAATTGTGCCATAACTCATCGCCAGTCAACGTACTTGTTTAATATTTCCTTGAATTGTGGTAAGCTAGACATATTTGATATCTTTTTGATGAAAATTGAATGTGAATTGATAATTTATGTCTGTATGTGTGTGGTTCAGTAACAAACATGAGGCAAAGCCTAGATATTGCTCCACCATGAACAAAACTTGTCGGAGAGGAGTATAACTGCATAGGCATATATGGGATTGCCAAATAGTACTATGACACTGTTGCGTGATAAATTCTCGCAACATCATTTTATTACAATATCTATTTTATAACGCAAGGGCAACAACTGCTTGAAATTTATAGTTACTTTTCTCGGTAAGCATTTGTCTTCTCGCGTTGGTATCGAATGCAGTTAAGTTTGAGCTGTGGTCATTTTGCGCTGGACTGCGCATGACTTGTCTTGCTTCTTGGTCGATCGGTTTCCGCCCACCACTAGTGGAGTGAGCGATTTGGAATGGCGAAAGAGATGCCTCGTTGAAGAGGGGATCTCCGCTATTTTTTGTTCTGTCAGGGATGTGTAGTCCTCTTAATGGATATTTCGTTTATTCGAGATAATACCTCTAGTGTTTCCCACATGCCGGGAGGCATAATATTTCTGTGTATTTCCGGAAGGCAAGGTAAATTAACATTTTCATTAACTCTATCGATTTTTGGTCGTGAACGATTTCTGGTTCATAGCCTGTCTTCGAAAGTCGTCGTCACGAGATGTTTTCCTAGCTCACATGTCGCTGTATTGTGCTGCATCGGTTGATGCAGGTCCCAAGGACTATTACTTGCTACTTGGTTACCTGAACTAGGTTTGAAAAACCTTTGTTATCTAGAGGATATTTTTGAGGACATTATTTATACTTCGGCAGACGTGTATGTCTTGCTGAAGTCAGATTAAGGAGAGTGAACTGATCTCATACATCTGGTTATCTCCTGGCTGTTATAGAAAAGGATGGAGTTTTTCACCTGACTACATTTACAGCACTATGAAATATAACATGCATCTGACTCATCATTGTAATGCTGTCTACCATCTATTGCTGTATTGAATGTTGCTGTGATAATGACTGTTTGATGTGTCTACATATTCGCGTAACCATTTTGTCACTGTGGCGTCCACAATAAATAATGAAGAAAAACGTCAACGGCTGTTTCAAGAATCATTGACTTTATACGTCGTGAGTTTACTGACGTCCTATGTGGATTGCCCTGTTATTTTTGTATGAACATTGTTTTGACTGAACACATCTGCACACTACACAAAACCAGACATGCGGATACCATCCATCATCATATGGCATCACGCATCATTTGGTGGCCATAAGCTGGTTTGATTCTGGTACCAGCAAACACGGGGTCCCTTACCCACTTCATTTTCAACAAGAATTTATCAGCATCCATCAAGAAATTAACATTCTTCAAGACAGCCAACATCTTCAAAATTTTCAAAGTACTCGGCGTTGCCCGGTAAAAGTCAAAATTTCAATTTTTTGACGGAAACAAGAATTTGACAGTACCCGGCGTTGTTACATGTTGCCGGATAACTCGGACTGCTGTTATCTTTTACGCAAGTCAAGCAAGTTGCTGCTGTCAAGGTTCCAGTGCTGTCGTTTTTGTGAAGGTCAAGTGCCGGTTGAAACGGGTTGTTTTCTGAAGAAGGCCAAGTACCGATTTCCATCAACTTACTTTTGGATTAGAAGGTCAAGTGCCGAAACAACTCAACACACAGTATGTCAGAAGCTCTTGTACCATCGTGTTAGCAGTGGAAGCAGTTCAGATGTGCCATCATCGTTGGAGCTTCGCTCTTTAGAACGTTGATTGACATCCGTTTTTTCTGCTGTTCTACGATTGGAAGCCTATAAGTTAAGTGGCCTGTTTGTATGTAAACTGTGCCCTTATACTTCTGCTGAGTCTTCTGTGTATCATCTCATTCTTTATGTTATATGTTTATATGTTATTCGTATATTTATATGTTTATATTTCAGCGGGTTCTCGGTTGGGTGGTGTCTCCGTTAGATTATGCCACGTCATAGAGGTCGTCTATTGTGAGCGTTTTCTGTAGGGTTTGCAAATTTCCGATACTGGAATTTGCTAAGCGACTTCTGTTGCTACTTATGTTAGCTGTGATGACATGTTTTAATATTGTTTTCGTTATTATTTCGCATTCTTTAGTTTTGTTTTGATTTGTTTGTATTTGTTAGCCTACTCTTGTCTATAATTTAGTTTCATACAACATTTTTGTTTATACACTGTGGTGTCATGTATTTTGTTTAATTCTATCGTAGATATCGTCACATTTTTTGTGATATTTCATTAATTTCTGCTTTATTTTTAGTTGATTTCTGCGAAAGTTTTTGTATTGTTGCTGATCTTTGTTATTGTTTACATTGTTATTGTTTACATTGTTTGTATTGTTTACATTTTCAATGTTTACATTCTGCATGTGTTTACATAGTCATTGTTTACAGTTATAGTAATTAGTTAATGGGCTATGCTAATGCACTGTTACTACTACACTGATGATAAATGAATGATGAATAGTGTCGTGCACTATTGAATGAGAAGTGCACTTATGATCAAGAATTGAGTGCTGATATTTCATATACAAGTTCTTTGATTGGAGACTTGTTTCCCACAGAGACTGGGATAATATAATGTGATGTGAATATACAAGTGCTTAATTAAGACTTGTTACACTTAGGTTTGAAATAAATTAGTTAATTATTTCAGGTTTTGGACTCATATGTTAGACAACATGTCTACATTTGAGCACTTTATTGAGCAGGGTAAATTGCTTGGCAAGACTGGTGATAAGTTAGAAGAATTTGCAACTGCTCGATATGATAAAGCAATGGAAGCTGAACAAAAGAAACTGCATATGGAAGCTGAACAAAAGAAACTGCAGATGCAGGTGGATGAAAAAAGATTCCAAATGGAAATGGAAAAACAAAAAAGGGAATCAGAAGCTGAGGAAAGAAAACTCCAGCTAGAGGCTGAAAATAAAAGACTTGAAAAAGAGGCTGAAAATAAAAGACTTGAAAAAGAGGCTGAAAATAAAAGACTTGAAAAAGAAGCTGAAAGACTTCAAATAGAGGCTCAGGCTGAGGAGAGAAGATTACAGAGAGAATCTGATGAGAGGAAAGAGAAAGCAAAAATGGAACATGAAGAAAAGGTCTTAGCTTTAGAGTTGGAAAATTGAAATTGATGAACATGAGTAATGGTAATGATTCAAACAAGGGTTCATCTTCTGGTAAGGCTAATAATGATACTTTTAAGATTAAGTTGCCAACTTTTAGTCCTTCCAGTGATGACATAATGTTCTATCTGGACAGATTTGAACAAGCATGTACAGCTCATAACATAGACAAAGCAAAATATGTTTATCAGTTATCAGGGATACTGACAGGTAAAGCTCTAAGTATATTAAATATGGTGGATGAACCTGACAAGAACAATTATGAGGTTGTCAGGGCCGCTCTGTTAAAGAAATATCAGCTTAACGAAGACGGCTATCGTCTACAATTTAAAAACATGTTACCTGAAAATGGAGTTGAATTCTCCGAGTTTATTGCAAGAATACGCATTACTTTCTCACGATGGGTTGAACTATCTAAGACGGAAAAAACTTATGAAGGACTTGTGGACTTGGTGCTTGGAGACAGGGTCATGTCGTCTGTCGGTGGGTCTTTCCTTGCTTTCCTTCGTGAACGTAGGCCTAGGACAATGGGGGAGATGGAGGATTTCTGTTGCCGGTGCGTGGCTGCGCACCCACACGTGGCCATGGGTGGCTCTGGGGTGAGGGGGGGTTTGCCGGTTGCTTCGGCGGCTCCGTGTGGTCAGGGCTTTGCTCGTGGATTCCAACAAAATTTTGATGGAGAGAGCGGCGGTGGTTTCTGTCAGGGTCATGGAGACCAATTTCATGGTGGTTCTTCTTCGGGGAATTGGAGACGGCCTGGTGGTGGTCGTTACTATCACCCTGGTGATTGTGGGCATTTCAAGGGGGGATATGGTGGTAGAGGTTGTTCCTGCCGAGGACCTCGGAGCCAGGCGGATAGATGTTCGCATCGGTGTGAGCATGATGGTGGTCGTGGAGACTGGAGTTCGAACCGGGATGGCAATTGCAATAGAGACAATAGTGGCTGCAGAGATGGTAATGGCTCGGATAGCTTCAGAGGTGATAGTGGTCGGGGTGGATCTCGACACGGGAAAAAGAGATGTCGGCAGGCTGGTGCTGTGCGGCAGGAGACTGGGGGAGCCTGTGGTCATGTTGTTGATAGTGGAGGCTTTGGCGCTGTCACTGGTTCTGCTTTTGACTTTGGGGGAGCAGGCGGATGCCCCCGGTGCGGTACTTTATTCGAACCGGGTGCCATGGCTGCTTTGGGTTGTGGTCACCCACTTCCCGCTCTTCCTGCTGCTGTTGCGCATGACGGGAGGGGTTCTTTGGTTCTACATGGGGGTCTTGTTGGTGATGCTCCGGTCTCGCTGCTTTTCGATTCCGGATGCACCACTGTTGGTGTTGGACAGTCGCTTGTGGATCCGTCTTGTGCTACAGGAGAGGTTGTTGAATGTGTCGCATTTGGCGGCGCTCTAGGGGGGTGTCCTACTGCTGTGGTTCGCGTTGCCACTCCTTTCTTTGCTGGAGATGTGCGTGCTTGTCTCTTGCCTAATCCTGTTGCGGACCTTGTTGTTGGTCGTGTTCACGGGGTTGGGGAGTGTGCCCCGCGGCGGATTGCTGCTTGGGAGGATGGTGGCATGCAGGCTGCGGATGCAGTGGTTGCGGGAGCACGGGCTCTACAGGCACCCGAGGCGTCACTGAGTGGTGATAGTGGGGTTGATGGCCGGGATGGTCACTTGGTGATCACTCGTGGCTCTTTCGTAGGATTGCAGGGGGAGGATCCTTCTTTAAGAGAATTCTTCGTTCTTGCGAGGGGGGGTGATCCGGGTCAGGATGCAAGTGGAGAGTCTTGGATTGCGGTGGGAGGCGGCGTGCTTGTGCGTATGGTGCGGGATTCGACTGCGTCGGCACGTTCGCGGGTTCTTGTTCCCAGGGGCATGGGAGTGCAAATGTTGCGGCATGCTCGTGGCTCGCGGTGTGCTGGACATGTGGGTTTTGCCCGTACGAAGTCGAGAGTCCTTGCGGCTTTCTTTTGGCCTTTTGTCAATAAGGACATTCGTATTTACTGCCGATCATGCAAGGTATGTCAGGAGGTCAAATCTGGAGGACCACGACATGCTGCGCCTATCCAGGCTGCTGACATTCCTATTCGGCCGTTTCAGAAAATGGCCATAGATATTATTGGCCCTTTTAAGGTCAAGTCGGCCAGAGGACATCAGTTTATCCTTACATGTGTCGATATGTGCACACGTTGGCCAGAGGCTGTTCCTCTTGGGAGCATATCTGCTGCAGATGTCGCAGATGCTCTTTGGTTGGTGTTTTCTCGCTTGGGGTTCCCCGGGGAGATGTTGTCAGACCGTGGCGCTCGGCTCATATCTGACACTATGTCACAGGTAATGTCTACCTTACATATTGAACGATCTCTCAGTAGTATCTACCATCCTATGTCTAATGGGTTAGTTGAGCGTCTGAATAGAACGCTCAAGACTTTGCTTGGTAAGATAACTGAAGATCATCCTCAAGATTGGGACAGGGTTTTACCCGCGGCTCTCTTTGCCTATAGAGAAGTCCCTAATGAACACACAGGATTTTCTCCCTTCGAACTTGTCTTTGGCGCGCGTCCGCGTGGCCCTATGTCTTTATTACACGATCTCATCACTGCCGATGATATTAGCGAGGAAACTCAATCCTCATATGAGTATGTCATTGCTCTTAGACAAAAGATCATTGAGGCATGTAAGCTAGCAACTGCTTCATCAGAAATTGCTAAAGAGAAGGCAAGACAGTTTGCTAATAAGAATAGATGTCTACGACAACTTTGTCCAGGTGACAAAGCATTCGTCCTACTCCCCAGTAGGGAAAATAGACTTCTTATTGCATGGAAAGGTCCGTATGCAATAGTCTCTCGGATTTCCGATGTTGACTATGTGGTCGATATTGATGGAAAGCATAAAACTTTCCACATAAACATGCTTTCGGAATTTCACGAACGTCCGGACTATTTGCTGCCTATTTTCCAGGCAACGGATGATGCTCCTGCACCTCACGGTCATTATTCATCCCTGTCTGTCATACAGGATGAGGAAGCTACCTTCTCTGATGTCAACCTTCCCCTTCCAGTGGTTCCATTACATTCCACGGAATCTTGGAAAAACGTTTCTGTTTCTCCTAATCTTTCTGGTGACGAACATCGACGAGACTTGTCGATGTTACAAACATTTCAGGATGTTCTCACTGACATTCCTGGACACACAGATGTCATAGAACATGACATAATTCTTACCGACAATAATCCAATTAGGGTTAGGCCGTATCCTATTCCTATACACTTTCAGTCGCAGGTGGAAAAGGAATTGGATGAAATGATTCAATTAAATATAATTGAACCATCGACTTCACCATATTCTTCTTCCATGGTTATTGTCCGGAAGAAGGATAAGAACATACGAATTTGTGTTGATTATCGCAAATTGAATCAGGTCACAAAGTTCGATGCTGAACCGATGCCTTTGTTAGAAGATCTACTGATTAGACTTTCTAATTCTAGATTCTTCACTAAACTTGACTTGTCTAAAGGTTATTGGCAAGTGCCTTTAGCAGAGCATGCCAAACCTCTTACTGCTTTTTCTACACCTAGGGGTCTATTTCAATGGAATGTTATGCCTTTTGGTCTCATGAACGCCCCTGCGACTTTCGTTCGCATGATGCGTCGAATTCTGTCACATCGTTCGGATGTCATCGCATACTTAGATGACATCTGTCTCTTCGGTGATACCTGGGAGGATCACTGTTTGGGGTTATATGACTTGCTGTCCACTCTGCGTGAGAATAGTTTGACAGCAAAGCCTTCTAGGGCTTTTGTTGGTTTTGGTGGGGTCTCTTTCCTGGGTCGTCGTGTTGGTCGTGGTCTCTTGGGGACAGGGGACCACGGTGCTTCAAAAGTACTGAACGTCTCTGTTCCTAGGGCGAAGAAACGGGTTGGGAGTCTCTTGGGTTTGGTTCAATTTTATGGGAGATTTGTTCCAAGTTTGTCTTCGATCATGGCACCTCTATCAACGTTGTTGAAGGGGGGTTCGCCTGGTCTGGTCCGTTGGTCTGGGGAGTGCCAATCTTCATTGGACCAAATCGGGAGTGTATTTTCTTCTCCTCCCATCTTAAGATTACCTACTCTTGATGGGACTTTTGTTCTTCGGAGTGATGCTTCGTCCACTGGGATTGGAGCAGCGCTGATGCAAGGGTGTGCAAGTGCTCTGCATCCTGTTGTGTACATTTCTGGAAAACTGGATGCGGCAGAGAGGAACTGCTCGGTTTTGGACCGTGGGTTGTTGGCGATGGTTTGGTCAATTCTGGAGCTACGGGGATTCCTCCTGGGCGCACATTTCATTCTGGAGACTGATCAGAGGGCTCTTGCGGCTGTTCAGACTGGGGGTTTGAGGAGTTCGAGATCCGCTCGATGTGCTATGGCTCTTCAACCTTTTCACTTCACGGTGCGGGCTGTCCGTGGTGCGGATGGTGTGATGGCTGGCGTTTTGTCTGGATGCCCACGTGACTCTAGCTAATACTTCTGTCCTGTATTCCTATGTGTTACAGAGTCGTAGCACACCTTATTGCTGCAATGGATTGGCACATCTGTGCTCACTTTGTATGTGCACACTGTCGTGCTTTGTTGTCATCTTCTTCTGTTCGTTTTTATGATGATAGAGGAGGACTGAGTGGTTGATATAGGGGCCGTTGGTTTACTGGACAGCCACAGTTATTAATGGTGTGTTGTGCCTTGTGAGGCATATTGGTTGTTGGTTGGCATTATGTTGCTTGTGCTTTCTCGGGGTGTCATTGTTGAGCTGAGGACTTACCTTACTAGTATCAAGCATGACGAGTTCTAGATTGTGTACTTACCCTCGGAATACCAGAGCATATGTCCTGGATCGTCATGTAGTTTAACTTTACTATGTACTTATGTCATTACATGTCAAATAATGTACTATTTAAATTTTCCTATCAGATTTGTACATCCATTTTTAAAGACAATATTAGAGTATGCTGTTTAATGATGATTATGGTAACTTGCATACGTATATTGTGTTTACATGCTAACGTGATGTGTGTTGGTGACACCTCCCCGATGTGAATATTTTTGAGACATATTTATTTTTCTGTTGAGGTATATCCTCACCAGACACTCTATATTTAGCCTCATGTTAGGCAATTTAATTAATTATCAGCGCATAATTCATGCGTTTTGAGCCGCTTATCGCATGCTCTTTGATATTTAAAAAAAAAAAATATGTTCCACATTTTTTTTTATCGGGAGGAGGTGGTGATATGTTGCGTGATAAATTCTCGCAACATCATTTTATTACAATATCTATTTTATAACGCAAGGGCAACAACTGCTTGAAATTTATAGTTACTTTTCTCGGTAAGCATTTGTCTTCTCGCGTTGGTATCGAATGCAGTTAAGTTTGAGCTGTGGTCATTTTGCGCTGGACTGCGCATGACTTGTCTTGCTTCTTGGTCGATCGGTTTCCGCCCACCACTAGTGGAGTGAGCGATTTGGAATGGCGAAAGAGATGCCTCGTTGAAGAGGGGATCTCCGCTATTTTTTGTTCTGTCAGGGATGTGTAGTCCTCTTAATGGATATTTCGTTTATTCGAGATAATACCTCTAGTGTTTCCCACATGCCGGGAGGCATAATATTTCTGTGTATTTCCGGAAGGCAAGGTAAATTAACATTTTCATTAACTCTATCGATTTTTGGTCGTGAACGATTTCTGGTTCATAGCCTGTCTTCGAAAGTCGTCGTCACGAGATGTTTTCCTAGCTCACATGTCGCTGTATTGTGCTGCATCGGTTGATGCAGGTCCCAAGGACTATTACTTGCTACTTGGTTACCTGAACTAGGTTTGAAAAACCTTTGTTATCTAGAGGATATTTTTGAGGACATTATTTATACTTCGGCAGACGTGTCTGTCTTGCTGAAGTCAGATTAAGGAGAGTGAACTGATCTCATACATCTGGTTATCTCCTGGCTGTTATAGAAAAGGATGGAGTTTTTCACCTGACTACATTTACAGCACTATGAAATATAACATGCATCTGACTCATCATTGTAATGCTGTCTACCATCTATTGCTGTATTGAATGTTGCTGTGATAATGACTGTTTGATGTGTCTACATATTCGCGTAACCATTTTGTCACTGTGGCGTCCACAATAAATAATGAAGAAAAACGTCAACGGCTGTTTCAAGAATCATTGACTTTATACGTCGTGAGTTTACTGACGTCCTATGTGGATTGCCCTGTTATTTTTGTATGAACATTGTTTTGACTGAACACATCTGCACACTACACAAAACCAGACATGCGGATACCATCCATCATCATATGGCATCACGCATCAGACACCTATCTTATTGAATAGAAGGAAATAATGCTGGAATTGCAGAGGCGTTGTAACCATTAGGGAGAGGAATACTGGTGTGTATTGTTACATGAGAAGCTAACAGTTGGCTACAGCGCTGAACTCGGTGTTTGTTATGTATTGTGCTTCAGTGTGGAAATGGATTATAAATTAGTTCTGAAGTAGGAGGTACAACCTTCTTGTTTCAGGGACCGTGGTACTAAAGTATTAAAGCAGCACCGGGTCTGAGTTTTGCTGAATCCAGAGGCTGGTAGCATACTCCTTGGTCAAGATATCGACCAGTGTTGTTTCTCAAGAAAACGGTGAAGCAAGCGAGCAGAGGAGACAGTTTTCCTGCCGCCCACACAGAAGTTAAGATTTCGTTGGCCAGAGCAGCTCAATCTTGTGTATCCCCCCCTCCCCTCTAAAATTGACTGTACATTAAAACAAGAGGGACAGTTATTTGTTTCAAATAAAAGAAACTGTGAACCTTTCCAATATTATTTCCACCAGAAACAAACACATGAAGTCATGATGACAAACAACAACCTAGCTTGAAAAGCCAGTATTACCTCATAGTACTACATCACAACTTACACACATATTGTAATAATAATAATATATGTCAATACAAAGATCCTATCTATAAATTGTGTACATACAACTTGTGATTACATTTGACTGTGATTCCTGATTCACTTTGTAGTTGAATCAGGATATCTATTATTGAAAGGAATTAATACATATTTTAAAAGTTAACACTTGACTTATTAATAAAGTCTTATAGAGTGTTCTATGTATGTGAGTGTCACAGTGTTGTAAAGTATGGTGGATTAAATTAAATTGTTTATCTGTCTGTTGGTTGTTGTGAACATACACTTCATCACTATCATAACCCTAGACATTCAACGTAGTCATCACAATATTCCAGAATAAGTCTGACTGAGGTCTAAATGTGGTAGCAAAGTAAGGTCATCTGTAACACACCACACTTATTAGATACAGATACCTTCACAGCTGATCTCAGTCAGTACATTAAGTCCCCTATAAATATTTATATCATCCCACTTTACCACAGTCCTTCTCCTTAAGCCACATACAATCAGGCACATCTCATAATGTACTTAGTAAATTATCCTGACTCTGAAGTATTTTATAACACTGAACACTGGTCTGTCGCTCTCACATAAATATCCGTACACTTCGAAAACACAAGCAAAAAACTAACTGCCCGAACGCTGACCTTCGTCCACCCCAGCAGACAATGCCTACATTATATGCTAATTACATGTGCGACTCAACTTTCACCACTCGCAAGCTTTTCGTGTTCTACTCAGTTGCGCACAGCGATGAGTTAACAAGCCTGTGGGCAAAGAGAGAGGTAACAGATAGGTTCAGTTATCTAAAGTATTTATAAAGATAGGTTCATTTATCTAAAGTATTTTTATAGATAGGTTCATTTATCTAAAGTATTTTTATAGATAGGTTCATTTATCTAAAGTATTTTTATGGGTAGGTTAATTTATCTAAAGTATTTTTACAGATAGGTTTATTTATCTAAAGTATTTTTAGATATGTTCATTTATCTAAAGTATTTTTATAGATAGGTTCGTTTATCTAAAGTATTTTTATACGTAAGTTCATTTATCTAAAGTATTTTTATAGATACCTTCATTTATCAAAAGTATTTTTACAGATAGGTTCTTTTATCTAAAGTATTTTTACAGATAGGTTCATTTATCTAAAGTATTTTTACAGATAAGTTCATTTATCTAAAGTATTTTTATAGATAGGTTCATTTATCAAAACTATTTTTACAGATAGGTTCATTTATCTAAAGTAGTTTTACAGATAAGTTCATTTATCTAAAGTATTTTTACAGATAAGTTCATTTATCTAAATATTTTTATAGATAGGTTCATTTATCTAAAGTATTTTTGTAGATAAGCTCATTTATCTAAAGTATTTTATAGATACCTTCATTTATCAAAAGTATTTTTACAGATAGGTTCTTTTATCTAAAGTATTTTTACACATAGGTTCATTTATCTAAAGTATTTTTACAGATAAGTTCATTTATCTAAAGTATTTTTATAGATAGGTTCATTTATCTAAAGTATTTTTATAGAAAGGTTCATTTATCTAAAGTATTTTTATAGATATGTTCATTTATCTAAAGTATTTTTATAAATGGGTTCATTTATCTAAAGTATTTTTATAGATCGGTTCATTTATCTAACGTATTTTTATAAATAGGTTCATTATCTGAAGTATTTTTATAGATAGGTTCATTTATCAAAAATATTTTTACAGATAGGTTCATTAATCTAAAGTATTTTTACAGATAGGTTCATTTATCTAAAGTATTTTACAGATAAGTTCATTTATCTAAAGTATTTGTATAAATAGGTTCATTTATCTAAAGTATTTTTATAGAAAGGTTCATTTATCTAAAGTATTTTTTTAGATATGTTCATTTATCTAAAGTATTTTTATAGATAGGTTCATTTATCTAAAGTATTTTTATAGATAGGTTCATTTATCTAAAGTATTTTTATAAATGGGTTCATTTATCTAAAGTATTTTTATAGAAAGGTTCATTTATCTAAAGTATTTTTATAGATAGGTTCATTTATCTAAAGTATTTTTATAGATATGTTCATTTATCTAAAGTATTTTTATAGGTAGGTTCATTTATCTAATGTATTTTTATAGATATGTTCATTTATCTAAAGTATTTTTAAAGATAGGTTCACTTATCTAAAGTATTTTTACAGAGAGGTTCATTTATCTAAAGTATTTTTATAGATATGTTCATTTATCTAAGTATTTTTTAGATAGGTTCATTTATCTAAAGTATTTTTATAGATAGGTTTATTTATCGAAATTATTTTTATAGATAGGTTCATTTATCTAAAGTATTTGTATAGATAGGTTCAGTTATCAAAAGTATTTTTACGGATAGTTTCATTTATCTAAAGTATTTTTACAGATATGTTCATTTGTCAAAAGTGTTTTTACAGATAGGTTCATTTATCTAAAGTATTTTTGTAGATAGGTTTATTAATCCAAAGTATTTTTACAGATAGGTTCATTTATCTAAAGTATTTTTATAAATGGATTCATTTATCTAAAGTATTTTTATAGAAAGGTTCATTTATCTAAAGTATTTTTATAGATATGTTCATTTATCTAAAGTATTTTTATAGATAGGTTCATTTATCTAAAGTATTTTTTTATAGATAGGTTCATTTATCTAAAGTATTTTTATAAATGGGTTCATTTATCTAAAGTATTTTTATAGAAAGGTTCATTTATCTAAAGTATTTTTATAGATAGGTTCATTTATCTAAAGTATTTTTATAGATATGTTCATTTATCTAAAGTATTTTTATAGATAGGTTCATTTATCTAAAGTATTTTATAGGTAGGTTTATTTATCTAATGTATTTTTATAGATATGTTCATTTATCTAAAGTATTTTTATAGATAGGTTTTTTTATCGAAATTATTTTTATAGATAGGTTCATTTATCTAAAGTATTTGTATAGATAGGTTCATTTGTCAAAAGTATTTTTACGGATAGGTTCATTTATCTAAAGTATTTTTACAGATATGTGTAGCAAAATATGCGAGAATAAACGCTCAATTCAGTACGATTTAGGCATAAAACGATAATAAATACATTAGCCCGCATGTGTCTGACGGTTGTCATCTTCGACGTCAGCCGCGCTGCTTTTTGCACAGTGCTAAGCCTATAGAACGATTTCACGGAAAAAGTCTGACACGCTTTAGTTTCGTTTTCGACAAACACTACTAATATTTAACTTTTGCCCAATCTGCAAAATGTATACCTTACTTTTTTTGTAGATACACTGCTAACTAGTAACGCCTCTTAAACCCCGCCCCGTCTAACCATTTGTTGTATTTGGCATGACTAGAGCAGACTAGCCAATCCACCACCAGTATTCAAAATTATTTTGGGTTTTTCATTCAAACTGCATTTGAATTCAAGTAGTAGAACGTTACGATTGGCTAGGCTGGTAGATATTAGCAAAAGGCTTTGATTATTCATTGCCAGTTGAACTAATATTTTTATACAGATACGCTGAAAAACAGCTGTGTTAATTATAAACTTAAATAAAGAATCAAGTCACAGTCTGTACGATTCGGAGGAAGCTGAGGCCATTTCTTCACTAAATCAGCGTCATTTGTTTATATATTTCTTGATTGTGGTAAGGATATTTTATGAAATTTACTATGTTTGGTCCAGCTACAAAGTTAGATACTGCTATTGGGGAAAAAGTGAAGGACATGTCGGAAGCAGACATTGTTGAGTCCTCACATTAAACGGTGTCTAACTGATGTATGTTATGGTTATGTTGACATATTATTGTATTAAAATAGATTAGTAAAGCCTCTGTGTTCAATGAACACTGTTTACATGCCTGAAGCCAATAAAAGAAGAGAAGATCATATCACAGGAAATGTGGTTACTCCACATTATTGTATGGAGGAAAAGTATGTGAACGTACAGTGGCGTATCAACTATAAGGACTTTACGTGTGGTCACAACCAGGTGGGAGTCCTGTACGATTCGGGGCTAGTGCATTTGTAAGGCACGCGAGGCTGACCCCATACCTACATAGGAAATTAAGTGTTAGAATAAATGATCAGAGATAAAAGGCCAGGGTGTCCTTTTGTTGCAGAGGGTCTATGTTCCTGTTGCCGGCTGGTGACAGGAAACCTGCTGAGTGCTTATAAATGCCAACCAGTCTCCAACCAGACTTACATGATGTTGAATATCCAGTAGGAGCTTTGGCGATTGTTGAACTTGAAATTTCTGCAACTACCCATCGTATTATCTTACAACAAGGACCCTCAGGTGAAGAGTAAAACCTCTGGGGCATCTCTGACATTTTCTTGTGTTTCAAAATATTACACAGGAATTGTATGGGGGTAGGATGAACTACAGCCCTCATATAAAGTGACTCTCCCGTTATATAAATACAGTGAATTAGCTTAATATTTCCTACAGGAAGAACAGTTATAAATACATAATAACTTTTAGTTATTGGGCAGATTGTCCCAACATTTTAAATTGTTCTTTTTCTGTAAACTATCTTGTCTTTGTTTTCAAAGACCTGTCCACAAGCTATGAATGGACAGGCAAAATAAATTGTAAATACTTTTTTTAAAGAAAAACTTAACTGCTAGTTATTAATTCTTTTTTATAGAAACTTAAAGTGTTTGATTGTTGTGTACCATCATTCATTTCTCCCCTAGACACTAGGTACACCATACACCATACACTAGGTCCAGAAGATTGACCGTGTGAGACCTAGGGAGGTAGCTGTAGGTTCTCTGTACATAATTCATCATCATCATTTATAGAGTCAGAGGCCTACTTTTGCTTGACCTCACACGGTTATAGCAGACACCTTTTCATTCTTTTAGGATACCATCATAACCTCCCCAGCAAAATCAACTTTGCTACAATATGTTCATTTGTCAAAATTATTTTTACAGATATGTTCATTTATCTAAAGTATTTTTGTAGATGGGTTTATTAATCCAAAGTATTTTTATAGATAGGTTCATTTATCTGAAGTATTTTTATAGACAGGTTCATTTATCTAAAGTATTTTTATACATAAATCATTTATCTAAAGTATTTTTATGGATATGTTCATTTATCTAAAATATTTTTATTGGTTCATTTATCTAAACTATTATGATAGATAGGTTCATTTATCTAAAGTATTATTTTTATAGGTTCATTTATCTAAAGTATTTTATAGGTTCATTTACCTAAAGTATTTTTATAGATAGGTTCATTTATCTAAAGTATTTTTATAGATAGGTTCATTTACCTAAAGTATTTTTACAGATAGGTTCATTTAACTTAAGTATTTTTACAGATAGTTTCATTTATCTAAAGTATTTTTACAGATAAGTTCATTTATCTAAAGTTTTTTTATATGGATGTGTATTAAATGGTAATAGCCAATGTGTGGTAAAGATACAAGATACATTAATATTTGTACTTTAACACTAAGAGATTCAACTTCTGGAATAACCTGAACGGCTCCCGAGCCGACCCAGCTCTAATGGGTACCCTCCGAAGACGGCGAGTATCTCCCCTGTTCCCAAAGTTCCGGGACTCATTTTTTTGGAATTGAATAAGTAGACTTACATACTAGTTGGTTCTATCTCCTTCAAAGTAGTTCCATTGTGAGTGTACACACTTATTCCAACGTTCCTGCCACTGAAGGAAGCACCTCTGGTAGTCACTTTGCGGAATAGCCCTCATTTGTCTTGTCGCGTTGGCTTGAATCTTCTCAATGTCATCGAATCTACGACCTTTCATTGTTTTCTTAAGTTGCGGGAACAAGAAAAGTCACACGGAGCAAGATTGGGTGAATATGGAGGATGCGGGAGCAATGGAATGTTGTGTTTCGTCAAAAATGCGTTTGTGGTGACAGACCTGTGTGCAGGTGCATTGTCATGATGAACAAGCCAATTGCCTGTGCGCCACTTCTCAGGGCGATGTCTGCGCACAGCGTCGCGGAGGCGTTGCAGGACTGTTTTGTAGAATTCAGCATTGACACTCTGTCGTATAGGGACGTATTCAAGATGCACTAGGCCATCAATGTCGAAAAACGCTATTAACATGGTCTTGGCATTGGACTTAACCTGTCGTGCCTTCTTCGGCCGAGGAGATGATTGCGTTTGCCACTGGGAGGACATTTAATTTGTTTCCGGGTCATATCCGTACACCCAGCTTTCATCACCAGTTATTATCGAGGACATGAAATTTGTGTCGTTTTTTGCTATCTCAAGGAGGTCAGTGCAAATGGACTGTAGTAAAATCTGTGAGATAATCGCTTATTTCAGTAAGATTTTAGTCATATGATGAATAAATACCCCAGCCCTCAGGTGTCTGACTGGTTTCATCTTCATCGCCAGTAGGGCGATGCCTTTTGTGCAGTGGGAATGCTAAGAAAATGACCCGCAGTAAAAATCAAACACGCTTTAGTTTCGGTTTCGAAAACGTTCACTAAACCTTTTCACATCTCGCCGATCTGCTGCACGAAACGTAATTAACGACTTGCCCTCGTTTGAATTAACGTAATATGTTAACTTAAACACTAACATTTGTAGTAATTCGGACAGTTCTCAGTAGTAAGAATGAGACGATTGTAAATATTAACGCAAAACACTACCAAAGTTTTGAACAACCCCTCTTCGCTCTGCACGCGGTCTCTTTAATATATACACGCTGTGGGCAAAGCCAGCAGAGGCAAACACACAGACAATTTTTATTTCCTCCTAGCGGTAATATTCTGACGTCACTCAAACTAGTTGGTTTATTTGAATAGTGAGGGAAATGTTAGAGACAGGGAGGGAAGATGGCCGACTTGTGTAAAATTTATTATTGACGATTGACAGTGACAAAATTGAAAATCTAAACCATACTGAAACTGACCATAAAAATCACATGGTAGTATAGCTTAGAGTCCCCTGAGCAAAAATATGTTTTAAAAAATATGGTAGTCCAAGTATTAGCCAAGTTATTGAGAAAATACTAAATGTCTACGAACGCTTGACCAGACAGGCTGTTGTTCTTGCTCGTTACACATAACGTTAGTGGGGACGCTAGTTTAAAAAAAGAGGCATCGTAGTAATTCAAATTCTATTAGTTGGTATAAGAGTATAGGAGTAAAAGGGGAGAGATAGGAAAAATGTAACTAAAACGAAACATCTTTTTCTATTGGGCATAACTAACGCAGACTGACCAATGGACTAAGAGGCACATAGTTTGTTTGGAATTGTTTTGTTTTTTTCAAACTAAATTTAAAAAGTTGTAGTAGTGCCTTCTTTCATTGGTCGGCTCTAATAGATATTGGCAAAAGGCATAGTGGTCTCGTGGCCATTTGACTAGAAAATTTTATTCAAACACTTACGTTGAGATCAGATGGGATAACTTGTAAAATTAAATACTAATTCACTATCTGGACGGAGCAGAGCAAAACTGAGGCCATATTCTTTGCCAGTCAACGTTATTTGTGACATATTTCTTTGAACTAGTGGTAAGAATGCTTTATGTATTTACATGCTTGATTAAAACTGAAAAAGTCAGATACTGCTGTGGAAAAGTGAAGGACATGCCGGAAGCAAACATTATTGAGTCCTCACATTGAACTGTATTTGACTGTTGCATATTATTATGATTTTGTATTAATATTTTGTATTGAATGTTAGGAAGCCTCTGTGTTCTATGAACACTTTTCAACATGCCTAGAGCGTTTATAAGTTAGAAAAGAAAAGAAGCAAATCATATAAAAGGAGATGTGGTTACTCCACGTTATTGCATTGAAGCAAACTATGTAAAAGTACAGTGGCGTATCTGCCATAGGGACCTGTGGTGTGGTCACAGAAGGGTGTGAGTCATAAATTAAGGGCTGATGCACATGAATGCACAAGAGGCTGAACCCATACCGTCATGTATAGATAGGGATAAGAAGTTGTGATCAGGTTGAAAAGGCCAGGGTGTCTTTTTATTGCAGAGTTTTTATTTCCTGTTACCATCCGGTGACAGGAAACCTGATGAGTGGGTGTAAAGTCTCCGGTGTAAAGTTTAAGCTGTCAGCTGATAGCCGAAGGAGCTTACGTGTGGGTGCTGATCGACATTGTCTCTACATTGATATACTGACTTATATTCGACCTACGAAGAATCCCAGGTGACATGTTATCAGCTGGGACCTCTGACATTTCATCCTAAGAAAATAATTCCTATCAAAATAACATTGAATTATATGGGGCTTGATGCAAACAACAGCTCCTCATAACAAATGACAATCACTAACAACTATTAAAGTTTGATTCTGTGAATATACCTGTTGCCGTCATTTTCGACGGAGTTTCATATGTCAAGTTATTTGTCGTATTTTCACCCTAGTCAAAGGTGGATAATTATGTCTTTACCTTGCGGTGTCAGGTTGATTAGGGGTTGTCTTCCCTGTTGGTTGATCTTTTGGGGTTTGACCTGTGTGAAGACAGGGTCAAAGGTAAACAGTTCGGGGCTTATGCCCATGCGCAGATTTGAGCGCCAAGTTGATATACTTCCGTCAGGCCGGGATGTAAGCTGGCTTCTGAGGGACGAATGTCCTTTGTGTTTTTCGGGGAAAATCTTCGAAGTGACTGCGTTGGCAGGTCTCCCCAGTGATTCTCTGTGCGTCGGAATGACGACAGAGTTCCTTATTATGTTCTGAGGATTCGGTTCCAGGTAATGCCGACTTTTTCTATTATTACGCTTTCGGTGGCAGAACATGTTAGAAGATTACCTAGTCTGTGAACTACAGCTCACCGGTCCTACATTTCAGAACTTATATTGTTGTGCTCAAGGTATCCATCCAAGACTATTAGTCTTTATATTATCCAGAAGTCCAGTGACGAAGTTATATTGTGGGAACCGCAGATTGGCGGTATTTATGTCTACATACGCATTACTGCAGGGTTGATGTTAACCTGCTTTGAAGAAGTACACAGATGACGCCATAACGAGGCATGTGTTAAGGCTAATATATTACAGCCTGATAATGTGCAATTGGCGGGGAATGCCAAGTTGTACCTGTATGTCAAAGTGATTAAGGTATCTGACGCGTTTAGTCAGAGATACCAGGGCGGCATTATGAACTGTCATCGAAGAACATTATGATTGACCATGTACGAATATTGGAATGTTTACCAGCCCTTTTTGAATGCCTGATGTATACCTAACGATTTCCGGTCAGCATGACCTTGTTTACACTGACTGTTCCTGTTGATGCTACTGTGTGTGTTACCGTCAATAAATGTTTTGAAATGTGCCTGCAGTGTCCAAGCATCTTTGACTACTGCATGTGAGTGTATGGGTTGCATTATACAACATATACGAGCCTAAACACATTCGCGCCTTCATTTGCACCCACACTCAGCTCATCATTACAAGTACTACACATCTTAACAACATGTATACTGTCTCGTGCCAGTGATCGCTTCTACAAGAGAAAAAAAGACAGTTACATTTCTGGTAGGCCAGCTGATGGGGCTATTTTGATGAGAAGGACAAGTGCACTTTACATTTCTGGTGGACCAGTTCCGTGGGCTCTTCTGCTAAATTTATGATGTCTCCAGTGTGGTCCAGAAATTTACATTTCTGGAGGCCAGATCTGTGGGTCTAAGCTGGACAGATCGAGAAATTAACAGTTCCGTGGACTTTGTGCTACGTCGGAATAAGCAAGGTGGACAGCTGTAACACACATACTCGACACTTCCAAGTTTTGGCTACACAGGACATTATAAACAGTGTTAGCATTTATGTTATAATGCTACATAAATCACAACATTACAAGTACTGGAGTTAGCATCGAGGCATTTGCTACGTGGACCACAACTGCAAGATGAGTCCTTTTTGTAAACGGTACCGCTGGTCGTTTGCACGCTTCAGTCAACAGACTTTTCAACGTACGAGCGTTCAAGTTACATGTTTTGAGGCCACGTTCCTGTTTGTAAACAGTACGTGAAATTGTAAACATTCGATATGCAAGACTCAAGATACGAGAAGGTCATAGTAACTTTATGTTCGTGAAGACCACTTCATGCTACAGTGGATCTGACATTCAGTGCGCGCTTGACATTTTGTTTCTGTGTTCGCAAGGAGCAATAAATTTACTTTAGTTTCAGCTGTGACTGAACTTGTTCTGCAACACATTGAATTGATTGCTATATATATTTATGTTACTTCTACTGTTGTTGTGTATTTTTCTTGTGTTCTTTTGCGGGTTTAAGGTTGGGCGGTGTCTATTATAAGAGATACCACGGTCTATAAGATATAGTGGTCTTATAATAGCGTTCTGTAGGCGCAATTTTCTTAATTGAAAATTTGCTAGTGACAATTTGTTGCTATTGGTGTTAGCCGTGATGTAACTGTACTTATCGTTGTTTTTGTAATATTTTTTCTGTTTTTCAGTTTTGATTTCATGTGTTTGTATCTGTAGGTCTCTCCTTTCTTTTGTTTATTTCTTTACACCTTTTTGTTTATAACAGTGTTGCTATTTGTCTTGTTTACTTTTCGCGGTCATCAGTACACATTTGTGTAACATTTTCTTTACTTTTTGCTGTATTGTTTATTTGACTTCCGCGAACGTTTTCGGTTATTGTTCTGTATCTTTGTCTTTGTATTTATGATTGTACTACATTATTGTCATACACAGTCTACATACATATACTTGGTCATGTATTATTATTATTATTAATAAGGTACACTCTTCATATAGAGATTGTTGATAAAATATTATTATATAAGATATTTATACAAGTTCTTTGTTAAAAGACTTGTTGTCCAAAGATTGAGACAAGGTGGAATACATATGAAAGTTCTTTATAAAAAAGACTTGTGATTGGGATATAAAGGTATTATTTTCCACAGGCACTTAAGTGATTATTTGTTATATTATAAACAAGATAACCATACAAGGTCTTTGACTAAGACTAAGAGAGTGAAACAAAGTGAAGTGAGTACACAAGTCTAATAGGACAGACTTGTCTCCCATTGAGGTGGGATAAGGTTATTTATTTAATTTTTCAGGTTTCTGATCTCATTAGACAGAATGTCTAATTTGGATTTCTTCATCCAGCAAGGGTTAACCCTTGGTAAATCTGGTAAAGAATTGGAAGAATATTCAACTGCTCAATTCGCCATGGCATTAAAGTCAGAAGAAAAGAAACAAAAAGAGGAAAATAAATTGAAAGCAGAAGCTGAACAAAGGAAAGCAGAAAGTGAACAAAAGAAGCTAGAAGCTGAGAATAGAGGATTAGAACTTGAGGAAAAAAGGTATCAAAGAGAAGCTGAGGAGAGAAAATTTCAAGCTGCTGCTGAGGAGAGAAAACTTCAAGCTGCCGCTGATGAAAGAAAATTCCAGATGGAAATGGAAGAGAAAAAACTCCAGCTTCAAGCTGCTAATGAGGAGAAAAAACTTCAACCTGCTGCTGAGGAAAGAAAACTTCAGGCTGAGGCTGAAAATAGAAAAATGGAACATGAGGAAAGACTCGCAACTTTGGAGTTAGAGAAATTGAAATTGGCGAGTTCGGGTGCTCATCAAACAACTTCGAGTACGACAAAAGAGTTTTTTTAGTAAGATTAAATTACCTCATTTCAATCCTTTAAAGGATGACGTAGCGGATTATCTAGATAGATTCCAATTTTTATGCGATGCGCATAAGGTAAAAAAGGAAAAATATGTTGAACAACTGATGGAATTTTTTACAGGTGACACAGTGACTACTCTTATGACAATAGACGAACATGACAGGACTAATTATGATGTTGTCAGAGCAGCATTGCTAAAAAAATATCAACTAAAAGAAGAAGATTATCGTCTTCGTTTTAGGACAATGTTGCCAGAAAATGGAGTAGATTTCTCTGAATTTTTTTCAAAAATACGTCGTACATTTACACGATGGGTTGAGTTGTCTCAGACTGAGAAAACATATGAAGGCCTAATGGACTTATTACTTCGAGATAAGGTTTTGTCATCTGTTAATGATTCTTTCCTTGCATTTCTTCATGAGCGTAAGCCTAAAAACTTAAAAGACATGGAGGAATACTGTTGCCAGTACGCCACCGCGCACCCCCATGCTACAGTTAGCAATTGTAAAGTGAAAGAAGGGTTGCCAGTTGCTTCGGCCGCACCATATGGCTCTAATTTCAATAAGAAATTTCAGGGTGCCCAACAAAACTGGAATAGGAAAAGTAATCAGAATTACACTCATAAGCAGAGTAATCCAACATATGATGGTTCTTCTTCTAAGAACTGGAGACGAGATGGGAGTTCTTGTAATTTTGGTGGTAATAATTTTAGACACTTTCGCAAAGGTTATCACAATAAAAACTATCCAAGCTTTTCTGCTCGGGATAACCATTCTCGACGTCAAGAATATGACGATGGTGAATATACAAACCGGGATTCAAACCGGAATGATAATTACAATAGACAATATGATAACAATTACAGGGGAAATGATAATCGCGGTAGACCTAGATATAACAAAAGGAAAGCTTTCCAACAGGCAAACTCTGCACAACAAGAGTTTAATGGAGCCTGTAATCAAGTAAATGATAGTGGGAACTCTAATGCTATCACTGGTTGTGCTTTCGATTTTGGGAGAGCAACTGAATGCCCCCAATGCTCAACATTGTTCGAGCCATCGTCTGTATCTACCTTAATTTGTGGTCACCTTCTTCCCGCTCTTCCTGCTACAGTTGCGCATGATGGGAGAGGATCTCTCATCTTGCATAAAGGTCTAGTGAATGATAGGCTAGTCTCAGGGCTTTTTGATTCTGGTTGCACTACTGTCGGGGTTAGGCAGTCTCTGATATATCCTCGCTGTTACTCGGGAAAGGTGGTCAAATGTGTTACGTTTGGTGGTACCATGGAAAAATATCCTACTGCTATCATTAGCGTTGACACTCCTTTCTTTACAGGAGATGTCCACGCGTGTCTTCTTCCTAATCCTATTTCGGATCTTATAATTGGTCGTATTCATGGGGTTAAGGAATGCACCCCGCAACAAATTTCTATTTGGGAGGAACAAAATATCCAAGCGGTCAATGCAGTGGTAACAAGAGCCCAAGCTCTTATCCCTCCAACTTCATCTGATGATAGTAATGGAGTTGATAGCCAAGATGATCACTTGGTGATTTCGCATGACACGTTTGTTAAACGACAAGAAGAGGATCCTTCTTTGAGGAAATTCTTTCTTCTCGCAAAGAAAGGTGATCCTAATCAGAATACGAATCACAGATCGTATATCACTATGAAGAATGGTATATTGGTACGAATGGTACAACACTCGGACAAGTCTATGCATTCGCAAATTCTTGTGCCTAAGTGTATGAGAGCCTTAATTCTTCAACATGCACACGATTCTCAGTGTGCGGGACATATGGGTTTTTCCAGAACTAAGACTAGAGTCCTTGCGTCTTTCTTTTGGCCATTCGTGAACAAAGACATACGAATTTATTGCCGGTCTTGCAAAATTTGCCAAGAGGTCAAGTCTAGAGGTCCAAGACATGATGCAACTATTCAGGCGGCAGATATTCCTATTCGGCCGATTCAGAAAATGGCAATAGACATTATTGGCCCGTTTAAGATTAAGTCAGCCAGAGGACATCAATTTATCCTTAATTGCGTTGACATGTGCACTCGTTGGCCAGAGGCTATTCCTCTTAAACGCATATCAACTGTCGATATCGCAGATGCTCTTTGGCTCATATTTTCTCGGCTGGGATTTCCCGGAGAAATACTATCAGACCACGGCACTCAATTGATATCGGACACTATGTCTCAGGTGATGGCTACTCTGGACATTAAAAGGTCTCTCAGTAGTATTTATCATCCAATGTCCAATGGATTGGTTGAACGTCTTAATAGGACACTAAAGAACTTACTAGGCAAGATAACGGAGGATCATCCTGATGATTGGGACAGGGTCCTACCTGCAGCTCTCTTTGCTTATAGAGAGGTTCCCAACGAGCATACAGGATTTTCTCCTTTTGAACTTGTCTTTGGCGCGCAACCGCGCGGTCCTATGTCCTTGCTACACGATCTGATCACTGCCAATAATATTGATGATGATACACAATCGTCATATGAATATGTCATTGCTCTTAGGGAAAAAATTATCGAATCGTGCAGATTAGCAACTTCATCTTCCGAATTTGCGAAAGAAAAAGCTAGGCGATTTGCTAATAAGAAAAGGCGCTTGCGTCAACTTTGTCCTGGAGACAAAGCGTTTGTCTTACTTCCCACGAGGGAAAACAGACTTCTCATTTCTTGGAAAGGTCCATACACTATAGTCTCTAAAATTTCAGATGTCGACTATATTGTCGATGTTGATGGAAGGCATAAAACCTTCCATATAAATATGCTTACTGAATTTATTGAACGACCAGACTATTTACAGCCTATTTTCCAGGGGACGGACGATTCTCGAGTCCAACATGGTCATATCGCATCTCTGTCTGTTATAAAGGATAAGGAAACTACTTTTTCTGACGTTAACTTACCTCTTCCCGTTGTTCCACTTAATTCTACGGAATCATGGAAAAACGTTACCGTCTCTTCGAACTTGTCTTTTGAGGAGCAACGTCAAGTATCTTCTACGCTACAATCATATCAGGATGTCCTTACCGACATTCCTGGACACACAGATGTCATAGAACATGACATCATACTTACTGATCATAATCCGATCAGAGTAAGACCATACCCAATACCTATTCATTTTCAAGCACAAGTCGAGAAAGAATTGGATGAAATGATTCAATTGAAAATAATTGAACCATCCACTTCAGCTTATTCTTCGTCGATGGTTATTGTTCGAAAGAAAGACAATAACATACGTCTTTGCGTTGATTATCGCAAATTAAATCAAGTTACGAAGTTCGATGCTGAACCTATGCCTTTATTAGATGATCTACTTATTAGACTTTCTAAAGCTAAATTCTTTACTAAACTAGACTTGTCGAAAGGTTATTGGCAAGTCCCACTGACGGAACACGCCAAACCTCTCACTGCTTTTTCGACACCTAGGGGTTTGTTTCAGTGGAATTTTATGCCTTTCGGGCTTATGAACGCCCCAGCAACTTTCGTGCGCATGATGCGACGAATTCTATCGTATCATACAGATGTCATCGCATATTTGGACGACATCTGTCTGTTCAGTGATACTTGGGAAGAACACTATTCGGGTTTAAACGAGTTACTATCTACTCTACGCGAGCATAAGTTAACAGCAAAACCCTCTAAAGCCTTTGTTGGGTTTAGTGAAATCTCTTTCCTAGGTCATCGGGTTGGTCATGGTCTGTTGAAGACAGAGGACCAAAACATTTCGAAGATATTAAATATCTCGGTTCCGAAGACAAAAAAGCAGTTGCGTAGTCTCTTGGGATTAATACAATTCTATGGAAGATTCATTGATAATCTATCCTCCATTATGGCACCACTTTCAACGTTGTTAAAAAAAGGTTCTCCTAATATGGTACGTTGGTCCCAAGAATGCCAATCGTCATTGGATCAGGTTAAGAATTTATTCTCATCTCATCCTATCTTAAGACTACCAACGATTGATAAGACTTTTGTTCTTCGTAGTGATGCCTCTTCCACTGGGATTGGAGCGGCACTAATGCAGGAGTATTCAGGAACTCTGCATCCTGTAATGTATATCTCTAGGAAGCTGAATGCGACAGAAAGGAATTACTCGGTTTTAGACCGTGAATTGTTGGCTATGGTTTGGTCCATTCTTAAGCTACAAAGGTTCCTTCTGGGCGCGCATTTCTTTATGGAAACCGACCAAAAAGCTCTTACGGCTATACAAAGTAAGGATTTGAAGAGCTCGAGATCTACTCGTTATGCTATTGCTCTTCAGCCTTTCCATTTCACGGTGCGAGCTATCCGTGGTTCGGATAATGTGATGGCGGACATATTGTCTAGATGCCCACATGATTCCAATTAAATCTTGTGTCCTAGTTTTTCTGATACACTTTCAGACTTAGGTCTGTCCTTAATATCCTAATATATTGTAATACAAATTTTTTACTATTTGGATGATGTATAAAGAATTTAATAAATTTGATTTTGTCCATCCATTAGTGATATGTTGCTAATATAGCATTGTAATTGATGATATTTGTATATTGCTATAATTATAGTATTTAATAATGTTTGATATGTGTCTTGGTATTGCCAGCAACTTAGGTTTCTTTAATGATACCTCCTGAATTTGTTTTGCTTTGAGAAATATTTTCTCTTATGTTGCGAGATGATTTGTATCCTCTTCAGACGCTTTATTTGTACGTCCATTGTACCTGATATTAGGTTCATTTTTTCATGAGCGCATAATTGATGCTTGTGCTGTCTTGCTCATAGATATATATATTTTTTTAATGTGTCTTTTTTTTACAGGGGGGGGGGGGGGGTAGTAATATGTTGCCGTTATTTTCGACGGAGTTTCATATGTCAAGTTATTTGTCGTATTTTCACCCTAGTCAAAGGTGGATAATTATGTCTTTACCTTGCGGTGTCAGGTTGATTAGGGGTTGTCTTCCCTGTTGGTTGATCTTTTGGGGTTTGACCTGTGTGAAGACAGGGTCAAAGGTAAACAGTTCGGGGCTTATGCCCATGCGCAGATTTGAGCGCCAAGTTGATATACTTCCGTCAGGCCGGGATGTAAGCTGGCTTCTGAGGGACGAATGTCCATTTTGTTTTTCGGGGAAAATCTTCGAAGTGACTGCGTTGGCAGATCTCCCCAGTGATTCTCTGTGCGTCGGAATGACGACAGAGTTCCTTATTATGTTCTGAGGATTCGGTTCCAGGTAATACCGACTTTTTCCATTATTACGCTTTCGGTGGCAGAACATGTTAGAAGATTACCTAGTCTGTGAACTACAGCTCACCGGTCCTACATTTCAGAACTTATATTGTTGTGCTCAAGGTAGCCATCCAAGACTATTAGTCTTTATATTATCCAGAAGTCCAGTGACGAAGTTATATTGTGGGAACCGCAGATTGGCGGTATTTATGTCTACATACGCATTACTGCAGGGTTGATGTTAACCTGCTTAGAAGAAGTACACAGATGACGCCATAACGAGGCCTGTGTTAAGGCTAATATATTACAGCCTGATAATGTGCAATTGGCGGGGAATGCCAAGTTGTACCTGTATGTCAAAGTGATTAAGGTATCTGACGCGTTTAGTCAGAGATACCAGGGCGGCATTATGAACTGTCATCGAAGAACATTATGATTGACCATGTACGAATATTGGAATGTTTACCAGCCCTTTTTGAATGCCTGATGTATACCTAACGATTTCCGGTCAGCATGACCTTGTTTACACTGACTGTTCCTGTTGATGCTACTGTGTGTGTTACCGTCAATAAATGTTTTGAAATGTGCCTGCAGTGTCCAAGCATCTTTGACTACTGCATGTGAGTGTATGGGTTGCATTATACAACATATACGAGCCTAAACACATTCGCGCCTTCATTTGCACCCACACTCAGCTCATTATTACAAGTACTACACATCTTAACAACATGTATACTGTCTCGTGCCAGTGATCGCTTCTACAAGAGAAAAAAAGACAGTTACAATACCTATAGGAACTTTATATTAACGTATATTCATAGGACCAAGAGTCCATATTTTAGTTAAAACATTATATGTAAATATATTTCCTCATTTTCAAAGACCTGTCCAAAAGAAGTTGGCGGGACAGGCAGATTAAATTGTAAAAAGAAAAAACATTCAAATTTTAAAAGAAAACTTTAACCACTGTCTTATTCATTTTATTATAGTGAGTTAAAGTGTATTGTGTTGATGTACCATCATCTTCATTTCACCCCTAGACACTAGAGACATCATACACCAGCAACTAGAATCAGAATACGGACTGTGTGAGATCTAGGGAGGTAGCGTTAGGTTCCCTGATCAATATATCATCATCATCATCACTCCTTTTATAGTCAGGGACCTACATGTGCTTGACCTCACACAGTTAACACAGACACAATTATCTTTCTTGTTAGGTATAACATCTTAACCTCCCCAGCAAACATTACTTTTGCTACATGGACAACCGATCGTCCTTCTGGTCCTCAGTCAGATGGCGTGGCACGAGTTTCGCTGACACCCGTCTCATGTGCAAATCTTCAGTTACGATTTTATAGCACGTACCAATTGATATTCCAATTTCATCAGCAACCTCTCTGATAGTCAGACGTCGGTCAGCGCGTATCATTTCTTGTACACGTGCTACGAACTCGTCAGTGTGGAAGGTGGAGGGTCTCCCTTGCCTTGACGGGGGCCATCTTCAAAGGATCGTAGTCCACTTTTGAAACGGGAATACCACTCAAATGTTTTAGATCTACTTAAACAGGACTCTCCGAAAGCTGTTTGCAAGATTTCGAGAGTTTCGGAACCAGTTTTTTCTAGACGAAAGCAGAAATCAATGCACACACGTTGTTGAATTTTGCCGTCCATTTTTGAAACGCGACGAGCACTACTAAGTCACATCCGCTTATACGCTACCACACAGCGCATGCGCGAAATTACAAACTTCAGGTTTGGTACATATAGTGGCACGTGGTTGACACGTGCACTGTGTTAATATCACCTAGCTCCTTATAACGGTTTTTCGGATAAAAAATGAGTCCCGGAACTTTGTGAACGTAGTCCTGCGCAACACAGGAAGTGACGTCATTGCCTCGGGGTGGAGTTTGGCAGACGTGAAGGTTTGAATGAGCAACCGTCAGAGATCGTCTGCAGGGACTTCGATGTGTGTAGCTTATGGCGAGTGGACGTATGTCTCTGAGCTCATGAAATTTATATAATATTGTGACATATCCCTATTATGTACCATCACTAGTGCATCAATATACTTTTGTGTGCTGTATCTAACTATATTATTCAAGGGAGAATGGATGCTGCGTATCAAGTGAGTCTGAATTAATAAAACTTTGAAATATATCAAAGATCAGTGTTTTGAGCTACTGCGATGCAGAGACTTTTCAACGACTGCATATGTAATGCCATAATATATTGCATGTGGAGCAGCGTCTCAAGTAACATTAAATATATTGTATTTGTGCCACTTCGCCTTAGTCAATTTGCAATGGCATTTGTGATGTAGATTGTGTGCGGTTGTCTTTAGATGCAACTCTAGCAGACTTCTTGGCCAGAGTAACCAGTCGGTTACCACAAATGAACAGTTCATAATATAATAATAAGACCCGCAACGCAACAACACAAAATCTGTCTCAGGTTAGATATACTAACCGGAGATTTCGCCTCGAGTAATAGCGGGCGTACGGTAAAACAAAAAACCCAAAAAAAGTAGATTTAAAATTTACTCTGCAGTACGATCACACATCCTTTCAGACGGTGTCCTTTTAAAATACATCTTCCTTTAGTGTTCTATTGTCTCGTTTTCGCTGACCATTGGTTTGCGGGTGTAGCGATGGAACAATATGTTGGACCGGTCAATGAAGTGGTTCACAAGTTTGTTCACCAACTTACGAAATTGGTGTCACGCTTTGATTGCAATTGCCTGCCCTTTGATCTAAGTGGTCTGCTCTGGTTTCTTTCTATTTTTGTCTATGCCTACTTTCCTGCCATTTTTGCTCTTAATAGCTCGAATTCTGTCTGTGGTACCTGTCAATCTCGTTAGAGCCAAGCTATGCCCACCCTTTTGCACGTGCGAAGCGGCGTTTCTGCTCTATAGTCTTTTATATTGGTATTTTTGGGGAAAACGGCAAATAACATGGTTCTTTGATATAAGCACGGGGAACTCTCTGTCCTTTTATGTCGGGCCGTCATCGTGTTTCATCTCGAGCGGACTGCAAAACGCTTGCCAAACTTCTGGCATCTTTTCTTACTATAAACGAGCAGGTCTCTAACACTCCCTACCATTGTCGCCCTTTGATTCATTGCTGCCTTGATAATCCTTTTAGATTGAGAGCCTATAACCAGATTTATTTAATTCCTTTTGCTCGGTAAGCACACCTAATTTCTTTAAAATTAATTCAGTAAAGTAATTTTTGTTGGGGTTTGGGTAAATCTGATTTTTAAAATTACTCTGCCAATTTTAGCACCGCTCAAGAAGTACGGCCAAGACATAAGATGAAAAAGACAAAGACATATTTTATCAGACAAGAATAGGGGGGGAAGGGGGGGGGGGGGGGGCGAATGTTTATCTATATCGATGTTTTCCCATTTTGAAAATGTGTGGAAATAATACTGTGTAGAGTTGTGTTAATCGTTTGTTATTAGCGCGTTACCAGCGCTCGTTAATCTATTTACATATTCGTGTGTTGAATGACTGACCTGGATTTGCTTATAAATACCATGCATTGCGTATGTGTGTATGAAACGCGATGACAGTAAACTCGCGTGTGGAGACAGAGCACACAGCCACGCTTGGGTGAATTCACTGGTACGGTTGCTAAGGTTCATCAAGGAAGAGAGAGGGGAGGAAAAGGTGTGTGTTGTTGATGGCGGTGGATGTGTTTGGGTTTTATAATGGATCGAAAGAATGTACGGGGGGGAGAAATGTGTTAGAAAACCATTAGTGCTGAATCAATACGTTCGTGTATATTTTTTTCTTGACTTGTCTGTCTATTTCAGAGCTGGTCACTTTGATGGTGATACTGTGCTTTTCTGCTGGGTACTAAGCAAGTGTCCAGAAATACAACGGACGCTCATAATAACGTGGCCCGTGGAGTTTATTCTTCTGTCCTGCATTATCAGTTACAAGATATAGTCAACTCACGCAGCCGGCCAAACGGCCTGTCAATTGCCTAATCTACCTGGCGGTAATTCATGGACTATTTAACCACCGCCTACTGCAAATCACAGCGCATACGGCTGTTGCCTTTGCTATTAACTTGTGTCGGCAACCCTGTCAGACCCATTGACAGTTGGTAAAACCGGAGTAGTTGGAGCATTCTTCAGAAGAAGCGGCACCTGGTCTACACTAGACACCTACCCGAAGCCAAGCCACCGTTGTGCAACACAAAGAAATGCTTTCCTTCAGAGCCCTCAGTTATACTTGATCGTTTATTCGTCAGCAGTGATCTGTAGCTTTCTGCAAATTGGATTTATTATTTGTGTCTAGCTAAGTGCACTAGCATTGTCTCCGTCACCCGTGCTTGGATAATGAGTGCACGCTGGGGTTATTCTGACACCTGTTTTCTACAGGGAGCTTATCTCCTTCATCAATTGGATAGGAACATCCCAAGGAACAGGGTTAGATTTCTCGGATTTAGGAGTACTTACCTACCAGGATTAATTTTAGCACAAGGCAAGAGAGGCTGTTTTTCATCACGGTAGACTGGGGGCCCCTGTTAGTTAAAAAAGCTGGATGCGTGAGAGACTCTCTGGGTGTTGGTGTGGAATAAGGCGATCTGTTTGAGTGCGATTTATCTAAGTGGTGTGGTAGATTGTTTGTTTAACTGTGATTGTGATTTTGTTTAGCCTTTCAGAGATCGTGAAGGCATTTTCTTATTTTCCTTGATTCGTGTGGTGGGTTTGTGTTAATAAACATATTTAAATTTGCTTTGTGGTCAGAAATCTCTTCTTTACTAACTGTCACTGGATGTTGTACTATATGTTCGTACTGCACTTAGAATTAGTCTATTTGTTCAGAGAGAATGGGCGAGGGATTGACTTAATAAAAGTCAGTCGTAGGAGGCTGGAGAAATAGTCTTCTTACACTCCAGAAGTCAGATCTCTTCCCATAATTTTTATTAGTGGTTCTATTCTTATCTCCGCTCAGATTACACATTCATAATCTGTCTGAACTCAGACATAATTTATTCACAACTTATCCTACCTGCGACAATTGGTTACTGATTAGTGTGTCCATTGAGACCAAGCGACAGATGACTGCGTAAGAAAATGGTTCACTAAATATGTGCTGTTGTCTGGAATGGCAACATCTTGAAAATAGCGTGAAAAAATGATTTAAAAAGGTACTACACAAAATGTTCACATTGGCTTAATAGTGACGTGCGTAGAATGTAAGAATTATATGACAAAAGCATCAACATGGGACTGATGGGAACAACTAGACAGGTACCAGTGGAACAAGACTTGGGGAAAAGAAGTTGGCCTTAAGTAGGGTACACAATGAAGAACCTGTCTCTCCACCTCATCCAGTCTTAAGCATTGTACTTATTTTTATGTTTTAAATTTTTTTACGTTGCCTTGTGCCATTTGCTTTTTTGTGGCAAGGCGACGTGCACCAGTCCTTCTGTTATACCACAGATCAATGGCAAGTCAAACGTGAGAGAATTCTGCATTAACTTTCCTTGCAGATTTGATAAACGCAGATCAGTCAGGACCATAAAACCCTAAGGGACTACCAGCGTTCTACGGAAGCAACAATGCCAACAGCAAAAGGACAGAGATCCATGTATGCAGTTGCATTTAGAATCCTCTTAGTATGCCTTACGCTTTTTATTCTAGGATTAACGCGTTTGTACAAAATTTATCTTTACCGCCTGGACTGGGTTGTTTCATTCATTCCGTGTGTTAAATCATCTGCCTTGTTGCAGTTAATTTCGAAGATGGAAGCACCGTTGCTGCTGGCCTCTTTGTAAGAATTACATGCACATGCTCCTGCAGAGATTTTTTCGGTTGTAACATATTTAAAAAAAATTAAACAGCAATGAAAATATGAACCAAAATTATGTCACTATCTTGCTAAATGAAACACTTCATATCGATGTCACGATAATGAAACCGCGAAGTCGCCTCCACAGAGTAACAGAATGGGGTGGCCCCTATCGACCTTTGTTTCACTCCGGCAGTATCGGTACATTTGTAGTACTGATTTTATCGTGTGTTTTAATTTGTCACACATTCTATTTTTCTTTTTCTGCTATGTGTCGCAGATATTATGTATTTTCCTTCTTACACCCTTCTCAGGGATAAGTAGACATGTCTGGTTGTTATCCATTTCTCCCTGCGTTACAAGGAGTGGCAGCGACCTAAACATGTTAGCTATCGTGAGCGCAGCGATATCAGTACACAGATTAACACGTAAATCGCCTGAGCGCAGTGCTTAATCACTGATAAGACGCGGGTACGCGCATCACCAAAGCTTGGAATACGGAGACAACTGATGGACAGACACAGATAAGAGATTACTTTCTGATAAAAGTAATGATTGTTACATTGGGAACACGTTGTTATATGAGTTTACCGACATGTTCGTATGTTTGTACCCAAGGGCAAGTGGATGTATACAGCCCATTTTCAGAAAAGTAATGTTTGAAATTTTGCATTAGCTGAGTCATGCAACATATTCAAATCAGATTGGCTGATCTTTTGAGGCGCGCATAACAAATGCGTGGGAAGGCAGTGAATATAATCTGACCATGTTCTCAAGATATTTCACTTGAGAAATCGCTCGCCAACATACCAGGCCTTGCTAGACTGAAGAATTAGAATTCAGAATTCCTTCTTAAACATACCGGACACCTTTTATTGGAGAATTTTGGACGGACTTTCATAGCCCAATGAAATCTCTTTCATATTAAAAAAGGAAACCGGGACTGAGGAAACTGAAGGACCACACACGAAGTCAGAGAGGGAACTTATTAAATTAACGACACCCCAGACGCGTGTAAGAGGCCGATTCAAGTCTTTTATTCATCTGAGCAAAAACGGCTGTGAGTCAGGATTGGCGTAAGTTGTGATTTACATTTTATATATATATATATATGTGTGTGTGTGTGTGTGTGTGCGCGCGCGTGCGTGCGTGCGTGCGTGCGTGTGTGTGTGTGTGTGTGTTTTTTTGTTCATTTTACCATGTCAACTTCAATATGTGAAACTCGCTAGTGAATGTCAGGGTTATTTGAGGCTGGCAACCACAGCGTGTACAGTGATGATTCATGAGCCACCGCTGCAAGAGCTGGTGATTGCTTTATTGCTAATTTCATAAACAGAACTAAAAGCTTAACGTAGTTCCAGGTTCCATACGGAGCAGGGAGGGAAAGATGACAGAAATTATGTACAATCTAGGTATAGCCTAGTACTTGCATTTTCAAAGCAGTGTAAATGTCCAAATAAACATATTCACTTTAAAATTAATGTAAGTTTTCAAGCGTTAAACCAGTGTAAATGTCTATGTGAAAATATTCATTTTAAAGTTAATGGAAATTTCGAGCTTTTCAATTGTTGTAGACATGAATGAAGACATATTCAATTTATATTGTGAACACTTTTCAATCGGTGGAGATGTGTATGTGAACAGACTCTGTCTGTATTGTTGACCTTTTAATTGAAATATAAAGTAACTACGAAAGCTATTCTATTTAAATGTAAAGAAAGTTTTATCCCGAGGGATTAAATTTAATTCTCATCGAGGGTGAATTCTGAGTTAATTGGGATGGTGGTATGGGACGATAGGAACCCATAACTATAGGTTGGAAAACGCATACTCAGAAGAGCGTTTCGTTCTATTCTTTTACCATAGTTATTGATAGTACCAGCAGAAAGTACTATCGCTGGAACAAGAATGGAACAGTGGCCTACGATTTAAGACGAAGGACCCACGTGGTAAACTCTCCTTGACATTTCTGGGAAACGAGCTACCCCCGACAACCTTGACCAGAGCCGAGAGGGAGCAGTGTGAAAAGAACCAACCCATAAGAAGGAGCAGAACCGTCATTGGCAGCTAAGTTCAAATCTATACTGCCTCTTGAACTTCTTGTAACATTTCACAATCATTAACGACTGTGATGATCACTTTTCTTGATCCATAACTTTTCAAATTATTTTCCAACTGTTAAAACTTAAGTGATTATTAAATTTTGTAATTTGTAATTATACAAATTTAACTTTGATTTAATCATTTTAAAGTTACTACATGTTTGTCTCAGTCAATTTACTACACACACTCTAAACAGAGCAATACTAGAATAATAGAATTCCACTGAGTAAATCATGGGTGGGGCTTGATCGAGCTGAAATTAATAAGTGTTTAAATCCTTCACAAAAGGGTCGGCAGAATTACAGAGTTAACATACTCAGCCAAAGCAGTATTGTTCTCGCTTATTTTGAATATCTTGTGAAGACTCCCTGGAGATAGAAGCGTTTTGTTTCTTCTATTTATATCTCTGCCAAGAGCAATCTTGTGCAAAGGTAGACACCTTTGAAGCCAATATTAGATACTCTTGAGTTTTGGTCACTGTTGGACCACTAATGCAAAGCAGGGGAGGCAATACCGTCACACACAGTAAATGCTCAGCCATTTTCACAGGACCCTGGGTGAAGATGTTAAATTATCATTGTCTGAAATGCTCAGAGTGAGAGCAAAGTAACACTGAAGTTGCGATAAATGCGGAAAAGAGAGAAAGAGGACTGAATAGGTATCCCTCGCAAAGATGAATTAAAGAAGGAGTTATTGTTCTTAGCTTTATCAAGAGTTGCTCTCACTGTAGCGGGAGGTTATTAAAATTATTTATTTAGGTAAGAATAGGGTTGGTAGATGGATAACCAGGTATCTCATATGCTACCAGAATAGTATGCCAGTAAAGAGTTCTGGTCTTACAAGTAATACCCCAGTCTTAGAAATAAGCACTGGTATATTGATATCATAGGAATAGTCAGACTGCGAAAACCCTGGCCAGTTGGTAAGAAGTTGTACTAGGATTTGAGGTGTCTCCTCCCTGTGACTATCTTATGATTACTAAATGTCTAGGGGATAATGTTAATATTCTATTTCACTGTTTAGATGCTGCCACTGTTAGTATCTGTTTTATTTATCCTTCCACCTGTTGGATATTCTTTCAAGTACACCCTACTGTTGAAGTAACACACCTCTGTAGAGGTAACAGATTCTTAAATACTTCCGCCACACAGGCTGATTCTATCTATATGTATGCTGTTGTCCTGTCCCTGTGTCTGCAATGTTGACTTGGGTGTATGTAGATTCAGTTACACCCCACAGTACGTACGTAAGAGTACATGCAGGAGTCAAAAAGGGTTGTAAACGACTGGAACAGTTTGATACTGTTTATTCCGTTACAACACAGACACGATGACATCAATGACACACATTCGACAGCAAAACACGAATCCTAAATCTCCACACTGCAGTTAATACACAATATGGCCTGTACACCTCCTGGCCCTATAATAGCTTAACAGCTTTATACATCTCCACACTGCAGTTAATATATATATATATATATATATATATATATATGGCCTGTCCTAATCCTGGACTTATAATAGCTTAACAGCTTCATACATCTCCACACTGCAGTTAATATATAATATGGCCTGTCCTAATCCTGGACTTATAATAGCTTAACAGCTTCATACATCTCCACACTGCAGTTAATATATAATATGGCCTGTCCTAATCCTGGACTTATAATAGCTTAACAGCTTCATACATCTCCACACTGCAGTTAATATATATAATATGGCCTGTCCTAATCCTGGACTTATAATAGCTTAACAGCTTCATACATCTCCACACTGCAGTTAATATATAATATGGCCTGTCCTAATCCAGGACTTATAATAGCTTAACAGCTTCATACATCTCCACACTGCAGTTAATATATAATATATCTTCTCTTCTTTCTTCTTTGATCCATAACCACCAACCGTCAAAGCAGTCAGCGGCCATCACGCCTGGTGGCGTCTTGTAGGGCAGCAACAAATTGATTCCACTTTGCTCGGTCGGCGGCCATCCTTCGTACAGTGCCCCAACTGTGGTTCATTCTTTGCATCTCAGCTTCCACAGTTCTCCGCCAAGTTGTTTTTGGTCGGCCTCTCTTTCGCTTTCCCTCGGGGGTCCATAGCATAGCTGTTCTTGCGATGGTATCAGGGTCCCTTCTGAGGACATGGCCAACCCAACTCCAGCGTCTGCCAGCTATGATGGTGTGCATGTCCTCCTGGTTACTCCGAATAAGTAGTTCTTGGTTGCTGATGGTGTTTGGCCAAAAGATTCGGAGAATTTTCCTTAGGCAGATTGTGTGGAAGGAGGACAGTTTCGACATTTCCTTCTCTGTTACTCTCCAACATTCCGCACCATAGAGAAGCACAGAAAGTACGCAGCTCTCATACAGTCTTAATTTGGTGTTTGTGCTGTACTGGGAAGACTTCCAAATGTTGTTGAGAATAGCAAAGGCTGTTCTCGCTTTATTCATTCTGTTGTTAATGTCCTTGCTTGTTCCGCCGTCAGGTGTTACTATGCTTCCTAGGTAAGTAAATGTGTCTGTCTGTTCTAACTTCTGGTTCCTTACTGTTATTGGCTCAGGATTGCCCACATTTAGTGTCATGACCTCTGTCTTCTTCAGATTGATGTTCAGGCCAACCTGCTGGCCATACTTATTCAGTCTATCAGTTTTGTCTTGAATGTGTTGGTGTGAATGCGCGAGCAGTGCAATGTCATCTGCATATTCCAAATCTTCCAGTGTAGAAAACGTTGTCCATCTAATTCCTCTTGGACTGCCCTCTGTTGTCTGGCGCATCACCCAATCTATGACTGTCAAAAATAATGTTGTTGATAAGGGGCATCCCTGTCGTACTCCTGTTTTCACTTCGAAAGTTACATTACTCGATCCAACACTGCACGTAAAGTTAGAATAGAGGCTTTTTATAATGGAAACAATGCGGCTGGGAATTCCATAAGCCCTCAGAATTTTCCATAGGCTGTCCCTGTGTATGCTGTCGAAAGCCTTTTCAAAATCAACAAAGTTAATGTACAGCTGTCTCTGCCATTCTGAGCACTGCTCTATAATGTTCCTGAGGGCAAATATATGATCTGCACATCTTCTGTTCTTTCTGAAGCCCGCTTGTTCTTTCCTCAGTTTATGGTCAACTGCTTTTGAAATTCTCTGGATGATTATCCTGCCTAGTATTTTGCTGGGAACTGAGAGGAGGGTAATTCCTCTCCAGTTGTTGCAGTCTGCAAGGTCGCCCTTCTTGGGCAATTTGACAATTGTTCCTTTACTCCACTCTGTTGGTGTTGTCTCAGTTTCCCAGACTTGTGCAAATAGTGGTTCTAATAGTTCTGCTGCTAGTTCAGGGTCTGTCTTGAATAGCTCAGCATTCAGATTGTCGTGACCAGGCGCTTTTCCATTTTTTAGCCCTTTGATAGCTGTGATAATTTCTTCTTTTCGTGGAATGTCTGTATTTACGTCTAAGTCACTTTCAGCCTCAGGAACATTCAGCTGAGTCTCTGGTGGTTCCTTATTCAGTGTTTCTCTGAAGTGCTCTGCCCACCTTGTTTCCTGCCCCTGTGCTGTGGTGATGAGATTTCCTTGCTTGTCTCTTACTAACGTTATGTTGTTTGCACCTCGTTTTCCACTGATAGCTTTAGTTATTTTATAAACTGTGCTTTGTTCATTTCTCAGTGCTGCCTCTTCTGCCTGTCTTGCAAGGTCATCCAGAAATGTCCTTTTGTTAGCACGGGTTTGACGTTTTACTGCCTTGTCCAGCTGACTGTACTGTTCACTATATATTGCCTTTAACCTGGGAGACTTAGCTTCTGTTTTCTTCCTTTTCATTTCCTTTCTCTTCGCTATGGTGTTTAGCGTTTCTGGTGTTATCCAGTCTTGGCTCTTTCTTTCCTGGAATCCCAAGCATGACTTGCTGCTTTCTTTATATATTGTTGAGATGGTGTTGAATTTCTGGTCCACATCATCGGTCTCTGTTCTTTCCTGGCTTTTGGTAATCAGATATCGTCTCTTTACGTCGACCACAAACGCTTTTCTGGTGAGGGGGTCCTTAAGTTTCGTGATGTTGTATCTTTTCTGTTTGACTGCAACTGGTCCAGCAGCTCTGAGTTTCACCTTCAGTCTTGCTACTACTAGGTGATGGTCACTTCCCACATCTGCGCCTCTTCTTACTTTCACGTCTTGTAGTGCATGTCTCCATCTGCCATTGATCATTATGTGATCTATCTGGTTTTTGTCTCGTCCGTTTGGTGATTCCCATGTAAACTTGTGCACTTCTTTGTGTTGAAAAAGTGTTCCTCCGATGACCAGGTTGTTAATACTGCAGAAGCTTATTAATTTGTCCCCATTCTCATTTACTGTTCCACTGCCGCATTTCCCCATTACTCTTTCGTTATAGTTATTGTGTGTTCCAACTTTCGCATTTAGGTCTCCCATTACTATAATAAGATCGTACCTGGGTACAGTTTCCATTTCCTTTTGTACCTGTTGATAGAACTCGTCCTTAATTTCTTCGTCGCTGTCATTTGTTGGTGCATAACATTGTATAATTGTGGTGTTGGTGAATCTCCCTCTCAGTCTTGCTCTTATTAGTCTGTTGTTAATGGGTTTCCATTCCAGTAGAGATCTTTCCATTCCTTTCTTAAGGATAATGGCTACACCTTCGTTGTGCTGACCGTCCTCTCTACCAGAATAAAGTACTGTTTCCCCTGTAGCTGTTTTTATTCTCCCCATCCCTGTCCATCTGCTCTCGCTTATTCCCAGGATATGTAGTTTGTAGTTCGTCATCTCTGCTGTAATCTGTCTCAGCTTTCCTGCCTCGTTCATAGTTCTGACATTCCAAAAACCAATTCTGGTTTCGTGTTTTGCGGTCTGGGCATCCGTTTTCATGCCAGTGGCTTCCTTTCGGCTTTCACCACTGTCAGTCATACGAGCCTGAGACTCCGGATGTCCGTCCCGCATCAAAGTATTTCCATTTATTGCTGTTTCCGTAACGTGTATGATTTTTTACACAGACAGGGGTGTCGGCCCTGTGCTAAAACCCCCAACCTGGAGGACCAGGGTACCAGCTTTTGTCTGACCCCTACCCACGCAGACCAGTCCAGCATGGTTGAACCTACCAGGAGTAAAACTCCCACTGGCATAGCTCTGGGGATTGTCAGGGTACACAAGCTGCCATACCGCTACAAGGTATAGGTACCATTGATGGCAGATATAATATATGGCCTGTCCTAATCCTGGACTTATAATAGCTTAACAGCTTCATACATCTCCACACTGCAGTTAATATATAATATGGCCTGTCCTAATCCTGGACTTATAATAGCTTAACAGCTTCATACATCTCCACACTGCAGTTAATATATAATATGGCCTGTCCTAATCTCTACACTTATCCAAAAAAACACAGCGAAAACCATCGCTAGACATATTCCTAGTGCTCTGCGCAGACACACACTTATAGCTGACTCCCTCAGTCAACTCCCAAGACACACTGCTCTCTCCTACACACCCAGGGCACACACTGTGAACTCCTTGTCACGAGACTCGACTGTTAGAAACCCCACTCAGTCAAAAACACATGTGGGCTAGCCACGAGCTTAATCACAGCTCACTACAACTCAGGGATAAATTCCTCACAGGCGTGACTCAACGCTGTGAGAAGCGATCATCGCTTTGTTCTCGATCATACGAGAAGATATTATTCCTATCCCCTTTTAAACAAGCATCAGCTTAATCGGGCATCAAGTGCCACAACCCATAATTTAACCCGTCCAAAAAACATATTCAGAATTACTGCCCTTTCCATAGGATCAACTCGCTACAGTTTCCCACACACCCGGGGGGAAAAAAATGATTCTATTATTTTTTTTTTTGAAAATCAAACTCCCAAAAATTTAGAAAATAAAAAAGCTCTAACATATACCTACAAAAACTTTATCTTATGATAAACCAAAATAGTACATTTACAAAAACTATCAGCAGTAAATGTAAAAATGAAGTGTCCTACTAAATCAAAGAAGTATACCAAAATTAATCTAATACAAAACCAAGCTAAGTATATTCAATACAGACTAAACAGGAAACAACCAATAGTAAAAGAAAAGACAACATCAAAAAACGAAGTATGATTCGTAATGGAGGAAAATGTGAAATCTAAATATGAGAAAAATCAAATAAAATCTCAAGATAACAATCAAGTTATACAATTCCTTAAATGTAAATAAATACAATTATTATCTTAAGTTATAATTAATCTAACAATACAAAGAATGAAAGTATAACAAACGTAACGAGAAAAAGTACACAAGAAGTATGAAGTGAGACGTAGATGAAGCACAGAAGTATAACGAAAGTATGAAACGATGCTGAAAAAATAATAGAAAATATGTAAAGTAATGATCAATAGTCGATAAAGACAGATGGAAATAAAAGATGTAAATGTAGTGAAAGTTGGTAACAATCCCTTACAATAACTATCTAAACGACGTATTGTCAAAAAAAATACAATCATAATTGAAAAGTACAACAGAAAATGACAAAGTATCTCTATATACTAACATCACAAAAGAAAACTTATGACAAAACAGAGCATAAAAAGTAATCTAACCAAATTATAAAACTTATACATAACTGAAAATAAATTATACTAAATATCAAAGCTATCAAACATTTCGCACTGATGCACAGTCACGTGCTAAATACAGAAACAAAATGTATCAAAACATCAAAACAATTTCAAAGAACTAATGTCAATACACATTACTAACTATAATATAAAGTCTAGCGCTGGTGCAAAAAGAATATCACAATGTCAAAAAAAATAATACATTTTCCAAGAAAAATAGAATACCAAAATGTTTAACAACGCTAAATTCCAAAAAGAGAATAAACAGTATTACATATGTAAACAATTCAAAGTTATAATTAATAAACTAATCAATGAAATCAACTTTAAGAAAAATGAAAGACATATAAACAATGTATCTCAAAACAGACCCACATCAACAAATGTAAGTTTAATTTAACCTTTAAATTCTTTCGGCTGACAATTACGTTCAGCTCAGCTACAGTGTTAATTAGCCATAATTTTATGTCTTACTCAACTTGGTATGACATACTCTATAAATAAATCTAACATCTCTTGCTACTGAAAAAATGAAAAATGTACTATAAAATTATCTGCAAAAAATTTTGAAAATAAATAAATTATTTATCAACTAATCTGCTAAGAAAATGCTGCATGCCTGACCGGCAAGAAAATCAAGCTCTGGAAAAATCAAAGTTTCACAATATGTTAACAAATCCAAAAGAAGATGATTTCAGATACATACGAGCTATTTCCAAAATTACATTTCACATCATAACCGATAATTCATATTTTCTGTGTATGTTTTAAACATGGCATCAAACATGAGAACAACAACAACAACAACAAAAATTAAATTAAGTGAATAACAACCACTCAGAACTATCTAAAAGTTACCACTACATCAACACAGTAAATGAGTTTGTGCATAGGGCTGGCAAACTCATTATGTACAAAAACTAACCTAACAATCACAGTTACAAAAATTCAAAGTACAATATAGGAGTATAAAGATAAATGAATATGATCCAAGTCAGCATGAATTTGTAACTAGCATGTATAAATACAACCTGCTTATAGCATTCATCAAACATTACAGTCAAGTCATATAAATAACAATAAAAACAAAAAAGATTATGGCAATCAAATGATGCATCATAATACCACCACGAAATTACATGTTATTCTAAAAATAACAACATATCATGTACGATATCATAGAATACAAAAAATATTTACTGTCTAAAAAAAAATCAGACGTAAACACCCCCACTTTATTTAGAACGTGCTTGACCCTCAGCAAGTCACACATCAGACGATAGTTGGACGCTGTCTGGTTTCGCTTGAACAAACACCCGAGCGCAAAGCTGACCTACATATTTGACCGATACTATAAATAGGAGCGTTGACCTCTATCGAACAGTCATCACTGTGAATGAATACAAATGAAAATCTCCACTTTAATCAGCCGTAAGATTTAAGTAGCAAAAACGGATAGTTACTTCAACAATTACCTAGTGGTTCGTGTAAAGTCCTGGTCTCTTCACGATGTCATCAGCTCTTTTTTTGACACACAGTAGACAACACAGAATGCTTAGGACCAACTTAACCCTGGCTGAAAGTTACCACTGCTGTATTCTGCAATAAAGTTTTACACCTAACACAACGAGATGCTCTCTCGACATCAAAATTAGAACAAGCAGTATCATTCAATAGACCCTTATCATTCTTATCACTCTGCCTATAAGAAAACTTAGGCTTTAGCTGAGGAAAGTCACTCTGGTTATGTGACGAAAAATTTGGAGATTTGTTATGTCTATAGAACACATCGTCTTTTACTCTATCTTGACCATTGTTATTTTTATGAATCAAGTTAGCACTGTTAGTTTTGTTGCGATTACCATCTCCTCTTTGAATATAATTACTTCTAGGATCAAAATGTTGAAATCTGTCAAATTGTTTACAGTTCATTGGATAATAAGAATTACCACTTGACAAACTCCTTTGGTCCTGTCTAACCTTAGAATTATTTCTCTTACCAAAGCCTTTACCTTCTTTGCCTATGGGGATATGTTTACCAATTCTGTCAAACTGACTGAGCTGAGTTTGACGAGCACCTGGACCGCTATAATGTTTATCATCCCGTCCATAATGTGTCTCATTCTTGTACCTAGTAGTACTAGATTTATTCCTTGCTATAAATTTATCAGAGTTTACAACAGTAGATACATGGTTGATATTAAGAGTTCTGGCTTGAACTTTATGACCATTCTTTTCATGATTAATAGAACTTGATGGCAATCTAGAATTCTCTTTGTTTGTCTGACGCCACGAATCACAATCATTAGCAGAGACGCCATCAGTACGTGGAAAATTGTACCTGCCACGTAGGGATTTACCTCTATCCTGCTTAACATCAGTGGAAGTATTAGCAACGAGTGTGTGGAGCTGACTCTTTGCAACTTTCTGTCTATCACTGTCAACATTGACAGAAGACCACATTTTGTTTTTCAAAACCATATCTAGCAAGCCATATATTCTTTCCCTTGCTTCCGCAATTTCATTATCCTTAAGTGAAATCTCTTCACTTAACCTTTTATTTAACTCCTTAACAGCCAAAACTTTGTCGCTTTCTTCTGCTAGCAATTTCTCAACCTTAATCAATTTGTCTTTCTCCACCATTAACTCTTCCACTCTCTCTTTATCATCCCTCTCAATCTCACTATTATGGTCATTCGCAAGCCTATCAACCTTTTCTGGTAATACAGTATTCTTTTCTTTAAGTTGGCGACCTAGGACAATGTTATAGATTAATAGCCCAACAAGTGTTTTATTATAGGACTTTTCACGTTCCTTTTTATCTTCCAACTGAGTTTTCAACTCTTTGATTTCGCTTAATGCAGAATTCAAACTTGCTTGCACACTAGCAAGTTCCAAGTTTGATTTATACAAATCACCTGTGAGCTTAGACAATTTTTCCTGAAGTTTACTCTCTTCAGCCATACTCTTTGAGCAATTTTTTTTTTCTTGTCTGTTGACTCTTACTTCCTCATCTTCTAACTTCTTTTCCTGATTGTCAGAGATGCCGTAGAAAATTAACGTGTGTATATTTCTTACTATATGATCATGTTTAACATTCATATAGATGTATGCAAATGAACGAAGGTAAGCTAATAATCTTGCTAAATCCTCTGCCATTCTCAAATGAGGATGAGACTGAAAATTGTCCTTAGCAAAATATCTTAGGGCTTTTGACGTATTGACCAAAAATCTGTCCATTACATGTTCCTCAAGCTCTGGGCCTTTCAATTTTTCAAAATGTTTCCCTTCTTCATATAAATATGCCAAAATAGGCCTCATATCTTCAGGATCTGTATCAACATCAAGATCCATAGTGATTTATCTATTGATTTCACTGTATTTGTAATTACCTATACAAATTATTGTATACCAAGAGGTTGGACAGTTACCCTTCCAGATCACAGAGTTAACTACCTGTTAAAAAAAATGAGCTTATTCCCAAATCTGTATCAGCAATTCCTTTCTATAGTACCTTTATATGGGCATATTCAGCAAAGTCTATATATATGTCATAGCCATAAGTTACTTATGCATCAACATTTTATAATCAATCTATATAGATATCGACAACAACCACAACAGATATCAATAGATTAAGTTTGTACAATTCAAGAAGGCCTGATGACATAATGGAGCGACACAATTTAAACTCTACCAAACCACTTATCTGTCATTAATGTCGTTCCTCCCTGCCAAGACACTGGATATCACAAAGTTATGCGGCTAAAAACACTCCACTGCGGGAAGGTACTCGAACTTGACTTTTTCCCTTCAGGTACTTGTGATAGATTAGCATGTGCTTGACCACTGCACACACGAGAACCGGAGCCGGAACACAGCCTGGAACTCAGCAAACACAGCAACTCTTGACTCTTCTGTAGTCGTAAAGGTACACGTAACACCGTGTATCATAACCTCTTGGACTTGCAATGGGGATAACTGGAACAAACTGCTGGTACAAACGCCGTCAAAGTCTACTTCAACCCCCGTGACCACTGCAGACGTTGTTGTGGTCAATGGTCACTAAATGGAATGTCAAACAGATACTGGTGTAGAGTTGAATACAACCACGAATAAAACGTGCGTGGTTTCTCATTTGCGCTACACAGGCAGATTACAATACCAGGTCAAGATTCTGAACACAGGAGACCCAAGCCACGCCCACACAGGGCTATTTATGTGTACATCGAGATCCCGTAGTAATAATGTTATTACGCAAATGACATAGGTGTCAGTTACACCCCGTAAGACTGGTATAGAAGATAAAATCAGTCTTGGCCACCACTGTTAATATTCTATTTCACTGTTTAGATGCTGCCACTGTTAGTATCTGTTTTATTTATCCTTCCACCTGTTGGATATTCTTTCAAGTACACCCTACTGTTGAAGTAACACACCTCTGTAGAGGTAACAGATTCTTAAATACATCCGCCACACAGGCTGATTCTATCTATATGTATGCTGTTGTCCTGTCCCTGTGTCTGCAATGTTGACATGGGTGTATGTAGATTCAGTTACACCCCACAGTACGTACGTAAGAGTACATGCAGGAGTCAAAAAGGGTTGTAAACGACTGGAACAGTTTGATACTGTTTATTCCGTTACAACACAGACACGATGACATCAATGACACACATTCGACAGCAAAACACGAATCATAAATCTCCACACTGCAGTTAATACACAATATGGCCTGCACACCTTCTGGCCCTATAATACCTTAACAGCTTCATACACTCTACGCTGCAGCTAATATATATAATATGGCCTATCCTAATCCTGGACTTATAATAGCTTAACAGCTTCATACATCTCCACACTGCAGTTAATATATATAATATGGCCTGTCCTAATCCTGGACTTATAATAGCTTAACAGCTTCATACATCTCCACACTGCAGTTAATATATAATATGGCCTGTCCTAATCCTGGACTTATAATAGCTTAACAGCTTCATACATCTCCACACTGCAGTTAATATATAATATGGCCTGTCCTAATCTCTACACTTATCCAAAAAAACACAGCGAAAATAATCGCTAGACATATTCCTAGTGCTCTGCGCAGACACACACTTATAGCTGACTCCCTCAGTCAACTCCCAGGACACACTGCTCTCTCCTACACACCCAGGGCACACACTGTGAACTCCCTGTCACGAGACTCGACTGTTAGAAACCCCACTCAGTCAAAAGCACATGTGGGCTAGCCACGAGCTTAATCACAGCTCACTACAACTCAGGGATAAATTCCTCACAGGCGTGACTCAACGCTGTGAGAAGCGATCATCGTTTTGTTCTCGATCATACGAGAAGATATTATTCCTATCCCCTTTTAAACAAGCATCAGCTTAATCGGGCATCAAGTGCCACAACCCATAATTTAACCCGTCCAAAAAACATATTCAGAATTACTGCCCTTTCCATAGGATCAACTCGCTACAGATAAATAAAATGAACATTCACTTTAACCACAAATGTAAGAAGTGAATAATTCCTCAGGTACAGTTAAAATATTTTAATATGTACACTAATATTCTATTTCTGCTAGTTGGAAAAGAGCATTAAAATACATAAAAAATATTCACACAATTACTATTATTGTCTGTTTAGACTTCAAGATCTTGAATAATAAAGTTACTGAAAACTGGAATCACTTTAATGTATCACTGTTCTTAGTCCTCTGACTTTACACATTACTGTCATCATGTGACTGAAGTTTATAATGATTTGAATCCACTATCGCTGTTGTTTCATATATATTGGTAGTCAGTGTCATAACTGGACACTTATCTGTGACTCGTGATCCTGCTGGCACGGACTGTCTGTTGTATATATATCAATATTGGTTGACCCAGCCTGAGGATGCCAATGACCAGTTGAAGTTCACTCGTTGGGGTCCTGCACTCTTGTGGGATTGCCTCTGATGAACAACACAGGCTTCTGATACGAGGCAGTCTGGTTTGAGTTATTTCATGGAACCTGAAACATCAGTTCAGCCTTGGCTAGTATCTGGCTAGACTTGTAACTGACTAGCACAGATGTCAGACCAGTCAGTCATCAGATGTCACCGTTATACAATCATAGTAAGTAAGGACCTCATTTCAGTGATACAGAAGTATTAACATTTCAATTAATTGTAACTGACTAGCACATATGTCAGACTAGTCAGTCATCAGATGTCACAATTATACAGTCAAAGCAAATAACATCATTTCAATGATACAGGATTAGTATTTACATTCTCAGTAATAATTATCATCTGGTTTATTCCTCTCCTGTACATCCTGCAATTTTTTTTTATAACTTGATATTTCCAACTACATCAGGTACAAATTTAAATACTGATGCCACTCTTAGCATCTACAAGAAATTAATACACAACTAGATAAAGTGAGTGACCAACTGACCAAGCGATCAAGTTGCTTTCTTCGGTAGTACAATTACATAGTTTTGGAATTGAGACCTGGCTGTGGAAAACTCCAGTTTACCAGCTGTAAATGGACACTCAGTTGTGCGCTCGAACTAGGGAAGGAAAAGGCCGCGAGGAAGGAGACTGGTCACCTAACCTCGTAAAAGCGATATCTTCCATGATGAAGCTTTTAACACTTCATTTGCCTATGACAATCTCTGCCATGGGACTGCCTTTCTCTTCGTAAGAGATACAGCAATTAATATGATAGACGTTATCTACATTTGACTGTGGGGCTAGTTGTGATTAATTTTTGTATAAGCAACAATCATCCACAATGCACATGTTTAGATCATACTAAAATTAACATTACATATATCAATGAATATTCTACGTGCATATATTTTGTGAAGTCTATACGAACCTGAAATAACAAAAAAAAATTATTATACACGATAGTTTCATAATTTCGCTTACCCTCAGACTCCAGACACTTGACTGAAAAACTTCTGGCGATTCGCTCACAATTCAGATAGTATTAGCGTAGTGGCGATCTCTGCCGTCAGTATGTCTCAAACCTAATTTCAGTGTGTGTAGTGAAATTGACAGAGATACAACGGTAAAATACCTCCAAGGATAACATATAAGGATAAAAAAAAAAACATAATGCGTAGGCTGCTGATGTACATGATCGCCCAGACCGCGGGTCATCACCCTCCATAAAAATTGACTCGCTAGACAGGAGGGGAACGGCGGATAAAAAGAAAAAAATATGACTGGAAAGATTGCGTGAGACTAGAAAGGCTAAGGAGACGCAATTGGGGGGGGGGGGGGGGGACGGGAACGGAGAAAAGTCACGTTTCCCAAGTTGACATAAAAAGTAAGCAACTCGACAGAAGGGACCATAGATATGTTACGCCACAGTCATTTATTGGACGCTTTTGCAATACCAAGCCCTTGATTTGAATTCAGCGGCTAAAACGCAGATGTTTGGAATATTACAAAATTTAAAAAGTACTTTTTTCTTAGTATTAATGTTAGGAATATAAAAATTAGCTGGCCGGATGGCCCATTCTGAGCAGTGAACTAATATGTTCTTAATTTTACAGACGGATAGATAATATTGAAGATAATGACAAAAGACAGTGTTGTTCACATCATCGACAGACTGTATTGAATCTAAAAGTGTCGCTAATTGCACAAAAAAAACACGACCTCGAGACGCAGGTGTTCAAATCTACTTAGTATGGAAGAGAAGGGATATTTGTGGTGGCTGTGTCTAAAAATAACTTTTAACGACAAAAATTTGGAGGGGAGAGAAAGGTTGGTTCAAAAATCAAGTACATTTTTGTAGAAACGCAAGTAGAGACGGACAGACTAACAGATAAACATCCATACTTGACTGAAGCATGACTGAAATGACTTTAGTGTAGGAAATTTGAAATTCAAAAAAACCTAGGCAGTGATTGGCCACAGACAAGCATATTGTCGGCGCTTAGACGCGGATTTGGGGTCATTTCTCAATAGTTGTTCAGTGATAGACACAGATTTTAAAGTGTGGTGATTTCCATATGAAAGAAAGTGAAAGAAGTTTAGGGACGCCATACTATAGCCAGCAGCTCAGCTGAGTTTTGCTAGCAATTCTGTGTTATTTATTCATAATCTGGTAAGATTGAAATTATTTCTTTATATATTTTGAATATTGTTTCATGTTTGAGTGATTTGATACTGCCATATCGAAATCTAGCCTTACAAACAAGTAGGGATTTGCTCTAGACCCCCCGCCCAAGTCAGGGTCTAGGGACCAACAATATACATAAACTCCAGCAAGGGTTAGGCAAGACAGATCAAGTGTTGAGAATAATGAAACATATTACCTATCCTCTTTTAGGGCAGAAAACTAATAAATATTTTTCAGAATCTATAGTCTGGGAGGATCTATCTGATGTAAAACCACCATGGTAAATGTGCTGTTTGGTCAGAGAGATCTGACCTGTCTGTATGATGTGGTTGTTGTGTCAGTGTTGTGTCCAGACGTGGGTAGAGAATAGATTTTGACACATGGCCCATACTTTGATTGCAGAGCTGTGAGTTTCTGTTGTCAACAAAGCAGTGTCTATTCAGTTGGTGACTTTACTCGAGTGTATCTGTGCAGTACTTGTGACAGAGACCACCATTATTGCCCGCCAGCACGGAGAGGTGGGACCACCTGATTTCAGCACCAGAGCTACAACTACAAGATGAGTGAGCCTCTGGTCTGCTGGACATTCACCAACGCTTTGTAGTTACTAATATCCCCATAAAAATTCCCACCATTTTCTGGACACTGTGTAGTCAATATAGACAGGTGTGATGAGGCCACCCCAACAGCACAAACATTAACTATCCTCCCAAGTAGATGACTACTAGAACATTTTAATAAAACTAACTAGTATAGTACATATATATGTACACTATTGCATTTATGATATAATATTCCATGCATTTCTTTCATAATCTCTAAATCCTTTTAAGTTCTGGTCAACCTAAAAAATTGATCCAGAACAAAATAAATGTAATATAATTTTATCAAAAAATTTTACACACGTGAGTTAGTTCAGTGTATTTTAACATTTATTAATATTATTAGTCTTGTTAAATATCTGTGGGTATATCTATAACCTATTACACCACACTACATATCATAACCCTAGACACTTTACGTAGCCACATTCATTAAAAAAAAAAAATAAGTGTGAGGTCGTAGTGGTAGCAAGAAAGGCCTTCTGACAATTCTCAACTACATTTTATCTCAGGAGCCTTCACAGCTGGCCTCATACAATTACATTTAGTAATATCACCATCATACAATACCATCAACACCACTACATAAATTGGGGTCTTGTCCAGGGATAATTAGCCCAACAGTAATATTAGGATCTCCTGGTGGGAGAAATAAAAGTAGGGAAATAAATTGTAAAATTCCCTTTAAAATTAAAAGTGTCCCTGCAGATAAAAGTTGGTGAATCTTCACAGCCAGTAATAATTAATTAGTTAACTGGTTAGTTAGAATTGGTTAGACTATAGTCATAAGAAGTACTTAGTGTATTTACTGGTTAGAGATTTATCTTGTATATTATTATATTGTCAAAAAAGTATGGCGGAGCTGGCAAAATTTAGATCAGCTGCTGTGCTCACCGCGAAGGAGATGGGAATGGATGGTCAAATTTTAATTCAATACGTAACGGCTGAATGTGATAAATATATTGAACGGGAAGAAAGGAGATTAGAAAAAGAGGCTGAAAGAAAATTGGAGTCTGACAGGTTGGTTGAAGAGAAGAAGTTAGAGGCTGAGACTAAGAGGCTGCAAATTGAGGCAGAAAAAAAAACGACAGCAAAGGGAGGCAGAAGAAAAAAGGTTGACTGCCGAAAGGGAGGCAGAAGATAGAAGGTTGCAAAGGGAGCACGAATTACGACTAAGGGAGCTGGAATTACAAGGCCAGGCTCCTGAAAATGGTGCCAGCCCTTTTGCCTCGGATGCTACGCCCAGTCTGGGAGCCTCAAACTCAGCTATGGGGTTTCATTTAGACCATTTTGTTGAAAAAGACGATGACATAGAGGGGTACCTAGGACGTTTTGAGTTATTAGCTACTACATATGGGTTAGAGAGAGAGAGGTGGAGCTTAAAGCTATCACAAGGATTGAGAGGTACTTCTTATGAAGTATTTGCCAAAATGAACAGGGAAGACCAAGACAATTATGACATGTTAAAGCAGGCTTTGTTATTAAGGTACGAGAAGAATGGTGAATTTTATCGTAAGAAATTTAGAAATGCCAAACTGTTGTCTGGGGAGACATACCACCAATTCTCTGCTAGACTAGAAACCTATTTGGAGAAATGGACGGCTCTGGGGAAGACCCAAGATCTTAAAGAAATGATCATGATTGAGCAATTGAGAGAGTCCATGGCTCCAGACATGAGAAAATTTCTCATGGAACAAGGTGCAGAGAAGTTGGGGGAAATTTTAAATGTTGCTGAGAGGTATCAGGCAGCCCAGGCAGAGGTAAGTGGTGCTAAAAAGAAGCACATAGACAATTTTAAAGCTCCACAGCAATTTAATAAATTTGATAATAGAGAGCAGGGAAATAAAGGTAGGACAAACTTTGAGCGGCCAAGAAATGACTATCGCGACAGAAACTCACAGTTCAATGACCAAAAGTTCAATGAAAGAAAACCGTTGAACCAAGGAAAAAGATGGTGTAAATGGTGCAAGAAGGATAACCATAACACCGAATTTTGTAGAAGGAAACCTTCAAACATTGCTGCAATGAAGTCGGGGACGCAAAGATTAAAGGTTAATCCTAAGGGACAACAGGAACCTTATCACCCCCCAGTTTGTGAGGATGTTATTTGTAATGGGGTCACCATAAGGTGCCTTTATGATACAGGTTTGGATTATGATTCAGTTGTGAAGTCTAGCCTAGTGGACCCAAGTCAGTATACCACAGAAACAGTGGAAATACAAGGGGCGACTAAGGACATACCACTCATGACACTTCCCATCGCAAGGATAACGGTGAAAACTCGCTATGTGGAAGGAGAAATCAGAGCAGCAGTGATAGATGAACCAATCTACCCTCTGATATTGGGGTGTAGATACGTCTTCTTGGGGAACCCCGAGAAACCTGTGATCATGGCGACAGTGCAGACCAGGTCACAGAAGAAGGAGGAAGAAGGTGAACCTATAAATGCTCATCCAGAGGAGATGAGGAAGGCGCAGGCTGAGGATAGGACACTCAAGCCATGTTTTAAAAAATTGCCCAAATGCCACACACCTCCGAGCAAGGGGGAATATTTCATGAAGAACAAACTCTTATACAGGAAGGCCGGAACTGGAACAAATGGTCATAACCAGCTGGTTCTTCCCACTTCATATAGAGATAAAGTGATGGAACTCGGGCATGCGATTCCCTTCAGTGGTCACATGGGGATCAGCGCCACAGGACAGCGTATAGCTTGTCATTACTTCTGGCCAGGGATAACGGAGGATATAAAAAGATATGTCAAATCCTGCCCAGAATGTCAAAGGGTAGCTCCAAAGCACTGGACTGCTCCTGCAACTCTAGGGGAAATGCCCATAGTGGGAACACCTTTTGAGAGGGTTGCAGTGGATATTGTAGGACCTCTCACTCGGACCAAGAGGAGGAACAGTTACATCCTTACTCTGGTGGACACTTGTTCTATGTGGGGAGAGGCGGTAGCCCTGCCATCAATTGATTCAAAACATGTAGCAGAGGCACTACTTACAATATTTACCCGATTAGGATTCCCGCATCAAATCTTGACGGATAATGGTTCTCAGTTCAAGGGGAAACTAACGGAAGAAGTTTTTAAACTATTTCAAGCCAGACACTTTCATTGTAGTCCGTACCATCCACAAGGGAACGGCCAGGTAGAGAGGTTCAACGGGACTCTCATTTCTATCCTGAGAAAGCTGGCACACGAAAAACCGGATCTGTGGGATCAATTCCTGCCCGCCGCATTGTTTGCTTACCGGGAGGTACCACATAGTTCAACCGGGATGGCTCCCGCAACTCTGCTATTTGGGAGGCCAATAAAAGGTCCATTAGAAGCCCTATTAAGGACCTGGACAGATGAGAAGGCGGAAGAGACTGTTACCTCATCGTATCAATACGTGAACGAACTGACCACTCGTTTGAAAGCTGGATGGAAACTGGCAAATGATAATTTGAAGCAAGCCAGGAAGAAACATGCAGCATATTTTAATAGGAAGGCAAAGGACAGGGAACTGGCAGTCGGAGAGAAGGTGCTGCTTCTACTACCCGGAAGCCAGAATAAATTACAAATTGGTTGGCAAGGTCCATATACGGTTCTAGAGAAGGTGTCTAGAACAAACTATAAAATTGACAAAAAGGGGAAGGAAAAAAGTTTATCATGTAAACCTGTTAAAGAAGTATCTGGACAGACCACTCCAGGAAAGCACCCCCTTATTGACCTTGGCTATTGCAACCCAGATGCAAAAAGAACCACTCACCTCACATGAATACCCATTACATCCTTGTGAAACCGCAGCACAGGTAAAAGTCAGTAAGCACCTGACTAAAAACCAGAGGGAGAGAGTTCAACAGGTTCTGGAGGAACATACAGATGTATTAACAGATAAACCAGGCCATACAAATTTGCTACAGTATGACATGAAACTGGTAGACTCAAACCCAATCTGTATGAGAGCCTATTCTATTCCGTTCGCGAAGGAGAAGGCATTGAAGGAAGAAATAGAGTATTTGTTGAAGGAGGGGATTATTTCGCACAGTGAATCATCTTTTAGTTCTAGTGTCGTTTTGTTGAGAAAACCGTCTGGGGAACACAGACTGTGCATAGATTACAGGAAACTGAATGCTGTCACAGAAGGACAAGTGGATCCATTACCAGACACAAAACAGTTATTTGCCAGACTGAACAAGGCAAAATACTTTTCAAAGTGGATCTTAGTAAAGGCTATTACCAGATCCCAGTGAAGCCTGAAGTGAGACCTTATTTGGCTTTTAGCACTTCGGATGGACATTATGAATTCAATATGCTACCATTCGGACTGAAAAATGCTCCGAGTGTGTTTTCAAGGATGATGCGCAAATTGTTGGATCCCCTGAATAACCCATGTATCACAAATTTCATGGATGATATTCTCGTCGCCACCGAGACATTTGAAGAACACATTGAAGCTCTGGAGATGTTGTTTGATAGACTTCGGGAGGCGAACTTAACTGCTAGGCCAACAAAATGTTGTATTGGATGCAAAGAGTTGGAATTCTTGGGACACACTGTATATCAGGGTAATATGACCCCTGATCCTAAGAATTTGGAAAAACTGCAGAGAGCACCTAGGCCGCAAACAAAAAAGGACGTGCGATCATTTGTGTCGTTATGCGGATTTTATCAGAAATACATCAAGAATTTTAACGCTATTTGTGCTCCTCTGACTGATCTGACTCGCAAGGGACTTCCAGATAAAATTATTTGGACTGCACAATGTGAACTAGCGTTCCAAGAGTTAAAAGAAAAACTCACTAGCAAGCCTATTCTCAAACTGCCTGATTTGACACAGGACTTTGTCTTAAGAACCGATGCAAGTAATGTAGGACTCGGAGGGGCTTTGTTGCAAAGATCATCTTCACCTGATGGGGAACTGAAACCAGTCGCTTATGCAAGCCGCAAATTGAATAAGGCGGAACAAGGATACTCCACAAGCGAAAAAGAATGTTTAGCGTTAATCTGGGCAATAAAGAAGTTTCAAATCTATCTGTATGGTAGGACTTTTGTGGTGGAGACGGACCATCAGCCTCTCGTATTTTTATCTCAGGCTAAGCATGAAAACGCAAGATTGCTGAGGTGGTCTTTATTGCTTCAACCTTATCAGTTCAGTATCCAATATATCCCAGGCAAATTGAATGTCGGTGCAGATTTCCTCAGTCGGCACCCCTGTGATCAAAATTAGAGTAGTGGCAGACGTGAGGAGTAATTTTACCTATGTGTATCGCTGGTTTTGGAACTTGCCATAGGCATGTTTTCAAGTGGGGAGATGTGTAGTGAAATTGACAGAGATACAACGGTAAAATACCTCCAAGGATAACATATAAGGATAAAAAAAAAAAACATAATGCGTAGGCTGCTGATGTACATGATCGCCTAGACCGCGGGTCATCACCCTCCATAAAAATTGACTCGCTAGACAGGAGGGGAACGGCGGATAAAAAGGAAAAAAATATGACTGGAAAGATTGCGTGAGACTAGAAAGGCTAAGGAGACGCAATTGGGGGGGGGGGGGGGGGGGAAACGGAGAAAAGTCACGTTTCCCAAGTTGACATAAAAAGTAAGCAACTCGACAGAAGGGACCATAGATATGTTACGCCACAGTCATTTATTGGACGCTTTTGCAATACCAAGCCCTTGATTTGAATTCAGCGGCTAAAACGCAGATGTTTGGAATATTACAAAATTTAAAAAGTACTTTTTTCTTAATATTAATGTTAGGAATATAAAAATTAGCTGGCCGGATGGCCCATTCTGAGCAGTGAACTAATATGTTCTTAATTTTACAGACGGATAGATAATATTGAAGATAATGACAAAAGACAGTGTTGTTCACATCATCGACAGACTGTATTGAATCTAAAAGTGTCGCTAATTGCACAAAAAAACACGACCTCGAGACGCAGGTGTTCAAATCTACTTAGTATGGAAGAGACGGGATATTGTGGTGGCTGTGTCTAAAAATAACTTTTAACGACAAAAATTTTGGAGGGGAGAGAAAGGTTGGTTCAAAAATCAAGTACATTTTTGTAGAAACGCAAGTAGAGACGGACAGACTAACAGATAAACATCCATACTTGACTGAAGCATGACTGAAATGACTTTAGTGTAGGAAATTTGAAATTCAAAAAAACCTAGGCAGTGATTGGCCACAGACAAGCATATTGTCGGCGCTTAGACGCGGATTTGGGGTCATTTCTCAATAGTTGTTCAGTGATAGACACAGATTTTAAAGTGTGGTGATTTCCATATGAAAGAAAGTGAAAGAAGTTTAGGGACGCCATACTATAGCCAGCAGCTCAGCTGAGTTTTGCTAGCAATTCTGTGTTATTTATTCATAATCTGGTAAGATTGAAATTATTTCTTTATATATTTTGAATATTGTTTCATGTTTGAGTGATTTGATACTGCCATATCGAAATCTAGCCTTACAAACAAGTAGGGATTTGCTCTAGACCCCCCGCCCAAGTCAGGGTCTAGGGACCAACAATATACATAAACTCCAGCAAGGGTTAGGCAAGACAGATCAAGTGTTGAGAATAATGAAACATATTACCTATCCTCTTTTAGGGCAGAAAACTAATAAATATTTTTCAGAATCTATAGTCTGGGAGGATCTATCTGATGTAAAACCACCATGGTAAATGTGCTGTTTGGTCAGAGAGATCTGACCTGTCTGTATGATGTGGTTGTTGTGTCAGTGTTGTGTCCAGACGTGGGTAGAGAATAGATTTTGACACATGGCCCATACTTTGATTGCAGAGCTGTGAGTTTCTGTTGTCAACAAAGCAGTGTCTATTCAGTTGGTGACTTTACTCGAGTGTATCTGTGCAGTACTTGTGACAGAGACCACCATTATTGCCCGCCAGCACGGAGAGGTGGGACCACCTGATTTCAGCACCAGAGCTACAACTACAAGATGAGTGAGCCTCTGGTCTGCTGGACATTCACCAACGCTTTGTAGTTACTAATATCCCCATAAAAATTCCCACCATTTTCTGGACACTGTGTAGTCAATATAGACAGGTGTGATGAGGCCACCCCAACAGCACAAACATTAACTATCCTCCCAAGTAGATGACTACTAGAACATTTTAATAAAACTAACTAGTATAGTACATATATATGTACACTATTGCATTTATGATATAATATTCCATGCATTTCTTTCATAATCTCTAAATCCTTTTAAGTTCTGGTCAACCTAAAAAATTGATCCAGAACAAAATAAATGTAATATAATTTTATCAAAAAATTTTACACACGTGAGTTAGTTCAGTGTATTTTAACATTTATTAATATTATTAGTCTTGTTAAATATCTGTGGGTATATCTATAACCTATTACACCACACTACATATCATAACCCTAGACACTTTACGTAGCCACATTCATTAAAAAAAAAATTAAGTGTGAGGTCGTAGTGGTAGCAAGAAAGGCCTTCTGACAATTCTCAACTACATTTTATCTCAGGAGCCTTCACAGCTGGCCTCATACAATTACATTTAGTAATATCACCATCATACAATACCATCAACACCACTACATAAATTGGGGTCTTGTCCAGGGATAATTAGCCCAACAGTAATATTAGGATCTCCTGGTGGGAGAAATAAAAGTAGGGAAATAAATTGTAAAATTCCCTTTAAAATTAAAAGTGTCCCTGCAGATAAAAGTTGGTGAATCTTCACAGCCAGTAATAATTAATTAGTTAACTGGTTAGTTAGAATTGGTTAGACTATAGTCATAAGAAGTACTTAGTGTATTTACTGGTTAGAGATTTATCTTGTATATTATTATATTGTCAAAAAAGTATGGCGGAGCTGGCAAAATTTAGATCAGCTGCTGTGCTCACCGCGAAGGAGATGGGAATGGATGGTCAAATTTTAATTCAATACGTAACGGCTGAATGTGATAAATATATTGAACGGGAAGAAAGGAGATTAGAAAAAGAGGCTGAAAGAAAATTGGAGTCTGACAGGTTGGTTGAAGAGAAGAAGTTAGAGGCTGAGACTAAGAGGCTGCAAATTGAGGCAGAAGAAAAACGACAGAAAGAAAACGACAGCAAAGGCAGAAGAAAAAAGGTTGACTGCCGAAAGGGAGGCAGAAGATAGAAGGTTGCAAAGGGAGCACGAATTACGACTAAGGGAGCTGGAATTACAAGGCCAGGCTCCTGAAAATGGTGCCAGCCCTTTTGCCTCAGATGCTACGCCCAGTCTGGGAGCCTCAAACTCAGCTATGGGGTTTCATTTAGACCATTTTGTTGAAAAAGACGATGACATAGAGGGGTACCTAGGACGTTTTGAGTTATTAGCTACTACATATGGGTTAGAGAGAGAGAGGTGGAGCTTAAAGCTATCACAAGGATTGAGAGGTACTTCTTATGAAGTATTTGCCAAAATGAACAGGGAAGACCAAGACAATTATGACATGTTAAAGCAGGCTTTGTTATTAAGGTACGAGAAGAATGGTGAATTTTATCGTAAGAAATTTAGAAATGCCAAACTGTTGTCTGGGGAGACATACCACCAATTCTCTGCTAGACTAGAAACCTATTTGGAGAAATGGACGGCTCTGGGGAAGACCCAAGATCTTAAAGAAATGATCATGATTGAGCAATTGAGAGAGTCCATGGCTCCAGACATGAGAAAATTTCTCATGGAACAAGGTGCAGAGAAGTTGGGGGAAATTTTAAATGTTGCTGAGAGGTATCAGGCAGCCCAGGCAGAGGTAAGTGGTGCTAAAAAGAAGCACATAGACAATTTTAAAGCTCCACAGCAATTTAATAAATTTGATAATAGAGAGCAGGGAAATAAAGGTAGGACAAACTTTGAGCGGCCAAGAAATGACTATCGCGACAGAAACTCACAGTTCAATGACCAAAAGTTCAATGAAAGAAAACCGTTGAACCAAGGAAAAAGATGGTGTAAATGGTGCAAGAAGGATAACCATAACACCGAATTTTGTAGAAGGAAACCTTCAAACATTGCTGCAATGAAGTCGGGGACGCAAAGATTAAAGGTTAATCCTAAGGGACAACAGGAACCTTATCACCCCCCAGTTTGTGAGGATGTTATTTGTAATGGGGTCACCATAAGGTGCCTTTATGATACAGGTTTGGATTATGATTCAGTTGTGAAGTCTAGCCTAGTGGACCCAAGTCAGTATACCACAGAAACAGTGGAAATACAAGGGGCGACTAAGGACATACCACTCATGACACTTCCCATCGCAAGGATAACGGTGAAAACTCGCTATGTGGAAGGAGAAATCAGAGCAGCAGTGATAGATGAACCAATCTACCCTCTGATATTGGGGTGTAGATACGTCTTCTTGGGGAATCCCGAGAAACCTGTGATCATGGCGACAGTGCAGACCAGGTCACAGAAGAAGGAGGAAGAAGGTGAACCTATAAATGCTCATCCAGAGGAGATGAGGAAGGCGCAGGCTGAGGATAGGACACTCAAGCCATGTTTTAAAAAATTGCCCAAATGCCACACACCTCCGAGCAAGGGGGAATATTTCATGAAGAACAAACTCTTATACAGGAAGGCCGGAACTGGAACAAATGGTCATAACCAGCTGGTTCTTCCCACTTCATATAGAGATAAAGTGATGGAACTCGGGCATGCGATTCCCTTCAGTGGTCACATGGGGATCAGCGCCACAGGACAGCGTATAGCTTGTCATTACTTCTGGCCAGGGATAACGGAGGATATAAAAAGATATGTCAAATCCTGCCCAGAATGTCAAAGGGTAGCTCCAAAGCACTGGACTGCTCCTGCAACTCTAGGGGAAATGCCCATAGTGGGAACACCTTTTGAGAGGGTTGCAGTGGATATTGTAGGACCTCTCACTCGGACCAAGAGGAGGAACAGTTACATCCTTACTCTGGTGGACACTTGTTCTATGTGGGGAGAGGCGGTAGCCCTGCCATCAATTGATTCAAAACATGTAGCAGAGGCACTACTTACAATATTTACCCGATTAGGATTCCCGCATCAAATCTTGACGGATAATGGTTCTCAGTTCAAGGGGAAACTAACGGAAGAAGTTTTTAAACTATTTCAAGCCAGACACTTTCATTGTAGTCCGTACCATCCACAAGGGAACGGCCAGGTAGAGAGGTTCAACGGGACTCTCATTTCTATCCTGAGAAAGCTGGCACACGAAAAACCGGATCTGTGGGATCAATTCCTGCCCGCCGCATTGTTTGCTTACCGGGAGGTACCACATAGTTCAACCGGGATGGCTCCCGCAACTCTGCTATTTGGGAGGCCAATAAAAGGTCCATTAGAAGCCCTATTAAGGACCTGGACAGATGAGAAGGCGGAAGAGACTGTTACCTCATCGTATCAATACGTGAACGAACTGACCACTCGTTTGAAAGCTGGATGGAAACTGGCAAATGATAATTTGAAGCAAGCCAGGAAGAAACATGCAGCATATTTTAATAGGAAGGCAAAGGACAGGGAACTGGCAGTCGGAGAGAAGGTGCTGCTTCTACTACCCGGAAGCCAGAATAAATTACAAATTGGTTGGCAAGGTCCATATACGGTTCTAGAGAAGGTGTCTAGAACAAACTATAAAATTGACAAAAAGGGGAAGGAAAAAGTTTATCATGTAAACCTGTTAAAGAAGTATCTGGACAGACCACTCCAGGAAAGCACCCCCTTATTGACCTTGGCTATTGCAACCCAGATGCAAAAAGAACCACTCACCTCACATGAATACCCATTACATCCTTGTGAAACCGCAGCACAGGTAAAAGTCAGTAAGCACCTGACTAAAAACCAGAGGGAGAGAGTTCAACAGGTTCTGGAGGAACATACAGATGTATTAACAGATAAACCAGGCCATACAAATTTGCTACAGTATGACATGAAACTGGTAGACTCAAACCCAATCTGTATGAGAGCCTATTCTATTCCGTTCGCGAAGGAGAAGGCATTGAAGGAAGAAATAGAGTATTTGTTGAAGGAGGGGATTATTTCGCACAGTGAATCATCTTTTAGTTCTAGTGTCGTTTTGTTGAGAAAACCGTCTGGGGAACACAGACTGTGCATAGATTACAGGAAACTGAATGCTGTCACAGAAGGACAAGTGGATCCATTACCAGACACAAAACAGTTATTTGCCAGACTGAACAAGGCAAAATACTTTTCAAAAGTGGATCTTAGTAAAGGCTATTACCAGATCCCAGTGAAGCCTGAAGTGAGACCTTATTTGGCTTTTAGCACTTCGGATGGACATTATGAATTCAATATGCTACCATTCGGACTGAAAAATGCTCCGAGTGTGTTTTCAAGGATGATGCGCAAATTGTTGGATCCCCTGAATAACCCATGTATCACAAATTTCATGGATGATATTCTCGTCGCCACCGAGACATTTGAAGAACACATTGAAGCTCTGGAGATGTTGTTTGATAGACTTCGGGAGGCGAACTTAACTGCTAGGCCAACAAAATGTTGTATTGGATGCAAAGAGTTGGAATTCTTGGGACACACTGTATATCAGGGTAATATGACCCCTGATCCTAAGAATTTGGAAAAACTGCAGAGAGCACCTAGGCCGCAAACAAAAAAGGACGTGCGATCATTTGTGTCGTTATGCGGATTTTATCAGAAATACATCAAGAATTTTAACGCTATTTGTGCTCCTCTGACTGATCTGACTCGCAAGGGACTTCCAGATAAAATTATTTGGACTGCACAATGTGAACTAGCGTTCCAAGAGTTAAAAGAAAAAACTCACTAGCAAGCCTATTCTCAAACTGCCTGATTTGACACAGGACTTTGTCTTAAGAACCGATGCAAGTAATGTAGGACTCGGAGGGGCTTTGTTGCAAAGATCATCTTCACCTGATGGGGAACTGAAACCAGTCGCTTATGCAAGCCGCAAATTGAATAAGGCGGAACAAGGATACTCCACAAGCGAAAAAGAATGTTTAGCGTTAATCTGGGCAATAAAGAAGTTTCAAATCTATCTGTATGGTAGGACTTTTGTGGTGGAGACGGACCATCAGCCTCTCGTATTTTTTATCTCAGGCTAAGCATGAAAACGCAAGATTGCTGAGGTGGTCTTTATTGCTTCAACCTTATCAGTTCAGTATCCAATATATCCCAGGCAAATTGAATGTCGGTGCAGATTTCCTCAGTCGGCACCCCTGTGATCAAAATTAGAGTAGCGGCAGACGTGAGGAGTAATTTTACCTATGTGTATCGCTGGTGTTGGAACTTGCCATAGGCATGTTTTCAAGTGGGGAGATGTGTAGTGAAATTGACAGAGATACAACGGTAAAATACCTCCAAGGATAACATATAAGGATAAAAAAAAAAACATAATGCGTAGGCTGCTGATGTACATGATCGCCCAGACCGCGGGTCATCACCCTCCATAAAAATTGACTCGCTAGACAGGAGGGGAACGGCGGATAAAAAGGAAAAAAATATGACTGGAAAGATTGCGTGAGACTAGAAAGGCTAAGGAGACGCAATTGGGGGGGGGGGGGGGAGCGGGGCGGAGAAAAGTCACGTTTCCCAAGTTGACATAAAAAGTAAGCAACTCGACAGAAGGGACCATAGATATGTTACGCCACAGTCATTTATTGGACGCTTTTGCAATACCAAGCCCTTGATTTGAATTCAGCGGCTAAAACGCAGATGTTTGGAATATTACAAAATTTAAAAAGTACTTTTTTCTTAATATTAATGTTAGGAATATAAAAATTAGCTGGCCGGATGGCCCATTCTGAGCAGTGAACTAATATGTTCTTAATTTTACAGACGGATAGATAATATTGAAGATAATGACAAAAGACAGTGTTGTTCACATCATCGACAGACTGTATTGAATCTAAAAGTGTCGCTAATTGCACAAAAAAAAACACGACCTCGAGACGCAGGTGTTCAAATCTACTTAGTATGGAAGAGAAGGGATATTTGTGGTGGCTGTGTCTAAAAATAACTTTTAACGACAAAAATTTGGAGGGGAGAGAAAGGTTGGTTCAAAAATCAAGTACATTTTTGTAGAAACGCAAGTAGAGACGGACAGACTAACAGATAAACATCCATACTTGACTGAAGCATGACTGAAATGACTTTAGTGTAGGAAATTTGAAATTCAAAAAAACCTAGGCAGTGATTGGCCACAGACAAGCATATTGTCGGCGCTTAGACGCGGATTTGGGGTCATTTCTCAATAGTTGTTCAGTGATAGACACAGATTTTAAAGTGTGGTGATTTCCATATGAAAGAAAGTGAAAGAAGTTTAGGGACGCCATACTATAGCCAGCAGCTCAGCTGAGTTTTGCTAGCAATTCTGTGTTATTTATTCATAATCTGGTAAGATTGAAATTATTTCTTTATATATTTTGAATATTGTTTCATGTTTGAGTGATTTGATACTGCCATATCGAAATCTAGCCTTACAAACAAGTAGGGATTTGCTCTAGACCCCCCGCCCAAGTCAGGGTCTAGGGACCAACAATATACATAAACTCCAGCAAGGGTTAGGCAAGACAGATCAAGTGTTGAGAATAATGAAACATATTACCTATCCTCTTTTAGGGCAGAAAACTAATAAATATTTTTCAGAATCTATAGTCTGGGAGGATCTATCTGATGTAAAACCACCATGGTAAATGTGCTGTTTGGTCAGAGAGATCTGACCTGTCTGTATGATGTGGTTGTTGTGTCAGTGTTGTGTCCAGACGTGGGTAGAGAATAGATTTTGACACATGGCCCATACTTTGATTGCAGAGCTGTGAGTTTCTGTTGTCAACAAAGCAGTGTCTATTCAGTTGGTGACTTTACTCGAGTGTATCTGTGCAGTACTTGTGACAGAGACCACCATTATTGCCCGCCAGCACGGAGAGGTGGGACCACCTGATTTCAGCACCAGAGCTACAACTACAAGATGAGTGAGCCTCTGGTCTGCTGGACATTCACCAACGCTTTGTAGTTACTAATATCCCCATAAAAATTCCCACCATTTTCTGGACACTGTGTAGTCAATATAGACAGGTGTGATGAGGCCACCCCAACAGCACAAACATTAACTATCCTCCCAAGTAGATGACTACTAGAACATTTTAATAAAACTAACTAGTATAGTACATATATATGTACACTATTGCATTTATGATATAATATTCCATGCATTTCTTTCATAATCTCTAAATCCTTTTAAGTTCTGGTCAACCTAAAAAATTGATCCAGAACAAAATAAATGTAATATAATTTTATCAAAAAATTTTACACACGTGAGTTAGTTCAGTGTATTTTAACATTTATTAATATTATTAGTCTTGTTAATTATCTGTGGGTATATCTATAACCTATTACACCACACTACATATCATAACCCTAGACACTTTACGTAGCCACATTCATTTAAAAAAAAATTAAGTGTGAGGTCGTAGTGGTAGCAAGAAAGGCCTTCTGACAATTCTCAACTACATTTTATCTCAGGAGCCTTCACAGCTGGCCTCATACAATTACATTTAGTAATATCACCATCATACAATACCATCAACACCACTACAGTGTGCGTCCTTTCAGTTTACGATCCGCTCTTTATAAGACTCTGGCGGACGTATCGGAGAGCACTGACGTCACAGCCTATACTCCGGCTGAAATTTTTTTCCTGAGGCAGCGATTTCACATGATTTGTGCGTTGTCTGAAACTTTCCCTTGTTCATCCTCGGCTTATATATTATCCATACTGTTCCCTCCTATCTTGTTTTATACAGCCGATATATTTCTATCTTCCTATCCATGTACTTTCACAATCTGTTACTTGTTGATTTAAATATTTAGAACAGAAGTGGGTTTATAGGCTTTCAGCTTAACTGTGAACAGCCGTAATACGCATTGTTCTCCGTAACTGATAACTGCCTACAGTTTTTCCTTACATACAGTTATGACCAATCCTCTCCTGGAATAAAAGGTGAAATCCTTTTCACAATAATTCCATTATGCTCCTATTTATCATTGCCGATTGCCGAGGTCTCCTCGACATTTTGTCGATACATCGCCATTTTGTAAGCGGCCGGCCCTGTGACAATCGATCGGTGAATGGTCTGTAAACTACACGAAGCCACGTTTGCAATGCATTGGAACCAATTTTGCGACATTGCTCCCCCATATTTTAGGCTGGATAATATCTAGCTTAACTATTGGGTACAATACAGTTGCAAATCGACCATTCCGAGATCAGTTTTCCTTCCGTTTATCCTGCTCTAGCTCTGTGGGATGGCGACTGAGAAAATCTGCGCCCACATTCTGTTTTCCAGGAATATATTCAATAGTGAAGGAATATGGCTGAATTAATAATGGCCATCTTAGTAGGCGACTATTAGCATGACGTGATGAGGCTAGAAATGACAGGGGTTGATGATCACACTGGACCACAAATGGCTCTCCATACAAATAGGGTTGAAACTTATTGATGGCCCACACCAATGCTAAACATTCTCTCTCTATAGTAGAGTAATTTCTTTCTGCATCGTTCAACTTGCGGCTGGCATATACAACCGGAAAAAGTTCCTCAGTCTAGGTCTGAGACTTTTGCAAAAGCGATGCACCAATTCCTAGATCGCTGGCATCCGTCCGTACTATAAACTCTTGCGTCATATCCGGCAACTTCAGAATAGGCATACTAGTGAGTTTATGCTTCAATTCTGAATATACCTGCTCACACTCTGCTGTCCACTTTATTGTGTCAGGTTTTCCTTTCTTTGTCAGATCCGTCAAAGGTGCACATAAGGTGTTGAAGTCTTTGATGTATTTTTGATAGAATCCACCTAATGATACAAACGACCTCACATCTTTTTTTGTCTGTGGTCTAGGTGCATTCCTTAACTTTTCTATATTTTTGGGATCAGGAGGCATGTTTCCCTGACAAATTGTATGTCCCAAAAATTATAATTCCTGACATCCAATTACACACTTTATTGGACGAGCAGTCAAACCTGCCTCTCTGAGTCTATCCAGTAACAGTGATAGGGACTGTAGATGACCCTCGAACGTGTCAGTGGCAATGAGAATGTCATCCATAAAGTTGGTGATGGCTGAGTTTTTCAAGGGCTCCAGCAATTTCCTCATCATCCTTGAAAATACGCTTGGTGCGTTTTTCAACCCGAATGGTAGCACATTAAATTCGTAGTGTACATCCGAAGTGCTAAAAGCGAGCATGTGTCGGATCTCGGGTTTGACATTAATCTGGTAATATCCCTTACTTAAGTCGACCTTAGAGAAATATTTCGCTTTACTGAGCGTCGAGAACAGCTGATTGGTATCCGGTAATGGATCAGCTTGGGTTTCAGTGATCGCATTTAAATTTCCGGTAATCGATACAGAGTCTGTGTTCTCCACTTGGTTTTCTCAACAGTACAACACTTGAACTATAAGGTGATTCTGACTTGGAGATGATTTGTTCTTGCAACAAATAATCAATTTCCTCCTTCAATGCCTGTGCCTTGGCATATGGTATAGGGTAGGTCTTCATGCAGATCGGGGTTGGATCGATGACCTGTAGTAAAATCTGTGAGAACAAACGCTAAATTCCATGGAATTGTACTCCCAGTGCTAATATAAAGAACCAGCCCGTGTGTTAGGCTTAGACGCTTCGACTATACCAGTCGGGAAATCTAACGTATGCAGTAGTAATGCTTATACATGATCTCGCCGGCAAGGCTACTAGATTTTGCTTTGCAAGCTGTGACCTCGAAACTAAATATTTTCTTGTGCCAGAACTGCGATACCATGACTGGCGTTTGAATTAACGAAGATTTTAACATTAACGCCATGTAATTGTAGCAATTCGGACATTTTCAGTAGTGTAAAAGAGGAACTGCAGTAACATTTAACGCAAAATATTACAAAAAGCCGAGCCGACCCCTCTTCACTCTACACGCGTTAGTGGCGGATAATCACTCTGCTGGCTTTGTCTCCGATATATACACACACGCAAGTTGTTAAAATGTTGTTACGTAGCGCCGTTCGGTCTGCATGCATACGGTAGTTTAAAAATAAAAGGAAAAATGCAATTAACGTGAGATGTTTTTTAATATCTATTTTATAACGCAAGGGCAACAACTGCTTGAAATTTATAGTCACTTTTCTCGGTAAGCATTTGTCTTCTCGCGTTGGTATCGAATGCAGTTAAGTTTGAGCTGTGGTCATTTTGCGCTGGACTGCGCATGACTTGTCTTGCTTCTTGGTCGATCGGTTTCCGCCCACCACTAGTGGATTGAGCGATTTGGAATGGCGAAAGAGATGCCTCGTTGAAGAGGGGATCTCCGCTTTTTTTTTGTTCTGTCAGGGATGTGTAGTCCTCTTATGGATATTTCGTTTATTCGAGATAATACCTCTAGTGTATTTGCACATGCCGGGAGGCATAATATTTCTGTGTATTTCCGGAAGGCAAGGTAAATTAACATTTTCATTAACTCTATCGATTTTTGGTCGTGAACGATTTCTGGTTCATAGCCTGTCTTCGAAAGTCGTCGTCACGAGATGTTTTCCTAGCTCACATGTCGCTGTATTGTACTGCATCGGTTGATGCAGGTACCAAGGACCATTACTTGCTACTTTGTTAAATGAACTAGGTTTGGAAAACCTTTATTATCTAGAGGATATTTTTGAGGACATTATTTATACTTCGGCAGACGTGTCTGTCTTGCTGAAGTCAAACTAAGGAGAGTGAACTGATCTCATACATCTGGTTATCTCCTGGCTGTTATAGAAAAGGATGGAGTTTTTCACCTGACTACATTTACAGCACTTTGAAATATAACATGCATCTGACTCATCATTGTAATGCTGTCTACCGTCTATTGCTGTATTGAATGTTGCTGTGATAATGACTGTTTGATGTGCCTACATATTCACGTAACCATTTTGTCACTGTGGCGTCCACAATAAATAATGAAGAAAAACGTCAACGGCTGTTACAAGAATCATTGACTTTATACGTCGTGAGTTTACTGACGTCCTATGTGGATTGCCCTGTTATTTTTGTATGAACATTGTTTTGACTGAACACATCTGCACACCACACAAAACCAGACATGCGGATACCATCCATCATCATCATATGGCATCACGCATCATTTGGTGGCCATAAGCTGGTTTGATTCTGGTACCAGCAAACACGGGGTCCCTTACCCACTTCATTTTCAACAAGAATTCATCAGCATCCTTCAAGAAATTAACATTCTTCAATACAGTCAACATCTTCAAAATTTTCAAAGTACTCGGCGTTGCCCGGTAAAAGTCAAAATTTCAACTTTTTGACGGAAACAAGAATTTGACAGTACCCGGCGTTGTTACATGTTGCCGGATAACTCGGACTGCTGTTATCTTTTACGCAAGTCAAGCAAGTTGCTGCTGTCAAGGTTCCAGTGCTGTCGTTTTTGTGAAGGTCAAGTGCCGGTTGAAACGGGTTGTTTTCTGAAGAAGGCCAAGTACCGATTTCCATCAACTTACTTTTGGATTAGAAGGTCAAGTGCCGAAACAACTCAACACACAGTATTTCAGAAGCTCTTGTACCATCGTGTTAGCAGTGGAAGCAGTTCAGATGTGCCATCATCGTTGGAGCTTCGCTCTTTAGGACGTTGATTGACATCCGTTTTTTCTGCTGTTCTACGATTGGAAGCCTATAAGTTAAGTGGCCTGTTTGTATGTAAACTGTGCCCTTATACTTCTGCTGAGTCTTCTGTGTATCATCTCATTCTATATGTTATATGTTTATATGTTATTCGTATATTTATATGTTTATATTTCAGCGGGTTCTCGGTTGGGTGGTGTCTCCGTTAGATTATGCCACGTCATAGAGGTCGTCTATTGTGAGCGTTTTCTGTAAGGTTTGCAAATTTCCAATACTGGAATTTGCTAAGCGACTTCTGTTGCTATTTATGTTAGCTGTGATGACATGTTTTAATATTGTTTTCGTTATTATTTCGCATTCTTTAGTTTTGTTTTGATTTGTTTGTATTTGTTAGCCTACTCTTGTCTATAATTTAGTTTCATACAACATTTTTGTTTATACACTGTGGTGTCATGTATTTTGTTTAATTCTATCGCAGATATCGTCACATTTTTTGTGATATTTCATTAATTTCTGCTTTATTTTTAGTTGATTTCTGCGAACGTTTTTGTATTGTTGCTGATCTTTGTTATTGTTTACATTGTTATTGTTTACATTGTTTGTATTGTTTACATTTTCAATGTTTACATTCTGCATGTGTTTACATAGTCATTGTTTACAGTTATAGTAATTAGTTAATGGGCTATGCTAATGCACTGTTACTACTACACTGATGATAAATGAATGATGAATAGTGTCGTGCACTATTGAATGAGAAGTGCACTTATGATCAAGAATTGATTGTTGATATTTCATATACAAGTTCTTTGATTGGAGACTTGTTTCCCACAGAGACTGGGATAATATAAGGTGATGTGAATATACAAGTGCTTAATTAAGACTTGTTACACTTAGGTTTGAAATAAATTAGTTAATTATTTCAGGTTTTGGACTTATATATTACTCATCATGTCTACATTTGAGCACTTTATTGAGCAGGGTAAATTGCTTGGGAAGACTGGTGATAAGTTAGAAGAATTTGCAACTGCTCGATATGATAAAGCAATGGAAGCTGAACAAAAGAAACTGCATATGGAAGCTGAACAAAAGAAACTGCAGATGCAGGTGGATGAAAAAAGATTCCAAATGGAAATGGAAAAACAAAAAAGGGAATCAGAAGCTGAGGAAAGAAAACTCCAGCTACAGCTAGAAGCTGAAAGACTTCAAAAAGAGGCTGAGAATAAAAGACTTGAAAAAGAGGCTGAGAATAAAAGACTTGAAAAAGAGGCTGAAAATAAAAGACTTGAAAAAGAAGCTGAAAATGAAAGACTTCAAAAAGAGGCTCAGGCTGAGGAAAGAAGATTACGAGAGAGTCTGATGAGAGGAAAGAGAAAGCAAAAATGGAACATGAAGAAAAGGTCTTAGCTTTAGAGTTGGAAAAATTGAAATTGACAAGCATGAGTAATGGTAATGATTCAAACAAGGGTTCATCTTCTGGTAAGGCTAATAATGATACTTTTAAGATTAAGTTACCAACATTTAGTCCTTCCAGTGATGACATAATGTTCTATCTGGACAGATTTGAACAAGCATGTACAGCTCATAACATAGACAAAAGAAAAAATAGTCATCAGATATCAGGGAAACTGACAGGAAAAACTCTAAGAAAAATAAATATGATGGATGAACCTCACAACAACAATTATGAGGTTGTCAGGGCCGCTTTGTTAAAGAAATATCAGCTTAACGAAGACGGCTATCGTCTACAATTTAAAAACATGTTACCTGAAAATGGAGTTGAATTCTCCGAGTTTATTGCAAGAATACGCATTACTTTCTCACGATGGGTTGAACTATCTAAGACGGAAAAAACTTATGAAGGACTTATGGACTTAATACTTAGAGACAAAGTCATGTCGTCTGTCAATGAGTCTTTCCTTGCTTTCCTTCATGAACGTAAACCTAAAACAATAAAAGAAATGGAAGATTTCTGTTGCCAATACGTAACTGCGCACCCACACATAACCATGGGTAACTCTAAGGTGAAAGAAGGTTTACCAGTTGCTTCGGCAGCTCCGTATGGCCAAAACTTTGCTCGTAGATTCCAACAAAATTTTGATAGAAAGAGTAGCGGTAATTTCTGTCAAAATCATGGAAACCAATTTCATGGTGATTCTTCTTCGAAGAATTGGAGACAACCTGATAGTGGTCGTTACTATCACCCTAATAATTATAGGCATTTCAAAAGAGGATATGGTAATAGAGGTTATTCCTGCCGAAGACCTCAGAACCAAACAAATAGATGTTCGCATCAATGTGAACATGATAGTAATCGTGGAAACTGGAATTCGAACCAGGATAACAATTACAATAGAGACAATAATAACTGCAGAGATAATAATAACTCTGATAACTTCAGAGGTAATAATAGTCGGGGTAGATCTCAACACAAAAAAAAGAGATATCAGCAGGCTAATGCTGTACAACAGGAAACTGAGGGAGCCTGTAATCATGTTGTTGATAGTAAAAACTTTGACGCTGTCACTGGTTCTGCTTTTGACTTTGAGAGAGCAAACAAATGCCCCAAATGCAGTACTTTATTCGAACCGGGTACCATAACTACTTTGAGTTGTGGTCACCCACTTCCCGCTCTTCCTGCTGCTGTTGCGCATGACGGGAGGGGTTCTTTAATCCTACATAAGGGTCTTGTTAATGATACTCCGGTCTCACTACTTTTCGATTCCGGATGCACCACTATTGGTGTTAGACAATCGCTTGTAGATCCATCTTGTGCTACAGGAAGGGTTATTAAATGTGACACATTTGGCGGCACTCTAGAAAAATATCCTACTGCTGTAATTCGCATTGCCACTCCTTTCTTTACTAGAGATGTGCATGCTTGTCTCTTACCTAATCCTATTGCGGACCTTATTATTGGTCGTATTCACGGAGTTAGGGAGTGTACCCCACAGCAGATTGCTGCTTGGGAAGATAATAACATGCAAGCTACAAATGCAGTAGTTACAAGAGCACAAGCTCTACAAACACCCGAAACTTCACTGAATAGTGATAATGAAGTTGATAGCCAAGATAGTCACTTAGTAATCACTCGTGACTCTTTCATAAAATTGCAAGAAGAAGATCCTTCTTTAAAAAAATTCTTCGTTCTTGCGAAGAAAGGTGATCCGAATCAGGATACAAATAGAAAATCTTGGATTGCAATGAGAAACGGCGTACTTGTACGTATGGTACAAGATTCGACTACGTCGGCACATTCGCAAATTCTTGTTCCCAAGAGCATGAGAGTCCAAATATTACAACATGCTCATGACTCGCAATGTGCTGGACATATGGGTTTTGCCCGTACGAAGTCGAGAGTCCTTGCGGCTTTCTTTTGGCCTTTTGTCAATAAGGACATTCGTATTTACTGCCGATCATGCAAGGTATGTCAGGAGGTCAAATCTAGAGGACCACGACATGCTGCGCCTATCCAGGCTGCTGACATTCCTATTCGGCCGTTTCAGAAAATGGCCATAGATATTATTGGCCCTTTTAAGGTCAAGTCGGCCAGAGGACATCAGTTTATCCTTACATGTGTCGATATGTGCACACGTTGGCCAGAGGCTATTCTCTTAAGAGCATATCTACTACAGATATCGCAGATGCTCTTTGGTTGATATTTTCTCGCTTGGGGTTCCCCAGAGAAATATTGTCAGACCATGGCACTCAACTCATATCTGACACTATGTCACAGGTAATGTCTACCTTACATATTGAACGATCCCTCAGTAGTATCTACCATCCTATGTCTAATGGGTTAGTTGAGCGTCTGAATAGAACGCTCAAGACTTTGCTTGGTAAGATAACTGAAGATCATCCTCAAGATTGGGACAGGGTTTTACCCGCGGCTCTCTTTGCCTATAGAGAAGTCCCTAATGAACACACAGGATTTTCTCCTTTCGAACTTGTCTTTGGCGCGCGTCCACGCGGCCCTATGTCTTTATTACACGATCTCATCACTGCCGATGATATTAGCGATGAAACTCAATCCTCATATGAGTATGTCATTGCTCTTAGACAAAAGATCATTGAGGCATGTAAGCTAGCAACTGCTTCATCAGAAATTGCTAAAGAGAAGGCAAGGCAGTTTGCTAACAAGAATAGATGTCTACGACAACTTTGTCCAGGTGACAAAGCATTCGTCCTACTCCCCAGTAGGGAAAATAGACTTCTTATTGCATGGAAAGGTCCGTATGCAATAGTCTCTCGGATTTCCGATGTTGACTATGTGGTCGATATTGATGGAAAGCATAAAACTTTCCACATAAACATGCTTTCGGAATTTCACGAACGTCCGGACTATTTGCTGCCTATTTTCCAGGCAACGGATGATGCTCCTGCACCTCACGGTCATTATTCATCCCTGTCTGTCATTCAGGATGAGGAAGCTACCTTCTCTGATGTCAACCTTCCCCTTCCAGTGGTTCCATTACATTCCACGGAATCTTGGAAAAAACGTTTCTGTTTCTCCTAATCTTTCTGGTGACGAACATCGACAAGTCTCGTCGATGTTACAAACATTTCAGGATGTTCTCACTGACATTCCTGGACACACAGATGTCATAGAACATGACATAATTCTTACCGACAATAATCCAATTAGGGTTAGGCCGTATCCTATTCCTATACACTTTCAGTCGCAAGTGGAAAAGGAATTGGATGAAATGATTCAATTAAATATAATTGAACCATCGACTTCACCATATTCTTCTTCCATGGTTATTGTCCGGAAGAAGGATAAGAACATACGAATTTGTGTTGATTATCGCAAATTGAATCAGGTCACAAAGTTCGACGCTGAACCGATGCCTTTGTTAGAAGATCTACTGATTAGACTTTCTAATTCTAGATTCTTCACTAAACTTGACTTGTCTAAAGGTTATTGGCAAGTGCCTTTAGCAGAGCATGCCAAACCTCTTACTGCTTTTTCTACACCTAGGGGTCTATTTCAATGGAATGTTATGCCTTTTGGTCTCATGAACGCCCCTGCCACTTTCGTTCGCATGATGCGTCGAATTCTGTCACATCGTTCGGATGTCATCGCATACTTAGATGACATCTGTCTCTTCAGTGATACCTGGGAAGATCACTATTTAGGGTTATATGACTTACTGTCCACTCTACGTGAGAATAATTTGACAGCGAAACCTTCTAAAGCTTTTGTTGGTTTTGGTGAAATCTCTTTCCTGGGTCATCGTGTTGGTCATGGTCTCTTGAAGACAGAAGACCACAATACTTCCAAAATACTGAACATCTCTGTTCCTAAAACGAAGAAACAAGTTAGGAGTCTCTTAGGTTTAATTCAATTTTATGGGAGATTTATTCCAAATTTATCTTCGATCATGGCACCTCTATCAACATTGTTGAAGAAAGGTTCGCCTAATCTGGTCCGTTGGTCTGAAGAATGCCCCAATCTTCACTAGACCAAATCAAGAATATATTTTCTTCTCCTCCCATCTTAAGATTACCTACTCTTGATAGGACTTTTGTTCTTCGGAGTGATGCTTCATCCACTGGGATTGGAGCAGCACTGATGCAAGAATATGCAAATACTCTGCATCCTGTTATGTACATTTCTAGAAAACTAAATGCGGCAGAGAGGAACTACTCGGTTTTAGACCGTGAGTTGTTAGCGATGGTTTGGTCAATTCTAAAAACTACAAAGATTCCTCCTGGGCGCACATTTCATTCTAGAGACTGATCAGAAAGCACTTACAGCTATTCAGACTAAGAATTTGAAGAGTTAGAGATACACTCGATATGCTATAGCTCTTCAACCTTTTCACTTCACGGTACGAGCTATCCGTGGTGCGGATAATGTGATGGCTGACATTTTGTCTAGATGCCCACATGACTCCAACTAATACTTCTGTCCTATATTTCCATATATTACAGAGTCATAACACACCTATATTTCTACAATAGATTAGCACATCTGTACTTACTTTATATGTACACACTATCGTGCTTTGTTGTCATCTTCTTCTGTTCGTTTTTTAAGATGATAGAGGAGGACTGAGTAGTTAATATAAGGGCCGTTAGTTTACTAAACAGCCACAATTATTAATAATGTATTGCACCTTATTAAGCATATTAGTTATTAATTAGCATTATATTGCTTGTACTTTCTCAGAATGTCATTGTTGAGCTGAGGACTTACCTTACTAGTATCAAGCATGACGAGTTCTTGATTGTGTACTTACCCTCGGAATACCAGAGCATATGTCCTGGATCGTCATGTAGTTTAACTTTACTATGTACTTATGTCATTACATGTCAAAGAATGTACTATTTAAATTTTCCTATTGTTTGGCAATTTAATTAATTATCAGCGCATAATTCGTGCGTTTTGAGCCGCTTATCGCATGCTCTTTGATATTGAAAAAAAAATATGTTCCACATTTTTTTTTTTATCGGGAGGAGGTGGTGATATGTTGCGTGATAAATTCTCGCAACATCGTTTTATTTCAATATCTATTTTATAACGCAAGGGCAACAACTGCTTGAAATTTATAGTCACTTTTCTCGGTAAGCATTTGTCTTCTCGCGTTGGTATCGAATGCAGTTAAGTTTGAGCTGTGGTCATTTTGCGCTGGACTGCGCATGACTTGTCTTGCTTCTTGGTCGATCGGTTTCCGCCCACCACTAGTGGAGTGAGCGATTTGGAATGGCGAAAGAGATGCCTCGTTGAAGAGGGGATCTCCGCTTTTTTTTGTTCTGTCAGGGATGTGTAGTCCTCTTATGGATATTTCGTTTATTCGAGATAATACCTCTAGTGTATTTGCACATGCCGGGAGGCATAATATTTCTGTGTATTTCCGGAAGGCAAGGTAAATTAACATTTTCATTAACTCTATCGATTTTTGGTCGTGAACGATTTCTGGTTCATAGCCTGTCTTCGAAAGTCGTCGTCACGAGGTGTTTTCCTAGCTCACATGTCGCTGCATTGTATTGCATCGGTTGATGCAGGTACCAAGGACCATTACTTGCTACTTTGTTAAATGAACTAGGTTTGGAAAACCTTTATTATCTAGAGGATATTTTTGAGGACATTATTTATACTTCGGCAGACGTGTCTGTCTTGCTGAAGTCAGACTAAGGAGAGTGAACTGATCTCATATATCTGGTTATCTCCTGGCTGTTATAGAAAAGGATGGAGTTTTTCACCTGACTACATTTACAGCACTTTGAAATATAACATGCATCTGACTCATCATTGTAATGCTGTCTACCGTCTATTGCTGTATTGAATGTTGCTGTGATAATGACTGTTTGATGTGCCTACATATTCGCGTAACCATTTTGTCACTGTGGCGTCCACAATAAATAATGAAGAAAAACGTCAACGGCTGTTACAAGAATCATTGACTTTATACGTCGTGAGTTTACTGACGTCCTATGTGGATTGCCCTGTTATTTTTGTATGAACATTGTTTTGACTGAACACATCTGCACACCACACAAAACCAGACATGCGGATACCATCCACCATCATATGGCATCACGCATCATTCGTGTTTACAAATTTAAATTGAATAGGAGAGGAAATGTTTTATTTGAAGCATTGTAGGAAATAAAACGATACTAGGCATTAGAAAGACATATAAGAATAAATATGTACTGACTGGGTAATAGATAACAGCAGGATTAATAAGTATGTATGAGTATTTAAAACTATTAAGAAATAAAGAAGTTGGACAGAAGACAGAGAGACAGATGGACTTGAAAATCTTTCTCAGTTTCGCCCGTAGGTGGGGTTAAAGGGGAAGGAGTCCTTATTTTGAATATTTGAGGTCAGTTTTATTTCAAAAGAAACGCTATTCACTAAACAGTCTCTGATTGGCTGTAGTATAATAGACTAACGGTTGTATAAAACCAATTAGTATTGAGTATAGGGGGCCACTAGATGAAAAATTTCTTACACTAAAGACGTAGTTGTTATAGACAAGGCAAGAGTACTGTCTTGTTTGCTAATTCTGCACTAGCAGCGATCTGGATTTGTTACCATATATCGCAATATTCAACTAATTGGTGTTTAAAATTTCTTTGATTGCGGTAAGAATGAAAACCTTTATATTAACATTTATATTGTCATTTTTATCATGCATGCATTATCGACTCTATATGAACCTAAAAGGGGAAACATTTATCTAGAGGGAAGCCAACATCAAACTCTGTGTTGTTTCACAGCGTTGTTAGGAACTGTATTAACCTGGTGTAGAAAAGCCAGGCAGGCTTTCTGCCATATGGGGAGAAAAGAAAATTAAATATTTATGATGGAAAAAAAGTTGTGTTAGGACATAAGACCAGGCAGACCACTGGCCGTCTTCTTCAGCAAGTCACCGTGATTGTACATGACTTGATAGTATTAATGTAAAATGTTTCCTTTATCAAGGAAAATGTCAAACGGTGGTTTGAAAGTTATTTATCCAGAAGGGGGTACCAACCAAATTGAGAACGTTAACTAATTGTTTAGTTACCATACTGATGTCTGATGATATTGAACATGTTAAAGTAGGGAAAGAGAGAGATTATTAGATGCTGAGTGGGACACATTTGTATTGTTCCTGAGTTTCATCTACGAGTGAAAGTGAGCCCAGGTGATCTAAAACCTGTCCTTAAGTTCTGCAGTGAGGCCTAACTACTGAGTGCCTACACAGTGATTTACCTATAGAAGCAGAATCGTGTCTTGGCAGTGGATGCTGGCGTTTTATACATAATTTAAACAGCCTGTTTCCAGAAACCTCAGATAAGACTTGTCTGGGAAATTGATATCACAAACAATCCACTCTCTCAGTTTTTCACAAAAGATAGTGTATCAGACAGTGAGGAACAAAAACGTTCAATAAACTTGTACCCTTTTCTAGGAGCAAGAAATACTTGACATTTTCCCAGCTTGAGACATATAAATAATTGTGGGATAACACCGACTCAATGACAGTTGTAAAATAATTGGTTGTAAATAATTTCATTATCATGTTGAGTTGATTATTCCTGTGTCAGAAGAATAACTAGATACAGGAAAATAAATTGTAAAAAAAAATTTGTTCAATTGAAAACTTAACCAGTGACTTGTTTAATCATTGTTTACTAGTAATAGGTGTAGTTGTTGTCCGGTTTCACACTTTATCACCTGGCATATACCCTAGACACTTGCTAGATAACATACTCACACCATTACACTTCAGTAGGGGAAATATATATCGGGTGAGGACATTGGTGGAAGCAGACAAGTTCCCTGTAACTTATCTGAATTTCATACACTTCAGGGGCTTTCACAGCTAACCTCACGCCAGATACCATTAATATAATATTTAAATCATTAATAACACCTAATCCACCACATGACCTTCATGTCATATGTCACTAAGTTGGTGCACCCCGGTTTATCGGTTAACACATCTGCATATGTTTTAGTACCTTTTTAACTTGCTCCCTCTGTTCCTGAGTTAACTGAGTACTAATTTTGACTTGTCCATATGTCTCAGTCGGTTTCAGTGGATACTCTATTGAGGTTAGTGGTTCATGCTTCATTTCAGTTGCGATGGCCAGAGTCATCATATGGGCTACCTCAGTTGATGTCCTGTTATAATATTTCTTTAACAGATTGACATGGTACACTTTTTCTTTGCCCTTCTTGTCAATTTTGTAATTAGTCCTAGATAATTTCTCTAGTACTTTATATGGACCCTGCCAACCAATCTGCAGTTTGTTGTTACTGCTGGGCAATAGAAGAAGCACTTTTTCTCCAACAGCAAGTTCCCTGTCCTTTGCTTTCTTGTTATAGTATTCAGTATGCTTCTTTCTGGCTCTGCGAAGATTGTCATTAGCCAATTTCCAGCCAGTTTTCAGTCGAGATGTCAACTCATTTACATACTGAATTGATGAGGTGACACTTTCCTCTGCCTTCTCATCTGTCCAAGTCCGCAGCAATGCTTCCAGTGGACCTTTTATAGGCCGACCAAACAACAATGTGGCCGGTGCCATTCCTGTGGAATTGTGTGGGACTTCCCGGTATGCGAATAATGCAGCGGGTAAGTATACATCCCATGTTTCAGGTTTTTCACTTGCCAGCTTCCTGAGAATAGAAATGAGCGTACCATTGAACCGCTCGACTTGACCATTTCCTTGTGGGTGATAAGGAGAGCAATGATAATGTCTGGCTTGAAATATCCTGAACACTTCTTGGGTTAGCTTTCCCTTGAACTGGGAACCATTGTCCGTCAATATTTGATGTGGGAAGCCTAACCGGGTGAATATTGTCAACAGTGCCTCTGCCACATGCTTAGAATCTATAGATGCCATGGCTACGGCCTCCGCCGAATCAGAGCATGTATCAACCAGAGTTAAGATATAACTATTCCTTCTCTTAGTCCTAGTGAGGGGTCCAACAATATCCACTGCAACTCTCTCGAATGGAGTACCCATGATTGGCATTTCTCCTAGAGTTGCTGGTGCAGTCCTATGCTTGGGGGCTACACGTTGACACTCTGGACAAGATTTCACATATCGTTTGATATCTTCCGTGATCCCTGGCCAGTAATAGTGACAAGCTATCCGTTGACTTGTGGCACCAATTCCCATGTGTCCACTAAATGGAATAGCATGTGCTAGCTCCATAACTTTCTCCCTGTATGATCTTGGCACTACCAGCTGTCCATGTCCTTGAGGTTCTGTACCAGCTTTTCTATACAGTAGTCCATTTTTCATATACAAGTCTCCTTTCTCTGGAGGGTTATGGGCCTTTGGCAATTTGCCAAAACAAGGCTTCAATGTGTCATCTTCTGTTTGAGCCTGTTTCATCTGCTCTGGCTGAGTATTGTTAGGATGTTCCTCCTCCTTTTTGGTGCTCGACCTGGTCTGGACTGCTGCCATGACAACAGGTTTTATTGGGTCACCCAAAAATACATACCTACACCCCAATATCAGCGGGTATATAGGGTCATCTAACACTGCGGCTGTGATCGCTCCTTCCACGTAGCGAGATTTCACATTGATCCTAGCTATGGGAAGTGTCATGGTTGCTGTTCCCTTAGTTGCTCCTTGTATTTCCACGGTCTCTGTGGTAAGTTGATCCGGGTGCACTAGGGTTGAACTCACGACTGAGTCAAAATCCAGGCCTGTATCATATAAGCACATGACTCGAGTACCGTTCACGGTTACGAGTTCACTCACAGGGGATGACGGAGGCTATTCAGTTCCATCATATCTGTCCTATTCCCTGTTGCTATACATGCAGCGTGATGAGGAGTTTTCCTTTTACAATCTACAGTGTTGTGGTTGCTCATCTTACAAATTTTGCACCACTTATCTCCCTGTTTGTAGGGTTTCTTTTCCTGAGTCTGAGGGTTTTTGTCCTGATTATCAAATCTTGGCTTATTTCTGTACGGTTGGTCCTTTTGGTCAAACTTGGTATTTTGTGGTGGTGGCTTACATCCTTCTACTTGCTTTCTTTTCGTTCCTACCAGTTCAGCTTGAGCTGCTTGGTATCTCTCTGCACATTTCAAAATGTCTTCCAGCCTCTCTGCTCCTTGTTCCATCAGGAATTTCCTCATTTCTTGAGGCATGGAATCTTTCACTTGCTCTAACATAACCATTTCTTTCAGATCCTCATAGGTTTTCTGATACTTACCTAAACTACTCCATTTCAACAAATACGTTTCTAGTCTAGCTGAGAACTGGTTATATGTTTCTCCAGGTAGAGGTTTAGAAGTTCTAAATTTCTTCCTATATGCCTCTGAGTTCTTTTCATAACGAATAAGTAAGGCTTGCTTTAGTATTTCATAATTTTCCTGATCTTCTTTGGGGAGTTTCAGAAACACATCATATGCAATACCTCTCAATCCCTGAGATAACTTTAAACTCCATTTTTCCTTTTCCAGTCCATATGTAGAGGCTAGCCTTTCATACCTATCCAGGTACGACTCAATTGCGTCCTCCTTTTCAACAAATGGATCTAGGTGGAATCTCATGGCTCCATTTGCCATGTTCTGAAAAGAGCTATTCTCAAAATGAGGTGAGCTATTAACATGGGTGCTAGTCCCAGCCTGAAGTTCAAGTTCAAGCTGTCTGTTTTTCAGCTTATGGTCTCTCTCTGCTTGTAACCTCCTTTCCTCTCTCTCAGCCTCTGCTTGTAATTTCTTGGCTTCTATCTCTGCTTCTAATTTCTTGGCTTCTTTCTCTGCTGCAAATTGCTGGGCTCTTTCTGCTTCCAATTTCTTTTCTTCTCTGTCCATATACTTGTCACATTCTGTCGTGACATACTGGACCAGAGCATCCCCACTCATGTTAAGATCTTTTCCCACCTGCAGTGTGGCAGACCTAAACTTGACCAAGTCAGCCATGATGTATCTGTAGTCTAGTAGGGCAAGTGATCTTACTCAACTAAATTACTACAATATAATTAACTTAATTAAAGTTAATTTCACTGACTTCACCATATATGAAACAGCTTTTTGGATCTGTACTCAATGGTACTCCTAAAAAAATTGTTTTTTCCTACTATGTTTACTCCTTCCAAAAAATTTATACCAAAGAATTTTTCTACACAGCAGACATAGAAAGTTGGCTCTGGAATATCAAAGATATCCCGCGAACGAGACCCCACTGTAGCGGGAGGTTATTAAAATTATTTATTTAGGTAAGAATAGGGTTGGTAGATGGATAACCAGGTATCTCATATGCTACCAGAATAGTATGCCAGTAAAGAGTTCTGGTCTTACAAGTAATACCCCAGTCTTAGAAATAAGCACTGGTATATTGATATCATAGGAATAGTCAGACTGTGAAAACCCTGGCCAGTTGGTAAGAAGTTGTACCAGGATTTAAGGTGTCTCCTCCCTGTGACTATCTTATGATTACTAAATGTCTAGGGGATAAATAAAATGAACATTCACTTTAACCACAAATGTAAGAAGTGAATAATTCCTCAGGTACAGTTAAAATATTTTAATATGTACACTAATATTCTATTTCTGCTAGTTGGAAAAGAGCATTAAAATATATAAAAAATATTCACACAATTACTATTATTGTCTGTTTAGACTTCAAGATCTTGAATAATAAAGTTACTGAAAACTGGAATCACTTTTACTGTATCACTGTTCTTAGTCCTCTGACTTTACACATTACTGTCATCATGTGACTGAAGTTTATAATGATTTGAATCCACTATCGCTGTTGTTTCATATATATTGGTAGTCAGTGTCATAACTGGACACTTATCTGTGACTCGTGATCCTGCTGACACGGACTGTCTGTTGTATATATATATCAGTATTGGTTGACCCAGCCTGGGGATGCCAATGACCAGTTGAAGTTCACTCGTTGGGGTCCTGCACTCTTGTGGGATTGCCTCTGATGAACAACACAGGCTTCTGATACTGGACAGTCTGGTTTGAGTTATTTCATGGAACCTGAAACATCAGTTCAGCCTTGGCTAGTATCTGGCTAGACTTGTAACTGACTAGCACAGATGTCAGACCAGTCAGTCATCAGATGTTACCGTTATACAATCATAGTAAGTAAGGACCTCATTTCAGTGATACAGAAGTATTAACATTTCAATTAATTGTAACTGACTAGCACATATGTCAGACTAGTCAGTCATCAGATGTCATAGCTATACAGTCATAGCAAATAACATCATTTCAATGATACAAGATTAGTATTTACATTCTCAGTAATAATTATCATCTGGTTTATTCCTCTCCTATACATCCTGTAATTTTTTTTATAACTTGATATTTCCAACTACATCAGGTACAAATTTAAATACTGATGCCACTCTTAGCATCTACACCAAATTAATACACAACTAGATAAAGTGAGTGACCAACTGACCAAGCGATCAAGTTGCTTTCTTCGGTAGTACAATTACATAGTTTTGGAATTGAGACCTGGCTGTGGAACACTCCAGTTTACCAGCTGTAAATGGACACTTAGTTGTGCGCTCGAACTAGGGAAGGAAAAGGCAGCGAGGAAGGAGACTGGTCACCTAACCTCGTAAAAGCGATATCTTCCATGATGAAGCTTTTAACACTTCATTTGCATATGACAATCTCTGCCATGGGACTGCCTTTCTCTTCGTAAGAGATACAGCAATTAATATGATAGACGTTATCTACATTTGACTGTGGGGTTAGTTGTGATTAATTTTTGTATAAGCAACAATCATCCACAATGCACATGTTTAGATCATACTAAAATTAACATTACATATATCAATGAATATTCTACGTGCATATATTTTGTGAAGTCTATACGAACCTGAAATAACAAAAAAAAAATTATTATACACGATAGTTTCATAATTTCGCTTACCCTCAGACTTCAGACACTTGACTGAAAAACTTCTGGCGATTCGCTCACAATTCAGATAGTATTAGCGTAGTGGCGATCTCTGCCGTCAGTATGTCTCAGACCTAATTTCAGTGTGCGTCCTTTCAGTTTACGATCCGCTCTTTATAAGACTCTGGCGGACGTATCGGAGAGCACTGACGTCACAGCCTATACTCCGGCTGAAATTTTTTTCCTGAGGCAGCGATTTCACATGATTTGTGCATTGTCTGAAACTTTCCCTTGTTCATCCTCGGCTTATATATTATCCATACTGTTCCCTCCTATCTTGTTTTATACAGCCGATATATTTCTATCTTCCTATCCATGTACTTTCACAATCTGTTACTTGTTGATTTAAATATTTAGAACAGAAGTGGGTTTATAGGCTTTCAGCTTAACTCTGAACAGCCGTAATACGCATTGTTCTCCGTAACTGATAACTTCCTACAGTTTTTCCTTACATACAGTTGTGCCCAATCCTCTCCTGGAATAAAAGGTGAAATCCTTTTCACAATAATTCCATTATGCTCCTATTTATCATTGCCGATTGCCGAGGTCTCCTCGACATTTTGTCGATACATCGCCATTTTGTAAGCGGCCGGCCCTGTGACAATCGATCGGTGAATGGTCTGTAAACTACACGAAGCCACGTTTGCAATGCATTGGAACCAATTTTGCGACACTCACAATAAATAATGGCTTGGTAGTTAAGAGAGACTGGTGACTGGACAGCGCTATTGGGATAGAAGGGAAACAACTGCTCCTTACCTAAAATGGATAAATATGAAAGCCAAGATCACGTTTAGATCTCCTGACACTATTCTGCCAAGAACTAAAGAATAACGAATCCCCAAGACAACTATTTTCTAAAACAGAAATGCAAGACAATACTGGGATAAACACTGAATCAAATTTCTCTTATTTCAGAATATAAACTCATATTAGCTGTCATGAACTTTTTGTAGTAGGACGTCCGTTACTATGCTCCGTCTGGAGCTAGATTTGTTATGTGATGCTTGAGTGGAAGTGAGTGAAGCTAAGCATGGTTGAGTTCACTCGTGGTATTACTAGCAGTTGAGTAGTGTTGCTAAGTTCACGTGTGTGACTGAGGTATTATGAGTGAGGTGGTATCGAAAGTAGAAGACTAGACAACAGAAAAAAAAACAACAGAAGTGATGGGCTTACCGGGAATCGAACCCAGGACCTTCCGAACGACACCATAGCCTAGCTAAGGGAGCGAATCGTTGCTATCCTCTCTGCCAACAAGGCACCACAAAAACAGTGCTTCCTAGACAGAGGTCATTAGCACGTTCTCTTTTTTTAACCCAGACGTTTGCTAGGGACGACCCAGATTAATTGTAGACGCAATCACTTCTGCAGTTTTTCCTATTTAACAGTATAGGCCAGATTACACAAGACAAAGACCTTAATATCAGCGGCGGACCTGAAGCATTTGGCACCCGGGGTGGAGCTTTCCTTTGGACCCCCCCCCCCCCAACCCCGGCTTTTCACAGAAAAAAAATGGGAAATTAAAATACACAACAGAAAAATACATTATGCTTACAAATAGATGTTTAAACAGTTTGTTTAAACACATTGTAATTTTTTTTTAATGCATTACTTTAAAAATTCAATGAACACGTAATACTACATTTCATTTAAAAAAAAAAAGAACACACACACACAGAGGAAATATAGCATCCTCTTCTTTAAACTTTATTTTACAAGATTCACAAACTCTGCATTTGAGCCTTCGTGTCTGCAGACTGATTTATGACCTCATCAAAATTCATTTTCTTTGTAAATTGATACTCAGTAGAAAATAAAGCCAAATTTGTCAAACGCGTTTGACTCATGGTTGAGCGGAACTTTAGTTTAATCAGTTTCAATTTTGTCAGCGGTGAGCCCTAAGCCAGGGGTCGGCAACTAGTAGATCCACATCTACCGGTAGATCTTTGGCGATTATGTGGTAGATCTTGCAGCTACTGCGGGAAAGTAAAATACAGTTTAAATTAGGCAAACTTCAGACTAGACCTCTCGAGCCGGAATTTAAAATGCGGCGACCCCGGGGTCAAAAGTACATTTTCTGCATTCCCAGTAAAAAATCACGGAACCAAAATACATTATATTTGTGAACTTCTTGAGATAGGAAAGCGGTATTTTCTTTGTAAGTTTCCTCATTTCTGATTTATATATATCCATCTTCCCTTCCAGTCATTACTGGCTATAGGAGCGTACCTTCCGAAATAGCTATTGGTGGCACGAGGTTGGGCAATTGTAGATCAAGTTGTTGCCCATGCAGCGAGACCCGGCCTGGAAGTCAGAGGAATGATCTGGCAGTTACAGTCTGACGCCAGTAGCAACCGCATGTCATCAGTAGGATACGGAACTTGCCCTCGTAGACATGCTGAGCATGCATTAGCTCTAGAATTGCCACAGTTATCCAAGTAGGATCGTGTGTGACCGTGGGGTGTGTAGATTGGTTCAATAGTAAGGCATATACTCGTATGTTCTATCTTGTGTGTTGTTTTTTTGTATCACTCAAGTCAGGAATACTGGTATACTGCCAGAGGTGATATTTCTTGATGATAATTGTAACCCAGTTCGTTCCAAAATTCCTCTGTGATGTTTAATGTTGTGTGACAATCATTAGCATACTTTATGTTCAATATTTACTGTAACAACCTTCAACATGAGGTAGTGAAGCAAGTCCTCATGATCCAATAAAACGATTTTGTTATCAATCCACAAAGTCATTTGCATGCATTTTCTTAAAACATCCTCATAAAATGTGTCTTTGTACTGTTTATTTATAGGCTATTTTCTCCCTGTAGCCTATCCAAGTTGGGGTAAGTATTTCTGCTTAGTTCCTTTGCCTTTGCTTCTTAGATTTATCCGACTCAGGGTTAAATAACAGTTGAGCCTCTACCTCTTCTTTATGATATGAGCTAATTTGACATTTTACGAGCTCCATTTCGTTTCTTTCATAAATTCAGCTCGTTCTCTCGACATTTAGGCATTTCTGGCCTAACTAGGTTTCATTCTGAAATATTAAAAAGGTCACACGAAGCTGTACTTACAAGGTAATTAGGAATTCCCACATTATTTAAAAAAAAGCTATCTGCTTTACAGAGTTGGTATCTTGATACTTCAAGACAAGCAGTTATACGTCCGTACAAACTGGCTACTGGGGATCAACTGATTTCTGATATCGAAATTTTCCTTCGCCTAGTGGTGCACCGCTTTTTCCAGCCTTCTGGTTGGTCAGTCCATTAATTCTTTATTTATTTTATTGGATCTATTGTGCCTACCGATGGAGTGTCTCGGCTATTCCGATTTACGTCATCGGTTGCTGAGCAACTCCCGCCAAAAATTAGCCTTGAGTCGCTATTTAACCTAGTTCCAGTTTCAATCTGATAACTGCGTATCTTGAGTCTATTTCAATAAAACCTCGTAACTATTCTTCCTAATCTAACTGATAATTATTAGCACGAATGATGCTAGGTATCAGTAGTAGGCCATCCGGTGACACGTGTCATCTAAGCATATATTAGCTCTAGAATTTCCACAGTTATCCAAGTAGGAACATGTCATTTAAGGAACCTCGACTGATTTAATGAGCCATTCGCGGTTTCACCGTGAGACAGTGTGAACTTAGACACTCATGGCTTAATCTTTGAGACAAGTATATGACTACTGGCAGGATCAACCAGACAACTGTCCGGACAGACGTGTGTCTTCTTCGACCATCTCGTCGCTAGCGCAGGGAGGGAGACAGCGCTCTTATATATATATATATATATATATATATATATATATATATATGGGAGCCGCGCTGGTGTAATGGCTACTGCGTTGTACTGGCGACCAGGTTTTCATGGTTCAAACCCGGGCGTCAGCGTTTGAAGGAATGTTTACAACCTGAAATTTGACTGAATAACCTGAACGGCTCCTGTACATAAATCCCGTGTGGATGGGAAGGAGCGAAGCTCCTGACCGGGTTGGAAGGAAAGTCCACTGATCCCCCCAGCCTCGCAATGACATGTCATTGGGCCAAAATAGCTGGAAAGCTGGAGTGCCGCTGGTTAGAGGAAAAAATATATATATATATATATATATATAATCTTGTGCGAAGGTGGATACCTTTTAAGACCCATATTAGATACTCTAGGTTTTTGGCCATTGTTGGACATCACTGCAGAGCAAAGGAGCGGCAATCCGTGACACTGCTCAAGCCGATGATTGGTTCTTTGCAGGTTATGTACTGATTTACTCTCATCACTTGTCAAGTCTGCAGGTTGTAACACGTTCCAAGAAATATAAGGGAGTAATCACAAAGCTGGTACATCGTCTTCAAGTCCCGTCTGATGATGATGTCTAACGTTGACAGCCGGCCACTTATACCACACACTTTGATCCAGAGAAAGCACCCTCAACTGGTACCACCGACTAGTATCATGAAAGAAGAGAAACAAATACCCTCCTGAGTTTTGGGTTTCCTGACACACATTCATGTGTCCCCACTCCCCTCTTTTTCATTCCACTATCCCATCTACCTCAGAACTTTACCCTCTCAGAGCATTAATATTAATCCATGTGAGCGGAAAATATTCATTACATTTATATTGAATATCTTTACATTTTCACTGGTTGAAAAGGTTAATAATATAATACGTATGTACATCAGTTCTATCATCATCCACTCCCTGCTCCATATGTATCTTGGAACTACCTACCTCTGCTGTTGGTTCTCTATGAGAAACCTGCATAAAGTAGTCACCAGCTCTTGCTGTTGTGATTCATGAAACCTTCATTCTATATGCTGAGGTTGCCAGCCTCAGATGACTTGGAGATCCACTAGGAATTTTCACATGTTAATAAATGCAAAGTATAGAACTTAAAAATGTACAACTCACCCTAAAATCTCTTTGGGAATATTGACTCCTGTCTTGGTGAAATAGTTAAGGCAACTTGTTTAAGATGCCTTTTACACACGGTCTGTGGTATTACTTTACACTAGGGTCCCATTCTGACTTTGTGTTCAGATTCCTAGGATTCCGGCTTTCCGTGTTAATGAAGGTAGAGTTTTCCTGGGATATAAGTCCACAACATTCTTAAACAAGGTCCTGTCCGATAAATGGAATTCTAATCTTATTCCTTATTCTACCAGCTGGCTGTCTTCTTGGCGAAGTGAATTTCAAAGTGCTCTAATCCAGCGAAAGTGTCAGATTATATTGCAGCTTTCGTCCAACGCACGTTGTTGTTACTATCTGACCAGGCTCCAATCAGAAGTGTTGTTTATAACATCTAGAATTGCTCTGCCAATTGAATTCAATCATGCATGTTACGATGTGGTTTATCTCAACAATTTCTTCATAGGAAAATTCTGTGTGATTTTTTGAAAGTCACTTTCCATATAAAGAATTGTTATTTCCGTTGATTATCGATCAAGTTTACACTCACGACGTCCTCCATTATCACAAATAATGTTATCCCGGAATCTTATTACAACACTCCGACTTTCAGGTGCGTGTCTGTAATTGGTCAACACATGGATAATTTACTGCCCTGTACCTGTGCAAACAAACATTCATCGCATGACCATCTGGGTTGTGTTCTCTCCACGAGAGAAATTAGGAAGGTTCAATATCCATTTCTGCGAAAATCAAGCTCGCGGGGCGATCTTCGTGTTAATCCGGCGCGCCAATGTGTGGTACAATTTTACCAACATGACTGTCGGTCAGTATTACATCACCTGTAAACTCTCCAAGCAGGGGTGATCAGGTAAACAGATGTAACGAATTATTACAGGAAGAACTGTAAACAAGTAACTGCGCACGTATTTCTGTGCTCCGAAAATGAGAAGTAAGGAAGAGAGAGAAAATAGGAAAAGGGGAGCGACAATAACCTCACAATGATGAAGATGATGATGATAATGATGATGGTGGGATATCTTATTCCTATCTGTCTTCTCCGTTTTTATTTCCCTCCCACAAGTCCTAAAATACTCTCTCACGATACACATTTTGATTTTCTTTTTTACTGATATACTCTCATTGCATTCTTTCTTTCATTTTCTCCCATGAATCACTTTCTTTGTCTACCTCTTTCCTTCCGGGACTTAATATTTCCTGTCCTCTCTCTCTCTCTCTCTCTCTCTCTCTCTCTCTCTCTCTCTCTCTCCCTCTCTCTCTCTCTCTCTCTCTTCTCTATATATGTACGATTCTCATCTATCAGTCAATACCCTTTACCTCCCTAAGGCGCATAGGTCATAAAATTGGATCTCGTGTAGTGGAGGCGTCGACAATTCACTCCCTGTGGCAGTATCTGCTTGGGACTCAAAGTTGCTCACCTGTGAGAACATTTTCCGCATGCGCTGACAACACATGAAGTCCCAGCTAATTCAGCAGATTTCCAAAATGTCACGAGTTCTTATTATATGCCACCATTATCTGATTACGTTTTTAATTATGTCTTATTTACTGTATGAATGGTTTAGATTGTGTTTGTTAGTTATTTTTTTTTTTTTAATTTTTTTTAAATTTTTTTTAAGGTATTAATTTTTGTTAATGTATTTTAATTAATAATTCCCCCCCCCCCCCCCCCCCTAAATTTGATTATGTCTGGATGTTACAAATGTATGTTATTATTTTACCTCGATAATGTTTTATGCTTAAATAATGCTAAAAATACATGTGCTATTGAAAGGATACGGTATGAAAGGTGAGCGAAAGGAAGGGCAGAATGTTAGACGGGCCTGCGTGCCCAATTCTCAACCGTTTGAAAATAAAGTTCGTTCGTTCGTTCTTCTCTATCTTTCTCTCTCTCTCTCTCTTCCTTTCTCTCTATTTCTCTCTCTCTCTCTCGCTCGCTCTCTCTCTCTCTCTCTCTCGTCCATAAATTAAAACATTTGACCTGTGAGACCATTTTCCCTTGTCATCAGTAGCAACGCCAAGACTGCAAAGTAAGTAAGTGAAAGTTAAGGGCGTGAGTCAGCGTTATTTTGAGGGTTTATATTAACATGTGCAAAGAATATAAATTTCCCGGACGCAGTTCCAAAACTAGGGACTTCACCGTCACATGTTTAAATCAATGACATCACTGGCGAATCTTCACTTCCTGAAATCGCGAGCCTTCGTGTTGAGCTTATTCTGAAGTTCAGCATTGGACGACGACATCGAGTGCTTGCAGTGAACATGACAATTTGTTGTGAGCGTGTAATTTAGATAACTTTTTTGTTTTTAAGATCAGTAGAGTATACGTAAATACACTGTTTATTGGTGAAATATCTCGCCATGGCATTGTGTAGTAACTCACCAGTACTTACAACTAGCTGGATCATTTCTATTTGCCTTCAACTTCTGTATCTACATGTAAGTATTGTTATTTCTAATTTATTAAGGGCTTTTGTTCGCTGGGTTCAATCCCCAATTGAGGTGGGATTTTTTAGACCACAAATGGCACCGGGGTCGCCCCTGCCTCATGAAATGGGTACCAGAGCAACTCTGGGAAGGTTAAGGCGGCCGGCGTGGAGCTGACCACATCACCCCAAGTGTGCTGATGGTCAAGAAATATGGGCCTAACACCATATTCCCAATATGCCTCAGTAGGCGTGTAACGGGTTCCTTTTTTTTTTTTTTTTTTTTTTTGTTCTCTTAAATGTTTTTAAGACATTTGGTCAGCGGAACCGTAATAAACCTTTTTTATGATGAAAGAAATATTTTCAATCACTGATGGGATATAACTAATATATATATATAGTTCCTATAATTTTAGATAGTTGTTCAATTGCCAGTATTTGATTTCAGCGTCATCACCAACGTCCAATTATTGTAAATAGAGTAAATGAAAATTTCCGCCTTGTTTTTTTTTTTTTTTTTTTTTTTTAAAACCCAAAATGGAAGGTTCTTCATATTTGTTATGGCAAAACATATTCGCTGGAAGGTTATGCATGGGGGCATATCTGGAGTCATTTTTATATGACTACCAGCAATGCACAGTGATACAATATAAATATGTGGAAGTGAACCTATGTCTGTGAGGATAATTACACCCTCATTTACTCTTGAAATCATCCACACACTTCCAGGGATTCCCCCTGTGGTAAAACTTGTTGAGAACTCAGCATTGAACATAAAGTAATAGAAGTTACTTGAGCCCCAGACATGATTCTTTGGCTTTGGCTTAGTTGGCTGCATGAAGGAGGATCTCACTATGAACTCAGTGACTGGCGGGGGGAGGGGGAGCTGAGAAGTGGCTCTATGCAGGACGTGACAATTCCTTGGGAGAGCCCAGAACCAGAGCACAATTGGAGAGCCCCTTTGGATGGCTGGGAATGCACAGTATGCCACGCATTTCTTACTCCTAGTTTGGGAGCAGATGTGACGATCCTTTAAATGCAAGCCAAGTTGGAGAAACTGGAGCTCATGACATCAACTCAGCACATTTCGGAATCGCAGAAAATCCACAGGGAAAGCCTAAGTAAACAGTGTAGAAAATACCAAGGAGTTTTCAACTTGGTATTGGCTGTAAAAAAAAGCGAGAAGCTTAAAAGCCCTAGTTAAACAACAACAACAATAACGCTCGAAAGTTTGAAAGTTTGGAGTGTTTGGGTTAATATTTAAATTTACTCTTTATTTAACAACGGCAATATGTATTAATAGAATCTCACTACACTGGACTTTTGTATTCTCCACCGAACCCGCACTAACCGTTATGTATTAATTCTTGTTCTTGTTAAATACTGATAAACTATACCATGCAGTCCCAAGGTATGTTCATTTTTAACACGTGTTTTTAGTTATGGGTTAACTGATTGCATGTAATCTAATATTGGGATTCTCAGTTCTTCGGGGACCTTGAGCTGACCACTGCCTTTGTTAGTGTCATTATTGTGGAAGTCTGAGGGCGAACGAAGAAGAAGAAGGAGGCGGGGGCGATGAGGAGAAGGAGAATGAGGACTAGGAGAACAGTGGAGGAGGGTAAGAAAAAAAAAGAAAAAGAAGAATATCCCCACTATTATAGACATACTGAACAGTAATGTTCTCCTATTCTGAAGTAAAGGTTGTCCCATAGCAGACACTATCGTAGGCAAGTGAAGTGTTAGAGACTTTACTATTGTTATTGTTCTTCAGAATCGACATCTTTGCACTCCGGGCAAACCCATAGGTGCTAAGTCTCCCGCAGCAAATGTCGAAGGGTATGAATGCTAACAGTTCCAGTTGCGCGCTGATTGTACATTCGCTGGATGCATCCTCTCAAACGTTCATTCCTGCCAGCCCCACGCTTAATCCAAACTTCAGCAATCTCAGCCGTGATGATTCATTGATTGCAGTGTCATTCTCTAACAGGCGATCATTAACTGTCTTCAGTATCTCTCCCTTGTCCATATTCAACGCACCCACTATATGTGCTCTTGAAGCTAGTCTATCAGCTCTTTCATTGCCGCGTACCCCTGCATGACCAGGACAGTAGATCCACACCAGTTCCTGAAGATTTGAGGCTGCTATGGAGGTTTTCCATTCATGCTGTAGCCATCCATTTTGGATCTTCCGAAGCATGGACTGCGAGGCTGACACAAAAACTGCTCTTGTCAATGAAGTTTCAGACAACCACCTTAAAGCAGCAGTAACTGTCTCTACCTCCATTCTCATGCTGGAGGTTGTTGTCGTGTATGCCCCGCTATGTTCAGCGACGATCATGCCCTTAATTCTAGCCGAGCCCTATCCTGATTTCCCACCACGGGCTACAGACGCGTCAGTGTTCACAACGGCATCATTATTCCCAACATCTTCATTTATCAGTTGATCAATTCCCAGGTCTGCTTTTCCATTGCCCCAAGCTCTGCGTTCTCTGCCAATGCTGATGATCACCTGTTGGTAGGTCGCCAAGTTCTCACTAGACCTACTCCACTCCTCTCCCTTGAATATGTTTTCAACTGTGGTCACCTGTCGAATAGTTGACTGAGCCTGCGCCATCCATGACATCCCCCTCTTTCTTCGTACTCCCTTGATGTCAGCTATGTTCATGTGTATGGGATGATTTGTAACTGTGGTTACTCTCATATAGGCTTTTACCTGAGCCATCGCATATCTGGATTTAATAGACAGCAAGCCAAGCATATGCTACATCGTCACAATGGGGATATCTCGCGCACAGCCCAAGACTAAACAATCCCTTGGTTTGACTGCGTTCCAATCGTTCACATTGCGATACTGACAGCGTGAGTATTCCCAGGCCATACTCAGCTACTGACAAGACCAGATGATGATATAGAAGAAACAGTAGTCTCTGCTCGAGGTGCGCAGCAGCCATTGTTTTCAGGGCTGCAAGGCCTCTTTTGCATTTCTGTATGATGTGATCAACATGGTACTTGTATGATAGCCCGCGATCGAGAGTAACTCCAAGATATTTGAGCTTGTTGTGTCTTTCAGTTCACTGCCCATTGAGAGTAATGTATGGGAGATCTGCTTTCAATATGGAGTTGTTCAGGGAGCACCATAGCACACATGCTTTGTTAGGATTGATTTTGGAGTAGGTTTCCTCACACCATTCAGAAACTAGTCCCTACCCTAACTCAAAAGCAAAGTCAAGTAATCAATTGCAGCTGGTTATACTGGAACGTGTCGACACTGTGAAACGTATCCGGTACATTTGCTACTAGAGACCAGCGTTCTAACCACTTAGTCAAAGGGACGCTCATTCTGAAGTAAGTCCTTTCAAAATTGTAGTCTGAGAATTTATAATGGCTAGAAAAATATAATTCCGTGCATACTTGACATGTTCTTGTTTCAGCTGTGGACCACTTGTATGCATGTCTTCCTTTCATGTTTATTCCATGCTACTGTCCGTTCATATGTCACTATTCTTTTAATTAAGCATTCAATCTCTACTCGTATTCTAAAGTTTATATGGTTTTTATCAGATCCACTTTGGCAGTTTCTAGGGAACAAAGTTAGCCAAGATTTATAGTGCTTTCAGTATTGCCTGTGGCTGTATTGCATCCCCTGCTTTGCAGTAGTGGTCCAACAGTGGCCAAAACTCAAGAGTATCTAAAGTGGGTCGTCAAAGGTGTCTACCTTCGCACAAGATTATTCTTAGCAGAATTGTAGATAGAAGAATAAAGATGCTTCTATCTAGAGGCAGTTTTCACAAGATATTCAGAAAAGCGAAAACAATGCTGCATTGGCTGAGCACGTTAATTCTATGATCTGCCGACAACTTTTGTGAAGGATTAAGCAATTATTTCTTTTTTCAGCTCCTCAAATCCCCACCTCTGATTTACTCAGTGGAATTCTTATTATTCTGGTATAGCTCTGTTTACAGCGTGTTTAGCAAATTGACTAAGACAAACATGCAGTACATTTAAAATAATTGAATCGAAGTTAAATTTGTATATTAACAAAAAAACATATTTAATAATCATTTAGTTTTAACAAGGGTTAAAATAAATGAATAGTTTAAAAGAAAATGTTCATCATTGAATGATAGTAGGTTTTATGAAAAAAGTTCACTTTGGCAGCTTATAATTTTCACTTAGCTGCCAATAGTAGTTTCTGCTCCCGCTGATGGATTCTGTGCAGATAGGTTACTTGAGTTCTCACGTCTCTGGTTAAGCTTAAAGGTGCAGCACGTTCCCAGAGCAATCAAGGAGTACCTGCCAAGCTGGTCCAGCGTTTCTACGTCACTCCACTTCTACCCTCACTTTGTTCTAGAGATTAGTACCTTCACTGGTACCACCACCAGCAACTATGGTAAAAGAATAGAATCGAAACGCTCTCCTGAGAATTGCGTTTCCCGACACATTCTTATGTACCCCCTTTCTCCAATTCTACCATCCTATCTATCTCAGAATTTACCTTCGATGAAAATTAACCTTAATCCCTCGAGAGAAACTTTTTTTACATTTAAATTGAATAGCGTAATAGTTATTTTACATTTAAATGAAAAGGTTAATAGTACAGATAGAATATGTTTAAATTTACATCTCCACTGTTTGAAAAGTGTTCACAATATAAACTGAATCTGTTTTCATTTACATTTACACTGATTGAAAAGTTTGAAACTTTCATTAACTTTAAAGTGAATATGTTTGCATATACATTTACACTGGTTTGAAACTGCAATTATTATACTCAGAATGTACATCATTTCTTTCATCTTTCTCTCCCTGCTCCATATTGAACTTGGGACTACCAATGCTTTTAGTTCTCTGTAATGAACTAGCATTAAAGCAGTCACGAGTTCTTGCAGTGGTCGTTCATGAAATCATCATTCTATATGCTGAGGTTGCCAGCCTCAAATGACTTGGACATCTACTAGCGATTTTCATATATTAATATTCACATGGCAATATATATATATATATATATTAGTTCACATATTGGTAATGAAAAATATAGAATGTAAAATGACAAATTACGCCAATCCTGGCTCACAGACGTTTTGCTCAGATGAATGAAGTTAAGGCACTTGATTAGGCCTATTACACGTGTTCTTGGGGGTCGTTACTTTTATAAGATAATTCCCTGTATGGCTCCGTGTGTTTCAGCTTCTTCAGCCTTCCTTATTAAAATGGTTTTCCTGGGCTATGTAAGTCCTTCAAGTCTGTTCCACAAAGTCCGGTCTGAAAAATGGAAATTCTGAATTCTAAGCTTCACTCTGGCAGGGTCTGGTTTTGTCTTGACAAGCGTGAATCTCACAGTTTCTTAACTCTGAAACGCGTCAGGTTATATTCATGTCCTACCCTCAAATCTGTTTGTGATGGAGCTGCTCAGGGCTCCAATCAATTCAAAGACAAATGTTGGGTGGGGTAATTTCAAAATATTCCGACATTGAATAATTTTGCTCGTGATGCAAAGGTCACGTTTCCCATATACCCCCGATACCTTGAGTACCAACTCACAAACACATCGGTAAACTCTCTCAACAGTGTGTGTAAGATGTAACCTCTTATTACTTTATCGAAAGTAATCTTGTCAGTCCTGTCTGTCCAAAATGTGTCATCCCGTATTACCAGCTTGGCGACGAGCGCAGTCTGCCTTATCAGCAATTAGACACATTCGCTGGGCGATTTAGTGTTAAGCTGATGTCTGATGTCCGGCGCTGCCGATATTAACCAACATGGTTGTCGATAATATTATCTCAGCCGCTCCTGCCAATGTTTAGGGAAGGGACGGGTAACAAACAGACGTGATGACTTATCTCTGAGAGGGGTGTAAGAAGGAAAATACAAAATATCTGCTACAGTACAGAGAAAGAAAGAGGGTGCCGGTCACTAAAACACGTAAATAATCAATATAACAAATGTCCAGGATACGGCCGTAGTGAACAAGAGAGCGACAAGAGAACGACCCAAAAGTTATTTTGTGACATTGCCATCATCTCTGCCTCTTATTAGATGTATTTTCTATGTTACTATATCCTTTTACTATTTTCCATGATGGAATATATATTCATATCCAAGGATTTTGTGGGATTCCGCAAAATTAAAGAAATTAAAACTTTTAAAAGCAAATTTATAAATTCCATAGCGGTTCTCCTCAAACTGAATATCGAACAGGATGTAATATTCCATGCCAAAATTGTATTAGTAATTTAGGAAGTTTTGAATATTTAAACGAAGTTAACCTGGAGAGATTTCCTTTTTAAAACTTTCTTAGACTGCCAGAAAACTCAATTATTATTTTGTCTTTCTTTTTGGACAATATTTTTAATAACCCTATTTGACTGAAATTTTTTGTTTCTAAACGTCAGTCCTATTGTATGCCTGTGAAACATGGACAACAACAAACACAGCAACCAAGAAGATAGAAACTTAATAAATGGGTACTTGCGTAGAATAAAATGATTGAAGTGGTCAATCAAGGTCGTCAATGTGGAACTGGTGACAAGAACCAGACAAGTGCCATTGGAACCAGAGATGAGAAGAAAACGCTAGCGATGAATTGGATACACATTGAGGAAACCTGTTGATAGCATTATAATGTAGTCCAGCATTGTAATGTAGTCCAGCATTGTAATGTAGTCCAGCATTGTAATGTAGTCCAGCATTGTAATGTAGTCCAGCATTGTAATGTAGTCCAGCATTGTAATGTAGTCCTTGTTCTGGAATCCTTCAGGGTAAAAGAAGCAGAGGTGAACATAAAAATACATGGAGAAGAGAACGAGAAACATAAATGAAAATGATGAGAAAGAGGTTGAAAGACCTTAAGCTAATGGTACACAACAGGAGAACGTGGCAGACGTTTCTTGAAGACCTATATCCTTAAAGAGCTGTCGGCAATTAAACGAAAGAACTGTCTTCAAAACTTGCTTTATATTGTTAAGTGCGTTCAAAGCTAAGCTGACCAAATCAAAATGTATCCTTTTTTAATATGCTGCATCTTTCTTTCTCATTAACAGAAAGTTGTCATATGCAAGTCTATTGACAAAGAAATTGTCAACGCAGCTCCAAAAGCAGAGATGTTTGACGTTTTTCATATGATGCCCAGCGGAGAAATTATGGTTATGACAGAACTGGATTTATTATTGACCTTGGAACAATACAAGTTCCTATACAGTAGCCCTAGTACTTTACGCGAGAAAAGGAGGGCTGTTAGAGATGCCACAACACGATGGACAAATTGTAAAGTATATTATGAAATCACAGAATCCCTCAACTCCACAGAAAACCGGAATGTTATTAAACAAGCAATGAATGAATGGACAAAATACACTTGTCTTGAATTCATAGAGAGCAATACTACACCTAGGCGCATACAATTTAAGGATGGCGGTGGATGTTACTCCCAACTCGGAATGCAAAAAAAGCCCCAGCCTTTAGTTCTAGCTCCAGGTTGCCGCACTAAAGGTATTGTCGCCCACGAGATTGGCCACGCCATCGGCTGGTACCACGAGCACATGAGACCAGATCGCGATGATTTCATCAGAATTAACTTTGATGCAATACCGGAACTTTACAAGCCCAACTTTGTGAAGTATAACAACACCGTTATCAATAACTATGACGTCCCATATGATTACAGCAGCATCATGCATTATGGAAATGATGCCCTTCCTGGCTCCATTACCACACTGGATCCTACGTATCAAGAAAAGATTGGGCAACGCGAAGGTCTGACATTCAAGGACATTAAGTTGGCTAACGTAATGTATGAGTGCTCCCATGTCATGGGATGTCCACCCCAACAATGTAAATACGGTGGGTTTGTGTTGTATAAAAGTTTCAAAAGGGAGAATAAATGTTCGTGTTGGTGTGACTCTGGAAATGTGAACGACCCGCTGATTCTTTGCTCTCTCTTAGACAAAGATCCACCTCGGCCCGATGTTCGACCTGTTGTTTTGCCCATAGAAATAACGTGTTACGACATGCGCGAGAACTGTGAGGATATGAAACTTCAAGATAGCGACGTCTGCATGAACAAAATGAAACTTATGATGGCTTCTTGCGCCAAGACTTGTAACTTTTGCGGGATGGGCAAAGAGATGTGTATGGATCACGAGAAAGGGTGCCCAATCCTTGCAGCGTCTGGTGCCTGCATTGATGAAGGTTTGAGGCCGGTTATGCACAAACTGTGTCTCGCATCCTGTGGTCTATGCCCACCAACAAACCCATGTGAAATCCAACAAGAATTGATGGGGTCCTCGCCAGCCAGAAATGGGGGAAACAGAATGGCTTCTTCTGCTATGCTTAGTTACATACTAGTGTTGCCTGCTGTTATTGTTCAAATGGTTGCAGTTCGTTCTTTAAATTATGAATATGTGTATGTATATAACAAGTAGCCTATTTGCTATGTACACATACAGGCCTACGTATGTACATCATTAACATCGTCATTTCTTTTTTCGCTCCTTAACGAGTAGGGGCCATCACCGCAGCTGTCCCTCGTGTAGGAAGTCTGCATACAAAAATGCATCTACCTTTGCAGCATTGGTTTATGTAGCAATTTGTTTCACATGGTGAGATTGCCGGTCCATGCACAGCCTCATTTATTATTCGCCTCTTACGACATGCTTGAGGTATGGGAGCCTTACTCTTTCTTTGTCTCCAGTTACGACCCATAGCTAGACTGCTTGCATCAGGGTCAGCGAACCAGAGCTGACCAAGACCCTACACCACCTCCAAGTGGCGGTCCTGGAAACAGGCTGCATCACTGCAATCTGGCTGAGTGAGTAGGGATCGAAGAGGGAAGGCTAACCCGGTCCCAAAAATGCCGTGCTGAAGTCGGCCGAAAGGCGCAAATATCGCAGCTTCGCTGTAAACGGACACAACGCAACCAACGTCCTTTTCAGGACGAACGAAGAAGAGAAAAAGAAGAAGAAGTCTCCAAAGAGACATCATGGAACTACACGGGAAAGGTATGTACTTATGTAGGCTATTATTTGTTTGCGTGGATGTCATGAATATGTGCCTTTCTGAATTCATCTATGTACAATTGTATATATATCCAAGCGCATGGCTACTGCTGTTTTTCAAAATACTTCATTTAAAATCCCTCAAGTTCTGGACAAATTTCCTCAGATAAATACATTCACGCGTAAAGTAATGGAAATACTTCTGAACACATGCAATCTACAATAACTGCAGCGGTTTGGGTTGTTTCACATTTTATAAAAGTCAAAAGCGCATTACAAGAACTCTTTTTCTTACTTATTTTGACAAAGAGTTCTTGCATTCAACACTTTCCATTTTTATTTTTGTATTTATTTTTTTGTCCTTGTTTATTTTTTTTAATACATTTACTTTTCCTTTTTATCCCCACAATCGCCAGCATGTATTAATCCCACTTAAGTCACATAGCTGTATGTATGTATCAACAGTTCCACATTGAATATGTACTCCCTTCCCCAATCCCCAAATCTCACCCACTACTGTTTTGTTACATATAAAAAATATCACAAGCGGAAAGTACGACAGAACAACAGTATTTTTTAGGAGGAAAAGACGCACACAGACAAAATTAGACGCTAAGAGAGATGAGAGTACTTAATGAGAGAGCGCTGCAGTCAGGTCTGGGAATATCTATAGAAATCAGGATCAGAAATTGTGAGAATAAAGGCCACTAATCATCATCATGTGACGTATTCTTTCCAGAACGTATCCATTACAGCTGCTCTGAACGCATCACGATTCTGGGCAAGTCGACCTGCATCAGCCAAAGACAAGTTCAGACTGTCTGTGATGTCCTGGGTCCACTGTCGTCTAGGTCGACCCCGTCCCCTTTTTCCAGGGACCATGCCTTCCATCACTATTTTTTCCAGACTATTATGTCTTTTTGTATGACCGAAAAATTTCAGCTTCCTTATTGCGATGGTATTTAGGAGCCAATGTTCCTGTACGTTTAGTGAGTGCAGTACTTCTCTGTTGGTCTTTTTTTCTGTCCAGGGTATTCTCAACATCCTTCTGTAGCATTTCATTTCGAATGATGTAATCTTTTTTGCAACTGTTTTATTGGGTGTCCATGTCTCGCAGCCGTACGTTGCTACTGGGAATATACATGCTCTGATCAGTTGTAACTTTGTTTTTTTGCTTGTGCTTTGCCATAGGTTTTTCATCTGTATTAGTTTATGTGAGGCAATCGCAAGTCTTCTTTTAATTTCTACTGCACAGTCGCCAGAGCTGTTTATCCTAAGTATTCGAATTCATTAACACTTTCCAGTTCTTCGTTATCAATTTCAATTTCTGGTTTGGGTTCTTGTGCGTTAATTCACCGCTAAAATCAAATTGTGGAAATTTATTACCCAAACTGATAACCGTACTTTTTCTTGACTGAAAAAGGTTGATTTCACATTGTGATTTGGGAGGGCAAGTTTTAAAATAAAAACGTTCCTCATGCATTCATAGTTGACACGCTTACGACAGACCCGCCCTCAAACCCCCCCCCCCCCCCGTATTTTAAGTTTATAACGGCAGCGAGGAAGGGAACAGGTGTCACGCATCAGTCTAACCAGCTGTAAATTGGTACCTGACTCTGATCTTGAGTTAGAGAAGGCAACGGCAGCGAGGAAGGGAACAGGTGTCACGCATCAGTCTAACCAGCTGTAAATGGGTACCTGACTCTGATAGGGACTTGAAAGCTGCTGATGATGATGATGATGATTATGATGACTAGCAATTCCCTATACTTAAGGGTCTTTTATATTTGGACATGTGCCCTAATATAACCGACTAGGTTGAACTAGACGCGCCTCACCAAAACGAGACAAAACTGTAAAAAAAAAAAATTCGAGTAAGTTGTATTTTTTCCGGATTACAAAAAAAAAACAAAGGACAGACGGGGTGGGTAAGAGATTTGTGACGTCGCGTAAGACCGTTCGACAATATCCTGCTTGACATTGCAGAATTTTGGCCTCCTCTGTAAATTATGCAGCTATGAACGAACATGTGTATGTCCTGATATGTGCCAAGCTTCAGCGATCTTTGGTGATCTGTTCCCCTCACGGTCCTTTTCAGGGCCCACAAAACTGCACCACGGTCCTGTTTAGGGCCCACAAAACCAACAAAACTGTACCCTGGCAAGAAAGCCTTTATTTGTTTTCACCGCTGGATGTGGAGGGCTGGGTGGAGAGAGCTGGGTGGGGAGTTGGTCCCCTCCCTCACTATGCACTGATCCTTGTCAAATATTTACCTAATCAGAGCCGGATTAACGAAGTAGCATATGTACGAGCCCCTTTCTTTTAGGGCCCCGCGCCAATAAATATGTACATCATTTTTTGGTCATCTTCTAATACGAGCGTTAAACCAATGATCTTGTGATGTATGCCATTTTTAGCGCCTTTTCATTTGATGTCACGAAGTTGTGAGAGAAAGAGCATAACAGGGTGACTTAATGTGACTCTTTATTACTTTTATCTTAACTGTTTGCGGACAGAAGCAGTCATTTTCTTTGGATTTGTTGAAAGCCTGTACACCTTCTTTTCTGCTTCTACCTACCGGTGGGGTCTCCTTTCTACTGCATTATGTGCTGGCGGTAGTCATAATAAGTCCCATTTGCCATTTGTGAAAAGACTGTCAGATACCAGGTGGTCCGCTTGGGCAGATGCGACAAAAACGTTTTCAAACGACCAGTGCTTCTCTGCAATCTTCTGACCAAGATTTGAATACAGCTTGTGCACTCTATGAATCCCTGCGGGGGTATATTCAAGCTATGCGGTCTACGAGACATGAGAAGGCGCTGAAGATGGATAGGATACACACTGAGCAAACTTGCTTATAACTTTACCAGGCAGTCCTTCGGGACGCGCCTCGCCAAGACGAGGCAAACATTTTACATTAAAAATAATAAATAAACAATGACCCATGCTACAACCCCGGCCTGCGAAAATGCATAATAGACTAACCCGCAACCCCTACCTGCCAAATGTACAAACCCCGCCCGCAGGCGAAAAAAAAACTATTGTAAGTTAAAAAATGTAAGAAATAGTACGGTGCTCGAATTGGGTAATAAATTGCCAAAATATTAATATGACGGTGAATTAACGCACAAGTACCCTGGTTTGGTCTTTACTTTGTCTGTTGTCAATACTTTGGTCTTCTTGGCGTTTAGGTATAGATTCTGGGCCTCGCTGTGATTTTTGGTGGCCAGAATTAATTGTTCAAGTCCTTCTGGGTTGGTCGATAGGAGGACTGTGTCGTCAGCATATCAGATTTCCGGGATCTGGTACTCGCCGATGGTAAATGAGTCAAACTCTGTGTGTTCTTGGTCATCTCTTACGTTTCTCATGATATTCTCGACATAAATGTTAAACAGGTAAGGGGAAAGGGTACAGCCTTGTCTTACGCCTTTCTGTACTTCAACCATTCTGATGTTTCCCCCTCTATTCTTACGGCTGCCTGTTGTTCTTGGTACAGCAGTTCGATGAGTTGTATAAGGTGGTTTGGAAGTCCCATATTTTCCATAATAGTATATAACTGCTGATGTTGTACACAGTCGAAAGCTTTGGTGTAATCAATGAAATAAGTGGTCAACGTTGAATTCTCTACACTTTGCTCTGATGATCCTCATATTGAATATATGATCTCTAGGAAACTTCAAAATCTGTTGCCTCCACACACACGCAGAACTGGTCCGAACACATGCGACGTTCATCAGAGCACATGAGACACAGCCATTACGGCCGGCAATATACACCAAGAATGCCTTCATTGTAGTGCATGCGCACTAACGTCATAATTTTATACGCGTCATACTACGATTAGCAACCTTCTTTTGAGCACCACAACTTTCCAATATAATGGCCGCATTGTGGTGTGCAAAAAAAAGGTGTAACAGTTTTTTTGGGCTGCATACCTAACAGAATTTTATACATACTGTTCAAAAAAAGAAACGCAACTTTTTTGGTGTTACTTTTAAAAAAGATATTCGCTGATTGGACATCAGTCAACCTATCGACTGTGTCCATCTGGTCATTAACTTCTCGTGGTTACCTGAATTGTACTCACCTCATGATTCGTGAGGTCATGAAAGAGGTCAAGGTCAAAACAACATTTTTGACAATAACTCGTGACAGGTTCATGAGAATCCCGTGAAACTTACTGAACACAAAATTCTCTGACAATATTATTGAATGCCTGTAAAAGATTGACGCTCATCGAATAAATTCAGTTGAAAATTCAATGCGCAAGTATGGCTCATCTCAATACAGAACAACGACTCATCATCATTGGACGTTTACAGGGGACCTAAAGATGCAGCAATAGAGAATGCAGTTAGCGACCCATAGCTTGACTGCTTGCATCAGAGTAAGCGAACCAGAGCTGACTAAGACCCTACTCCACCTCCACGTGGTGGTCCTGGAAACAGTCTGCATCACTGCAGTCTGGCTGAGAGAGTAGGGATCGCAGAGGGAAGGCAAACCCGGTCCCTAAAAAATGCCGTGCTGAAGTCGGATGTGTCGACCGAAAGGTGCAGATATCACAGCTTAGGCGTAAACAGACACAACGCAACCAACGTCCTTTTCAGGGCGAACGAGGAAGAAGAAGAAGAAGGACGTTTACAGACTGGACAGTCACAAAGTGTAGTGGCCAGACAATTTAATGTGGTTAGAAGCACCATTAGTCGCCTTTGGAGGCGATTTCAAGAAACTGGCTCAGTGGCAGAACGGCCGCGCAGTGGAAGACCCAGAGTCACAACTCCTGCCGAAGACCGCTTCATACGGCTGCGTCACCTCAGGAATCGACTTGCATCTGCGTCCTCCACAGTCCAGTCAATGTCAGCAACTCGTCGAATTTCAGATCAAACGGTCAGGAACCGGCTGCACGACTCTGGTCTTTGGGCTAGAAGACCCTACAGAGGTCCTGTTCTTACGGACCGGCATCGCCAGAACCGACTGCAGTGGGCGAACCAGCATCGTCAATGGACCGTTGGGAATGACTGGAGACGGGTTTGGTTTAGTGATGAATCATTTTTTTGTGCTCCAGCGACACGATAGACGGAGAAGAGTTTACCGCAGAGTCCATGAGCGCTACGCCCAGAACAGCGTTGATGAGGCTCCTTCACATGGTGGTGGAAGTGTACTGATATGGAGGGCGATCAACTTCATGGGAAGAAGTGACCTTGTGCAAATTGAAGGACGCCTGAATGCCCAACGATACGTCGCTGAAATTCTTCGTCCTCACGTCCTTCCACTTCTGGCTGCACGAGGGTCGATTTTTCAGCAGGATAACGCTCGACCTCATGTGGCACAACTCACCACCCAGTTCCTTGCTGACAACAACGTCCAGACCATTCCGTGGCCAGCCATGTCATCAGACATGAACCCCATAGAACACTTATGGGATGAACTCGACAGACGACTCCGCCAGCGAGACGTGGCTCCAGCCAATCTCCGATAGTTGTCTCTTGCACTGCGGGAAGAGTGGGCAGCCATCCCACACAACAGATCCAACGGCTAATCGGATCCATGTTAAGGAGATGTCGTTCTCTGATAGAGGCCAGAGGAGGCCATACGCCTTACTGAAACGGAGGCCTCAGTCGCAAAGAATACAAGTCCAAACCAAATTTAATGAACATCATTTCATTGTTAAAGTCTGAAAGTTTCTTCATGCCAAGATTGAAACATTAATTCCGTAAAATAAAATTTTGGTACAAGTTTGAAATTTGGTGTGCATTACCACTGCAATAATGTTGCGTTTCTTTTTTTGAACAGTATATATATAAGGAGCGTTTATTATCATTTATGATGTTTTCCTTTCTCATCGCTCATGGAGCAAGGACCAACTACTGAAGCTGATCCCTCTTACAGAAAGCTTACATCAAAATGTACATGTGCTCTTGCAGAGATGGTTCTTGTAACAACATTTATTTTATGTGATGAGGATGCCAGCTCCATACACAACATTATTTAAGAAGCTTCCTGCGAATTGTTGTTGTTGTTGTTGTTGTTGTTGTTGTTGTTGTTGTTGTTGTTGTTGTTGTTGTTTTGAAAAGTGATGGGTGGAGAGCGGGCACTTAACAGCTGTCCATTATTGCCTCTTCTTGTTCCATCTTGGTCTACCCTGTTCAACCTGAAAATTGGTTATAATAGGGGTATTTAGTGTCATTTTATTTACTAATTGTGTATTAAGTTTAAATAACAATTGTCTTTTGCAGTTGCTGGTTTTAATTTAAATTAGTATTTGTCATTTTATTTTCAGTTTTGTATTGTATATAGATAACTATTATCCTTTGCACTTGGTTGTAATTTGTATTAGTATTTATTCTTTTTTGAGTTGGTGTTTTTTTAAACCTCGTTGTCTTTCCTTGTCCTATGAGTAGTTAATAAGTTTGCTAATTTTTCTGTTTTTATTTTTTATTTTTTTTATTAATGATTTGTTAGTTTTTGTTGCTTAATTTCTATTTGGTTGAATGTCTTTTCTGAAGTATTATTTTTGTTATTACCAATATTGTCACTGGTATTAACCTTATATATTTTCCTTTGTTGCGAATTGCCTGATGGAGAAGTAGTCGTATTCTTTTTTTTCTTTTTTTTTTTTTTTGTCTCTACAAAAGCCCCCTGAGAACTTCGCGGGCTAATGAACATGTAGGTGATACTGAAAATGAACATGTTATTGGTGGGGGGGGGGGGGGGGGGGGGGGGGGGGGGGGGGGGGGGGGGGGGAGGGGGGGGGGGGGGGGGGGGGGTTTGGGTGGGGGGGGGGGGGGGGGGGGGGGTGGGGGGGGGGGGGGGGGGGGTGGAGATGCATTTAGCTTCTAGACATATGTAGTCAACTTGTTACTGAATTTGTAAAGAGAATTCAAGACAAGACCTATAAAAGTATGCAGGATCATTACGGGTCTTAACGAATACAAAATAATTTCATTGATACGTGAGGGGTATTTTCCATTAATTATAAACACTTTTGCAGAAAACTGATTCGCAGAAAGCTTGTATAAAATAATAATGTGGCAAAAAATAATATCTCTCCGCACATGGAGAGCAAATGAAGTTATTAATGTTGATGAATTTATCGTAATTCTTATTTTGATCTTCGTTTTTGTATTGGCCATGGTTTAATAAATATTAAATTGCTTTTTTATCAGGTGATATAACTTCTGATTTATATTTGTTTTGTCTGTAATCGTTGTTGAGAAGTGCTATGGAAATGGGTGCACGTGCATGAACTGAGGCCTCATTAGTGAAGTGACATGGGCGTCAGTGATTCTCTGAATGACCTTGACCATGATGGTGTGTTTGTCCATTTTTTCTGCTTTCCTTTTGGAAGCAGACATTTTCTGTCATATTTTACTTTGATAGATAAATAAGGTAGTCACATAGCCAGTACTGTCGTAGGGGAGTGAGGTGTTAGAGAATTCACTTTTGCTAGGTCCACTTCAAGAGGTGTGGGGTGACCAGTTCACTGCCTTTCCCTTCCCTGTGGCGAGATTGATATTGGATAGAAAATTAAAAAGTATAGTTCCCAGAAATGGATAAGAGAACTGGTGAACTAGTTGTAAGGATGGCACAGGACAAGTCGTGTAGAACTACACAGTTCTAGATGGCAGCTGTAGAAGAGAACTGTGAAGTAAGACACCTTTTCGCTAGACCTATCCTATGCTCCAAGGGAGTCTCAATGAATATGTGAGTGCAGCTTGTATTATTCCCTACATATTTTAAATTACACTGACTAACAAAAAAAAACTTTTTTTTTCTTTCTCTAACATTTCTATGTTTTTCTGGTCAATTTTAATGCGCTGTTTTTTAAATCTGCAAACCGTTTTTCTCTATCAGGTCGGGATCTCTAGAAATACGCAATTGAAGTTTTTTTAACAACGCATACAGTATTACAACATCATTCGTACAAGAAGTATAACAGTTATGTAGGCTTGAATTTCTTTGCAGTCGACTTTCGTCGGTGAATGGCATGTGGTACATCGCGATGAAGCATCCAACAATAATCGGCAAGCATGGTCACACTCCACCATCCTTGATAACGTGACTCCATTACGGCGATATCTTGATGGAATCGTTCTCCATGTTCATCGCTGAATTCGCCAAGGTTGTCAGGGAAAAAGTCAAGATGCGAATCGAGCAAATGGATTTTGAGGGACATGATACAGCCCATAATTCTGTATGCATCTATGCACTGCTTAACAATATGCAACATAGTCGACAGATTTGTGATTTTCCAGAAAGTTATCGACGATCGATTTGAATGCCATCCATGCGCGAAGTTCACTACCATGTAACAAGTTCTCGAATTGTTTGTCTGCAATAACTTTCCTAATCTGAGGTCCTACAAAGATACCTTCCTTTATCTTTGCATCGCTAACTTGCGGAAACTTTTCTCGAAGATAAGTGAAAGCTTTGCTCGTTTTATCTAACGCTTTTAAAAATTCTTCATGAGCCCCAACTTTATATGTAACAGTGGTAAAATGAAGCTGTCTTTGTTAACTAATGGCTCGCGTATTACATTTTTATGCCCGAGCTGCATACGATCCCGGATAGGCCACACCTTTCTTGCATAATGTTCCTGTCTGTTGCGGCTGTCCCATTCACATCGGAAGCAACAAAATTTAGTATACCCAGTCTGCATGCCCGTGAGAATTGCAATGACCTTTAGGTCTCCACAAATCCGCCATTGGTAGTCATTGTACTTTTTTTTCCAAACGTATAGCCATATTGTCATAAGTTTCTTTCATATGAACAGAGTAGGCGACTGGAATTGATGAAAAAAAAAATTTATGTTATGCAATGACACGGCTTTTAGACTAGTCTTGGAAGAATCGATGAAAAATCGCCATTAGTTGATTATGTGCTCATGACCGTTTACATCTTTGCAATAGCAAATGTCATCACCCATCTCAAAGTATTGAACAAGTTCTCTGTGTCTATGACGAAATTTAGATATTGGAGTATTGGGCGCTAAAAGATTTCATTCTTTGAGTCGCGAACCGAGTAATTCCGCTTGTCCTTTGGTAAGAGCGAGATCACGTATTAGATCTGAAAGTTCTGAATGGTTAATTAAGTAAACACCATCATTCACCGGTATGTAATCTGAGTCAGAATTAGTTTCTAAAGCAGGTAAACTATCACTTTCTGATGGTTCATTTACGTCCAACGGATATTGTTCTGGTGGTACTTGGATCGGACACGTGATTGGATCATGAGGCACTGGTTTCGAAACCGATTCAATATTTGGATAAACCACAGACTTTCTAGTTTTCAAAGTGAAACCATGGATATTTGTCAAGCAGAAGTAACAATCAGTAGTGTGATTTGTATGTTCACGCCAAATTACTGGCACTCCAAAAGGCATCGACTTATGCTTCGGCGATTTTCGTAACCAACCTGCCAATGTATCGAACAAACTGCATTTGGCTGCGAAGATTTATTTGCATCATCAACTTTCGAATCGAAATAAAGTTCATATGCTTTCTTTAGTAATGGTGTAAAGTTTTTCTGGTCAACACGATCGGTATAATATCCGCACACGTAACAGAACAGATCAGCCGAATTTCTACAACTTCTAGAAGCCATATTTTGCTCATAATTATTTCAAAATACAGTAACTATTTGAAAAATCGCGTAACATATGTCATGCATCTTTTAACAGTATAAAAAGTAGAATTATGTTGCTTTTTATTAATTTTTAATAAGCTATATTGTAAAAATGAAACGGGGCAAATAACGGTTTCCCAAAAATATATTTATTCACAAATATCTTAAGAACCCGACGTGATAGAGATAAACGGATTTCAGATTTGAAATCAGCGCAAGAAACTGACCTAAGAACACTTATTCTTATATAAGAAAGAAAAATGTTGTTTGTCAGTGTTATTAATATTTTTTTTATCACACAACAAAATTATAACAGGAATTTTAAACAATTCGGTAACTGCATTTATAAACAAATCAATGCACGTCATTGATTAATGATATAGCACCTTAGTATATCAATATCTTACAAAATTTCAATCAATTTGAAAAAAAAAAAAAAAAAACATCATGCTATTGGCTTGGGTGTCATGGTTTGTGTTTTCACGTTAAGCTGTACTTAAAGTGCTTGACACGTTGTAGTAGCTGACGTACCTCGTCGTTAAAACATCTGGACATTGAAGACGCTATGCTTATGCCAGGAACAGTGTTGGTCCACTGTTAACCAGTTCACAATTTCCAAAATTGTGTCACGTTCTTCACCACTAGTTGAACCTGCAAAATATGACCAGGTTATGGTATCTGTGGTTTACAATCAAGACGCCCCTCTGATGCTGCCTGGCCACTGTTGATCAGACTCCTCATTTCGACAACACTGTCTTAAGGCAGTCAAAAGGGGGTACGTCGTACAACCATACAGTATATTTAAGACATCAATTTAAGACATTTTCCAAATCCAGTCTTGATTACTCCCCTTTAGCTTAGCGTTATTCCAAATAAGCAAAATTGTTTCCTTTACAAAGCATCGATAAACTGTGCCGAAATAAAAGACCAGAAAGAAAAAAGATAAGGCGAACTCTTTGAGCACAGCACCCAAAAGCTAAGCCCTGAAAAGGACTGTAAGCTTTTATTGCTAGCGTTGGTCAGTCCTAACAAGAAATCTAGCTGAGCCAATTCTGTCCAGGATTGTTGTTATATAGTGGTGGAAGCCATCTTCCTTCGGGTACAAGGCAAGATATAGACATGAGTATTTATGTTAAGTATAACATTAATTTTGTGGTGGGTTGATATTAATTATGTATATATTTGTGTAGCAGATGTGAAGTCAGCTATGCAAGCTCCTGAGGAAGTTTAATTTCTAACTATATGTCAGGAAACCTGTCTTGCTTCCACCAATGACTACCACCCGCTATGTATATTATCCCCAATTTATATGTCCTGATGTATGGGTGTTGTGTAGCTGGATGTCTAGGGTATATGCACTGTATGTGAAGCAAATAACAACAACCACACTTTAAGGTTAATAAACAAGTAAGTAAACAACTCACTATTGAATTTTGGTCTGAACAATTTTTTACAAATGTATTAATTATAATTGAGTTGATTAAAAAAAATTAAACGTCAAAATATATTTACACACATACCAGTTTAACTACTAAAGTCTATTATTTCCTGAACTAGGAAGTGTTCTTAGTGTATTACTCTCTTCCCAACTTAAGCACATATTTGGGGAATCACTAATGTCATGATCTTTCTTAATCTTGTTGATATATTCAGTGGTGGAGGATCAGTCAGTGAATTCACAATGCCCCAAAACACAAGGGCTTATCTTTAGATATGTGTAGAAAATTCTGCGATGTCCTGGTTATAAGTCTGCATGCACACAGCACTGCACAGCTTTCAGGATTCGAGATAAGGTAAGGCACTCAATTCATATGGCCTCAAACAGGTACTTTTGTTGAACACCAACGTTACTGGCTCACTTCAGTTTCTCACCCAGAAACTCGAAATATCGAATTTTTCCACTATGTAAGTTAATTACAGGCCATAAATAGTCACACAGAATCTCCTGCTGACTATCAGAACAGCGAAGGCATATGAGCACAACTTGTCTGTATACGTCAATAACTACACATGTGAACTTATAATTTGAAAGTGGCGAGGAAATCTTGTGCCTCAGTGTATTTATTCTCTTCTGTTAGTTATTCTAAGCAACCAATCCGATTTCATCTGCTCCTACGCGTCTTTTTTGAAAAGTTAACCTAATTTTTTTTTTCAAATCAGGAGACACCCCTTTCTATCCCCTCAATATAGCTAGCATCAGTAAAGAAGCCCCATGCACGTCTATATGTGTCTTCATTCTACCATATCGCTAGTATTATCTAAGTCATTTTAATACAGAACGATAATATTTACTTAGTCTACCATCTGTCATCTATTGCATAAGGTCTCATACTTCTGGCTATTATTTTTATCTTTTTCGTCTTTCCTTTATATTTATGCCAATAATATATCTTTCTTCCTACAGTAAGATAATATATTAGACTAAAGAATATGATATATTTAATAACTAAGTAGTAGCATTTTAATCGTCATTTTTAGTCTTTATTTTTCCTATCGTTCGTTTTGGCCAGTTAGTTTCAGTTTTAAAATTCAAACGGGCTCTATGCGTTTCCCCATCTCTCTCCCTTGCCTTTTCCAAGAAATAAACAATTTCTAACGATACTAACATTCAAATGTGCGTTTTGGTTAAAGGCTTGCAAGTCTGTGACGTCACATTGGCATTTATTCTAATATCGTTTTTATGCGTTAACCCTTGAGATACCGAGTACTAAAAGCTAGAATTTTGGTGTCGCGGTAATTCCTATGTTATTTTATTCTTATAAAGGTGGTCACTAGTCTTACAACTGGGGGGAATTTGCGAGACCATATGTGGGCGTGTTGTACATACAGATGGTATTTTACGACAAATTTTAAATATTAATCAGTTTTAAATGTACATTAATTCATTAAAATGTTTTGTAAGCTTAACGATCTATACAGACATACCCCCAGATACATTGTTACTTCGAAGTTTGCGGCTGTTTGAGGTTTCGATCTACAAATCGCTCACAATCGCGGTCAGTTGTGGCTTCTTCTCAGTTATCTTGTTGTTTTGTGGGTTAAGACTTCTGACTATAAGAGTCAGTCCTCTGGATATCTTTTCGGCTCTGTCAGATCTTGAAGTGATTTCGGAAAGTAAGGAACTGTTTCTGAGAGGGGGCTTATATATCCAAACACAGGTCTAATTTTTGCTTTCTCGGAGGTCTGCGCCTGAGTTCACTTTCCCTCTTGTAAACTTTCGTGCAATTACAATGCTGTTGTGCGAATTTACCGACAAAATCATAATGTCATCGTCAAATACCAAAGACATTGATTTCCCACTGCGATAAATTTTACAAGTGTTTATAGTTGCAGTTCAAATCCCAAAAGAATTATCCTGTTCGGGGCATTAACCCTAAAGCTATAGCAGATTTTATGTTGTGCAATTCATAATTTATCATAAAGACACTAGTTTACATGGGCAATTCCAGAGTGTCTTGCCCGTATTATGACATTCCCTAACCCAAAAACAGAGTGGAGAACCCATTTACAGCTGGGTAGACTAGAGTTTGGCGCCACCGTGTTTCGAACCCGGCATCTTTGCAGCAGGAAGCCAGCGCTCTAACCACTCTCCCAATCGGACGCTCGTTTCAAAACACTTTAATTAAAAGGTACCGTTATTTCAAATACTTTGATAGATATATGCATTGATCTTAAGTAGGTATATGCGTATCGCTTATGCTTCATCGATTTTGCTTGATCTATTTTCATTTTCAGAAATGTTTACATTTTCACACGTGTACATTCTAGATGCATATGTTTTGTCTATATAAATGAATCTTCCGTTTACGGAGGACTCAAACAAATTTTTATCATATATTTTACAAACTTTCTGACGTCAGTACAAAGTCGTAAAGTAAGAAAGGTATTATCCCCCTGTTTAATTTTTCCCTTACTACCAGTACTTTAGTCGATGAACCTATTAAGTATTCGTCGGGCATATAAAACACAAACATGCTTTTATGAATTATTGCTTACACGTCTGTGCTTTCACTTTTGGAAAACAGATCAAGTAGCACAGCTGTCTTTAAGTCTTTCCTAACAAGCCTGAAGTCAAGTTTCGAATCTCTTAGTAAAAGTCTTAAGTCGAGTCGCAAGCCGAGTATCATTTTTTAGCTAAAATTGTTAATAGCCACAGTTGCACTTATTGTAGTGAAATTGACAGAGATACAACGGTAAAATTCCTCCAAGGATAACATTTAAGGATAAAAACATAATGCGTAGGCTGCTGATGTACATGATCGCCTAGACCGCGGGTCATCACCCTCCATAAATTTGACTTGCTAGACCGGAGGGGAACGGAGGATCAAAAAGGAAAAAAATATGACTGGAAAGGCTAAAGAGACGCAATTGGGGGGGGAAATGGATGAAAGTAAAAAAATTCAAGTCCCCCAAATTGACACGAGGTACGGAATTGGACGTTTTGCGATACCAAGCGCTTGATTTGAATTTGAGCGGAAGAACGCAGATGTCTGAAAAAAATTACAAAAATTAAAAAGTAAATTTTTCTTAATATTAATGTTAGGAATATAAAAATGAGCTGGCCAGATGGCCTATTCTGAGCAGTGAACGAATATGGTCTTAATTTTACAGACGGATAGATAATATTGAAAATAATGACAAAAGACAGTGTAGTTTTAGTTTACATCAGCCACAGACTGCATTTGAATCAAACATATCGTTATTTGCACACAAAAACACGACCTTGGGGACGCAGGTGTTCAAATTTACTTGGCATAGAAGTGAAGGGACATTGGTGGAAGCTGTGTCTAAATATAACTTTTTACAACAAAAATTTGAAGGGGAGAGAACGGTTGGGTCAAAAATCGAGCACAATTTTGTAGAAACACAAGTAGAGACGGACAGACTAACAGATAACCATCCATACGTGACTGAAGCTTGACTGAAATGACTTTAGTGAGGAAATTTGAAATTAAAAATAAACCTCGGCAGTGATTGGCCACAAACAATCATATCATTAGCGCTCAGAGCGCATTTGGGGTCATTCTTCAATAATTGTTCAGTGTTAGACACAGATTTTAAAGTGTGGTGTTTTCCCATATGAAAGACAGTGAGTTAAATTTAGGGACGCCATCCTATAGCCAGCAGCTCAGCTGAGTTTTGCTAGCACTTCTGTGTTAATTATTCATAATCTGAGCTGCGAGTTTTTCTGTCGTCCCCCCCCCCTACGAAGAAGTATCTATTTTGGTGGTTGATTTACACAAGTGTATCTGTGCAGTCCTTGTGACAGACACCACCATTATTGCCCGCCAGCACGGAGAGGTGGGACCACCTGATTTCAGCACCAGAGCTACAAATACCAGATGAGTGAGCCTCTGGTCTGCTGGATATTCACCAAAGGATTTAGTTGCAGATACCCCATAAAAATTCCCACCATTTTCTGGACACTATGTAGTCAATATAGACAGGTGTGATGAGACCACCCCAACAGCACAGACAATAAATATCCTCCCTAGTAGCTGACTACCAGAACATTTTAATAAAACTAACTATTCTAGTACTTAAATATGTTCACTTTTGCATTTATTATGTAACATTCCATGCATTAATTTTTTTAATAAATTTTAAAAAAAATCCTTCTTTTAAAACAAGTTCTGGGCAAAATAAAACTTGATCCAGAACAAATAAATGTAATATAATTATATCAAAAACTTTACACACGTGAGTTAGTTCAGTGTATTTTAACACTTGTTAATCTTATTAGTCTTGTTAAATATCTATTTGGGTATATCTATAACTTATTACACCACACTACATATCATAACCCTAGACACTTTACGTAGCCACATTCATTAAAAAAAAAAAAAAAAATTAAGTGTGAGGTCGTAGTGGTAGCAAGAAAGGCCTTCTGACAATTCTCAATTACATTTTATCTCAGGAGCCTTCACAGCTGGCCTCATACAATTTACATGTAGTACCATCATCATCATACAATACCATCAATTGCAACTAAAATAATATTGGGGTCTTGTCCCATGGATAAAAGGGGCCCAGATGGGGGGTTAAATTTAATCTCCATGGTGGGAAAATAAACAGTTAGGGAAAAATGTTAAAATTTTTTAAAAAAAAATCCAGGGGGGGCCTCAAAAAATTTTAAAACATTTGAAAGGTTACCCATCATAATTTTCAAAAATTACAATAACAGAGCAAAAACCAAAAAATTATAATTTGGGGGTTAGTTTTGAAATAGCCAGGGGATGTTAATATCAACAAGGGTAAACAGTAATTACTTAAGGATTGATTCCTTTTCCTGGGGACGAGAAATAAAAGTAGGGGGGTCGCCAAATTTAGTTTGTAAATCCAACCATTTTTCCTTTTAAAACAAAAAAATTCAAAAGTTAAAATTACTTTGAATTTAAATTAAAACAAGTGTGGTGAAGGAGTCTTCTGGTTTTTAAATTTGTCAATAAATTTTAATTTATAAATTTTTTCCAATAACCAGAATTAAAAAATACATTAAATTGTGGTTAGTTTTTATGGGGTTAGGTTAGTTAGATAACACCAATTTGATTGTTACTAGAGTAATTTATAAGAGATATACAGTTTAGGGGGTTTTGCCCTTTATAGGGTATATTATTATATTGTAGAGATTGGTGCTTAAAAAAAACGTTTATTAGGATTAGGCATTCTAAAAAAAAGTGTAGGCTGTTTTTAAAAGTTTATCAGATCAGGGAGGTGGAAAAAACTCACTTTGCGAAGGAGGGAGGGGGGGCAGGGGAATTTAGAAAGGTCAAATTTAAATCTTTTCAATACGTAACAAAGGGAATAATTAAGCGCTGATGGAATGGAATGGGATTTCAATTGAAAAAGTCAATTCAGAATGTTTGAAAAAAAATAATTAAAGGGAAGATTAGAAAAGAGGAAAAGGGTTTAAAAATTAGCTTAGAAGAGAAGAAATTTAAAAGGAAACTAGTTTAATTCAAGAAATTGAGGGGCAGAAGGCTGATTTTAGGGGGAAGGATTAAAAACAGGGTTTTTATTTAAAATTAAGAAAGCTGCAGGGGTAGGCAGAAGAAAAAAAAGAAGGCCTAAATTGGAGGGCAGGAAGAAAAAAAAAAAAGGGGGAGGCAGGGGGGAAAAAAAAAAAGGGGGGAAAAATATAAAGGGGGGGGAGGCAGAAGAAAAAAAATGGTTTGGGGTTTGCCGAAAAGGAACAAAAGGATTTTGAAAAGGTTTTTATAAAAAAAAAAAATGGGCCTTCACTGGGGAAGATAGAATCAAGGGATTTTGGCAAGGGAATTTGTGAAGGGGGATTTACGAATTACGAATCTTTTTAAAAGGGGGGGAGCTGGGAAATTACAAGGGGGGCCCCGGGCCTGAAAAAAAAAAAAAAAAAATGGGGTGCCAGCCCTTTTGGTATACCCCTTTTGCCCTCAAATTTTTGTTGGCTTTCGAGATATCCCCCCAATTGGGGAGCCCTCCAAAAAATCAGGTAATTATTTTGGGGTTTTCCATTTTAGGGGGACCATTTTTTACAATTGTTATTAAGAGGGAAAGGTGTTTTTTTTTTTTTTTTGATGGGACCATTAAGGGGTTAAATGGAAATATGGTATATTCCAATAATGGGGAAAAAAATTTTTGAGTTATTTTTTACTACCTTAAAATAAACAATTTTTGGGGGGGTGGAGGGGAGGTTTTTGGGAGGATTAGGGCACTAATGGAAGTTTAAAAAAAAAAAAAAAGCTAGTCAAACAGGGATTTTTAGGAGGGGGGGGGGCTTCTTTCAATTAAAAAAAGTTTAATTTCAGAGGGGTGGCCACAAAAAAGAAATGTGTAGAAACAGGGGTCATTTCATTTAAATACCATCAAAAAAACCAATTTTTAATGGTTATATTGGGAATTGTTTAAATTTTAGCCCAACTTTGGGCCAGGGTTTTTATTTAAAAATTATTTACGGGGGGAAAAAAATAAAAATTTTTTTAAAAAATTTTTAAATTTTTTTTTTAAAAATGTAAAAGTTTGTCCCTGCAGATTTAAAAATTGGTGAATCTTCACAGCCAAATAATTAATTAGTTAATGGTTAGTTAGAATTAGTTAGAACTATAGTAATAAGTAATTAAAGTACTTAGTGTATTTACTGGTTAGGATTTAGCTTGTATATTATTATATTGTCTAAAAAGTATGGCTGAGCTAGCAAAGTTTAGATCAGCTGCTGTGCTCACTGCGAAGGAGATGGGGATGGATGGTCAAATTTTAATTCAATACGTAACGACTGAATGTGATAAATATATTGAAAGGGAAAAGGAAAGGGGAGAAAAAAGTAAAGCTGAAGAGAAGAGGAAAATGAGAGGGTTACAAATTGAGGCTGATAGAGAAATTAAGAGGCTGCAGATTGAGGCAGAAGAAAAAAACGACAGCAAAGGGAATAAGAAGAAAAAAAAGGCAAAAGGGGCAGAAATAAAAAAAAAGGAAAGGGCAGAAGATAAAAAGGCCGAAAGGGAGGCTTGGAAAGGGAGGACAAAAGGTTGACTGCCGACAGGGAGGCTGAAGATAGAAGGTTGCAGAGGGAGCACGAATTACGACTAAGGGAGCTGGAATTACAAGGCCCGGCCCCTGAAAATGGTGCCAGCCCTTTTGCCTCAGATGCTACGCCCAGTATGGGAGCCTCAAACTCAGCTATGGGGTTTCATTTAGACCATTTTGTTGAGAAAGACGATGACATAGAGGGGTACCTGGGACGTTTTGAGTTATTAGCTACTACATATGGGTTAGAGAGAGAGAGGTGGAGTTTAAAGCTATCACAGGGATTGAGGGGTGCTTCTTATGAAGTATTTGCCAAAATGAACAGGGAAGACCAAGACAATTATGACATGTTAAAGCAGGCTTTGTTATTAAGGTACGAGAAGATGGTGAATTTTATCGTAAGAGATTTAGAAATGCCAAACTGTTGTCTGGGGAGACATACCACCAATTCTCTGCCAGACTAGAAACCTATTTGGAGAAATGGACGGCTCTGGGGAAGACCCAAGATCTTAAAGAAATGATCATGATTGAGCAATTGAGAGAGTCCATGGCTCCAGACATGAGAAAATTTCTCATGGAACAAGGTGCAGAGAAGTTGGGGGAAATTTTAAATGTTGCTGAGGGTATCAGGCAGCCCAGGCAGAGGTAAGTGGTGCTAAGAAGAAGCACATAGACAATTTTAAAGCTCCACAGCAATTTAATAAATTTGATAATAGAGAGCAGGGAAATAAGGGTAGGACAAACTTTGAGCGGCCAAGAAATGACTATCGCGACAGAAACTCACAGTTCAATGACCAAAAGTTCAATGAAAGAAAACCGTTGAACCAAGGGAAAATATGGTGTAAATGGTGCAAGAAGGATAACCATAACACCGAATTTTGTAGAAGGAAACCTTCAAACATTGCTGCAATGAAGTCGGGGACGCAAAGATTAAAGGTTAATCCTAAGGGACAACAGGAACCTTATCACCCCCCAGTTTGTGAGGATGTTATTTGTAATGGGGTCACCATAAGGTGCCTTTATGATACAGGTTTGGATTATGATTCAGTTGTGAAGTCTAGCCTAGTGGACCCAAGTCAGTATACCACAGAAACAGTGGAAATACAAGGGGCGACTAAGGACATACCACTCATGACACTTCCCATCGCAGGATAACGGTGAAAACTCGCTATGTGGAAGGAGAAATCAGAGCAGCAGTGATAGATGAACCAATCTACCCTCTAATCTTGGGGTGTAGATACGTCTTCTTGGGGAATCCCGAGAAACCTGTGATCATGGCGACAGTGCAGACCAGGTCACAGAAGAAGGAGGAAGAAGGTGAACCTATAAACGCTCATCCAGAGGAGATGAGGAAGGCGCAGGCTGAGGATAGGACACTCAAGCCCTGTTTTAAAAAATTGCCCAAATGCCACACACCTCCGAGCAAGGGGGAATATTTCATGAAGAATAGATTATTATACAGGAAGACAGGAACTAGATCCACTGGTCACGGACAGTTAGTTCTTCCCAAGAGATATAGGGCAAATTTGATAAGGAGCTTACATGTTGGAAAAGATGGTGACCATGAGAAAGTCGGTACCATCTGCCAAAAGATTGCTCTAAAATACTATTGGCCCGACGTAAATGTCGATGTTGAAAACTTTGTAGAAGCATGTGGCGTATTTCATGAGGGAACACCCACAAAGGGAAAATATGTGCAGGACCTAGAACCGCCACGGGGCAACTTTAGGCCTGAAAGGTAAACTAATTATACACGGGTAGACAAAGTGGAATGGGAGCCCCCTTTTCACACCCAGTCTTCACTTGAATGGATTAACATGGCCGCTATGCGAAGAGTACAAAGAAGAAATTTAACCCAGGATAGGATGACAATCCCTCGGTCAGACTTATATAAACTGGAGGAACAGACAAGAGAGCGAAGATCTCTCATAAACAATCTTAAGTGGGGAGACAAACCCCAGAGAAAAATTGGTAGTGGTCGATTTGTGAGTGATGATTCTAGGAAGAAAAGTCCTCATTATAAAGCTTCTAATGGACGGGACCAGATGAGTTCCATGAAAAATAAGTATGATAAATTAAAGATCCAGATGTAACTTTATTAAGGACCTGGACAGATGAGAAGGCGGAAGAGACTGTTACCTCATCGTATCAATATGTGAACGAACTGACCACTCGTTTGAAAGCTGGATGGAAACTGGCAAATGATAATTTGAAGCAAGCCAGGAAGAAACATGCAGCATATTTTAATAGGAAGGCAAAGGACAGGGAACTGGCAGTCGGAGAGAAGGTGCTGCTTCTACTACCGGGAAGCCAGAATAAATTACAAATTGGTTGGCAAGGTCCATATACGGTTCTAGAGAAGGTGTCTAGAACAAACTATAAAATTGACAAAAAGGGGAAGGAAAAAGTTTATCATGTAAACCTGTTAAAGAAGTATCTGGACAGACCACTCCAGGAAAGCACCCCCTTATTGACCTTGGCTATTGCAACCCAGATGCAAAAAGAACCACTCACCTCACATGAATACCCATTACATCCTTGTGAAACAGCAGCACAGGTAAAAGTCAGTAAGCACCTGACTAAAAACCAGAGGGAGAGAGTTCAACAAGTTCTGGAGGAACATACAGATGTATTAACAGATAAACCAGGCCATACAAATTTGCTACAGTATGACATGAAACTGGTAGACTCAAACCCAATCTGTATGAGAGCCTATTCTATTCCGTTCGCGAAGGAGAAGGCATTAAAGGAAGAAATAGATTATTTATTGAAGGAGGGGATTATTTCGCACAGTGAATCATCTTTTAGTTCTAGTGTCGTTTTGTTGAGGAAACCGTCTGGGGAACACAGACTGTGCATAGATTACAGGAAACTGAATGCTGTCACAGAAGGACAAGTGGATCCATTACCAGACACAAAACAGCTATTTGCCAGACTGAACAAGGCAAAATACTTTTCAAAAGTGGATCTTAGTAAAGGCTATTACCAGATCCCAGTGAAGCCTGAAGTGAGACCTTATTTGGCTTTTAGCACTTCGGATGGACATTATGAATTCAATATGCTACCATTCGGACTGAAAAATGCTCCGAGTGTGTTTTCAAGGATGATGCGAAAATTGTTGGACCCCCTGAATAACCCATGTATCACGAATTTCATGGATGATATACTCGTCGCCACAGAGACATTTGAAGAACACATTGAAGCTCTGGAGATGTTGTTTGATAGACTTCGGGAGGCGAACTTAACTGCTAGGCCAACAAAATGTTGTATTGGATGCAAAGAGTTGGAATTCTTGGGGCACACTGTATATCAGGGTAATATGACCCCTGATCCTAAGAACTTGGAAAAACTGCAGAGAGCACCTAGGCCGCAAACCAAAAAGGACGTGCGATCATTCGTGTCGTTATGCGGATTTTATCAGAAATACATCAAAAATTTTAACGCCATTTGTGCTCCTCTGACTGATCTGACTCGCAAGGGACTTCCAGATAAAATTATTTTGACTGCACAATGTGAATTAGCGTTCCAAGAGTTAAAGGAAAAACTCACTAGCAAGCCTATTCTCAAACTGCCTGATTTGACACAGGACTTTGTCTTAAGAACCGATGCAAGTAATGTGGGACTAGGAGGGGCTTTGTTGCAAAGATCATCTTCACCTGATGGGGAACTTAAACCAGTCGCTTATGCAAGCCGCAAATTGAATAAGGCGGAACAAGGATACTCCACAAGCGAAAAAGAATGTTTAGCATTAATCTGGGCAATAAAGAAGTTTCAAATCTATCTGTATGGTAGGACATTTGTGGTGGAGACGGATCATCAGCCTCTCGTGTTCTTGTCTCAGGCTAAGCATGAAAACGCAAGATTGCTGAGGTGGTCTTTATTGCTTCAACCTTATCAGTTTAGTATCCAATATATCCCAGGCAAATTGAATGTCGGTGCAGATTTCCTCAGTCGGCACCCCTGTGATCAAAATTAGAGTAATGGCAGACGGGAGGAGTAATTTTACCTATGTGTATCGCTGGTTTTGGAACTTGCCATAGGCATGTTTTCAGGTGGGGAGATGTGTAGTGAAATTGACAGAGATACAACGGTAAAATTCCTCCAAGGATAACATTTAAGGATAAAAACATAATGCGTAGGCTGCTGATGTACATGATCGCCTAGACCGCGGGTCATCACCCTCCATAAATTTGACTTGCTAGACCGGAGGGGAACGGAGGATCAAAAAGGAAAAAAAAAATATGACTGGAAAGGCTAAAGAGACGCAATTGGGGGGGGGGGGGGGGGGGGGGGGGGGGGGGAAATGGATGAAAGTAAAAAAATTCAAGTCCCCCAAATTGACACGAGGTACGGAATTGGACGTTTTGCGATACCAAGCGCTTGATTTGAATTTGAGCGGAAGAACGCAGATGTCTGAAAAAAATTACAAAAATTAAAAAGTAAATTTTTCTTAATATTAATGTTAGGAATATAAAAATTAGCTGGCCAGATGGCCTATTCTGAGCAGTGAACGAATATGGTCTTAATTTTACAGACGGATAGATAATATTGAAAATAATGACAAAAGACAGTGTAGTTTACATCAGCCACAGACTGCATTGAATCTAACATATCGTTATTTGCACACAAAAACACGACCTTGGGGACGCAGGTGTTCAAAATTACTTAGCATAGAAGTGAAGGGACATTGGTGGAAGCTGTGTCTAAATATAAACTTTTTACAACAAAAATTTGAAGGGGAGAGAACGGTTGGGTCAAAAATCGAGCACAATTTTGTAGAAACACAAGTAGAGACGGACAGACTAACAGATAACCATCCATACGTGACTGAAGCTTGACTGAAATGACTTTAGTGAGGAAATTTGAAATTAAAAATAAACCTCGGCAGTGATTGGCCACAGACAATCATATCATTAGCGCTCAGAGCGCATTTGGGGTCATTCTTCAATAATTGTTCAGTGTTAGACACAGATTTTAAAGTGTGGTGTTTTCCCATATGAAAGACAGTGAGTTAAATTTAGGGACGCCATCCTATAGCCAGCAGCTCAGCTGAGTTTTGCTAGCACTTCTGTGTTAATTATTCATAATCTGAGCTGCGAGTTTCTGTCGTCCACGAAGAAGTATCTATTCGGGTGGTGATTTACACAAGTGTATCTGTGCAGTCCTTGTGACAGAGACCACCATTATTGCCCGCCAGCACGGAGAGGTGGGACCGCCTGATTTCAGCACCAGAGCTACAAATACCAGATGAGTGAGCCTCTGGTCTGCTGGATATTCACCAACCCCATTTAGTTGCAGATACCCCATAAAAATTCCCACCATTTTCTGGACACTATGTAGTCAATATAGACAGGTGTGATGAGACCACCCCAACAGCACAGACAATAAATATCCTCCCTAGTAGCTGACTACCAGAACATTTTAATAAAACTAACTATTCTAGTACTTAAATATGTTCACTTTTGCATTTATTATGTAACATTCCATGCATAATTTTTATAAATTTTAAATCCTTCTTTTAAAACAAGTTCTGGTCAAAATAAAACTTGATCCAGAACAAATAAATGTAATATAATTATATCAAAAACTTTACACACGTGAGTTAGTTCAGTGTATTGTAACACTTGTTAATCTTATTAGTCTTGTTAAATATCTATGGGTATATTTATAACTATCACACCACAGTACACATCATAACCCTAGACACTTTACGCAGCTACATTCATTAAAAAAAAAAAAAATTAAGTGTGAGGTCGTAGTGGTAGCAAGAAAGGCCTTCTGACAATTCTCAATTACATTTTATCTCAGGAGCCTTCACAGCTGGCCTCATACAATTTACATGTAGTACCATCATCATCATACAATACCATCAATACCACTACACTTCTGACGATTTCTTTCTTTCTCTGGAAAAGTAACTCTGCCTCATAGCTTCCTGTATCACTTATTGTTCTTGATTTTTAAATCGTATGCAGAGTCGACGTCTCATGTAATTCCTGGGAGTCTCTGATGAGACAAAGACAGATTATGATACTGCCACCTCAGGCATGTCTTACGAGACGACTGATATGAGGTTGTTCATGAAGCTGACAACCTCATCGTGTCAAACTAACTGCAGCAGACACCATCAATGCAGAAGCATGTAAATGCTGTATGTAGAGTCTTCCTAGAAGGCAACCAGCCACAGAGACAGTTCCAAGCTCCATCATAAACACAAAGGAACATAATGATGGTGATGTAGAGTGGAAGTCGCTATGAGCAGCTACGTGAACAACTACTTGCTACATTATAAAACTAGAAACTTCAATAACAGACATAATCTCAGATTTAATCCTCATATATTTTCAAGGGAGCAGCGGCTGGGAGACTTTTTCAGACCATAAATCGTGGATTCCTCAGCAAGAAAGAGGTTGGTAAGAAAACGAAGATGGCTATATACCGCTCCACCTATGTCCCAGTCTTGACATATGGATGCGAGTCGTGGGCAATGACTACAACCCACAAAAGCCAGATCCAAACCTCAGAAATGAGGTATCTGAGGAAAGTGGTTGAAGTAACAAGAAGAGACATGGTCCGCAACCAGACGATCCGTCAAGGCCTAAAATCCCATCCGCTGCAGACCCAAATAGAACAGTCCCAACTAAGATGGTTTGGCCATGTCTGCAGAATGGGAGAAGATCGGCTACCACGACAAGCATGGGCAACAAAGCGCCAGGGATCCAGACCTCCAGGACGACCCAGAGTCCGCTGGGAGGACAACATTAGCCACTCTTTGAAGGACCGAGGACTAGAATGGAACCAGGCCAGGAAGAAGACAGCTGATAGAATGGTCTGGCGCTCTCTCTTCCAAACCTCTACACCTCACGGTAGAAGGGGAACGACTAAGTAAGTAAGTAAGTATATTTTCAAGGGAAACGTCCTTTTGGTTTCTGCCTGTGTATTCTTCTTCTTTGATCCTTAGCCGCCGGCCGTCAAAGCAGTCAGTGGCCATCACGCCTAGTGGCGTCTTGTAGGGCAACAACAAATTGATTCCACTTTGCTCGGTCGGCGGCCATCCTTCGTACAGTGCCCCGACTCTGGTTCATTCTTTGCATCTCAGCCTCCACAGTCCTCCGCCAGGTTGTTTTTGGTCAGCCTCTCTTTCGTTTTCCTTCAGCCTGTGTATTAAGCAACAGGAAATGGCATATTATGTGTTGACTACACACTTCGTATCCTGCAGAAACCACAAGAGAGATTACATACCAGGACACTTGTGAAGGCTTGCGTCGGAAATATAGGTTTTCCGCTCACAACTAAAGTTGAGAGCTGAGCTAATTAAAGAGCCAACGAAAGAAAATCTTTATTTAGTTAGGATTAAAACACGGGAATTTTGGACTGAAGTATATTTTTAGTGATCATGTAATGTAAAATTGATCTTACAGCCTGAATTAATTCAATAATAATTTGAGCTATATATTGCTTTGAACAAACATAGATATACTTCAAAATTATTTTAAACTATTAAAAGAAAATCAAATTGAGAAATGTCTTTATTCTAAAGTAGCCACAAATTAGTGTATTTAATTAAGTATATACGAGGGGCGTTCAGAAAGTAATGCACCACATCGTTTTTCTCAGGAGCTGTTTATTAAAAAAGCATGAAATTTATATACAATATACATGGATATGTCAAGTAAACATCGGTATTATTCAACTGTCGTGGAATATTCTAATCCACATATATAAATTATCAAGTAAATATAAAGCCTAATAAATACATATAATAAATAAAGGAAGAAGAATGGTAAAGAACAGTGCTGTCACAATGACGGTACTCGAAATCCCCTTGTTTTCTACTGCGTATGCAAATTGTAACGTTTCACGTTGATATTAAAGGCCTTCTGCAACATACACGCGTTTCCCAAACACACAATAAAATGTGCTGCCTTTCTAAGAAAAACCTTGAAATATGCAAGTTGACCTAAATTTTAAATTCCATTCATGTCTTTTTTCTACACTATGTTACCAAGATCAAAAGACAGATGGACAAAAGGATAGCGAGAAGGGAGAGGCAGAAAGCCGAACACTAAACACGCTTCGCGCGATACACAAATGCTGCCATCACGCGTGTAAGACTACAAGCACTAACTTTTTCGGACGGACAGTGATAAATTCACTACCCTTCCCAGAGTTAGGTTTTAAAATCATAAAAAAACGCTTATTAGGAAAGATAACAATAGATGGGTTTACGGTTGAAAACATAACAGTACCCAGACAGCACATCTTCGAAACAGGAGGTAGAAAATACATATTTTGAACGCAGCCACATAGCTCTTTTAAATTTGGATATTTGGGTTCCTTAGGGCTTGCTGACCAAGAATATGTAAAACGTTACGCAAATAGTCCAGGAATTAATAAATTATACCCAAAATAAAATAGTGGGGATGCCTGACAGCATGGAATCATTTCTGCTCATAAAATTTTTTATAACGTGTTTGAAAAAAATCTTACGTTACAGAATTAGCCTACCATGTAAACTCCAAATTGATTGGAGCGCAACAAATGAAAGACTAACCACGATTGGTCGGGCTATAAATACTATCTTTCGTTGTTAGGGGAGACGTGAAAAGGTAACATTTTTTCAAACACTTGTCGAAACGTGGCCTCATTGGCTAGACTCGCTGATATACTCACTTAGGAGCGTTAGTTCGAGACCACTAGTGCAAATAATCTTGATGAAGCAACAGTGCGTTGAAGCCAGCTCATATTTGTGTTAAATAAAAGCCTGGAACATAAGCAGATGGGAATTTGTGCCAGTAATTGTGCCAGAATTCATTGCTAATCAACGTATCTGTGTTTATTTCCATGAAATTGTGGTAAGCTTGAACCATTCAGTATCTTTTAATGAAAATTGAATGTAAATTGTTAATTTATGCCTGTATATATATATATATGTGTAGTTCAGTGGCAAACAGGAGATAAAGCCTATAATGCTCCAGCCTGAACAGAGGGTGTCGGAGGGAAGTAAAACGGCATGGAATGGCCAAATAGTACACTGACACCTGGATGATTGATTAGACAGAAATAATGCTGGAAGTGCAGAGGCGTGGTAACCATTAAGGAGGTAAATACTGGTATAAAGTATTTCAGATGAAGCTGACAGTTGGCCTAACGCTCTGAACTCAATGTTTGTGATGTATTGTGCTCAGTGTAGAACTAGAGTATCAATTAGTTATGAAGTAGAAGGTACATCCTTCTTGTTTACAGGGACCGTGGTCTTGATGGTACTGAGCAGCACCTGGTCAGAGCTTTGCTGAATCCAGAGTCGGACAGCATACTCCTTGGTCTTTTTAGCTATCAGTGAGGTGTCTCCAGAGCCCAGGGGAGAATTCGAGCAGAGGAGTCCTTTCCTGCCGCCATCACGCAAGATAAGCTGATTTGGCCAGCTGAGCTCAACATTATGTCCCCTCATCTTGAAATGACTTTGTAAAAATAACATTCAGAGGGGAATTTAATTGTCTTAATATCAGGAACTGAGAACATCTCCAATACTAGTCCCAAAAGACAAACTATTGAAGTCATGATGACAAATACCAACAGAGCTTGAACAAAACAAAACCAGTATTACCTCATATTACCACTACACAACTGACACACATAGGATATTTTTAATAATATATGTCACTACAATATTCATATTGATAAAGTCTGTACATATACTTGTAATTAAAATTGATTGTGATTCCTGGTTCCCTTTGTATTTGAATCAGGACACATATACCTTTATGATAACCATGAATACATATTGTTATTTGAAAAGTTATCAGTGACTCCTTAAGATATTCTCATAGAGTGTTATATGTATGTGAGTGTCACAGTGTTGTCAAGAGTAGTGGATTAAATTAAATTGTTTATCTGTCTGTTGTTGTGACTTACACTTCATCATACACATACCCTAGACACATAACGTAGTCATCACACTATTCCAGAATAATTCTGACTGAGATATATAGATATGTGGTAGCAAGTAAGGTTATCTATAATACACTACTCTTAATAGATATAGATACCTTCACAGCTGATCTCAGTCAGTACACTAAGTCCCCTATAAATATTTATAACATCCCACTTCACCACATCAACATATTCCCCATCAACTTGTACGGCTTTATGCCAGCGCGAAACAAGTGCATGTATTCCTAGCCCGTACCAGAGTTTGTCTTGATCATGTAGCCATTTCTTCGCTGCATGAATCACTCCTTCATCATCTTCAAACCTTGTCCCACGGAGTGCATCTTTAAGTGGACCAAATAGATGAAAATCAGAGGGTGCCAAATCGGGACTATAGGGTGGATGGGATAGTACAGTCCAACCCAATTTGGTGATTGCTTCCCGTGTTGCCAGAATTGTGTGAGGGCGCGCATTGTCGTGAAGGAGAAGCAGGTCTGCTGGATTCTTGTGCGGCCGAACTCTGCGAAAACGTTGATTGAGTTTTTTCAATGTCTTAATGTAAGCTTGCGAATTGATTGTCTCTCCTCTTGGCATAACGTCTACAAGAATCACACCTTCAATGTCCCAAAAGACAGTGATCATGACCTTTCCAGCTGAAGGAATTGTCTTGAATTTCTTTCTTCTTGGTGATTGCGGATGATGCCACTCCATTGACTGTCTTTTTGTCTCAGGTTCAAAATGATGTGCCCAGGTTTCGTCACCTGTAACGATCTTAGCCAAAAAGTTCTCTCCATCAGCATTGAAACGCTCCAACAATTCAGAAGAAATTGCTTTCCTTTGCAATCGGTGGTCATTTGTGAGACTTCGAGGAACCCATCTTGCACAAACCTTAGAAAATCCGAGAGTTTTTATAACTTCATTTGCAGTACCAATGCTGACTGACAGCTGTAAGTCCAATTGTTGAGTAGTGATTCGCCTACAGTAAGAATAATGCCCTCAGCGCATTTCAACATTTCTGCGTTGGTGGCTGTGGCAGGACGTCCACAGCGCGGCCGATCAAGCAGCTCCGTATCTCCACTTCCTGATTCTTTGATTCTCTGAACCCAGCGACTGACTGTACTCCTGTCGACTGCAAAACTTCCATACACATCATATAGACGCTTGTGAATATTCACAACAGTTTCCTTCTCTGCAACGAGAAATTCTATCACAATTCGCTGTTTATAACGCAAGTTGCTAACACGCTCCATTTCAACGGTTTAGGGCAGCCGTATTATTTGGCCGGTTGCTGTGCAATTTGGTGCATTACTTTCTGAACGCCCCTCGTATATATATTACTGTAATTGTTTATTCAAGCACTGTGTCAGATAAGTGTGCCGCAAAATTTTAGAAAAATGAAAAGTGTGCCGTAAACACAAAAAGGTTGAGAAATACTGATCCAGTCTTTTCAATATTAGTTATGAAAGAAGCGACCCACACTCTTATTGTGTGTGTGTGACGTCACATTTTTTCAACCTCATCTCCCCTATCGTCGCAACACTTTGGACACTCCCTCTCCCCCCAAAAAATTACTGTGTGACGTCATATGTGGACGCTCCCTAACAGCATAACATTTGGATTCAAATATTAATGATTATTTAAATAAGACACGCAAAGGTCAAAGAGCAAGCAAGCTGTTCTAATAAAATATAAAGAGAAATCGAAAACCTTCTTGACATAATATAAGTAGAATAATCAGCATGTCAGTTATTTGTTGTAGGACAATGTACATCATTATAAGTGGATGTGTCATGAAAGATTAATAACGATATGATAGGAAACACGATAGAGTCAGTTACAACAGGAGGCAATCTGATCATCATAGGAGTTCCCTCCGTTGCCCTTTACACTCTAAGAGGGGCGTGCCCAATTGGGTTATAACGAAAGTAAATATTGAATAACTTGCTACTGGGAAGGAAAATTATCTTTGATTTGACCTGTTAGTCGTGATCTTCCACATGTCGGATAGCGCTGAATGAAAGACACACTTTTTTTTTTTAAAGAAAAAAGGCCGGGGGGGGGGGGGGGTGTTTTAAGGATCCACTTTTAGTAGTTTTTACCAAATACATTTTAAAACAAAAACCAGGAAATAAATGTGTCATACATTCTACTGCATAAGTCAAAAAAGGATGGTCAGTTATCATCAATCAGTAATTTGTCATATCCTTCGCAAAGTTAAAATTTTTAGTGAAAGATATGATGAATTACTGTTGTAATTGACGAAATAAGTGTTGTGTTACCATGCACGCCAAACTTCTGATTGTTCTTGTTAAAGATATTTCTTTGTACTAAGACGTGTACAAGATGTATCTATGCTAGGATCCCGGATGTCACATGATTGCTCAAAACAATGGCACTCCTCTGGCCAAATATGGACTGCGATGACTTCATTGAGTAGGAAGTTACTGAATTAGTGACCTGTTTTGTGGACTTCGTTAATACGAACACGTAAAGTGAATACTGATAAGAAACTCAATGCAGAGTATTACAAAAGGAGGCAATCTGATCATCAGATATACCCCCTGCGTCGGACAAGTCCTTTACACTCTAAGGGGGCCGGGCCATTTGGGTCATGACTCTGAAGTGACAGCTTCAAGTTGTCTTTTTCCCTGCTGTGCTGGAAATAGATCCATTCCACTGTGGATGCGAGTTTCAATTTCACTTCTGGTTTTATCCATGCTGAAAGCTTGAGGCAATTGTGTAAGTAACCATTATGTTGTATATAAACTACTGTATTGAACTCCATAGCACGCTGTGGTTGCTCCACAGCCAACCCGATGCCCTTTCCGCAGTTTCAGTCTCTCTTAAATAAACATGAATCAGAACATTGGTAATAGAGGGTGGGGCGGCTAGCTACCTCTAGCCCGGGATGTTAAATTTAGTTGCTTATCCTTTACAGGACGTGGCAATCAACCCCAGCTTTTATTGGCTGTTTGTGATTTTTCTAGGCAATTTTTACGTTCAGTAGTTTGCCATTGCTTTCTGAACGGAGCCAGGGATGACATGTAACAAATTAATACAGTTCTGTCCACAGTGGTTAGTCTTGAGTGGCAGAGCAATAAGAGTGCTCGAGTCTCGAAACCTAATTACCCGATTCGAAACCAGACTTCGTCACGCTTCGGTCGACCAAGTTGTAAATCGATAGTTGGTAAAGCAATGTTAGAGAGAAAAGGAACCGGTCACCTCACCTCATATCAGAGTCTCTAACACTTCGCCCTCTATGGCAGTATCTGCTGTGGGGACTACTATTTTACCATAGCGTATGCTACTTCCCCCCTTTCTGAATCTTTCTCACTGAAGTATTTAAAGAAACGCCGTGGTATCTCATGCAATGTCCAAAATAGGTAAACGCTAAAATAGTAAATACTCAGTCAGTTTTACATTACTGCACGGGACTTTTGGGGGAAAACCCCCTCGCCCGCTAAAGTATATACTTGAGCTAAAAATAACAAAGTAAAGAAACGGCATTGATTATATTGAAATAGTGTATTAAATGTTTTTGAAAAAGTGTCATCAGATATGCAATGCAGAGCCGTTGCCGGGTATTTGGCGCTTTAGGCAAACAGCTCTTGTGGCGCTTCCAGGTAAATATATATATATATTCACACACTCAAGCACATGACACATGTACTTCTTCTTTTGATCCTTAGCCGCCGACCGTCAAAGCAGTCAGTGGCCATCACGCATAGTGGCGTCTTGTAGGGCAACAACAAATTGATTCCACTTTGCTCGGTCGGTGGTCATCCTTCGTACAGTGCCCCAACTCTGGTTCATTCTTTGCATCTCAGCCTCCACAGTCCTCCGCCAGGTTGTTTTTGGTCGGCCTCTCTTTCGTTTTCCTTCAGGGGTCCAAAGCATAGCTGTTCTTGTGATGGCATCGGGGTCTCTTCTGAGGACATGACCAACCCAGTTCCAGCGTCTGCCAGCTATGATGGTGTGCATGTCCTCTTGCTTGCTACGAGTAAGCAGATCTTGGTTAGTGATGGTATTTGGCCAAAAGATTCGGTGAATTTTTCTTAGGCATGTTGTGTGAAAAGAGGTCAATTTCGACATTTCCTTCTCTGTAACTCTCCAGCATTCCGCACCATAGAGAAGCACAGAAAGCACACAGCTCTGATATAATCTTAATTTTGTGCTTGTGCTGTATTGGGAGGACTTCCAGATGTTGTTTAGACTAAAAAAGGCTGTTCTTGCCTTATTCATTCTGATGTTGATGTCTTTGCCTGCCCCGCCGTCTGGTGTTACTATGCTTCCTATGTATGTGAAGGTATCTGTCTGTACCAATTGCTTATTCCTTACTGATATGGGCTCAGGGTTGCTCACATTGAGCGTCATGACCTCAGATGACACATGTACACAAATGTGATATTACGAATATATGTTACAATCTTATATCCAATGCCGTAAAAGGGTAAAAGAAAAGACAATATATCTTTCTTCACAGAATTACTACTTTTTTCGTTATATTAATATTTTAGTTCATTCCTTTTCGTTGTCATCGTCATTTATCTTTTCGCTCCCTAAGGAGCATGGAGCCACCACTGAAACAACTATCCCCGCGTGAAGCTTACACAAGACATTCACATGATCTTGTAGCAGTGGGTTCTGTAGCAGTTTGTTCTAATGATGAGGTTGTCAGCCCCTTGCACAACCTCAGACCCAAACATTCCTGTCACACAGCTCTCACCAAAATGGCAGACAACTGGCTGTCGAGCGTAAATGATGGAAAATTAGGTGGGGCTGTTTTTGTTGACTTCAAAAAAGCATTTGACATGATTGACCACAATATCTTGGTTCAAAAGTTGGAAACCCTCAGAATAGGCCCTAATCCATTAAACATCATCAAATCATTCCTGGCAGATCGACAACAGTTAGTGCTTCACAACAACTCGACATCAGATTTCTCGAAGATAGATACAGGAGTACCGCAGGGTTCTATTCTTGGGCCCCTACTCTTCGCAATGTTCATCAACGACCTGTCACTACATCTAAAATATTCAACATGTGACCTCTTTGCAGATGATTGTACTATCTACACTAGTGACAATGACTGCATGGCACTTAAAAAGACTCTTCAAAGCGATGTAGACAATCTAACAAAATGGAGTAATATGAATCGTATGCCAGTAAACACAGCAAAAACTAAATCTATGTTGATTACCACCAGACAGAAACTCCAAAACTGCACCCAAAGATCGCTACAGCTACCCGCGGAATCAAAACCTATTGAACATGTAACAGAACACAAAGTTCTAGGGATCACGATTGACCAGCACTTAACGTGGAACTCCTATGTACGGAATTTAACCAAACACTTTGCTCAAAAGACGTACCAGCTGGCCAAAATAAAACACTTCTTAGGCGCACTAGACTATTGTTCTACACCTCACATATACAGACACATCTAGATTACTGCTCTACACTATGGGATGGTTGCACTGCTTCCACCTCAAAGAGACTGCACTCCCTGCATAAGAGAGCAGTACGTCTGATCACCGATAATCGCACGATACCACACACAAGGACACGAAAAGAACCCAAAATACTGTCCTTATAAAAACGTCTTCTCTACAACAAAGCCAAGTTGACTCACGCAATTCTATCTAACAATGCCCCGCCGTACCTACGATCATTGTTTCAAACCAGTAGAAGAGAGGGACAACAATTACATCAGTTACGTCTGCCTAAAACTAGGATCGACCTGTTCAAAAAGAGTCTAGCCTACTCTGGAGCCTACTTATGGAACAGCCTTCCACACCACCTAAAAAGCCTACCTACACAATATTCATTTAACAAAGAACCTTTCAAACACTTCCTAAACACTGATTATCTACCCCCATAGAAACATCATTTGCCTGTCAACATCTCATCCATAGGTCAACATTTCTTTTCCTCTTCCGCTCGTTTTTAATGAGAATAATTTGTTTTATATCCATGTAATATTATTATATAATGTAATGTATGTGAATCGTGAGAATGTACCCGCATACCATTGTACTTTAGAGATGTGAATGTTTTCGTTTGCTTAAATTGAAGGATGTATATGAGAATAAGCAGATATACATTTTTATTTCTATTTTCTTTTTATTTTATTTTTTTAAACTACTGAAAGACTTTTGCTGCTACAGAAGTGCGGAAGAAAGTGTTATTATTATTATTATTATTTCATTTTTCACCAAGAATGTATGGATATAAGCGAGAATGTGTTTATGTAATTTTTGTATTGATGATTGATGACACATTCAAAAATACAGATTACTTGTAGACGTTTTGACCGCATAAGTGAGTGTCGGTATACAGAATTTATTTATTTATTGTTTATTTTATATTATTTTATTTTATATTTATTATTATTATATTTCTTCAGGCACTATCGTGTTTATTTTTAAAAAAAACCTACTCATTTTTTATTATGATTGCATACTGTAAATGAATGCTGTTATGTTAACTTTATAATGTTGCATGCCTTTAAATTAATGCTTAAAGTAACTTCTTCTTCTTCTTCCGTCCTTAGCCACCGACCGTCAAAGCAGTCAGTGGCCATTACGCCTAGTGGCGTCTTAGGGCAACAGCAGATAGGTTTTCTTTGCCATTGTTTCCCATCACGCCTAGTGGCGTCTTTAGGGCAACGACAAATCAGCCCATTTGCTGTTGTTTCCGTAATCGAAGTGACTGGCAAACGGGTGATCAGCCCGTTGTGGGCTTAAAGTAACATGTGGGAATAAAAGGATATGGTATGCAAGATTAATGAGAGTGAAAGGGCAGAATGTTAGACGGGCCTGCGTGCCCAATTCTTAACCCTTCGAAAAATAAAGTTCGTTCGTTCGTTCGTTCATATTAGTTGCATTATATGACACGCCTCAAGATGTAGCAGTCTTATTCTTTCTCTGTCGACTCTGTTATCGTGATCACAATAGAACGAATTAATGAAGAACAACACAACACTCAAGTAGATGAAAATAAAATGACACAACTGGTATATTTTAGTAGTGGTGCATGTACGACTGCTCACGTTAGAGTAACGCTTGCCATACATGCACTCTAGAAAACCAGTTACGTTAAACACACTTGTGACTGTACTTAAACACTTGGTTGATTACACACACACCCTATCCTTCCTGAACCACATAACCTCCCAGTGGAGAACAATACAAGAAGAGATGCCACTTGAACCAACACAAAGGTTAAAGTTCAAACTACCAAAAAGTTACAGATTTTCATAAATGAGTGATTGCGTGGAAAAGAAGTGTCGAAATGGTTTGATAAGATCACCAATAGAGAAATGATGACAAGTACCAGCTAGGTGACACAGGAACTAGAGATGAGAAGAAGATGCTGGCGATGAATTTGAGACACACTGAGGAAACCTGCTAACGGCATTGCAGGGACGTCTCTGTTCTGGATGTCGAAGAGTAAACACATGAATAAAAGAACAGGAAACAGAAAGACATGGGTAGATAAGGCAAGGAAATATCGTGAGCGTGTGGCACATGTGACACAGTGCGCTTATCTTTGTCACCTTGTACATTTTTCATCTTCTTTCTTATTTTATTTCTCTCCCGTTTTCATCTTTCATCATTTTTAAAGTAATCTGTCTTAATCATGGTTTGTACCTAAGTGTAACTTTAAACACGCCTTTGATTTATTTCATCTTCTTACTTTATCTTTTGGAACACACCTAGATCGGTAGACATTATAGTTGGCGTGGGAGACGTCCAAATGGGGAATAAAAAGAATTCTTTCGATAACTAATCCTTTGTTTAAACAACAGGAGTGTCACCATATTGGGACACAATAGCGCGTCGTCAGAGCGATCGACAACAAAGGACTCGTGACACGCACAGAAATGTTTGTTGCCAGATGGTAGACCGTGATGGCGGCTAAGCAACTTAGATGTCGTGTATATGGCAAGGAAACAACAGAGAGCGACAATCTGTCGCGACAGAAGGCTTTGTGACAAGGGGTGGATACTTTCTATATCTGGCAGCCAATCCACAACTCGCAACCAAACACCCAGCGCGGAGTTGAAGAGGTGGTTGCGAAAGTCCACCCCTTTTTAACGAGTGACGTGCACTGAAACGACACGCGAAAATGCAAGCGCTACATCGCAAGATTGTCATATAGTAGGTCTATATTTCTCATTCTGTTTCTTTTCCAACATCTTTCATATCTTATTTTCTCTCTCATTTTGCACTTTCTTCATTGTTAAAGTAATCTTTCTTAATCATGGCTTATACTTAAGTGTACCTTAAAGCACCTTTTAATTATTTCCCCACCTTGTGTTATCTTTCGGAACCCACAAAGCCTCGTTAGAATCTTGGTAAACACACCTGGCCACAATATACTTCTTCTTCTTCTTCCGTCCTTAGCCACCAACCGTCAAAGCAGTCAGTGGCCATTACGCCTAGTGGCGTCTTAGGGCAACAGCAGATAGGTTTTCTTTGCCATTGTTTCCCATCACGCCTATTGGCGTCTTTAGGGCAACGGCAAATCAATCCATTTGCTGTTGTTTCCGTAATCGAAGTGACTGGCAAACGGGTGATCAGCCCGTTGGTAGCCACAATATACGAGTACTGTTTACTTTGGGAGACGCCCGACTTGGCAATAGAGAGAAGTCTTTTCAGACCTAATCCACTGTTTAAACAACACGATGGTCAACACATTGCGACACAATAGCACAGCGCAACATAGGACTCGTGACGCGCATAGGAATGATTGGTTGTCAGATGGTAAACTGTGAGAGCCGTCACACTTATTACCTAGCGAAATAAGGAACAAGGAGATTATGGAAACCGCCTCCCGACAATGAGACGAAGGATAGCACACACTTAACGCGAAGCAGGGAAAGAAAAAGAAGGACAGAAGGCTTTGTGACAGAGGGGATTGAATGACTTCTGCATTGGGCGGCCAATCCAAAACCACGGTTTGTCTCGCAAAACGATCCCGTAGCATGGAATTGAAGAGTTGGTTGCGAGAGCCCACACACTTTACCCATTGACGTGGATTGTGTAAACTCTACCTTCGCACTAGATTACTCTTGGCAGAGATACAGATAGAAGGATGATGATGCTTCTGTCTCTAGAGAGTATTCAAAAGATATTTCAGAAGTCAAGAACAATGTTGAATGGGTCTTAGCAATGTTAACTTATTATCTGCCCGACAATTTTTATGAAGAGGTATATTGTATGATTTAGCAAGTTCAAGCCCCCAATTGATTTAATTCAGTGAAATCTTAATTGAATAGCTCTGTTTTAAGTGTATTTAAGGTGACTGAGTCATACGGGTGCAGTACACTCAAAGGGATTAAATCAACTATAAAAGTGTATATATATATATATATATATATATATATATATATATATATATATATATATATATATTATATATATATATATATATATATATATATATATATATATATATATATATACAAATAACAAATGTAATAATCAATTATGTTTAACAGTGTAAAATGAATAATTCTCTCTTTAAAAAAGTTTTTCATCACAGGGTGATGTTATTGATGTTAAGGGAATTGTTTGAAAAGTGCACTTGGCAGCTTTTACGTTTTACCCTCTCTGGGCATTAATATTAATCCCAGTGAGCGGAAAACATTCATTATATTTATATTGAATATCTTTACATTTTCACTGCTTGAAAGTGTGAATAATATAATAAGTATGTACATCATTTCTATCATTATCCACAACCTGCTCCATATGGATCTTGGGACTACCTCTGCTTTTGGTTCTTTATGAGAAACCCGCATAAAGCAATCACCATCTCTTTCAGTGGTGGTTCATGAAACGAGCATTCTATATGCTGAGGTTGCCAGCCTCGTATGTGACGGGGACATCCAATAGCACTCTTCACATGTTAATAAATGCAAAATATAGACTTTTAAAACATACCACTCACCCTAAAATCTCTTTAGGAATACTGACTACTGGCTTAGAGCTATAGTTAAGGCAACTTGTTTAAGATGCCTCTTACTCGCGGTCTGGGGTATTACTTTACACTAGGCTCCCACTCTGTGGTGGATTTTGATGTTATGAAATGTTGTTAATATGTTTCCTTATTGTACTGAATGAGGCCAGCTGTGAACGTCCCTGATGCTAACAAAATTAGGGTTGAGTTATCAGGGTCCCTTGCTGCTACCACCTTATGGCCTCAAGCAGACTTATTCTTGACTAGTATGAATGATAGCTACGTCTACTGTCTAGGGATATGCAAGTGTGGTGTGATGGTACTTTAACAATAATACACATCTATACAAACAAGTATTAAGGTCTATGATTAAAGGAAATAACACCTGGGATAAATTTGTACAATTAATAATTTTCTGTATGATTTATTTGGTCCTGAACCTAGTATTCTTCTGGTCAGGACTTTAAAATGAAAAGAAGTCAAGATATATATATATATATATATATATATATATATATATATATATATATATATATATATATATATATATATATATATATATATATATATATATATATATATATATATATATATATATATATATATATATATATATATATATATATATATATATATACAAAATGTAAATTTTAGACCCAAAGGGACAATTGTCCAAACAAATACTATTTAACTATACTAATAGTGTTACTAAAATTTGTCTATTACTGGTTTCTAACACTGGATGGCGGTTTGGGATTCTATAATCACTCACAGTCTCTTTAATATACAATGTCACTGTTAAGTTCTCTGGGGAAATAGTTTATTCTTGTTATACAGGGGTGTGCTGGTCTTAAAGCTGATGTAGAGTTAGGGTGCCAGATATTCTACTTATCTGGGCACACTTGAACAGTCTGTAAACTTGGTGTCACACTATTTCGCTATGATAATGGCCAAAAGTAACAGGGTAGACTCTGCAGGTCCCTGTCACTACTGTGCTTGAAACGACTTCTCACTGCTTCTCATAGACATCTGGCACCGGACTAGTGCCAGATAAAAACCCTGTAACAATGAAATAATGTCTCCTTGGTGATATCTTACTTAAACTGTGTTTTATATATACAAAAGAGAATACGTAAGAAATAAAGAGCTGGGTCATATCTAATGGACCAATCCAGCACATCCATTCCACAGTGTACCAGTGTTGTTCACATGTCTCTCCTACAAAGGCGGTACTGCATCTGCAATAATATTATTAATCTGTCTTTTCTGCCATACAATGGGATAGGTGAGCTGTGTCCCTCTGGTCACCTAAGAAAACCTTTTTATTTCACAAAACATGTGCATTTACAAAACTGGCAATGTGTTATAGCCTAATTATACCTTCAGGCCCTGCACAAATCAGCTTGGGACCTGATTACTTACAGTCGTGATGGCAGCATCTCTCACTCACATTTTTAAACAAAAGATATATGAATAATGTCGGTCTTACCAGAAATTCAATGAAAAAAACACAAGTACGTTGAATAGCAGATTCCAGATTTACTGCTGGCTGAACTGTGATGCCTATTACTTTAATATATATTTGCTTTAATAAGGCTAATCACTTTTCCAGAAATACACAACGTCCTGCTCTAGAGACTATCTTCTAAAAATGGCGTCAAGCCTTTGAATGTACTCAATAATATGAAATGTTTTGACCAATGGAATCTACTACTAAGATTTTCCATTCAAATTTTTAAATCTAAGGTCCAATTTCGGTCCAATGTTAGTGTACTTCTGTCGGTCTGTCCGTCCGAACTTGGCATTCACCAAAAATAAACTTGGTTTTGGCCTAACACTACCAAAAAAACATATTCAGTTTGAGCCATCCCATAATTTTTTCTCCCCTTGTCTACCCCTTTCTACATGTACCCTTTCTTGCCTTTTTCAAGGACGCGTCAAAAAATGTCACCGTTAATGCAAGTCCAAACGAGCATGTGTTGGTCTGTCTGTACGAACAAATATAGTCTTTTGTCCATAACTTTATTTCTATCTGTCGGATTTTTTATTCGAAAGCATATTACCCATCAGGACAAGACCAGCTCTAAGACTAGCTAACTTTTATGATCTTAAACCTATTAATAAAGAATTCAATATATTTTCCATTTTGGTGTTCGTTGTTTTCTAAGTTTCAACTACTTGAATGTTATAAAAATCATCGCAGATCTTCCTTTTTCCCGGCAGGAAGTAATTATGCGTGTGTGTATATATGATTCTACAGTGTGCCTTTTGTTAGAAAATGTATTGGACTTGGCGGTTTATTTTTAAATTTTAAAGCTCGCGACATCGTTTTCGACACAAGCCAACGGCATCGTCTCGCACTGTCGGCCTGAGTAGCTAATTCAAGCATCTAACACTTGACAAGCCGGCAGCATGTGTCCGCTCTCTCAATCTTATGTGTTCGTGTGTTTTATTCTTTCTATCTTTCCTGGAACCACTACGCTAGTAGATTTTTTCAAATTTTTATCGTTAACCCTTGACGGGCGGGTTACAAGGTCCAATACTACCAGCGCTGCAATAAGGTTTTTGACTGCGTTCTATCCTACCTAAATCAATGCGTTTTCTGGCGCAGGGAAGAAGACGCGTTACAACTTTACTAATTCTATACATATTATTATGACTTTATTACATATAATTAATGATTTTATTGCTGTATCAATGTACTTCATCACACATCTCCCCACTTAAGAACATGCCTGATGCTAGTTCCAAAACAGTGATACACATATATAAAATTAACTCCCTACGCCTGCTGAATACTCTGATTTGGATCACAGGGATGCCTACTGAGGAAATCTGCACCCACGTTCTGTGACCCCGGAATATATTCAATGGTAAATTGATATGGCTGTAATAATAACGACCATCGTAATAATCTGGCATTTTCATGCTTGGCCTGTGATAAGAATACGAGAGGCTGATGATCCGTTTGGACCACGAATGTTCTACCATATAGATAGATCTGGAACTTTCGTATCGCCCAGATCAAAGCTAGACATTCTTTTTCGCTTGTTGAATAGTTTTGATCCGCTTTGTTTAACTTGCGGCTAGCATAAGCGACTGGGTTCAGCTCTCCCTCTGGTGACGATGACCTTTGAAACAACGTAGCCTCCAGGCCCACATTGCTTGCGTCACTTCTCACCACAAATTCCTGGCTCAAATCAGGTAATTTCAAGATGGCTTGCTTGTTAGTTTTTCCTTTAACTCTTGGTAGGCTGATTCACATTGGGCTGACCAAACAATTCTATCAGGATTTCCTTTGCGAGTTAAATCCGTCAGAGGAGCACAAATAGAGTTAAAATTTTTGATATATTTCTGATAGAATCCACACAACGACACGAAAGATCTCACGTCTTTCTTTGTTTGTGGCCTAGGTGCTCTCTGCAATTTTTCAAGGTTCTTGGGGTCAGGGGTCATACTACCCTGAAACACAGTATGTCCCAAGAACTCCAACTCTTTACAACCAATACAACGTTTTGTTGGTCTAGCCGTCAATTTAGCTTCTCTTAGTCTATCAAACAGCATAGTCAAAGAGTTAATGTGTTCCTCAAATGTTTCTGTAGCAATGAGGATATCATCCATAAGGTTAGTGATGCATGGGTTATTTAGGGGATCCAACAATTTTCGCATCATCCTAGAAAATACACTCGGAGCATTTTTCAACCCAAAAGGTAACATGTTGAATTCATAATGTCCTTCCGAAGTGCTAAACGCCAAATAAGGTCTGACCTCAGGCTTCACTGGAATCTGATAATAGCCTTTGCTCAGATCCACCTTCGAAAAATAGTTTGCCTTGTTTAACCTGGCAAATAATTGATTTGTGTCAGGTAATGGATCCACCTAATTCTCTGTGACAGCATTCAGTTTCCTGTAATCTATACACAGACGATGTTCTCCAGAGGGTTTTCTCAGCAAAACCACACTGGAACTATAGGGAGATTCGCTACGAGAAATAATTCCTTCTTTCAATAGGTACTCAATCTCCTCTTTCAAAGCTTTCTCCTTGGCAAACGGGATCGTGTAGGCTCTCATACAGATCGGTGTTGGGTCTACTAGTTTCATATCATATTCCAACAAATTCGTGTGCCCCGGTTTGTCCTTTAACACCTCCGTATGATCCGTCAGAACCTTTTGAACCTGTTCCCTCTTTTTTTTCATCAAATGTTTACTGACTTTTACATGTGCAGGTGTCTCACATGTTTTCAAGGGATACTCATGTGAGGTGAGCGGTTCATTCTTCATCCCTGTTGCTATCGACAAGGACATTAAGTGTGTTCCTTCCTGGATTTCCCTGTCCAGATACTTCTTTAGAAGGTTCACATGATATATTTTTTCTTTCCCCTTCTTGTCGATTTTATAATTTGTTCTAGACACCTTCTCTAGAACAGAATAGAGACCTTGCCATCCAATTTGTAGTTTATTATGACTGCCGGGCAGTAGAAGAAGCACCTTCTCTCCCACAAATAATTCTCTATCTTTAGCTTTCTTATTAAAATAGGCAGCATGTTTTTCCTGGCTTGTCTGAGATTATCATTTGCAAGTTTCCAGCCAGTTTTAAGACGAGTGGTCAGCTCGTTCACATATTGGTATGATGAGGTAACAGTCTCTTCTGCCTTCGCATCTGTCCATGTCCTTAACAAGGCTTCTAATGGACCTTTTATTGGCCTCCCAAATAACAGGGTTGCGGGTGCCATCCTGGTTGAATTATGTGGAACTTCCCGATACGCAAACAACGCAGCGGGCATGAATTTGTCCCACGTATCAGGTTTCTCATGTGCCAGCTTTCTCAGGATAGAAATGAGAGTCCCGTTGAACCTCTCTACCTGGCCGTTCCCTTGGGGGTGATACGGACTGCAATGAACGTGCCTGGCTTGGAAGATCCTGAAAACTTCTTCGTTAGTTTCCCCTTGAACTGTATGCCATTATCAGTCATGATTTGATGCGGGAATCCTAACCTTGTGAATATTGTAAGTAATGCCTCTGCGACATGCTTGGAGTCGATTGACGACAGGGCTACCGCCTCTCCCCACATAGAACACGTGTCCACCAGAGTAAGGATGTAACTGTTCCTCCTCTTGGTCCGAGTGAGAGGTCCCACAATATCCACTGCAACTCTCTCAAAAGGTGTTCCCACAATGGGCATTTCCCCTAGAGTTGCTGGAGCAGTCCAGTGCTTTGGAGCTACCCTTTGACATTCTGGGCAGGATTTTACATATCTCTTTATATCCTCCGTTATTCCTGGCCAGAAATAATGACAAGCTATACGCTGTCCTGTTGCGCTGATCCCCATGTGACCACTGAAGGGAATCGCATGTCCTAATTCCAACACTCTCTCCCTATATGAAGTAGGAAGAACCAGCTGGCCGTGACCATTTGTTCCAGTTCCGGTCTTCCTATATAATAATTTGTTCTTCATGCAATAGTCCCCTTTGCTTGGAGGTGTGTGGCATTTAGGTAATTTTTTGTAACAAGGCTTGAGTGTCTTGTCCTCAGCCTGTGCCTTCCTCATCTCCTCTGGATGGGTATTTATAGGTTCATCTTCTTCCTTTCTGGATTGTGATCGAGTCTGAACGGCTGCCAAGACCACAGGTCTCTTGGGATTCCCCAAGAAAACATAACGACACCCCAATATCAGAGGGTAGATGGGTGCGTCGATCACTGCTGCTCTGATTACTCCTTCCACATAGCGAGTTTTCACCGTTATCCTGGCAATGGGAAGTGTCATAAGTGGTATGTCCTTGGTCGCCCCTTGTATCTCCACTGTTTCTGTGGTATACTGATCTGGGTTCACCAAATGCGCACTCACAACAGAATCAAAATCTAAGCCTGTATCATAGAGACACCTAATGGTGACCCCATTGCAGACTACATCCTCACACACTGGGGGGTGATAAGGTTCCTGCTGTCCAGTAGGTTTGTCCTTTTTTCACTTGTTCCCCATCTTCATAGCAGCAAATCAAGAGGTTTTCTTATGACAAAATTTGATGTCATGACCTTCCCTCTTACACCATTTACAATATAATCTACCTTGATGAAAAGGTTTTCTTTCATCATATTTCCTATCATTGAATTGTGGGTTTTTGTTTCTAAAATCATTGCGTGGCCTATCAAAGTTGTGCTTACCTTTGTTCCCCTGATCTTTGTTATCAAATTTATTAGAGTTTTGTGGAGCCTTATAATTGTCAATCTGTTTCTTTTTAGCGCTTCTACCTCTGCCTGGGCTGCCTGATACTTCTCAGCAACATTAAGTAACTCACCCAGCCTCTCTGCACCTTGTTCCATGAGAAACTTTCTCAAGTCTGGAACCATGGACTCTCTCAATTGCTCAATAAGGATCATCTCTTTAAGATCTTGGGTTTTCCCCAGAGCAGTCCATTTCTCCAAGTACGTCTCTAAACGTGCAGAGAACTGGTGATAGGTCTCACCCGACAGTAGTTTAGCATTCCTAAACTTTTTCCTGTAAAATTCTCCGTTCTTTTCATACCTTAGGAAAAGAGCTTGCTTTAACGTGTCATAATTGTCTTGGTCGTCTTTGCTCATCTTGGCAAACACTTCATAAGAAGTTCCCCTAAGACCCTGAGATAACTTTAAACTCCACCTTTCCCTCTCCAACCCATATCTGGTGGCTAAAACCTCAAATCTAGACAAAAATGACTCAATGTCATCGTCCCTCTCAACAACATGGGCTAAATGGAACCCCATAGCTGAAGTTGAGGCTCCCTGACTAACAGTGGCATCGGAGGTAGAAGGGCTGGCACCATTTTCAGGAGCATGGTCTTGAAATTCGAACTCTTTTAGTCGTAGCTCGTGCTCCCTCTGTAATCTCCTCTCCTTTTCAGCTTCCCTTTCTGCAGCCTGTTTTCTTTCCTCGGCTTCAAACTTCTTCTCTTCATACTGGAGCCGTTTTATTTCAGCCTCCCGGTCCGCCTCCAATGCCCTAGCCTCTTTGTCAGCCTCAATCTGCAACATTTTAATTTCTTTCTCAGCCTCTAATTTTCTTTCTGCTTCTAACTTCCTATCCTCTCTATCACGTGCAATAAATTTATCAACCTCTGAGGTTACATACTGGACCAACTCTGGTCCATCCATATTCATCTCTTTTGCAGCCAGCACAGCAGCAGATCTGAACTTTGCTAGGTCTGCCATAATATCAATCTTTAAAATGTTCTAATATAATTTTCAAAACTCTTAATTAACAGAGTACTAACACTAATTAATTAATTAACCAATTAATTAACTAATTACTGGCTCTTAACAGATCATCAACTTTTATCTTCCTTTTTAAATACTTTTATAACTTTTGGGGACACTTGTGCTACAATATTTAAATTTCTAAACAACTAACAAGTTCAAATCCCGGAAGAAGAGACCCCAATTTATTGTGGTGGATTTTGGTGTTGTGAAATGTTGTTAATATGTTTCCTTATTGTACTAAATGAGGCCAGCTGTGAAGGTCCCTGATGCTAACAAAATTAGGGTTGTGTTATCAGGATCCCTTGCTGCTACCACCTTATGGCCTCAAGCAGACTTATTCTTGACTAGTATGAATGATAGCTACGTCTACTGTCTAGGGATATGCAAGTGTGGTGTGATGGTACTTTAACAATAATACACATCTATACAAACAAGTATTAAGGTCTATGATTAAAGGAAATAACACCTGGGATAAATTTGTACAATTAATAATTTTCTGTATGATTTATTTGGTCCTGAACCTAGTATTCTTCTGGTCAGGACTTTAAAATGAAAAGAAGTCAAGATATATATATATACAAAATGTAAATTTTAGACCCAAAAGGACAATTGTCCAAACAAATACTATTTGACTATACTAATAGTGTTACTAAAATTTGTCTATTACTGGTTTCTAACACTGGATGGCGGTTTGGGATTCTATAATCACTCCCAGTCTCTTTAATATACAATGTCACTGTTAAGTTCCCTGGGGAAATAGTTTATTCTTGTTATACAGGGGTGTGCTGGTCTTAAAGCGATGTAGAGTTAGGGTGTGTGGTGGGTTTGATGTTAATACAGTTTGTTGTAAAGAAATCTTAGTGTACTGAATGAGGTCAGCTGTGAAGGTCCCTGAATATAATAAATATTAGAGTAAATTTCCAGGGCACCTTTCTACTACCACCACTATGATCTCATTCAGACTTATTCTAGATAGAATGTAAGATGACTACGTTTGGTGTCTAGGGTTATGAAATGTTAGTGTAAGGTTGCATTAACCAACTGAACATATAAACAATTACACAAATTATTTTATTATCTAATACAACACAACAGTACCACGACAATCACATACGAACTACACTTTAAAAGACTATCTTTAGTAAGTCAGTGGTTGATAGTTTGGAAAAATTAATGTTTTTCAATTTATTGTCCTGAATCTGATTTATTTGGAATCAGGACTGATAATCAAAAATAAAATCATAGAAAGTAATTACATCAATCAATTTATACAATGGGTCTTCTGACCATAATACACATATTATTATATAAGGGTGTAGTTGTATTGTCTAACTGAGGTGACTTCTAGTATACACTGGTTGATTGTTTATTATCATCATCTCTGCATGTTGTTTGTAAGTTTTTATGGACACTGATGGAAAGTTTATATCACTATTCCCAGTCTCTTTTCTAATATAATGTTAGTTGAGCGATCAGGTGCCGAAACATGCACCTATCTTTGTAATATGATGTAGGAATCTTCCTGCACTTCGCTGAACGACAACCTTCAGCTCCCACTTCTTCAAGAATGATGGTGGTTTACAGTTGTCTCCGAAAAAGGCAAGACTGTGGCATGAATATATCGGCCCACTGTAGTCTGGCACCAGTTATTGACAGCAACCAAAACCCTCTGAAATCAGGTATACCAGTATTCCTCTCCCCTAATAGTTACAACGCCTCTGCAATTCCAGCAATAATCTGTTGTCCATACAATAGGATAGGTATTATGCTCCTGATGATGATCCTATATAATTTAGTTGGTCTACACCTCTCTGATAGTCTTTCATATGCTGAATCAATCTCTAGACTCTGTTTTGAGTCTGCCATAGACTCACTTACTTACATTCGTATATTAGTATTTCACATTCAAATTTTATTTTAAATAAAATGTTAAGAAAATCAATCTTACCACAGATGTAAGGAAATAACACAAATAAACGATGACTAGGCAATAGAATATGGCACATTTTCGATCTGCCCTTTGTCCAGGCTTTTCCTATGTTAGAAAATTCTCCGCTTGCTCTCATCAATCTTGCTTTGCACAAAATTTACTTGAAATGGCAGTGAACAGTCCCCGTTTCGTACCAGTATCTACTGCTTTGTCCAATGGGACCATGTTTACATTTATTTTGAATCTATCGTTTCAAATAACAACTCCCAATATGTTTCCACGGCAAATATATTTTTAGTTTTAGGTCAACCAATCATACTTCGCCTTCCTTTAAAATACACCCAATCAAATATCCCGTACCTTTTAACCTCATTTACCCAAAGTCGTTTTTTTCAAAACGAGCCATAAAAAATTATAAGCAGGCATGATCTTTACTTGACAGTCTGGTCGGGTCCACTATAGTATTATGGCTATAATTAGTTAATTAATGGACTATTTGCGTAACTATTACCATATTCTTTGTCAACAAGTCCTAAGGTACACGAATATACAATTTATATGGGACTAGTTGGCTTGGTTCAGAAGTACACAGTTTTTTTTTTTCTAAGTTAGTGTTTTTTATTTTTTAGTCTACTACACGTTCAATTCTTTTCCATGTGCTGTCTTCTCTATTTACGTGATAATTACGTCCTTTGAAATAAGAGCTAAGGTTGTTTTTGTGACACGAGTTGTCTACATGTTCTAACTTTTTCCTCGTATTTTGGGGAAACCCCTAAGGCAAGGCTTGCCCCTGTGCTAGTATTGGCTTTTAGTTTAAAATCAATGCGAAACGAATTAGCATTTCATCTATCCTTTCCCCTCCTCGTTCCACAATGCATTTTTAGGCACAATTTTCTTAGAACTAGGAAAAGTGATTATGTCAAGGACGAATTTGAAAAATTTGGGTACCGTTTTGTTCGGCTATTCGTTAGCAAAAAATAATCTGAAGGCGTAGGCGATACCAACAGTTCTAGCAGAAAATTCTTTTATACTTTCTTATCTTTTCCTTTATGTCCGATATTGTTATATATTAATTTAGATATTGTATTTAGAAATTCACTACACATGTCCCCCCTTTAGAACAGACGATCATATGTCAGTTCCTATTTCTAAATACACATAGATGAATTTACTATCTATGCCTGATGACTACTCTGATGTTCGTCGTAAGGATGTCTGCTTAAAAAATCAGCTCCCACATTTGTTTTTCCGGGAATGTACTCTATGGTAAACTGGAATGGCTGTAAGAGCAAAGACCAGCGCAATAACCTAGCATTTTCATGTCTTGCTTGTGACAGACACACGAGTGGTTTATGATCTGTATGGATCCTAAATGATAGTCCATAGAGATAAATCTGGAACTTTTTTATACCCCAGATGACAGCGAGACATTCTTTTTCACTTGTTGAATATTTTTGTTCTGCTGTATTCAACTTACGGCTAGTATAAGCAACTGGGGTTAATTCCCCATCAAGTGAATTTGACCGTTGTAATAGAGCTGCACCCAAACCGATATTACTCGCATCCGTTCTCAGAATGAATTCTTGACTTAAGTCAGGTAATTTCAAAATAGGCCTGCTTGTGAGCTTTTCTTTCAATTCTTGGTATGCTAATTCACATTGCGCTGTCCAAATAATTCTATCAGGATTTCCTTTGCGCGTTAAATCAGTCAATGGAGCACATATGGAGTTAAAGTTTTTTATATACTTTTGGTAAAAACCACATAATGAGACAAAAGATCGCACATCTTTTTTTGTTTGTGGTCTTGGTGCTTTTTTTTAACTTCTCCAGGTTCATACACAGCCTGTGTTCTCCAGAGGGTTTTCTTAACAGAACCACACTGGAACTGTAGGGAGATTCACTGTGCGAGATAATCCCTTCTCTCAACAGATAATCTATCTCCTCCCTTAAAGCTTTTTCCTTAGCGAACGGAATCGAATAGGCTTTCATACAGATTGGTGTTGGGTCTATGAGTTTCATATCATACTCCAATAAATTTGTATGCCCCGGACGGTCCGTTAACACATCTGTATGATTATTCAGAACCTGTTGAACCCTCTCCCTCTGAATTTCCGTTAAGTGGGTGCTGATTTTTACCTGTGCAGCGGTCTCACAGGGATGTAAAGGATATTCATGAGAAGTGAGTGGTTCATTTTTCATCTCCATTGCAACAGACAAGGTTAATAGGTGTGTCTGTTCCTGGTTTTCTCTGTCCAGATATTTCTTCAGGAGATTCACATGATAGATTTTCTCTTTCCCTTTCTTATCTATCTTATAATTGGTTCTAGACACCTTCTCTAGAACTGTATATGGACCTTGCCATCCAATTTGCAATTTATTCTGGCTGCCGGGCAGTAGAAGGAGCACCTTCTCTCCCACAGATAATTCTCGATCCTTCGCTTTCTTATTGTAATAGGCAGCATGCTTTTTCCTGGCTTGTCTCAAATTTTCATTGGCAAGTTTCCAGCCAGTTTTAAGACGAGTGGTCAGCTCGTTCACATATTGATATGATGAAGTAATATTTTCTTCTGCCTTTTCATCGGTCCATGTCCTTAACAAGGCTTCCAGGGGACCTTTTATTGGCCTTCCAAATAACAATGTTGCCGGGGCCATACCGGTTGAACTATGGGGTACCTCCCGATAGGCAAACAAGGCGGCGGGAAGGTACTGGTCCCATGTATCTGGTTTTTCATGTGCCAACTTCCTCAGGATCGACATGAGTGTCCCGTTAAATCTTTCCACTTGGCCATTTCCTTGAGGATGATACGGGCTACAATGAAAGTGTTTGGCTTGAAAGATCCTGAATACGTCTTCTGTTAGTTTCCCCTTGAACTGAGAGCCATTATCAGTCAAGATTTGGTTGGGAAAACCTAACCTGGTGAAGATTGTGAGTAATGCCTCTGCCACATGCTTCGAATCAATTGATGACAGGGCTACCGCCTCTCCCCACATAGAACAAGTGTCCACCAGAGTCAGAATGTAACTGTTCCTCCTCTTGGTTCGAGTGAGAGGTCCCACAATGTCCACGGCAACTCTTTCAAAGGGGGTTCCCACTATGGGCATTTCCCCTAGAGTTACTGGAGCAGTCCAATGCTTTTGAGCTACCCGTTGGCACTCTGGACAGGATTTTACATATCTCTTTATGTCTTCAGTTATTCCTGGCCAGAAATAATGACAAGCTATACGCTGTCCTGTTGCGCTGATCCCCATATGACCACTGAAGGGAATCGCATGCGCTAGTTCCAACACTTTAGTCCTATATGAAATTGGAAGGACCAGCTGTCCATGACCATTGGATCCATTTCCAGCCTTCCTATATATCAATTTGTTCTTCATATAGAAATCTCCCTTGCCTGGAGGTGTATGACATTTGGGCAATTTCTTAAAACAAGGCTTGAGGGTCTTATCCTCCGCCTGTGCCTTCCTCATCTCATCTGGATGGGTATTTATCGGATTATCCTCCTCCTTTTTAGACTGTGATCTGGTCTGCACTGTTGCCATGGTCACAGGTCTCTTGGGATTCCCCAAGAAGACATATCTACACCCCAATATCAGAGGGTAGATTGGTTCATTTATCACTGCTGCTTTTATGATTCCTTCCACATATCGCGTTTTCACATTTATCCTGGCGACGGGAAGTGTCATGGTCGCTACGTCCTTGGTTGCAGTTTGAATCTCCACTGTTTCTGTGGTGTATTGATCTGCCTGCACCAGGTGAGAACTCACAACTAATCCAGTATCATACAAACACCTTATGGTGACACCATTGCATGTTACATCTTCACACACTGGGGGATGGTAAGGTTCCTGTTGTTCAGTAGGGTTGACCTTTTCTAACTTTCTCCCCCTTTTCATTGCAGCGAAAGTAGGAGTTTTCTTTCTACAATTTTCAGTGTTATGGTTGTCCATCCGACAATGTTTACAATACTTCTTTCCTTGGTTAAAGGGTTTTCTGTCATTATATTTCTTTTCATTGAATTGTGAGGTTTTATTATTATAGTCATTGCGTGGCCTATCAAACTGGTGCTTACCTTTGTTCTGGTCTCTATGGTCAAACTTATTAAAGTTTTGAGGTGCCTTAAAATTGTCTACCTGTTTCTTTTTATTTCCAACTACCTCTGCTTGGGCTGCCTGATACCTCTCAGCGACATTGAGTAACTCACCCAGCCTCTCTGCACCTTGTTCCATGAGAAACTTTCTCAGGTCTGGAGCCATGGACTCTCTTAGTTGCTCAATAAGGATCATTTCCTTAAGATCTTTGGTTTTCCCCAGAGCAGTCCATTTCTCCAAGTAGGTCTCAAACCGTGCAGAGAACTGGTGATAAGTCTCACCCGACAGTAGTTTGGCATTCCTAAATTTTTTCTATAAAATTCCCCATTCTTTTCATATCTTAACAAAAGAGCCTGCTTTAGCATGTCATAATTGTCCTGATCATCCCTGCTCATCTTGGCAAAAACTTCATAAGCTGTACCATGAAGCCCTTGTGATAACTTTAGGCTCCACCTTTCTCTCTCTAAACCATACGTGGTAGCCAAAAGTTCATATCTATTTAGATAACTTTCTATGTCATCGTCTTTCTCAACAAAATGGTCTAAATGAAAACTCATAGCTGAGGTTGAGGCGCCCTGACTAACAGTAGCATCTGAGGTAAAGGGACTGGCACCATTTTCAGGCAGCCTCAATCTGCAGCCTCTTAATTTCTTTTTCAGCCTCTAACTTTCTTTCAGCCTCTTTTTCTAATCTTTTTTCTTTGCGTTCAATAAATTTGTCATATTCAGTTGTGACATAAGAAATCATAATTTGCCCTTCCATTCCCAATTCTTTAGCAGCCTGCACAGCAGCAGATCGAAACTTTGCCAGGTCAGCCATTTTGTACTAGGCAAACCTTTTAAAATTTCTAACTAGACAAATTTCTAATTATAACTAACAATTTCTAATTATAACTAAGAACAACCACAGGCACTGATAGCTCAACCACTATTTAATTTCTCGAAAAGGAATGCTTTTAGTTTTATACTATCTGAGATTCCTAATATAATTGATAATATTTTAAGAATTTAAAATCCCAGAAGCAAACTACCCAATATAGCTGGTGTTATGAAAAGTTCAATCCCGGACGAGCCCCCAATATATGTGGTGGGTTTGATGTTAATACAGTTTGTTGTAAAGAAATCTTAGTGTACTGAATGAGGTCAGCTGTGAAGGTCCCTGAATATAATAAATATTAGAGTAAATTTCCAGGGCACCTTTCTACTACCACCACTATGATCTCATTCAGACTTATTCTAGATAGAATGTAAGATGACTACGTTTGGTGTCTAGGGTTATGAAATGTTAGTGTAAGGTTGCATTAACCAACTGAACATATAAACTTACTTACTTACTTAGTCGTTCCCCTTCTACCGTGAGGTGTAGAGGTTTGGAAGAGAGAGCGCCAGACCATTCTATCAGCTGTCTTCTTCCTGGCCTGGTTCCATTCTAGTCCTCGGTCCTCAAAGATTGTCTAATGTTGTCCTCCCAGCGGACTCTGGGTCGTCCTGGAGGTCTGGATCCCTGGCTCTTTGTTTCCCATGCTTGTCGTGGTAGCCGATCTTCTCCCATTCTGCAGACATGGCCAAACCATCTTAGTTGGGACTGTTCTATTTGGGTCTGCAGCGGATGAGATTTTAGGCCTTGACGGATCGTCTGGTTGCGGACCATGTCTCTTCTTGTTACTTCAACCACTTTCCTCAGATACCTCATTTCTGAGGTTTGGATCTGCTTTTGTGGGTTGTAGTCATTGCCCACGACTCGCATCCATATGTCAAGACTGGGACATAGGTGGAGCGGTATACAGCCATCTTTGTTTTCTTACCAACCTCTTTCTTGCTGAGGAATCCACGATTTATGGCCTGAAAGTCTCCCAGCCGCTGCTTTTCGAGTGGCCAACTCTTCTTTGATGCCTCCCTTTCGGTCTATAATAGCTCCGAGATATTTAAAGTGGTCACCTGTTCCAGGACCTGTTCTCCCAACTTAATCTGATGTTTTCTTTCTTCTCGTGATATCATCATGGATTTTGTTTTAGAGCTGCTTATGACCATCCCTCTCGTCTCCAGCTCTTCCTTCCAGACTTGCAGGTTGGATTGGAGATGTGCCTCTGATTTAGCAATCAGGGCAACATCATCAGCAAATGCCAGCTCCGAAATATAGACCTGTCTCATCTTCCAGTACCCCACTGAATACTTTCTTGTTCTCTCCTTACATGCCTTGATGACATCGTCCATAAGGAGTATGAAGAGGTAAGGTGATAGGATATCACCTTGTCTTACACCAGTGGTGGTCCTGAACTCTTCTGACTTATGGTTTGCTGTCCTCACATAATTTCTGCAAGACTTGTAGAAGCTCTGTATAGCATGAATCAGAGGTGCTGGAATATTCTTCCTTGCCAAACAGTCCCAAAGTTTGCTTTAGGGGACCCTGTCAAACGCCTTTTCCAGATCTATGAAACAAAGATGGATCTCACTCTTATACTCAAGGGCCTTTTCACTCAGCTGTCTGAGTGTGAAGATTAGGTCTTGAGTACTTCGGTTTGCTCGGAATCCGCACTGGACCTCATCCAATTGTGGCTCAGCTAGGCGTCGGAGTCTCTGCTCTAGGATTCTAGAGTAGATTTTACCAGGGACACTGAGAAGGGATATGCCTCTATGGTTTCCACATTGTCGATTGTCACCCTTTTTGAAAATTGGTGTTATAATGGCAATCTCCCAATCCTTTGGTATGGTCTTGTTGCACCATGCTGCCTGTAGGACCCTTAAGAGTAATAGGTAGCCTGATGCTCCCATGTACTTAACCATTTCTGGTGTTATACCATCATTCCCTGCTGCTTTGCCCATCTTGATTTTCTCTAGTGCTGCCCTCAGTTCTTCCATCTTTATGTCATCTTCACCATCATTGGTTTTCTCTTCTGTGCTAGTGATTATCATTTCTGATGCTTCACCATGCTCACCATCCAGGAGTTCTGAGAAATATTCTTTCCATCTTTCCATTACTTCCTTTGGGGCAGTAAACAATTTGCCTTGCTTGTCCTTTATAAATTTGAGAGGACATTGTTTTTCCTTCCTCATGTTCTTTAGGGTCTTATAGAACAATTTCTGGTTTTCTTGTGCATCTTTTTCTAGCTTTTCTCCAAATTCTTCCCAGGACTTCTGTTTTGCTGCTAGCACTTTGTTCTTTGCTTCTGTTCTGAGTGTCACATATTCTCTATATTTTTCCATTTGTCCTGTTGTGTTTTTAGCTCCTAAGTATTGTTTCCATGCCATTTTCTTCTCTCTTATTTTCTCTTTGACTTCCTCTGTCCACCAAGGTGTCCTCTTTCTATGGTTCCCAAGTCGGACTTCACCGCATGCTTCTGCAGCAGCTGTCTTTATGATATCCTTGAATTTATTCCAGAGGGTTTCCAAGTCATCAGGTCGTTCTTCTGTGTTGCTCACTGCTGTAGCAATAAGCCCCTGATATCTGGTCTTAATTTCTGGCTCTCTCAGCTTGTAGGTCCTAATGCTCATTTCTCCTGCTCGTTTACTTGGTTTCTTGCGTGATGTTGGGCAGTTCCTAGGCTGAGCAACTCTTTCAGTTGTTCGTTTGATTGTTAGCAGGTAGTGATCACTTCCAATCTCTGGCCCCCTCCAGACTCTTGCATCTCGGACATATTTGAATGAGCTTCTCCGAACAATGGCATAGTCGATCACTGACTTCTCATTCTTGGTTGGTTCACATCTAGTGTATGCATGTATGCGCTTATGGGGGAACTTTGTGTTTGTAATGATCAGATTCTGCTCACTGCAGAATCTAAGGAGTCGCTTTCCATTGTCATTGAGAGTATCTTCTCCATATCTTCCGATAACTCCACCCCATCTAGCATGGTCATTTCCCACTCTGGCATTAAAATCTCCGAGCATGATAACTTCATCTACGCAGTCATCCACTGTCCTTTGAAGCAGCTCGAAGAATTCCTCCTTGACCTCTGCTCTCTCATCCTCATTTGGCCCATACACTATGACCAGGTTGACTATGGTTTCTCCTTCTTTTAGTTTTACAACCATAATGCGCTCCGAGACAAAGTTCCATCCCTTGATACTATCTTTTTGATTTTGGGCCACAATGCAACCCACGCCCCCTTTAGCTCTTTCAGATATGGGTACACCACTGTAGAGCAACGTGTTGCCATCGAGATCCATGACTCCTTGTCCTTTTTTTCTTCGTTTCCGTTATAGCCAGGATTTCTAGTTTTGCTTTCCTCATCTCTTCCACCAGCTCCTCTTCCTTCCCATTTATACTTCTTGTGTTCCAAGTTCCATAAGTCGTAGTCCGTAGTCCGTTCCAGTTCGTCGCCTTTAGAATCAGTCCGGTTTTCTCTCTTGTATTGCTCGTAATCATAGTTTAAGACAAACAGGTGATTGGCCTGTTGTGCCTTTGCATGGTGGAGGGGCTGCCTCTTTACGGCCTCCATGCAGGCCGCCCTCCTCCTTTTTCATCCGGGCTTGGGACCGGCATAGGCGGAGTTACATATAAACAATTACATAAATTATTTTATTATCTAATACAACACAACAGTACCACGACAATCACATACGAACTACACTTTAAAAGACTATCTTTAGTAAGTCAGTGGTTGATAGTTTGGAAAAATTAATGTTTTTCAATTTATTGTCCTGAATCTGATTTATTTGGAATCAGGACTGATAATCAAAAATAAAATCATAGAAAGTAATTACATCAATCAATTTATACAATGGGTCTTCTGACCATAATACACATATTATTATATAAGGGTGTAGTTGTATTGTCTAACTGAGGTGACTTCTAGTATACACTGGTTGATTGTTTATTATCATCATCTCTGCATGTTGTTTGTAAGTTTTTATGGACACTGATGGAAAGTTTATATCACTATTCCCAGTCTCTTTTCTAATATAATGTTAGTTGAGCGATCAGGTGCCGAAACATGCACCTATCTTTGTAATATGATGTAGGAATCTTCCTGCACTTCGCTGAACGACAACCTTCAGCTCCCACTTCTTCAAGAATGATGGTGGTTTACAGTTGTCTCCGAAAAAGGCAAGACTGTGGCATGAATATATCGGCCCACTGTAGTCTGGCACCAGTTATTGACAGCAACCAAAACCCTCTGAAATCAGAAGGATATGCCTCCTTCGTAATCAACAGCCTACAATAATACCCAACAACCAGTACAGGCACATTACAAACAAACATGTAAGATCAGCTCTTTACGACAATCCCTTTCACCAGTTTCTTCTGATGTGACCAGGTATACCAGTATTCCTCTCCCCTAATAGTTACAACGCCTCTGCAACTCCAGCAATAATCTGTTGTCCATACAATAGGATAGGTATTATGCTCCTGATGATGATCCTATATAATTTAGTTGGTCTACACCTCTCTGATAGTCTTTCATATGCTGGATCAATCTCTAGACTCTGTTTTGAGTCTGCCATAGACTCACTTACTTACATTCGTATGTTAGTATTTCACATTCAAATTTTATTTTAAATAAAATGTTACGAAAATCAATCTTACCACAGATGTAAGGAAATAACACAAATAAACGATGACTAGGCAATAGAATATGGCACATTTTCGATCTGCCCTTTGTCCAGGCTTTTCCTATGTTAGAAAATTCTTCGCCTGCTCTCATCGATCTTGCTTTGCACAAAATTTACTTGAAATGGCAGTGAACAGTCCCCGTTTCGTACCAGTATCTACTGCTTTGTCCAATGGGACCATGTTTACATTTATTTTGAATCTATCGTTTCAAATAACAAATCCCAATATGTTTCCAAGGCAAATATATTTTTAGTTTTAGGTCAACCAATCATACTTCGCCTTCCTTTAAAATACACCCAATCAAATATCCCGTACCTTTTAACCTCATTTACCCAAAGTCGTTTTTTCAAAACATGCCATAAAAAATTATAAGCAGGCATGATCTTTACTTGACAGTCTGGTCGGGTCCACTATAGTATTATGGCTATAATTAGTTAATTAATGGACTATTTGCGTAACTATTACCATATTCTTTGTCAACAAGTCCTAAGGTACACGAATATACAATTTATATGGGACTAGTTGGCTTGGTTCAGAAGTATACAGTTTTTTTTTCTAAGTTAGTGTTTTTTTATTTTTAGTGTACTAAACGTTCAATTCTTTTCCATGTGCTGTCTTCTCTATTTACGTGATAATTACGTCCTTTGAAATAAGAGCTAAGGTTGTTTTTGTGACACGAGTTGTCTACATGTTCTAACTTTTTCCTCGTATTTTGGGGAAACCCCTAAGGCAAGGCTTGCCCCTGTGCTAGTATTGGCTTTTAGTTTAAAATCAATGCGAAACGAATTAGCAGTTCATCTATCCTTTCCCCTCCTCGTTCCACAATGCATTTTTAGGCACAATTTTCTTAGAACTAGGAAAAGTGATTATGTCAAGGACGAATTTGAAAAATTTGGGTACCGTTTTGTTCGGCTATTCGTTAGCAAAAAATAATCTGAAGGCGTAGGCGATACCAACAGTTCTAGCAGAAAATTCTTTTATACTTTCTTATCTTTTCCTTTATGCCCGATATTGTTATATATTAATTTAGATATTGTATTTAGAAATTCACTACAGGGTGCCAGATATTCTACTTATCTGGGCACACTTGAACAGTCTGTAAACTTGGTGTCACACTATTTCGCTATAATAATGGCCAAAAGTAACAGGGTAGACTCTGCAGGTCTCTGTCACTACTGTGCTTGAAACGACTTCTCACTGCTTCTCATAGACATCTGGCACCGGACTAGTGCCAGATAAAAACCTTGTAACAATGAAATAATGTCTCCTTGGTGATATCTTACTTAAACTGTGTTTTATATATACAAAAGAGAATACATAAGAAATAAAGAGCTGGGTCATATCTAATGGACCAATCCAGCACTTCCATTCCACAGTGTACCAGTGTTGTTCACATGTCTCTCCTACAAAGGTGGTATTGCATCTGCAATAATATTATTAATCTGTCTTTTCTGCCATACAATGGGATAGGTGAGCTGTGTCCCTCTGGTCACCTAAGAAAACCTTTTTATTTCACAAAACATGTGCATTTACAAAACTGGCAATGTGTTATAGCCTAATTATACCTTCAGGCCCTGCACAAATCAGCTTGGGACCTGATTACTTACTCTCACTCACATTTTTAAACAAAATATATATGAATAATGTCGGTCTTACCAGAAATTCAATGAAAAAAACACAGGTACGTTGAATAGCAGATTCCAGATATACTGCTGGGTTAACTGTGATGCCTATTACTTTAATATATATTTGCTTTAATAAGGCTAATCACTTTTCCAGAAATACACAACGTCCTGCTCTAGAGACTATCTTCTAAAAATGGCGTCAAGCCTTTGAATGTACTCAATAATATGAAATGTTTTGACCAATGGAATCTACTACTAAGATTTTCCATTCAAATTTTTAAATCTAAGGTCCAATTTCGGTCCAATGTTGGTGTACTTCTGTCGATCTGTCCGTCCGAACTTGGCATTCACCAAAAATAAACTTGGTTTTGGCCTAACACTACCAAAAAACATATTCAGTTTGAGCCATCCCATAATTTTTTTCTCCCCTTGTCTACCCCTTTCTACATGTACCCTTTCTTGCCTTTTTCAAGGACGCGTCAAAAAATGTCACCGTTAGTGCAAGTCCAAACGAGCATGTGTTGGTCTGTCTGTACGAACAAATATAGTCTTTTGTCCATAACTTTATTTCTATCTGTCGGATTTTTTATTCGAAAGCATATTACCCATCAGGACAAGACCAGCTCTAAGACTAGCTAACTTTTATGATCTTAAACCTATTAATAAAGAATTCAATATATTTTCCATTTTGATGTTCGTTGTTTTCTAAGTTTCAACTACTTGAATGTTATAAAAATCATCGCAGATCTTCCTTTTTCCCGGCAGGAAGTAATTATGCGTGTGTGTATATATGATTCTACAGTGTGCCTTTTGTTAGAAAATGTATTGGACTTGGCGGTTTATTTTTAAATTTTAAAGCTCGCGACATCGTTTTCGACACAAGCCAACGGCATCGTCTCGCACTGTCGGCCTGAGTAGCTAATTCAAGCATCTAACACTTGACAAGCCGGCAGCATGTGTCCGCTCTCTCAATCTTATGCGTTCGTGTGTTTTATTCGTTCTATCTTTCCTGGAACCACTACGCTAGTAGATTTTTTCAAATTTTTATCGTTAACCCTTGACGGGCGGGTTACAAAGTCCAATACTACCAGCGCTGCAATAAGGTTTTTGACTACGTTCTATCCTACCTAAATCAATGCGTTTTCTGGCGCAGGGAAGAAGACGCGTTACAACTTTACTAATTCTATACATATTATTATGACTTTATTACATATAATTAATGATTTTATCGCTGTATCAATGTACTTCATCACACACTCTGACTGTGTGTTTCAGATTCCTAGTTTTCTTGCTTTCCGTGTTATTGAAGGCAGAGTTTTCCTGAGATTTGAATCCACCAGATGCTCAAAGAAGGTCCGGTCCGATAAATGGAATTCTGATCCTTTTCCTTGCTCTGGCTAGCTGGTTGTCTTCTTGACGAGGTGAATTTCACAGTGCTCTAAACTGGCGAAAGTGTCAGAGTATATTGCATCTTTTGTCCCACGTACGTGGTTATTACTATCTGACCAGGCTCCAATCATAAGTGTTGTTTATATATCCAGAATTGCCCAGCCAATTGTATTCAATCATGCGTGTTATGATGGGATTTATCCCAACAATTTCCTCCGCGTACTTTAAAATGTAATTTTAAATTTTAAACGCATGACCTCATTTCGCATATATGGCCCGACTTCTTCCGTTCTCTAAAGTATCATTTCAAATTACGATTTGAAACAGCACCTGCAGATAGTGGCATCGCTTATTTGTCTATCCAGACGGGTTTCTCTGTAATAATTACACAGACAATGTCTGGTCGGTAGTGAGTTAAGCAATTATCACTTGTGCTTCCTTTTGTATTATCCGCCCAAGTGTCTGAATGCGGTTGTAGTGAACATTGCCCCCAGAAAGGCATACGTGTCTGACGGGAAAGGATTACTTAGAAAGTCACCAATACTTTCTGTTGACCGTATGAAGCCAATCTGGTTTAACAACTTAAGCGTTTGCAATTAATCCTTTAGGAGGGTCAAATAGCCGCGAAATAACACTACTGCAGTATGAAAAGAGGTCAACAAATCTAAAGCGCGGCGATGGGACAGGTTTATGTGCGTAACATGAAGAAATAAATGGATAGTTGCAGAGAGAGAATGAGAAATGGCGAACGGCCAATTCTGTGACAGGTATATACCTTCATCTAGATTGAAAGGTCATCGTTAGAGGCTTACATAAGCACACACTTTCATGCGTAATATATCTAACACTTATCATGTGCGCCTCATGTCATGCGTCATTTTTTCACAAGATAGGACATCCTACACTTCCTGAGTTATAAGGAAGTCTCGCCCGCATTGGTAAACGTTCTTGGCGCAGCATTTTATTCACCTGCTTTTCAAGTGCTCAGAAGTTGATTCTATATACATATTTAAAGTTCAGCTCACTCGAAAGCTTGCTCCCTGAGTCAAGTTAAAGCACGCACGATGATTCTCATATTTATATCAAGTTCAAATCACTCAAAAGCGTATTATCTGAATCAAAAGTACATTCTCACAAGTTGATCAGTCTTTATACTAAGATCCCTTAGTCACAAGTTGATTCGCCAAGAAATCAAGTTCAAACCACCAAGTTCAGCTACTCACTACATCAGTGCATGAAGTGCGTTCATCTACTTTCATCGAATATTGCACAATGTAAATGCACTCAGACCAGCCTCTTTACACGAAACTCACTTGTTACCAGAAGATCATTTCGTGAAGAGCTCCAGTCGAGTCAGTGCCTTTTCAAAATCATACAGCAGACATTTTTTTTTAGATGACGGTCAACAGTTTGTTAACGCTACAAAGAGATTTCCAAATATTGAAGGATAGTATATCGTCCACGTTCTCATTACTACAAAGGTTTTCATCAGTACGTCCTCGTCTTGGAGATAACTCACACACCTTACCATCCTGGTGTTCTTTTTAATGTTTTCTCCTCTCTTCTGCCTGTTGTGTGAGCTTCTTTTCGCCCAAAATGAGGTAGCACCTCTGATAGCATCGCCACTCTGTGCGATCGGCAGCTTCATTCTCCCAGGTTGCTGAATTTATGGCCAGTGCCCTCACATCTCTGAATCTCAGCTGCTGTCGCCCAACTGTTCTTTTGCCATCTGTCAGCTGTCCGTAGAAGATATCTTTCGGGATGCGACCATTTTCCATGCGGTGACATGGCCAAGCCAGCGTAGTCTGCGCTGTCTAAGCAGTGTATACTATTTAACTAACTATATTACTTATATCTCATCTGTGTATGTATGAATTGTCTTTCCCCATCATTACTTTTCATTTTCTACTAACCCTATATGTGTATATATTTAATTAATAAACCCAAAAACCGTTTTGATCATTATCTAGTTCGTTAATATATCACTCGTGCTGTCGGTGTTAAATATTTAAAATAGGTAAAATTCTATATTTAGGTGAGTGTCGTGGAATATTCTAATCCACATATATAAATTATCAGGTAAATATGAAGCCTAACAAATAAAATTAATAAAGAAAAGAGCAATGGTAAATAACAGTGCTGTCACAATGACTGTACTCGAAATCCCCTTGTTTTCTACTGCGTATGCAAATTGTAACGTTTCACGTTGATATTAAAGGCCTTCTGCAACATACACGCGTTTCCCAAACACACGATAAAATGTGCTGCCTTTCTAAGAAAAACCTTGAAATATGCAAGTTGACCTAAATTTTAAATTCCATTCATGTCTTTTTCTACACTATGTTACCAAAACGAACGAACAGATGGACAAAAGGATAAAGAGAGAGGGAGGGCTGAAAATCAGGAACGCATGCAACACGCGTCGCGCGATACACAAATGCTGCCATCACGCGTGGAAGACTACATGCACTAACTTTTTTTCAGACGGACAGTGATAAAATACATTACCCTTCCCAGAGTTAGGTTTTAAAATCACAAAAAACGCTTATTAGGAAAGATAACAATAGATGGGTTTACGGTTGAAAACATAACAGTACCCAGACAGCACATCTTCGAAACAGGAGGTAGAAAATACATATTTTGAACGCAGCCACTTAGCGCTTTTAAATTTGGATATTTGGGTTCCTTAGGGTTTGCTGACAAAGAATATGTACAACGTTATGCAAATAGTCTAGGAATTAACAAGTTATAGCCAAAATAAAATATTGGGGATGCCTGACAGCATGAAATCATTTCTGCTCATAAAATTTTTTTTTTATAACGTGTTTGAAAAACCTCACGTTACAGAATTAGCCTACCATGTAAACTCCAAATTGATTGGAGCGCAACAAATGAAAGACTAACCACGATTGGTCGGGCTATAAATACTATCTTTCGTTGTTAGGGGAGACGGGGGAAGGTAACATTTTTTCAAACACTTGTCGAAACGGGGCCTCATTGGCTAGACTCGCTGATATAATCACTTAGGAGCGTTAGTTCGAAACCACTTGTTTAAATAAGCTTGATAAAGCATCAGTGCGTTGAAGCCAGCTCATATTTTTGCTAAAATAAAAGCCTGGAACATAAGCAGATGGGAATTTGTGCCAGTAAATGTGCCAGAATTCATTGCTAATCAACGTATCTGTGTTTATTTCCATGAAATTGTGGTAAGCTTGAACCATTCAGTATCTTTTAATGAAAAATTGAATGTGAATTGTTAATTTATGCCTGTATATATATGTGTAGTTCAGTGGCAAACGTGAGGTAAAGCCTATAATGCTCCAGCCTGAACAGAAGGTGTCGGAGGAAAGTAAAACTGCATGGAATGGCCAAACAGTACACTGACACCTAGATGATTGACTAGAAAGAAGTAATGCTGGAAGTGCAGAGGCGTAGTAACCATTAAGGAGGTTAATACTGGTATAAAGTATTTCAGATGAAGCTGACAGTTGGCCTAACGCTCTGAACTCAATGTTTGTGTTGTATTGTGCTCAGTGTAAAACTAGAGTATCAATTAGTTATGAAGTAGAAGGTACATCCTTCTTGTTTTCAGGGACCGTGGTCTTGATGGTACTGAGCAGCACCTGGTCAGAGCTTTGCTGAATCCAGAGTCGGACAGCATACTCCTTGGTCCATTTAGCTATCAGTGAGGTGTCTCCAGAGCCCAGAGGAGAATTCGAGCAGAGGAGTCCTTTCCTGCCGCCATCACTCAAGATAAGCTGATTTGGCCAGCTGAGCTCAACATTATGTCCCCTCATCTTGAAATGACTTTATAAAAATAACATTCAGAGGGGAATTTAATTGTCTTAATATCAGGAACTGAGAACATCTCCAATACTAGTCCCTAAAGACAAACTATTGAAGTCATGATGACAAATACCAACAGAGCTTGAACAAAACAAAACCAGTATTACCTCATTTTACTACTACACAACTGACACACATAGGATATTTGTAATAATATATGTCACTACTATATTCATATTGGTAAATTCTGTACATATAACTTGTAATTTAAATTGATTGTGATTCCTGGTTCCCTTGTAGTTGAATCAGGACACATATTCATTCATGCCAGTAATGAATACATATTGTTATTTGAAAAGTTATCAGTGACTCTTTTAAGATATCCTTGTAGAGTGTTATATGTATGTGAGTGTCACAGTGTTGTCAAGTGTAGTGGATTAAATTAAATTGTTTATCTGTCTGTTGTTGTGACTTACACTTCATCATACACATACCCTAGACACATAACGTAGTCATCACACTATTCCAGAATAATTCTGACTGAGATATATAGATATGTGGTAGCAAGTAAGGTTATCTATAATACACTACTCTTAATAGATATAGATACCTTTACAGCTGATCTCAGTCAGTACACTAAGTCCCCTATAAATATTTATAACATCCCACTTCACCACATATATTGGGGTCTCGCTCTTGGGATTTTGAATCTTTCCCTATTAAAAATATTGGGGGTAATTCACTTCAGGGAATATAAGAATTAAAAGGTATCCTTGGGTGGAAGTAAATAAGGTTGAGCTCACGGTGCCTGTGTTGTCCATTAGATGTATAATTAGAGATTTAATTGTTAGTTAGACATTTTATAAACTTACCTGATAGACAATGGCGGACCTGGCCAAGTTTCGATCTGCTGCTGTACAGACTGCAAAAGAGTTAGGATTAGATGGGCAAGTTATGGTTGCCTATGTCACTACGGAATGTGACAAATTTATTGAACGCGAAGAAAGAAGATTAGAAAAAGAGGCCGAAAGAAAGTTAGAGGCTGACAAGGAAATTAAGAGGTTGCAGATTGAGGCTGACAAAGAGGCTAAAGCGTTGGAAGCCGAGGAAAGAAGATAGGCTGCAGAAAGAGAAGAGAAGAAATTAGCTGCAGAAAGAGAAGAGAAGAGATTAGCTGCAGAGAGGGAAGCAGAAAAGGAGGAGAAAAGATTACAAAGGGAACATGAATTACGACTAAGGGAGTTTGAGTTTCAGGGCCATGCTCCTGAAAATGGTGCCAGTCCCTTTGCCTCTGATGCTACGGTTACTCAAGGAGCCTCAACCTCAGCTATGAATTTTCATTTAGATCATTTTGTTGAGAAAGACGATGATATAGAGAGCTACCTAAATAGGTATGAGCTATTAGCTACCACGTATGGGTTAGAGAGAGAAAGGTGGAGCTTAAAGTTATCTCAAGGACTTCGTGGGGCAGCTTATGAAGTTTTTGCAAAAATGAGCAGAGGTGATCAGGAAAATTATGACATGCTAAAGCAGGCTCTTTTGTTAAGGTATGAAAAGAATGCAGAATTCTATAGGAAAAAATTTAGGAATGCTAAACTACTGTCAGGTGAAACCTATCACCAGTTCTCTGCACGAATAGAGACATACTTGGAGAAATGGACTTCTCTGGGGAAAACCCAAGATCTTAAGGAAATGGTCCTTATAGAGCAATTAAGAGAGTCCATGGCTCCAGACCTGAGAAAGTTTCTCATGGAATAAGGTGCAGAGAGGCTGGATGAGTTGCTAAATGTTGCTGAAAGGTATCAAGCAGCTCAAGCAGAGGTAACATGTAATAAAAAGAAACAAGTGGATAACTTTAGGGCACCACAGAACTTTAATAAATTTGATCCTAGGGATCAAAATAAAGGTAAGCACCAATTTGATAGGCCACGGTATGACAATAAAAATAAATTCCCACAATTCGATGAAAGGAAATATGATGAAAGAAAATCTTTCAACCAAGGAAAAAGGTGGTGTAAAAATTGTCAGATGGACAATCATGACACTGACCGTTGCAGAAGGAAACCTGTGTATATGGCAACCCTTCAGGTCAGGTCGACCTCAAGACAGGAGGAGGATATTATGTTAGATACCACTCCAGAAGAGATGAGGAAGGCACAGGCTGGGGATAAAACACTCAAGCCTTGTTTCAGAAAATTGTCAACTTGTCATACAACTCCAGGCAAGGGAGATTTTTACATGAAAAACAAGTTGATGTATAGGAAGACTGGAGCTAGATCCAAAGGTCAGGGACAACTGGTACTTCCTAAAAGATATAGGGCAGACTTAATAAGGAGCCTACATGTGAAACCAGATGGGGACCATGAGAAAATAGGTACCATCATTCAAAAGGTGGCTCACAATTATTATTGGCCCAAAGCAAGATGGGACATTGAGAATTTTGTAGAAAGGTGTAGCATAGCACATGAGGGAACACCCACAAGTGGGAACATGGATCAGGACCTGGACACGCCACGGGGCAAAATTAGGCCTGATAATAAAAAGAGATATAAATTTGATAAAGTGGACCAAATGGAATGGGAAGCCCCTTTTCACGGACAAGCTTCACTTAACTGTTTTACTATGGCCACTATGCGGAGAGTGCAAAAAGATGTCTTACCCCAGGATAAGCCGAAAATCCCTCAATCGGACTTAAACAAACTGGAGGAAGAGGATGTAGAGAGGAAATCTCTCATCAAGAATTTTAAGTGGGGAGAAAGCCCCAAAAGAAAAATTGGTAGCGGTCGTTTTGTGAATGATAATTCTGGGAGGAAAAATCATCACTATAAAGCTTCGAGTGGAAGAGACCATACCGGTGCATGGACAAATAGGTCCACACAATTAAAGGTCCATATGTAGCTTTGTTAAGAACGTGGACTGATGAAAAGGCAGAGGAAAACATTACATCTTCATACCAATATGTGAATGAGCTGACCACTCGGTTAAAAACTGGCTGGAAACTTGCCAATGAAAATTTGAAACAAGCCAGGAAGAAACATGCTGCCTATTATAACAGGAAGGCGAAAGACAGAAATTTGGCTGTGGGAGAGAAAGTACTGCTTCTTTTGCCTGGGAGTCAGAATAAGTTACAAATTGGATGGCAGGGTCCATATACAGTTCTAGAGAAGGTGTCTAGAACAAATTATAAGATAGATAAGAAGGGGAAAGAAAAAATCTATCATGTGAATCTCCTGAAGAAATATTTGGAAAGAGAACATCAGGAAGAGACACACTTGTTGACCTTGTCCATCGCCATGGAGATGAAAAAGGAACCACTTTCATCATTTGAATATCCATTACACCCCTGTGAGACAGCAGCACAGGTGAAAATCAGTACACATTTAACGAAAACTCAGAAAGAGAGAGTGCAACAGGTTCTAAATAATCATGCAGAGGTGTTAACAGACCGACCAGGGCATACAAACCTATTGGAATATGATATGAAACTAATAGACTCCACACCTGTCTGTATGAAACCATATTCGATTCCGTTTGCTAAGGAGAAAGCTTTGAAGGAAGAGATAGACTATCTATTGAAGGAAGGAATTATTTCGCACAGTGAATCTTCGTATAGTTCCGGTGTTGTACTCTTAAGGAAGCCCTCTGGAGAACATAGACTCTGTATAGATTACAGGAGACTGAATGCTATTACAGAAGGACAGGTGGATCCATTGCCGGATACAAATCAGCTGTTTGCCAGGCTAAATAAAGCTAAATATTTCTCAAAAGTGGATCTGAGTAAAGGATACTATCAGATTCCAGTAAAGCCTGAGGTTAGACCATACCTAGCTTTTAGTACCTCAGAAGGACACTATGAGTTTAATAGATTGCCATTTGGATTGAAGAATGCGCCTAGTGTCTTCTCTAGAATGATGAGAAAATTATTGGATCCTCTGAATAATCCCTGGATAACAAATTTTATGGATGATATCCTTATAGCAACAGAAACATTTGAGGAACACATTGACTCTCTGAACATGCTGTTTGATCGACTTAGGGAGGCAAATTTAACAGCCCGACCAACCAAATGTTGCGTTGGATGTAAAGAATTGGAATTTTTGGGACACACAGTTTATCAGGGAAACATGACCCCTGACCCAAAGAACTTAGAGAAACTACAGAAAGCCCCGAGACCACAAACCAAGAAGGACGTGAGATCCTTTGTCTCATTATGTGGTTTCTACCAGAAGTATATCAAAAACTTTAATTCCATATGTGCACCGTTAACTGAATTGACACGTAAAGGACATCCAGATCGCATTACATGGACACCACAATGTGAAATGACTTACCAAGAATTGAAGGAAAAGCTCACAAGTAAACCTATTTTGAAATTACCTGACTTAAGTCAAGAATTCATAGTAAGGACGGATGCAAGTAATATTGGGCTGGGTGCAACTCTACTACAGAGATCTGATGCATTGGATGGGGAATTAAGCCCAGTGGCATATGCTAGCAGAAAGTTGAATAAAGCTGAAATCAACTACTCATCTAGCGAAAAAGAATGTCTTGCAGTAATATGGGCGATAAAGAAATTCAATATTTATCTATATGGGAAGGCATTTAAGTTGCAAACAGACCACAAACCTTTATCGTTTCTAGCACAGGCTAGGCATGAGAACTCCAGGTTACTCCGATGGTCTTTACTTTTGGCTCCATATAATTTTAGCATTGAGTATATATCTGGAAAAACCAATCTGGGAGCGGATTTTTTAAGCCGCCATCCGTGTGATGAGAATCACCGTAAACCCCAGAACTAATAATAAATTTCTCTATGTGTATATAGAATAAAGGACTGACATATAATGTCTGTTTTAAGAGGGGAGGTGTCGTGGAATATTCTAATCCACATATATAAATTATCAGGTAAATATGAAGCCTAACAAATAAAATTAATAAAGAAAAGAGCAATGGTAAATAACAGTGCTGTCACAATGACTGTACTCGAAATCCCCTTGTTTTCTACTGCGTATGCAAATTGTAACGTTTCACGTTGATATTAAAGGCCTTCTGCAACATACACGCGTTTCCCAAACACACGATAAAATGTGCTGCCTTTCTAAGAAAAACCTTGAAATATGCAAGTTGACCTAAATTTTAAATTCCATTCATGTCTTTTTCTACACTATGTTACCAAAACGAACGAACAGATGGACAAAAGGATAAAGAGAGAGGGAGGGCTGAAAATCAGGAACGCATGCAACACGCGTCGCGCGATACACAAATGCTGCCATCACGCGTGGAAGACTACATGCACTAACTTTTTTTCAGACGGACAGTGATAAAATACATTACCCTTCCCAGAGTTAGGTTTTAAAATCACAAAAAACGCTTATTAGGAAAGATAACAATAGATGGGTTTACGGTTGAAAACATAACAGTACCCAGACAGCACATCTTCGAAACAGGAGGTAGAAAATACATATTTTGAACGCAGCCACTTAGCGCTTTTAAATTTGGATATTTGGGTTCCTTAGGGTTTGCTGACAAAGAATATGTACAACGTTATGCAAATAGTCTAGGAATTAACAAGTTATAGCCAAAATAAAATATTGGGGATGCCTGACAGCATGAAATCATTTCTGCTCATAAAATTTTTTTTATAACGTGTTTGAAAAAACCTCACGTTACAGAATTAGCCTACCATGTAAACTCCAAATTGATTGGAGCGCAACAAATGAAAGACTAACCACGATTGGTCGGGCTATAAATACTATCTTTCGTTGTTAGGGGAGACGGGGGAAGGTAACATTTTTTCAAACACTTGTCGAAACGGGGCCTCATTGGCTAGACTCGCTGATATAATCACTTAGGAGCGTTAGTTCGAAACCACTTGTTTAAATAAGCTTGATAAAGCATCAGTGCGTTGAAGCCAGCTCATATTTTTGCTAAAATAAAAGCCTGGAACATAAGCAGATGGGAATTTGTGCCAGTAAATGTGCCAGAATTCATTGCTAATCAACGTATCTGTGTTTATTTCCATGAAATTGTGGTAAGCTTGAACCATTCAGTATCTTTTAATGAAAAATTGAATGTGAATTGTTAATTTATGCCTGTATATATATGTGTAGTTCAGTGGCAAACGTGAGGTAAAGCCTATAATGCTCCAGCCTGAACAGAAGGTGTCGGAGGAAAGTAAAACTGCATGGAATGGCCAAACAGTACACTGACACCTAGATGATTGACTAGAAAGAAGTAATGCTGGAAGTGCAGAGGCGTAGTAACCATTAAGGAGGTTAATACTGGTATAAAGTATTTCAGATGAAGCTGACAGTTGGCCTAACGCTCTGAACTCAATGTTTGTGTTGTATTGTGCTCAGTGTAAAACTAGAGTATCAATTAGTTATGAAGTAGAAGGTACATCCTTCTTGTTTTCAGGGACCGTGGTCTTGATGGTACTGAGCAGCACCTGGTCAGAGCTTTGCTGAATCCAGAGTCGGACAGCATACTCCTTGGTCCATTTAGCTATCAGTGAGGTGTCTCCAGAGCCCAGAGGAGAATTCGAGCAGAGGAGTCCTTTCCTGCCGCCATCACTCAAGATAAGCTGATTTGGCCAGCTGAGCTCAACATTATGTCCCCTCATCTTGAAATGACTTTATAAAAATAACATTCAGAGGGGAATTTAATTGTCTTAATATCAGGAACTGAGAACATCTCCAATACTAGTCCCTAAAGACAAACTATTGAAGTCATGATGACAAATACCAACAGAGCTTGAACAAAACAAAACCAGTATTACCTCATTTTACTACTACACAACTGACACACATAGGATATTTGTAATAATATATGTCACTACTATATTCATATTGGTAAATTCTGTACATATAACTTGTAATTTAAATTGATTGTGATTCCTGGTTCCCTTGTAGTTGAATCAGGACACATATTCATTCATGCCAGTAATGAATACATATTGTTATTTGAAAAGTTATCAGTGACTCTTTTAAGATATCCTTGTAGAGTGTTATATGTATGTGAGTGTCACAGTGTTGTCAAGTGTAGTGGATTAAATTAAATTGTTTATCTGTCTGTTGTTGTGACTTACACTTCATCATACACATACCCTAGACACATAACGTAGTCATCACACTATTCCAGAATAATTCTGACTGAGATATATAGATATGTGGTAGCAAGTAAGGTTATCTATAATACACTACTCTTAATAGATATAGATACCTTCACAGCTGATCTCAGTCAGTACACTAAGTCCCATATAAATATTTATAACATCCCACTTCACCACAGTGAGGTTGGGGGCTCTTTCTTTATCGAGATCTAAGGGCAGAAGCTAAGGTCGTGGGGAAATAGAACACTTTCCATAATTTATTAGAAAGCACTATTTAGTGGAGAGCATTCGCATTCTCTTCTTCTTGTCCTTTTCTCGGATAGGTTTCTTTCTTTCTTAACGAGCCAGTTTCTGGAGCCCTTCTAGACAACATTCCATAGGCCATCCCCATAGACAACTACTGTTGTAGTTGTACACTGTTGTCGTTGTACACGATACGAGAGCACACGACAGGAATACTTGGCATGAATTTGCTGAAGGAATATTTTCCTTGGGGAGCTGATGGGTAATGAATACAAAACTTAAACTAAGTTTTGTTTGATAGACGTGAAACTAGGTCTTGTTTGATAAACGCGAAAGTAAGCTTTGTTTGATAAACGTGAAACTAAGTCTTGTTTGATAAACGTGAAACTAAGCTTTGTTTGATAAACGTGAAACTAAGTCGTGTTTGATAAACGTGAAACTAAGCTTTGTTTGATAAACGTGAAACTAAGTCTTATTTGATAAACGTGAAACTAAGTCTTGTATGGAACACTCGGGGAATGTAACTTTAGTGAGATGTCACCGTAGTTCATGAAGTAAACTCTCCACATTTGCCAGTACGTAGCTTTAGTGAGAAGACACTTTAATTCGCTAATATTCTTGTTGGAGACTTTAATGTGATACCACTTAGTTCAGCGGGAGCCGCGGTAGCATAGTGGTTAGTGCACTGGCTTCCTAGCTCAGTGGTCTATGGTTCGATCCCCAGATGATGTGGGATTTTTTTAAGCCGCAAACGGCTCCTGGGTCGACCAAGTCCCAACTGGGTACCAGAGCAACTTCTGGGAAGGTTAAGGCGGCCGGCGTGATGCTGACCACATCACCCCTATTGTGCCGATGGTCAAGAAAATATGGGCCTAACACCATATTCCCAATATGCCTCAATGGGCGTGTATCCTCCTTTACCCCTTACTTAGTTCAGCAAGTAACTCATTCATTACTTGGTACTATCTTGATGACATCTAATCTTATCAAGTAACCTCTAAGCCATTGCTCATGTGGAATTTTGGTGACATGATAGCTAGTTCGTAATATAATGATGTAAAGGACCCCATCTCATAATAACATTCCCGGCAAAGAAGAGGCTGACAGATTGGAAAATGAAGGTGGAAAGCTACCAGAGCCTGATACAAGTATTACTTTCGAAGAGGCAGATACGAGAACAAATGGCATGCAGAGAATCTAGGCAGCACACACAATGATGTATTTTACAAGCTCATCAGTAGAGAAAAAGTGATATTCTTCAAACTCCGCAAGGGCCACAACAGATTGCGATACTATCTATTCAGCAAGGTAAAGATAGGACCTACTGATGAGTGTAACTGTAGCGTAGATAAAATGACTGCTAAACATCTGCTTCAAAGATTCCCAATATATCAGGAACAGAGAAAGCACACATAGCCGTCATCGGTACCATTCCTGGAAAAACTTTGTGGAGATACAAACAGCCCCAATGCTGACTACTGCTTTCTTTGAAAATATTCAAGTAGACGTCTGAGAGTGTACGAAGAAGAAGAAATAAACTAATGGTGGCAGTTTGTCTGAGACCTAACATGAAAGATAAAAACATGAAAAATTGTTCTGGAGTCAGTTGTAATCATGAACAACAAACTAGAAACATGGGACTTTTCGCGTTTATGCTTCGTCAGACACACTTATGGCAGTCCAAGAGGAATAAGATGGGCTACATTTTCTATATTAGAAGATCTGGAATATGCAGATGACATTGCACTACTAGCACATTCACATCAACACATCCAGGAAAAACGGATAGACTTAATAAGTATAGCCAGCAGGTGGGCTTGAACATCAATCTAAAGAAGTCAGAAGTCATGAGGCTCTATGTGAGCAACCCTGAGCCCATATCAGTAAGGAATCAGCAACTGGAATAGACAGACACCTTCACATACCTAGGATGCATAGTAACACCAGACGGCGGAGCAAGCAAAGACATCAACAGCAGAATGAACAAAGCAAGAACAGCCTTTTTTAGTCTAAACAACATCTGGAAGTCCTCTCAGTACAGCACAAGGACAAAATTAAGATTATATCAGAGCTGTATGCTTTCTGTGCTTCTCTATGGTGCAGAATGCTGGAGAGTTACAGAGAAGGAAATGTCGAAATTGTCATCTTATCACACAACATGCCTAAGAAACATTCACCGAATCTTTCGGCCGGATACCATCACCAACCATGATCTGCTTACTCGGAGCAAGCAAGAGGACATGCACACCATCATAGCTGGCAGACGCTGGAGCTGGGTTGCCCATGTTCTCAGAAGACCCCGATGCCATCACAAGAACAGCTATGCTATGGGCCCCTGAAGGAAAACGAAAGAGAGGCCGACCAAAAACAACTTGGCGGAGGACTGTGGAGGCTGAGATGCAAAGAATGAACCAGAGTTGGGGCACTGTACGAAGGATGGCCACCGACCGAGCAAAGTGGAATCAATTTGTTGTTGCCCTACAAAGCGCCACCAGGCGTGATGGTCACTGACTGCTTTGACGGTCAGCGGCTAAGGATCAAAGAAGAAAGAAAGTTTGACACATAATGATCAAGATGATAAGATGGCTGCCCAACCTACCCTAAATAGGATCTCAATCTCCTGGCACAGTTTAGAATGGACACAGCAACTTAGGGTAGATGCTTTTGAATCACTTGGTCTGGGAAATTTTAGTATTCCTCTTATGACGGGTTATCTGATTCCTTAGGTCTCCAGTCTTTGTATTTAAAATATACGGGCTTACTTTTAAGTTTCAATGTTGCCCAAATACTCTGTCCTGGTTCATTTAAGTTTCCAGTTTTTGTATTTAAAAATACGGGTTTACTTTTAAGTTTCAAAGTTGCCCAAATACTCTGATCTGTCACTTATAATTTTGGAATCCTTTGTCCGATCCTTCTCTCTGGCTCTGGTGAGTTGCTAGCTTGACGTGGCGATGCAGTCTGATCTGTGACTCCGATTTCGCTAGATTATATTTCCATTTCTCAGGTCATAACTTGATAAATATTAACTTTGTTTATCTTTTTATTTGAACGGTTTGATCTTTAATAAATCGCTACAAAAGAGAGAGAACAGACATACAGGCTTCCCAATCTTTTATTTGTCCCCTCTAAGTGTCTGATCATGAAAAATAGAAACAGTACGTGGCTAGAACTAAAACAAACGTGAGGGTGAAGACTGAGACCGAGGTCTCTTAGTAAACCGTTATCTTAGTCATTTTATGTCACTCAACCCTCACACCCTGTGAGCCCGCCTGTCCTACCACTTCTGCACTGCACTAAATTGGCAGTTCAATTTGGATGCCTTTGCCTTTCTTTTGGTTTTCTTTCACTCCACGACAATACTCAAACTCCACATGATATAAGATCACATTTTTTTAATTTACAAAATTTATTCCAAGAGTGAACAAGGATTCACAGATCACATTATGCTTGAGGATGTATAGGTGAAACATGTTTATTAATGTTGTGATCTAAGGTAGGGTTCCCATTCGTCCCGTTTTTCCCGGGACAGTCCCGTTTTTTTATAAAATGTCCCGGTGTCCCGAATTTATTCCAAATGTCCCGCTTTTTAAGGGTCCTTCCTGAAAAAAAAAATCTTTGGGTAACGGATTTTATTCCGTGTTTTAATAGTGTTAATTTATCAATTTCCGGTTACAGTGGAAGTGTTACAGAAGTCAGATCTCCTTAAAAAGGTTATTGCTATATCAGCAGATAATACAAATACAAACTTTGGTGGAAAGAAGAGAAAGGGACAGAATAATCTGTACTTCAAAATGCAAGAAAACACTGTGAACAATTTAATTGGTATTGGTTGTCCTGCACATGTGATACATAATGCTGTGCAGACTGCTGCGGATTGCTTACCTATATTGATCTTCAGTTAATAATTTAACAAGATTTACCAGCAATTCCATATTTATTGTGTACGAGTTGAGGAACTAAAATCATTTTGCGAATTCACCAATACAGAATATAAAACTGTTTTGGGTAACAGCAAGACAAGATGGCTCTCTCTCTCTTGCCTGCAGTCCAGAGAGTTATTGACATTTTCCTTGCATTGAAGTCATATTTCCTTTCCATTCACAAATGTCCTACCAGTCTCAAAAATTTCTTTAAAAATCCATTTCCAATTACACTCCTGCATTTCATTGCCATTCAGTTAAAAACCTTTTCTGATACCATCAAATGTGTTGAAAAGCAAGAGACAACAGTAATTGAAGTGAAGGATGAAGTAACCAAACTGGTGGAAAATTTAAACTACAGGAAGGCAGAAAAGTTTCTTACCACTACTGTGAGAAATCAGTTGCAAGAATTAGAAAAAGGACACGTAACAGTTGAAAAGTTTCAAAGCTATGCAGTAGATTTCTATGACACCTGCATTGAATATATTCAGGAGTGGTGTACACCATTTCTTACGCCTCTTCAGCCTATGGATTGGATCAATTTGAAGGGAAAGGAGTCTGTGACTTGGAAGAACATCCAAGAAAGCTACATATTCATGAAGACAGTGTCACCAAATTTTACTGTGAATGAAGAGGACTTATTTGATGAGTTTGCATGTGTGAAAACATATTGTGAAAACAAATTTGATGTGTGGAGTGAACTGAAGGATCAAAGTGTCAGTGAAAAATGGTGTGAGATGTTCGCTCATTTTACAAAGCAGGATATAAATGCTGAGAACCTGAAATGCCTAGTTAGTTTTTGTTTGGCACTGCCAGGATCCAATGCAGCTGTTGAACGTGTTTTTTCATTAATAAATGTGCTTTGGACAGACGAAAAAAACAGACTTAAAAATTGAGACAGTGAAAGCTTTAACCATTTATAAAGACCCATTTTAAGGATTTCTCTTGTGCTGAGTTCTCTATGTCCAAATATCAGAAGGAAAAAACTTCTTGAACGGGCCCATAAATCTGATAAATATTCTGATGAATCTGAAATATAAACTTGACTATTGTGTATTTTTTAAAGGTGCGATTTTTAAAATTAAGTATGTTTGTAATTTAGAATTCTTTTTTAAAGTGGAAGTTGTGTTAGTTAATGTGTGTATTTTTATACCAGTATCTTATTTTAAGTGCAACATATAATATATAATAGATTTATTTGTGCTTTACCTTAATTTTTAACATGTCCCGTTTTTTTACAAAATGTCCCGGGTTTTTTAGGTAAAAATTTGGAAATGTCCCGGTTTTTAAACAAAACATTATGGGAACCCTAATCTAAGGTCAATGAGTGGACCCAACTTCTGTTACAAGTCACATTTTAAACAGCGGTAACAATTTATGACCATCACAACCATGAAGGTAGCGTGGGTTTTCTTACACTCTACAAACCTTATAATAAATATATATCTTCACCCTTCAGTTCCCCAAGCAGCATAGGCCTTCAACAAACATATGCCATGTTTTCCTGTCCCGTGCCATCAGCTCAAGGTCTGTCCATGTCTTTTTCATGCCTGTTACCACTTCTCTTCTCCAAGTGTTCTTCAGTTTCCCTCTACCTATTTTACCATGATGATTCCCTAACAAGTACTGTATTGTAATGCTATCAACGTGTTTTCTCAATGTGTGTCCTATCCATCTCAAGTGTCTTCTTCTCATCTTCTGTTCCACTGGCATTTGCTGGTTCTTGTCATCAGTTCCAAATCTGTTATCTTGTCATACCACTTCAATCCTTCTATTCTAAGCAAGCATCTATTTATGAAAGACGTTCATACAATGACATGATTAACTTCAAAAATTTCAAACTGAAACTCAGAGAAATCTTAGCAAAAATGATTTGTAAAATATGCTGCATATTTCATTGAACTTAACTTAAAATGACAGCTGTCCTGCCAGATAAAACAAAAGGAGATGAAAAATTGTTTACTAATTTAGTTATTCCCATGTACTGTGTGTAATACAAACAGTAAGATTCAAACCTCTCATTGTTACAATTGATCCATCTTAAAAGACACAATGTTAAACATGTAGCATCCTTTACAATTTAGAAAATAAGCATCACAAATTTGTGTCTCTTTATGTCCTTAACATGTGAGATGCTTGATAACACAATTAAAACATGTATATTAAATGATAATTATAAATGTGCATATGGGCTGTCCATTGGTGAAAGTACTCAATGTAATATCAGCTGTAATATAAAACATTTCTGATACATTTGGACAGCAAAGGAAAATGTTACTGCAGCAAATCACACAAGCTTGATGTTAACTGTAACTCTAGCTTGATGTTAACTGTAACTCTAAAGCAGACAAAAATAAAACTGACATACAGTGAGGACAGGAAATCAAAAATTTAAACCCTGCTTCAGAAAGGGAAATTACTTTTTAAAATATTGTTAGTAAAGGGGAAACAATCTTTAAAATGTTTTCAGGAAGGAAAATATAGCTTAAATATGTAATAATTCTCTTTTATTTTTATAAAATTCACTTTACTCGTGGCATTTAAACCTCATTGACGACAGGAAAACAAAATCTTAAACACTGCTTCTTTCAGAAAGGGGAAATACTTTAAAAAACAATGTTAGGAGGAACAATATCTAAATGTTTTCAGTATTGAGAAAAAAAGGTCTAAATATGTCATTCCTTGTATTTATTTTTTATAACAAATGTTATTCATAGGTATACACCTCTGGTTATGTTTTATTTTTAATTAAAAGAAAGATAAATTAACCCAAGCTGGGTTTTTTTTAAGTATAGCACACATATAGTCCTTGCTGGTTTATTACAGCAATGATAGATTAGAACTTGCATGATAGCATGGTAATATTCATTCATAATTTATAGCACAGATCTTGCTGATTTATTATATCACTGATACATTAGACTTTGTACATGATACAAAAGTAGTATGTGGATGTTGCACCAGTTTTCACTATTGATAACAATGAATTGGCAGTGGTGTATCACTTCACACACCTGGGGTCTATTATCAATGGCAAACTCTCTCTGGACACAGAAATTGACAGCCACATTGGCAAAGCTGCAGCCACCTTTGCCGTCTTACAACGCGTGTTTGGGGAAACTCCAAACTCACAACAAAGAGCAAAGCTGTGGTATATAACACCAGCACACTTCTACATGGCAGTGAGACAAGGACAACCTTTGCAAAGCAAGAAAGAAGGCTCAATACCTTTCGTCCATGGTATCGACGCCACATCCTTGGTATTTCGTGGAAGGACAAAGTGACAAATATGGAGGTGTTGTCACGGGCTGGCCTTCAAAGCATGTATACACTGCTTAGACAGTGCATACTATGCTAGTTTGGCCATGTCCACCACTTGGAAGATAGTCGCATCCCGAAAGATACCTTCTACGGACAGCTGAGGTTCAAAAATGTGTGCAAGAGAGACATGAGGGCACTGGACATAAATCCAGCAACCTGGGAGGATGAAGCTGCCAATCGCACAAAGTGGCAATGCTCTCTATGATGCCACCTCAGACTGGACAAAAAGAAGCTCTCACAGCAAGCAGAAGAGAGGAGAAAACGTCAAAAGAAGCACCAGGAAAAAAATAGCTGAGGGCTGTTACCTCAGGGGTGCATTCTCTTTGATAGTTATGACTGAAGGAGGCCATTATTATATATTGTATTATATTATGATAGTATTCATTCATGGTATTACAGCACATATATATTATTCCTTGCTGGTTTATTATCACACTGATAGATTTGACCTTGCTGGTTTATGCCGTAGTAGTATTCATGTTATTATAGCACAGATACATTAGTACTTGCTGGTTAATTATAGCACAATAGATTATACTTTGCTGGTTTATGATAGCATGGTAAAATTCATTAAAAATATTATAGCATATATATACGTGTACTTGCTGGTTTATTATAGAAATGATATATTAGACCTTGTTTAATGATAGCATGGTAATATTCATTCACGTTATTGGTTATTATAGCTGATATATTTTTCCTTTCTAGCTTCACCACACAATTCACTGTGGGATTTCACATGGAGTGCATTGGTGTAAGCTTAATGTAATGGGGTTCAATTGCTGTAGTAGTTCTACGCTCCTTAGGGAGCAGAACAATAAAGAGAAAGAGAAGGAAGATGAAGAAGTCAAGTATAGCTCTAGCTTACTTTTGTGAAGGGAAAAAATCTTACATTCTGGGACACTGTTTGATCCAGTAAGAACATCGAGTGTGGATGTTAGTGCTTATTTCTTGAGGCAAGTTGCCAGGTCTGAAATCAGATAGTATTACTCTCCAGTTGACCCAGCTGTAACTGGGTACTTGAATCTGCTCTCGAGTTAGGGATGGCAAAGGCAATGAGAAAGGGAACTAATCACCTCAACTCATAAAACTGAATCCAGATGTAGTAAAGTCTCAAACACTTCACTCCTCTACGGCAGTATCTGCTATGGGATTACTTTTTTAACTTTAATCTACTAGTGTATACATCTGGTCCGATTGACAGAGTGGTTAGAGCGCTGGTCTCTCGCAACAAAGGTGCTGGGTTCAATTCACGGTATCGACACGCTTCAGTCTACTCAGCTGTAAATGTGTACCTAACTTTGAACTTGAGTTAGGGAAGAAAAAGGCAGCGAGGAAGGGAACTGGTCGCCCCACCTCTCGAAGCTGGATCTAATATAGTGAAGTCTCTAACACTCCCCTTTAGCAGTATCTGCTATGGGACTACCTTACCTACCAGTATATAAGAGAAAATGTATTGTCATCGTGAAAGTCATTATTTCCAAATTAATCTCTGCCATATCTAAACCAGACTTGGGATAAGTCTGCTGAAGGCAGTGCTCCATTTAGAGCTGAAGGTTGAAGATAATAATGTATAAACTACGAATGAACTTATCTTCTCATGTATGACTTGTCCTCAATGAACTTATCTTCTCATGTATGACTTTTCCTCAATGAACTTATCTTCTCATGTATGACTTGTCCTCAATGAACATCTTCTCATGTATGACTTTTCCTCAATGAACTTATCTTCTCATGTATGACTTGTCCTCAATGAACATCTTCTCATGTATGACTTTTCCTCAATGAACTTATCTTCTCATGATTGACTTGTCCTCAATGAACTTATCTTCTCATGTATGACTTGTCCTCAATGACCCTGGCTGATTTGAGAGCATAGGTTAGTAATCATTCACTTCGATTCACCCAATCTCTCTGCTGAAGTATCTCTCCTATCGAGGCGTAACCATCCTTCAAGTCTGAAACAATGTCTCTCCTCAAGCAGTTGATGATCCTCCCCTCCAACATTTTCCCTTTAAGTTTCATGTCATGGTCTGAACTGGTGAAAGTTATTCTGAAAAGCTGACAGTGTTTCTTCCGTGTTCTAGTACACAACAGACCCAATAAAAAGGGGGATGCAGGGGTCCAAACTTTGGCACCATGCTTAGAGCGAGTCCATGTTGTGATGAATTTCCTTACTTTGACATACATTTATCGAGGTTTGACAGAAATCGGCAAACAGAAGGATGTCTAGTGTAAGTACAAACAACTATCATCCCGTGGATGAGCAAAAATTAATTAAAGATATATTAATTATGGACTTTTATTTGGATGCTAAAAGTAAAGATGTCATTCAAGTGTTTTGTATTTTTTTTTTTGCTAAATGAGAAAAATGTATGTACATGAAAAGGGTGGCAGTCAGCAAAATTGAGGTCCAACCTTTGACTATGGTAAAAGTCATCCTGCCTTACATCAAGCTGCGTTATATTTGATCTACAGCATATCATTTTTAATCACACCATCATGGTTTTTTTTTTCTTTGGACAACAGAGAGTGTTTACTAGCAATGTCCTAAATTCCACCAAACGTGTGTAGCATTAAATTTAATTTTCCCTTCTGGCCCCCTATGGATTATGGAGCCACCAATGCAAATGGCCTCCTTGCTGGAAGCCTAAAAATACAACGCTAAACTTGTCTTTGTCATCTGGAACTGTCATCAATGAATTTGTCACGAGGAAGTGTCACAGACTTAGAAACATTAAGAAATGCCACCCATGAAGATGCAATTCCCTTGGTTGCAGAATTACTTTAACAAGTGCTGAAAATCTTAAGGATATGGATGTAGGGTCATCATTGGACCTCTGCTTCTCTGGGTGTATAGACCAAGTACAATATCTTTTGTGAGTCATTGTTTGGTATCATATTAGTTCAAATAATGATCAGTCTACACCAGTGGTTCTCAACGTTTGCCATATGGCCCCCAGGGGGGCAATGCCATATTTCTAGGGGGCCACAGGTAAGATGGTAAAGTACCTTTTTTCCAGCTAACAGCAACTAGGGGGGGGGGGGGGGGTGGGGGGGGGGGGTGGGGGGGGGGGGGGGGGTGGGGGGGGGGGGGGGGGGGGGGGGGGGGGGGGGGGGGGGTGGGGGGGCGGGGGGGGGGGGGGGGGGGGGGGGGGGGGGGGGGGAGGGGGGGGGGGGGGGGGGGGGGAGAGGGGGGGGGGGGGGAGGGGGGGGGGGGGGGGGGGGGGGGGGACACAGAAGTAAATGAGGCTCAGAATGGGGGCCATGAGAAAAAAAAGATTGATAACCCCTGGTCTACACGACATATCAAAAGGAAGGGTCTTAAAAATCACCATTTCAAATCAGAAGTATTAACTTCCTTGAGAATAACCATAGGCCACCACACCCCTCAAAATCTCATACTGGAGGTTGCATTCTTGGTGCGCCAGACACATTCATTACAGGATGGGCTACCATGAAGCACGTACTTGTACAGTAACTCATAATAAGCCATATGGTTGCGTGTAATATCCAATACCATAATTCCCGTCGTAAGTACGTCGATCGGTCGGTCATATCATGCACACCGTCATTTGCGCACTTTTCTATTTTCAAGAGAGTACATTAATTTTCAACCACAGCTAAGGGGTGCAACTGTGGTTGAAAGTTAGACAAAAGATATTGTTTCTCTTATATGTACTTTCCCAAAAATAGAAAAGTGCACAAATGACAGTGTGCATGAACAGCTTGATTATGGAAAGAAGCCAACAACACAATTGATAAACAGTACATGAACTGGAGACAGGAAGGTGCGGAGATGCAGATTAAATCAACAGACAATCAAGATACTCTTCTGTCCAGTTTCATTCGGGGAAACAGATTTAACTCATCTTTTTTCTTAAAAATAACCTTAAAATATAAGTTTTTGATTGTTTCTTCAAGACAACATTTTAATTTAAAGTATTGCAGACTTATTATTATTGGTCAAAATAATAAGATGGCTGCAATTAAAAACCTGTCAATTTTGACGGGTGGCTGCTAGTAATAACCATGATATATAATTAGACATTACAAATACTGCCATGGTGGAGTGAAGTGTTACAGACATCACTATACTTGGTCCTGCTTTATGAGGTGGGGTGACAAGTTCCTGAGCTTACTGCCTTTGCCTTCACTAATTTAAGAACAGAGTCAGGAATCCATTTACAGTCTAGCAGACTGGAGCATGACGCTGCCAGGTTTCAAACCCAGATCGCTCAATTCTTTTTCTGCTTCAAGTATCATGCCTGGTGGCGAAAGCGATCATGTCTCACCACAACTTTCTGTCTCCAGTAGTGTTCATCCATTCTGTTGTTGACTTCTTTCCACGCCATGAAATAAAGTTGTCCAGCATCTTCTCTCTTTGTTGCCCTCTATCTCTTTTTCCTTCAATTGTTCTTGTTCTCCTGATATATTCCAGCTTTCTTCTATTCACAACTTGCCCAAATAAAGTGGAATGCTTGTTGCTAATGTGAGTAAAAGAAGCTTCCTTTGTGCATTAGCCTCATTCAGGATATCCTCATTATTAATTTTAGATGTCTATGGTATTTTTAAACATTCTTCCAAAAAACTGCACCTCTGTGGCCTCTAGTGCTTTTCCTACTTCTTTACTATCCGTCCTTGACTCACTTCCATATAAACACGCAGGTATTACACATCAAAAAAAGGGGTCATCATCATCAACTGCCATCTCCACAATGAAGGTCAGCTGCAATGGATCTCCACTGTCTTCTGTCGCTTGTCTTGATGGTGCGCTCTGATATGATTCTTTCCTGTCCATCTCTTGATGGTATCTTCCCACTTATCCTCTTGCACGTTTAACTCTTCTTTCTATTATGGTGTTCAGTAAGGTCTTTTTACATGGCCAAAATATTTTAGTTGTCTAATTTTATCTCCTTCAGTAATTCTCTTGTCAATAAAGTGGTACGGGATCCAGGTTTTATTCTCTAAACATCAAATTGAAATGATTTTTTTTAACGTGTTCATTTCTTCATGACTTGTGATGATTTGAATAAAGATATAAATAAAGCAGATTTGAGCATGGCCAATGAAGAAGCCTGTTTTTTTTTTTTTTTTTTTTTTTTTTGGATGGATTTAGTGCCAATGGTATCAGAGGTTGAAATCTGTCCAAATACCACTTCCTATGCAAGGTCATAGACAGGAACACAGATGCAACTACTCCATCTTTTCACTTCTTACGGAGCATGTATCCACCACTGCAGCTGGTCCCCTTGTAGTAAGCCGGCTTTAAAACATTTATGTTCTCTTGCAGTGGTAGTAATCTGTTTTATATAATGAGGTTGCTAGCCACATATACAACCTCATATTAGATGCTCCCTACATCATACCTGAGGGAACATTAGTCCTACCATTTCTTTGTCCTAGATGATTCCACAAGCTACAGCAAGAAGTGATGACCCTGGCTATCATCAAACAAGCATCCCTTTCGTTCCTCATGAAACACGCTGAAATGGTTGATCACTATCAATTTCTGTTTTTAGCTGTCTTCTGGTCTGCTCAAAAGATCCCAGTTACTTTGGATTCCTCTTCTACTGTTCCTTTCCAGCTCTGTTTGACTGGTCCAGCCATGTCACTGCTTGATGAAATGGTGCTGAACCAGAAATACACTTTTAATACCAAGAGGCTCCCTACCACAATGAGAAAAATCAGACAGATACCACAGCATGAACAGATACAGAGACAGGTCACAGAGAATGACCAGAAGACAAGGTTCATTTTTGGGAAAGCTGCAGAATGACATCTGTGGATGGTCATTGGAGAAGTTCCTTGTGCCATGAGCAGGCAGGGTCCTGAAGAATAGATGTTGAATAAACAGAGTGGTAGATCCACAGATTTGTTTATTTATTTTTTGTTTGCCGTAACCTTACCTGAACAATAAGCCTATTTTGTTCACTTCTGTTTAGTACAATACCATAACATTGTTATGTTGGTTACATTCTGGTAAATAAATCCCACAACTTCCAGCCACTCATTCTTCTTCTAACATATTTTCTGAGTAAAAGCAGAAGCAGATTATCTGTTATCACAACCAAATTTATGTTGGATATAGCACATTTCACAATTAAAATATCACAGCACTGATTCAATTTCTTGACCATATTTCATGCTGATGTGCACTGGTAAGTTTCACATTGTCAGTGTCACCATGATTCTATAATCAAATGAAAAAAATATAAATATCAAGCGGTTTGCATAATCCTTTGCAAAAATCGTATGCAATAAAACTAGGTGACACAAGAAATACAACAGAATGATAAGGCACACAAACAAATTTACCATAGGTTATGAAACCATTTTTTTCCTTTTCACCACTGACTGCCTAATTCTGAAAAGAAATCCTGTTTTAAATTTGAAATTTAAAATTAATGCTTAAATGAATACACTTTCATAAGTGCGCAAGATAATAAAACCTAGATTTGTTAACAGTTATGTTCCTAATTAACACTGCATATAAAATAAGACAAGACTTTCATGTAACTTTACTATCACACAATATTTCCCACATGACACGCTCACAACATTTTTACTTTTGGTGGCCTTGAACTTTTATCTGATCTTCCACAATTTAACCTTTCTCATTCTTGGCCAGCAATCCTTTCAGATTCACATTCCCATTCATTCTTGATCTGTAACAGTAATTTTAAAAAATACATACATACTTTAAGTACATTAGCGCTGAAATCTGAGAAGTCATGAGGATGAAATTATTCTTACATGGTAGTGCACCCTCAAATGATATTTTATTGAAATAGGCATTTTTATTTACCCCATGTAGTCAACGGGATGGGGTGTGGGGGGGAGAGAGAATCTGAGGAGGATAGGAAAGAATGTTGCTACTGCTCCCTAAGGCATGACTCAATAGGAAGTTGTGTATGGAGCTGGCAACCTCATAAAGTAACATAAACTGTTACACAAGCCGCTGCTGCAAGAGCTCATGAATGCTCTGGTGTATGCTTTCTGTAAGAGTGCTAAATGCAGTAGTAGCTCCATGTGATGTCGGGTGTAAAATGATGATGATGCCACTTTGATATGTCAATTTTTGGTAAATCGGCTCTGCATTATTTTGTGTTAATAAGCAACAGTTTGAAACTAAAGAAAAAAATAACTTCACAAAATCATGCAATGACTCTTTAACATTATCCATATATTTCAACCCTGTGTAGCCAACGGGGGGTTTCAGAGGAGACACAGAAATAATGGGACTACTGCCTCCTCAGGTCTGTCGTAACAGGCAACAACTACGAGGCTGTGATCGAGTCTGGCAACCTCATCATTTAAAACAAACTGCTACCAAAATTACACAACAAGAGAATATAAACGCTATAATGCAGACTTTCTGCAAGGGGGGACCAGTTGTATTAGGTGGCTCCTAGCTCCATCAAGAGCAACACTGGAAAAGAATAAGTTGATATATGTTTACATTTTTTTAAATATAAAAAAAAACTTTTAAATCTAATGTTAAGATTTAGAAAACATTACGAGAACACTGCAGCTACATATGAAATGTCCAACTATGGTCAGATGACAATTACAACTATTTTGTGATTATGAAATGACACAAAAAACCATACATGATGACCCTCATTATTCAGTCATCACAAAATGAGAAGAACCCACAGTCAAGACTATACAAGAGAGTATGTAACTCTTTATCCAAAATCCTTAGGGACAGATTTGTTTTGGAAACCAGATTTTTTTTCGATTTTCAAATGCCGCCCAAATTGTTAAAAAAAAGTAGCCCTAGTCGCCAAATTTGCATTAAAAAATAGTCCAAAGTCCCCAAAATTATGATTGAAAAGTAGCCCAATGACATTTTTGATTTTGAGAATATTTCGGTTTTTGGATGTTCAGATAAAAGGTTTTAGACATGTATAATATAACTAAAGTGAATGAGAATAGTTAGCGTGAGTCTTACAGGGATACAAGATAAAGTAACCACCTATGTGACAACCAGGATGTCTTCCTCACGGATGAGATGTACAAAGGCAGTACAGAAAAGAAAATGAGAAATTCAAGGTGACTGCAAAGTCACTCCCTATTTTAAAATTGTTATTGTCCAATGGAAGCTACAGTGGAGATACAATCAATACAGCTTCAGCATGAATTATGTGAACTGCACTCTGATCTAATTTTACTAGGAAAGAAAAAAGAAAGTCCTGATTTTTTTCTGAAATATGGTTTGCAAAACGCTGAGAGACTTTGCACTAAAGATATAGTCAATGTTTGGAGATACATATATTTGTGAAAGTAAATTTTCTGTGATAAAACAAGTAAAATCTAAATCACGAAATCAAATGGGGAATGATTCACTGAATGCGCGTCTTCCACTTGCTACCACTAACATTGACATTAAATATCGAGACTGGTTAAAGAAAATCCACACCCCCAAATTTCCCATATTAGGAGGTAAGAATAAAACTGAAATTATTTCCATAGACATTCAATGCTCATTGTAATTGTTATTTTATTTTTCATTTCGCTCTCTTCGATTTTCATCCATTTTTCACTCAGCTTTTATTTTAAATAATTTTTTTAATAATGAATTTTAATGTGAACGTTAAATTTTTGGTTTATGTGGCCATCGGGGTTGAATAAGTTGGACCACCCTGACCTAAATGCATACAAATAAATTTAAAAAAAGGTATAAGAATCACTGAAGACAACCACTGCCATCACCCTTTTTAAATCCAAGCCTGAATACAGCGAAAGCACAAGAAAAATACTTTTCCTTTACACATTTTTTTTTTTTTTAGATTTGTTCTCACCTTCTTATTCTCTATATTTTTTATGTGTCTTGTCCCTGAAAAAGGCTTCATGGTCATAATGTCAGTTGTTCCCCCTCCTTTTTTAAAAAATCCTTATAAGATTCATGCTTCCTTTTTTTCCAATTACCCTTTCCAGTCCTAAGTTGGTAATGCAGACAGTACTATTACCTGGTGTAAAATACTGACAGGAAAATTGTGATGCATTTAGAAACATTAATTTCTTTTAACTAAACTTACACAGTTCCCAGACTTCAATTTGTCTATCATGAAATGTTATAGTTTACACCAATCATTTTTTTTTCGACTGGTATAAATGATTTCAATTTCTTTATTACAATATAAATTTTGTATACACTTCAACTTATCTACCATAAACTGCCACAAGTTTCAATCTCTATACTATAAAATATTTTATTTTACATATTTAAAAAAATAAAATAAAATTTTGCCTCGTTTTGACGAGGTGAATGAGAATAGTTAGCGTGAATAAAAGTTTGCCTCGTTTTGACGTTTTTGACGCGAACTCATGGGAAACAAAGAGTTGGGGATCCAGACCCCTATGACAACCCAGAGTCCGCTGGGAGGACAACATTAGACAATCTTTGAAGGACCGAGGACTAGAATGGAACCAGGCCAGGAGGAAGACAGCCGATATGATAGTCTGGCGCTCTCTCTTGCAAACCTCTACACCTCACGGTAGAAGGGGAACGACTAAGCAGTAGTAGTTTGACGAGGCACGTCCCATTCAACCTAGTCGGTTATATTAAGGCGCATGTCCAAATAAAATAGACCTTTAGGTCTGATAACATTAGTTTAGATGCTCAAATATGTATTTAAAGAGTATCTATAAAGCATCTAATCCATGCTGGAAAATAAAGGAAATACCGGTATTCTCATCATCTTCTGAGTTACACCTGTGTCTATATGTATACTTCTTTCCTCAAAAATGTCAGATTTTAAGAGGTAATGGTAATAAAAGGTATAGGAGATACTGCAGGAGGGAAGTGAAGTGTTACAGACTACACAATCCTACGTGATCAGTTCCCTTACTTGCTGCTTTTTGCAGTCCCTAACTCGAGAGCAGAGTCAGGTCCCAAGTCCTCATTTACAGCTGGGTAGACTGCGGACGCCAGATTTTAATAGGCTCTTCTAATAATGACTACTAAGATATGTCAAAAAAAAAATAAAAAAAGCTTTCTTCTAAATTTTCAGACTTTGTCTCTTAGTCAATTCTGATACCTTTACTTCCTACAATCTCTTGGCAGCAATCAATAATAATGTTATCAGACCTAAAAGTCTTATTTATAAGGACGTGTGCCCTAATATAATCAACTAGGTTGAGCGGGATGTGCCTCGGCCTAAACGAGGCAACATTGAAAAAAAAAACTCTTGGCATTTTTGTTTTACTTGCACTGCTGCCTGTTTGGCCATTTGCCCCTAACCTTTAGCTCCATACTGGTTTTTCAACAAGGGCAATGTTTTTTAAACATGGTGGCTACTTCATTAATAACTACTTCCACAACAAAAATACACTAAAATATGGATGGGGGGGGGGAAGATGAAACAATGCAAAACAAGCAAGAAAACATAACTGGATAGATAACAAGGCAAACTGGATCTGGATAACAAATTTGTGTATAAAAGAAATAAAAAATAGCAAGATTTTAAACTTGAACATTTCTGTATCCATAATAAATAAGTCTAATTAAACAACACCTGAGCTCAACCAATGTATTAAGTTAGTATGCTCTTTATATTCTGAATTTTTTTAAAATTACTAGTGTGTTAAGCCTGATATTTCCTGAATACATAATCCTTTTTTTCTCAGATGTATTTAAAATTCAAGCTCCTGGTATGCATAAAATGTTTTCACAAAGGTAAAAAAACAATAGCTATGTATATTAACTGTAACATACCTGTTAAAGATTATTATAGGCTCAATACCTTCCAATTCTTAACCCTTCGAAAATAAAGTTCGTTCGTTCGTTCATCTACAGTGTCTACGCCACATCCTTGATATTTTGTGGAAGGACAAAGTCACAAATGTTAAGGTGCTGTCATGTGATGGCCTTCAAAGCATGTATACACTGCTTAGACAGCAAAGACTAAGCTGGCTTGGCCATGTCCGCCGCATGGAAGATGGCTGCATCCCTAAAGATTTCTACAGAAACTGGCAGATGGAAAAAGAACAGTCCGGCAACCACAGCTGAAGTTCAAAGATGTGTGCAAGAGAGACATGACCAGCTGAAGTTCAAAGATGTGTGCAAGAGAGACTTGACCAGCTGAAGTTCAAAGATGTGTGCAAGAGAGACATGACCAGCTGAATTTCAAAGATGTGTGCAAGAGAGACATGACCAGCTGAAGTTCAAAGATGTGTGCAAGAGAGACATGACCAGCTGAAGTTCAAAGATGTGTGCAAGAGAGACTTGACCAGCTGAAGTTCAAAGATGTGTGCAAGAGAGACATGACCAGCTGAAGTTCAAAGATGTGTGCAAAAGAGATACGAGGGCACTGGACATAAATACAGCAACCTGGGAGGATGTAGCTGCTATCACATCAAGTATGATGCTCCCTATGGTGCCACCTCAGATTGGGCAAAAAGAAGCTCTCACATGTAGAAGAGAAAGCACGCCAAAAGGCACACCAGGAAAAAAAGCAAGTGAGGGCTGTCACCTCAGGGGTGCATTCCCATAGTCAGTTATGACTACGGTGCTACTAGTAAAGATTATTATGGACTTACCTATAACCTACACATTGTTTTCATAGATCTACTGTGGCAACACTATTATATGAACTTGCTCAGTAGTTTACATTTCCATGTACATTAGAAAGAAAGAAAAGTGGACAGGCTCCAACAATAAAATGGACCTAGAAATTTTTTTTTTTTTTTTTCTTAACCAGCTCAGTTTAAACAAAACCAGAGCAAGAGCTCAGCTTCATGGCAATGGTTTTCAAACATTTTTTGACAGCAGACAACATAAGCGAAACAAAAGGCCTCATAAACCTTTTACTGCATCTGTTCTCTACATGCTAGCAAAAATAAAAATTGAAATCCATTCATAAAGGACTAGAGTCTCCATTTTGAATGAATAAATTTATGATTTAAATGGACAACATAGAGCTGGCTGTTGCTGTAGACCACATTTTGAAAATCACTATTTCATGGCATATTTTTCCAGATCTGTGGTTTCTATTTGCAAATTCTTTCCTCCTGTTTAAATAATACAAGGCATATTATGGCGAATGTCTAATATAAGAACGATACATTTACTTCTGGTAATAAGCTTATAAAAATAGACAAATATTACACTGTTGTTTTTTTTAAATTGTACTTTTATATAACAATATAAGTTGATATATAATCCAAATACACAAGCATACAAAGCAATAACATTACCTAGATATCTCAAGTTAATAGATCCTATCTATAATGTCTGCAAGACACAGGTTTTCATCACATACAAAAGTCACGGAATGAGCAGCAGGACCATGGAACTATTTCTCTTTCCACAGTAATCCTGCTGAATCCTGTATCTGGATGAACTATTCTGTCAAATGGTGGTTTATTCTGTCAAATGATGAACTATTATTCTGTCAAATAATGAAGTATTCTATCAAATGATGAACTATTATTTAATCAAATGATGGAACTATTCTATCAAATGATCAACTATTCTGTAAAATTATGAACTACTCCTCGGTCAAATAATGAATTATACTGTCTAATGATGAGCTATTCTGTCAAATGATGAACTATTCTGTCAAATAATGAACTATTCTATCAAATGATGAACTATTCTGTAAAACGATGAACTACTATTCAGTCAAATAATGAACTATACTGTCTAATGATGAACTATTCTGTTAAATGATGAACTATTCTGTCAAATAATGAACTATTCTAACAAATGATGAACTATCATTCTGTCAAATGATGAACTATTCTGTAAAATGATGAACAACTATTCAGTCAAATGATGAACTGTTTTATAAAAAAAATGAACTACTATCTGTCATGTAAAGTATGAACTATTCAGTCAAATTAACTTTTCAGTCAAATAATGAACTATTATGCAAAATATAAACTATTCTGTCAGATGACTAAATATTCTCTCAAACGATGAACTATACTGTCAAATAGTGAACTACTATTCTAATAGATACTCCAAACTGCCCATTTTTACCGCTTACGGCACAAAATTCTCATTTTGTCTATAACTTCAACCAAGGAGTGCAACTTTATTTCATATAGCATTTAAATAAAACTGGTATCAACAGAAAGCTTGTTTTCTTATTGTCTATATGGGTGCAAAAATAGTTTGAAGTATTATGAATGAGTTTGTCTGTTAAGTGTTTAAAAAGTATGTGTAAACGGGTTTCGCGCATTCCCGACAAAGGAGAAGTAAGGGGGCTACCCTTTTCAAATCGTGAGTGATGCATGGCAAATGAAGTCAGCCTGCTTTAAAAAGTCGCATATTGTTCAGCAGTGAATGCCGTTTCTATCAGTGCCTAGGACATATTTATAGAACAACGCTAAGATTGTAAAATTTTCCGATTTTATGAGAAAAAAAAAACTATTTTTTCCGCGAAAAACGGTCAATTTTCATGTGTCCTGTATCAAAATAAAGAGCAAAACCATTTTCCTACATAATTTCCAAAAATGAAAGTGATCCGAAGAGAAGCCAAGCATCGCTTTGTGCAAACGTAAACACATAGTTCGTCACATAAGCCCAAGTCACCCAAAGTCGTCCGGCCACTGGTTTTACATGCTAACATCGGACCTATGCTAGACGGATAAACTATAATGGCTGAGTTGATCCAACGCTAACTTTACACGAATGTATAGGTAAGTAGTTTTTCTGTGTTTTTTTAAGTGATTTCATTACGTATTAATTTATTTTCGTGTTTAAAAACTACATTTAGTGCTTTAACTACATTCGTCAGATAATGACAAGGGACTGGGTGAGATTAATGTTCGTGTTCTAAACCTTCCCTATTTAATAAGGCGAGTTTTTAAGTGATGATACTTATTAAATCAACTAGTTCGTGAGTTTTTATGGGTGAATCAATTTGGAACTTATGTGTTTTTAACCTCTGGCTTGAGTTTGTGTCTTTAAAAATTAGGTATTTATTTCTAGTTTACCGATCGAGACAAATATGATCGATGTTACTTCTCCTGCTAGTGCCTAGGTCTATAAATAGAGCAGGCAGTGGGTTCAACCATTTCTGGTGAGGGGACTTTAGTTCCCTTTTTTATTTTTAATAAAATAAATTAGCAATGGGATCACAATTGTTTTGTATTTTGAAGTTTGCACTAACATGACACATGCATTCTCTAGTAGTATCACATTTTTTTTCTTTTTAATGATATAGCTGGAATTGAAACATATCATCCCAGTGCTAAACTGCATTTCCTAACTAACTTGGACTCAACCATCCATTGCATATAGAGTCAGAAACAAAGTCTAAAAACAAGTTGATCAATGTCTTGAGACTTGAAATCAGAAATTCGTTATCAGAAGCTCTGTGGTAAGAAATTAAAGTTTGGAAATGTTTCATTTATGATTCAATCTCTTAAAATCTGTTTTGCCACATGATGAGTTCAGTCCCTTCCACTTCTAAATAAAAGTGAAAACTTCAATATGAATAAAAATATGACATGGTAATGGTACTTTTGGCTTGTTCTGAGTGCACACACTGAATGTACTAACTACTACTAGTGTCACAGCGTATGTGACCCATAGCTATTGATGATGCAAAGTCGAGAATTTGGGAAGAGTATGGGCAATTGGATAGGGATTGCACTCTCGAGGCTTATGCCTGGTGGTTTGGTTAGAGATTAAGAAGAAACCAATGGAGACAGATGACGTGGAGAAGAAAAATAAATGAAGTATGAAGCCGGAGACCAAGCTGGAGGATGAAAATTTCGCTGACCTTGACCTTACCACCCACAAAAAAAGTACTACCACTATACAATTATGAATTAAATGGCCGATGAATAGAGCCTGTGACACTAGATAAGATTGTATTTTTTAAAGTGTGAAATGGACTGTTTGCTATAATCATAATACAGATTATTATGGCAGGGCTGAACATTTAAAGTATATGTTCTATGTTAGAGCATAAACATCTTGACAAATTGATGTAATTTCCATCTTTGTACCCTTGTTGTTAAACTTTTAAATGATTTTTTAAAAATTCAATGAAATTTCATTTTTTGCTGCAGATCACTCTGTTTAGCAATCATTATGTTTAGTGGTATTTTGTGTTATTAGTATATTGATGTTTGTTTTTAAAGAACTTGAATTTTCTGATAACTTGGTGTAATTTCTATCAATATTGATGCAGTTGTTGATTTTTTTTATGATGTTTTAAAAATGACAATTTATGTTAGTTTTTAACTCCCTTGGTCATTTTTGAAAAATTGGGCCTCAAGCCATCTTTAAGCTAATAAAATATGAACTTCTTATTCTTTGACATTCATGAAAAAAATTGAGTTTATTGTCTGTTTACATGAAAGTGTGTTTACAAAGTTTTGTCAGTGTGTGTTTGTAAATTTTAAATTTATGACCACTCAAAGTTGGCATTTTGACAAGTTGCGCAACATGACCAATTTTTCAAAATTGCATAACATTTGAACAAATTCACCTAGGGCACTAAATTTGGTACCAAACTGCTTATAATAAATAGATCTACCCATCTACATATGTTATTAACAGAAATATGTAATTTAAAAATTCAGTTTGGAGTACCTAATTCTAACAAATGAACTGTTCTGTAAAATTATGTTTTTTTTTCTATTCTGTCAAATGAAAAACATGAACTATTCTGTCAAATGATGAACTACTATGTAAAATGATAACAATTCTGTCAAATGATGAACGATTCTGTCAAATGATGAATTATCCTGGAGAATAATGAATTATCCTGTATTTTTGATAGATATATTTCAATAATATTGAAAGTCAACAATAATTTACATCATACCCTAACAGCTTTGAAAACCTGTATTTTGAAATATACATTTGATTCACTTTAAGAATTCAACAGCGTTAACAAAAAAACATCACATTGCTTGAACAGTAACTTATTCCTAGAACATCGTCAAGAGAAGTCCTTGGGGGCCACATGACCGGCCAGGTAAATGTTGTCATACATGTGGCCAGCGAGGTCTCTGCTCAGTTCAGAGACAGCATGACAGGTGTTTTTGATGAACTCTCGCTTCGACATTTTGTTCTTGACGTGGGGACTGCATAGATCTACGGATAACATGATCAAGGAGAAGCACAGGATGAAAACTGCATCTGAGGAAGAAAACAAAAAATGGGGGGGAAAGTTTCATCTACTGTTAACATAATACAATAATTGTTATCTTATTTTTCTTAGCACTGAAGCTGAAACAGAATGTGTAATACAAAACTGCCCTGTATAGGTCCCAGTGATTTCTGAACAAAGAAAGAAAGAAAAGGAATACTGCATCCTTAGGATACAAGGTGACCTAATATGAGGTTATACATGTCCTGGCAATCTCCTGATGTAAAACAACCTGCTACACAAACCATCACTATAAGGGGACCAGCTGCATTGGTGGGTCCATGGTTTGTAAGGAATGCAACGGAAAATGATGATGATGAACAGTAAGTATACAGCTGAATATAAAGTCACATAGAAACTGAAATTAATCTTAGTGGGTAATGACTGAGGGCATCTGGTACTGGAACTTGCCTTATATATGCTCTGTGGCTAAGGAAGTACAACTTGTTTGAAACATCATCATCATCAGTTGCCATCTCCACAACGAAGGTTGGCTGTAATGGATCTCCAACGTCTTCTGTCTCTTGTCTTGGTGGTGCACTCTGATAGACTCTTTCCTGTCCATCTCTTGATGTTATTTTCCCACTTATAGTGCTGTCTTCCCCTTGCACGTTTGCCTTCAACTCTCCCTTCTGTTATGGTCTTCTGCAAGGTGTTATGCTTTTTTATGTGGCCAAAGTATTTTAGCTGCCGAACTTTGACCTCCCTCATTAGTTCTCTTTTCATACTTAGATTTTCTAGGACCTCCTTATTTGTTTTCATCTCTTTCCATGAGATACGCCCCATTCTTCTATATCTCCACATTTCAAGAGCCTCAATTCTTTCTTCCAAATGCTTATTCATTGTCCATGTTTCTGCACCATACAGAAATGCAGAATATATATAACACTTTATGATTCTCACTTTTAATTTGTGAGATAACTGTTTGGATGTCAGTATATGTTTCATGTTGTTGAATGTAGCTTTGGCCATTCCTATTCTTTTCTTGATTTCTGTTTCACATCTGCCATCTTCTGTTATTATATGACCAAGATATACGTAGCTCTTGACTTGTTCCAGGATTTTCCCATTTACGCTTATCTTTAATGTGGGTTTATCGTCTGTTTTGCTAATTATCATAGTTTTTGTTTTCTCAATATTAATGTCGAGTCCATATTCATGACTTATGCTATTCACTTGCTTCACTAGTTCTTGTAACTCCTGTTCGCTTTCAGCTAACAACACGGTATCATCTGCATATCTAAGGTTGTTTATTGACCTCCCACTGATGTTCAGTCCTGGTATTTCCTGTATCTGTTTGAACATTTTTTCGGTGTATAAATTAAATAGGCACGGGGACAGCACACAACCTTGTCTGACACCTCTTTTTATATCTATGTATGGTGAATAATTCCTTCCAGATCTTACTGTGGCAGTTTGCTCCCAATAAAGGTTACTGAGTATTCTTATATCTTTTCCATCAATACCTATGTCTTTGAGGCCTTCAATTATTTTCTCATGATGGACTCTGTCAAAAGCCTTCTTATAGTCAATGAAGCACATATACATACATTTTTGGACCTCTGTATATTTTTCTGCTAATATTCTTAGGCAAAATATTGCCTCTCTTGTTCCACTGTTCCGTCTAAAACCAAACTGTTCTTCTTGGATTTCGCTGTCTACTTTACTTTTTATTCTTTCCTGTATGATTTTGAGCAGTATCTTAATTGCATGACTCATCAGGCTGATTCTTCTGAAGTCTGAACATTCTGTTGCATTTGGTTTTTTGGGCAATGTTATAAAAACTGATGTCTTCATGTCGTGTAGTATATATCCTGTATTGTAGATATCGTTGCATATTTCTGTGATTGTATATATACCAAAGCTCTCCAGAGCTTCTATCATTTCAATTTTTATGTTATCCAAGAGATATGCAAATCAGTTAAATGAAGATACAATGATAAGAATACTATTAAATACTGGCCTCTTGCGGCCAAGGTAGCGAGTTCAAAACACGCTGGCGTCATGCTCCAGTCTACCATGGTAAATAGGTACCTGTCTCTGCCCTTGACTTAGGGAAGGCAAAGGCAACAAAGAAGGGAACTGTTCATCTCACCTCTCAAAACCTGACCTAGTATAGTGACGTCGCTAACACTTCACTCCCCTACAGTAGTATTTGCATGGAACTACTTTACAAGCCACCAAAATGAAAGTTCTTTTTAAAAAAATTGTTAATGGAGTTTTAACGCTATCTAAATGATAATTAACACATTTATGTATTTTAACGTGGAGAATCAACCCATCATCATTTTCCTCTGCACTCCTTTATGGGGCAAAAAGCCAACTTAGCACTAGTCACCTTGTAGGAAGCCTGCATCAAGATTTCACATGCCTTGTAGCAGTGGTTTCTTTAGCAGTCTGTTTAACATGATGAGGTTGACAACCTCCTCATGAGTAACCTCATATTAGTTGTTGTCATGTATGACATGCCTGAGGGAACTGTAGTCCTATTCAATAATCAATCTGCTTACTCACAACGACATTTTCATTCATTCTCAATAGGTGATTAGCATAATTTATTCACAAGGTTTAAATGTATAGAATACCTCCGAAAAAGCACTTCTTTAAAACTTCAGAAGACTTAACACAAATGTATGTTTTAAGTAACACATTACTTCTGTAGTACCGACTGGCGAAATGATGAACAAATTGACATATTCAACAATTGCAATATCATGCATATTTAAATAGCTCCTTAGCATAATTTATTCACACTTTGTAAACTGGTGTATAAAGATTACAACGTCAGTGACATAAAATGACAACTGTATTAATGTTAAACTAACAATAATTTTACGATGGCCATAGTAACGCTTTGATTTATTTTTCCATTTTTAGTTGTTGAATGGCAAATATCAACCGAAAAGCGTTTAAAATTTACATCCTTGAGAATTTAGAATTTCTAATCTAGCGGTTGTGAGAGTAATTCATAAATTATAACTACCATCATCACCTTTCAGCTTCCCAAAATATAACTTTGAAACAACAAATTCATGTCATAAACGTGTGTGTAATGACTAAAGGGCCACAATTACATGTTTACTTAAAGTAATTTCCCCTTGTTTGGAATGTTATGTTCATTCACTCATTGCCCTACAGCTCCTAAAGCAGCTTATGCCTTCAATTAGTCTGTGCCAGGTCCTCCTGTCCTGTGCCATCCATTTTAGATTTTTCATGTCTACTTTATCCCTATCATTTATTTCCCCAGTTCTCTTCTCTGTGTGTTTTTCAGTTCACCCCTGTTTCTCTTACCCTGGTGATTCCAGAACAAGGACTGTGTGTCAATGTGTATCCTATCTATCGTCAGCATCTTCTTTCATTTCCTCTAGGTTGCATCATGCACCTCCCTACCAAAGGCCCCGTTTCATCATGGATGGCACAGTTTTATATTTTTTTTTAGTTGATGTAGTGAAATTGACAGAGATACAACGGTAAAATATCTCCAAAGATAACATTTAAGGATAAAAACATAATGCGTAGGCTGCGAATAGTACATGATCGCCTAGACCGCGGGTCATCATCCTCCATAATAATTGACTTGCTAGACAGGAGGGGAACGGCGGATCAAAAAGGAAAAAAATATGACTGGAAAGATTGCGTGAGACTAGAAAGGCTAAGGAGACGCAATTGGGGGGGAAACGGAGAAAAGTCACGTTTCCCAAGTTGACATAAAAAGTAAGCAACTCGACAGAAGGGACCATAGATATGTTACGCCACAGTCATTTGTTGGACGCTTTTGCGCGATACCAAGGCCTTGATTTGAATTCAGCGGCTAAACGCAGATGTTAGGAATATTACAAAAATTAAAAAGTATTTTTTTCTTAATATTAATGTTAGGAATATAAAAATTAGCTGGCCGGATGGCCTATTCTGAGCAGTGAACTAATATGTTCTTAATTTTACAGACGGATAGATAATATTGAAGATAATGACAAAAGACAGTGTTGTTCACATCATCGACAGACTGTATTGAATCTAAAAGTGTCGCTAATTGCACAAAAAAACACGACTTAGTATGGAGGAGAGGGTTTTTGGGTGGTAGCTGTGTCTAAATATAACTTTTAACGAAAAAATTTTGGAGGGGAGAGAAAGGTTGGTTCAAAAAATCAAGTACATTTTGTAGAAACACAAGTAGAGACGGACAGACTAACAGATAAACATCCATACTTGACTGAAGCATGACTGAAATGACTTTAGTGTAGGAAATTTGAAATTCAAATAAACCTAGGCAGTGATTGGCCACAGACAAGCATATTGTCGGCGCTTAGACGCGGATTTGGGGTCATTTCTCAATAGTTGTTCAGTGATACAGATTTTAAAGTGTGGTGATTTCCATATGAAAGAAAGTGTAATAAATTTAGGGACGCCATACTATAGCCAGCAGCTCAGCTGAGTTTTGCTAGCAGTTCTGTGTTATTTATTCATAATCTGGTAAGATTGAAATTATTTCCTTATATATTTTGAATATTGTTTCATGTTCGAGTGATTTGATACTGCCATATCGAAATCTAGCCTTACAAACAAGTAGGGATTTGCTCTAGACCCCCCGCCCTAGTCAGGGTCTAGGGACCAACAATGTACATAAACTCCAGCAAGGATTATGCAAGACAGATCAAGTGTTGAGAATAATGAAACATATTACCTATCCTCTTTTAGGGCAGACAACTAATAAATATTTTTCAGAACCTATAGTCTGGGAGGATCTATCTGATGTAAAACCACCATGGTAAATGTGCTGTTTGGTCAGAGAGATCTGACCTGTCTGTATGATGTGGTTGTTGTGTCAGTGTTGTGTCCAGACGTGGGTAGAGAATAGATTTTGACACATGGCCCATACTTTGATTGCAGAGCTGTGAGTTTCTGTTGTCAACAAAGCAGTGACTATTCAGTTGGTGACTTTACTCGAGTGTATCTGTGCAGTACTTGTGACAGAGACCACCATTATTGCCCGCCAGCACGGAGAGGTGGGACCACCTGATTTCAGCACCAGAGCTACAACGACAAGATGAGTGAGCCTCTGGTCTGCTGGACATTCACCAACGCTGTGTAGTTACTAATACCCTCATAAAAATTCCCACCATTTTCTGGACACTGTGTAGTCAATATAGACAGGTGTGATGAGGCCACCCCAACAGCACAAACATTAAATATCCTCCCAAGTAGATGACTACTAGAACATTTTAATAAAACTAACTAGTATAGTACATATATATGTACACTATTGCATTTATGATATAATATTCCATGCATTTCTTTCATAATCTCTAAATCTTTTTAAGTTCTGGTCAACCTAAAAAATTGATCCAGAACAAAATAAATGTAATATAATTTTATCAAAAAATTTACACACGTGAGTTAGTTCAGTGTATTTTAACATTTATTAATATTATTAGTCTTGTTAAATATCTGTGGGTATATCTATAACCTATTACACCACACTACATATCATAACCCTAGACACTTTACGTAGCCACATTCATTAAAAAAAATTAAGTGTGAGGTCGTAGTGGTAGCAAGAAAGGCCTTCTGACAATTCACAACTACATTTTATCTCAGGAGCCTTCACAGCTGGCCTCATACAATTACATTTAGTAATATCACCATCATACAATACCATCAACACCACTACATAAATTGGGGTCTTGTCCAGGGATAATTAGCCCAACAGTAATATTAGGATCTCCTGGTGGGAGAAATAAAAGTAGGGAAATAAATTGTAAAATTCCCTTTAAAATTAAAAGTGTCCCTACAGATAAAAGTTGGTGAATCTTCACAGCCAGTAATAATTAATTAGTTAACTGGTTAGTTAGAATTGGTTAGACTATAGTCATAAGAAGTACTTAGTGTATTTACTGGTTAGAGATTTATCTTGTATATTATTATATTGTCTAAAAAGTATGGCGGAGCTGGCAAAATTTAGATCAGCTGCTGTGCTCACCGCGAAGGAGATGGGAATGGATGGTCAAATTTTAATTCAATACGTAACGGCTGAATGTGATAAATATATTGAACGGGAAGAAAGGAGATTAGAAAAAGAGGCTGAAAGAAAATTGGAGTCTGACAGGTTGGTTGAAGAGAAGAAGTTAGAGGCTGAGACTAAGAGGTTGCAGATTGAGGCTGACAAAGAGGCAAAGGCATTGGAGGCAGAAGAAAAACGACAGCAAAGGGAGGCAGAAGAAAAACGACAGCAAAGGGAGGCAGAAGAAAAAAGGTTGACTGCCGAAAGGGAGGCAGAAGATAGAAGGTTGCAACGGGAGCACGAATTACGACTAAGGGAGCTGGAATTACAAGGCCAGGCTCCTGAAAATGGTGCCAGCCCTTTTGCCTCAGATGCTACGCCCAGTCTGGGAGCCTCAAACTCAGCTATGGGGTTTCATTTAGACCATTTTGTTGAAAAAGACGATGACATAGAGGGGTACCTAGGACGTTTTGAGTTATTAGCTACTACATATGGGTTAGAGAGAGAGAGGTGGAGCTTAAAGCTATCACAGGGATTGAGAGGTACTTCTTATGAAGTATTTGCCAAAATGAACAGGGAAGACCAAGACAATTATGACATGTTAAAGCAGGCTTTGTTATTAAGGTACGAGAAGAATGGTGAATTTTATCGTAAGAAATTTAGAAATGCTAAACTGTTGTCTGGGGAGACATACCACCAATTCTCTGCTAGACTAGAAACCTATTTGGAGAAATGGACGGCTCTGGGGAAGACCCAAGATCTTAAAGAAATGATCATGATTGAGCAATTGAGAGAGTCCATGGCTCCAGACATGAGAAAATTTCTCATGGAACAAGGTGCAGAGAAGTTGGGGGAAATTTTAAATGTTGCTGAGAGGTATCAGGCAGCCCAGGCAGAGGTAAGTGGTGCTAAAAAGAAGCACATAGACAATTTTAAAGCTCCACAGCAATTTAATAAATTTGATAATAGAGAGCAGGGAAATAAAGGTAGGACAAACTTTGAGCGGCTAAGAAATGACTATCGCGACAGAAACTCACAGTTCAATGACCAAAAGTTCAATGAAAGAAAACCGTTGAACCAAGGAAAAAGATGGTGTAAATGGTGCAAGAAGGATAACCATAACACCGAATTTTGTAGAAGGAAACCTTCAAACATTGCTGCAATGAAGTCGGGGACGCAAAGATTAAAGGTTAATCCTAAGGGACAACAGGAACCTTATCACCCCCCAGTTTGTGAGGATGTTATTTGTAATGGGGTCACCATAAGGTGCCTTTATGATACAGGTTTGGATTATGATTCAGTTGTGAAGTCTAGCCTAGTGGACCCAAGTCAGTATACCACAGAAACAGTGGAAATACAAGGGGCGACTAAGGACATACCACTCATGACACTTCCCATCGCAAGGATAACGGTGAAAACTCGCTATGTGGAAGGAGAAATCAGAGCAGCAGTGATAGATGAACCAATCTACCCTCTGATATTGGGGTGTAGATACGTCTTCTTGGGGAATCCCGAGAAACCTGTGATCATGGCGACAGTGCAGACCAGGTCACAGAAGAAGGAGGAAGAAGGTGAACCTATAAATGCTCATCCAGAGGAGATGAGGAAGGCGCAGGCTGAGGATAGGACACTCAAGCCCTGTTTTAAAAAATTGCCCAAATGCCACACACCTCCGAGCAAGGGGGAATATTTCATGAAGAACAAACTCTTATACAGGAAGGCCGGAACTGGAACAAATGGTCACAACCAGCTGGTTCTTCCCACTTCATATAGAGATAAAGTGATGGAACTCGGGCATGCGATTCCCTTCAGTGGTCACATGGGGATCAGCGCCACAGGACAGCGTATAGCTTGTCATTACTTCTGGCCAGGGATAACGGAGGATATAAAAAGATATGTCAAATCCTGCCCAGAATGTCAAAGGGTAGCTCCAAAGCACTGGACTGCTCCTGCAACTCTAGGGGAAATGCCCATAGTGGGAACACCTTTTGAGAGGGTTGCAGTGGATATTGTAGGACCTCTCACTCGGACCAAGAGGAGGAACAGTTACATCCTTACTCTGGTGGACACTTGTTCTATGTGGGGAGAGGCGGTAGCCCTGCCATCAATTGATTCAAAACATGTAGCAGAGGCACTACTTACAATATTTACCCGATTAGGATTCCCGCATCAAATCTTGACGGATAATGGTTCTCAGTTCAAGGGGAAACTAACGGAAGAAGTTTTTAAGCTATTTCAAGCCAGGCACTTTCATTGTAGTCCGTACCATCCACAAGGGAACGGCCAGGTAGAGAGGTTCAATGGGACTCTCATTTCTATCCTGAGAAAGCTGGCACACGAAAAAAACCGGATCTGTGGGATCAATTCCTGCCCGCCGCATTGTTTGCGTACCGGGAGGTACCACATAGTTCAACCGGGATGGCTCCCGCAACTCTGCTATTTGGGAGGCCAATAAAAGGTCCTTTAGAAGCTTTATTAAGGACCTGGACAGATGAGAAGGCGGAAGAGACTGTTACCTCATCGTATCAATATGTGAACGAACTGACCACTCGTTTGAAAGCTGGATGGAAACTGGCAAATGATAATTTGAAACAAGCCAGGAAGAAACATGCAGCATATTTTAATAGGAAGGCAAAGGACAGGGAACTGGCAGTCGGAGAGAAGGTGCTGCTTCTACTACCCGGAAGCCAGAATAAATTACAAATTGGTTGGCAAGGTCCATATACGGTTCTAGAGAAGGTGTCTAGAACAAACTATAAAATTGACAAAAAGGGGAAGGAAAAAGTTTATCATGTAAACCTGTTAAAGAAGTATCTGGACAGACCACTCCAGGAAAGCACCCCCTTATTGACCTTAGCTATTGCAACCCAGATGCAAAAAGAACCACTCACCTCACATGAATACCCATTACATCCTTAAGAAACAGCAGCACAGGTAAAAGTCAGTAAGCACCTGACTAAAAACCAGAGGGAGAGAGTTCTACAAGTTCTGGAGGAACATACAGATGTATTAACAGATAAACCAGGCCATACAAATTTGCTACAGTATGACATGAAACTGGTAGACTCAAACCCAATCTGTATGAGAGCCTATTCTATTCCGTTCGCGAAGGAGAAGGCATTGAAGGAAGAAATAGAGTATTTGTTGAAGGAGGGGATTATTTCGCACAGTGAATCATCTTTTAGTTCTAGTGTCGTTTTGTTGAGAAAACCGTCTGGGGAACACAGACTGTGCATAGATTACAGGAAACTGAATGCTGTCACAGAAGGACAAGTGGATCCATTACCAGACACAAAACAGCTATTTGCCAGACTGAACAAGGCAAAATACTTTTCAAAAGTGGATCTTAGTAAAGGCTATTACCAGATCCCAGTGAAGCCTGAAGTGAGACCTTATTTGGCTTTTAGCACTTCGGATGGACATTATGAATTCAATATGCTACCATTCGGACTGAAAAATGCTCCGAGTGTGTTTTCAAGGATGATGCGCAAATTGTTGGATCCCCTGAATAACCCATGTATCACGAATTTCATGGATGATATTCTCGTCGCCACAGAGACATTTGAAGAACACATTGAAGCTCTGGAGATGTTGTTTGATAGACTTCGGGAGGCGAACTTAACTGCTAGGCCAACAAAATGTTGTATTGGATGCAAAGAGTTGGAATTCTTGGGGCACACTGTATATCAGGGTAATATGACCCCTGATCCTAAGAACTTGGAAAAACTGCAGAGAGCACCTAGGCCACAAACAAAAAAAGACGTGCGATCATTCGTGTCGTTATGCGGATTTTATCAGAAATACATCAAAAATTTTAACGCTATTTGTGCTCCTCTGACTGATCTGACTCGCAAGGGACTTCCAGATAAAATTATTTGGACTGCACAATGTGAACTAGCGTTCCAAGAGTTAAAGGAAAAACTCACTAGCAAGCCTATTCTCAAACTGCCTGATTTGACACAGGACTTTGTCTTAAGAACCGATGCAAGTAATGTAGGACTAGGAGGGGCTTTGTTGCAAAGATCATCTTCACCTGATGGGGAACTGAAACCAGTCGCTTATGCAAGCCGTAAATTGAATAAGGCGGAACAAGGATACTCCACAAGCGAAAAAGAATGTTTAGCGTTAATCTGGGCAATAAAGAAGTTTCAAATCTATCTGTATGGTAGGACATTTGTGGTGGAGACGGACCATCAGCCTCTCGTGTTCTTGTCTCAGGCTAAGCATGAAAACGCAAGATTGCTGAGGTGGTCTTTATTGCTTCAACCTTATCAGTTCAGTATCCAATATATCCCAGGCAAATTGAATGTCGGTGCAGATTTCCTCAGTCGGCACCCCTGTGATCAAAATTAGAGTAGTGGCAGACGTGAGGAGTAATTTTACCTATGTGTATCGCTGGTGTTGGAACTTGCCATAGGCATGTTTTCAAGTGGGGAGATGTGTAGTGAAATTGACAGAGATACAACGGTAAAATATCTCCAAAGATAACATTTAAGGATAAAAACATAATGCGTAGGCTGCGAATAGTACATGATCGCCTAGACCGCGGGTCATCATCCTCCATAATAATTGACTTGCTAGACAGGAGGGGAACGGCGGATCAAAAAGGAAAAAAATATGACTGGAAAGATTGCGTGAGACTAGAAAGGCTAAGGAGACGCAATTGGGGGGGAAACGGAGAAAAGTCACGTTTCCCAAGTTGACATAAAAAGTAAGCAACTCGACAGAAGGGACCATAGATATGTTACGCCACAGTCATTTGTTGGACGCTTTTGCGCGATACCAAGGCCTTGATTTGAATTCAGCGGCTAAACGCAGATGTTAGGAATATTACAAAAAAATTAAAAAGTACTTTTTTCTTAATATTAATGTTAGGAATATAAAAAATTAGCTGGCCGGATGGCCTATTCTGAGCAGTGAACTAATATGTTCTTAATTTTACAGACGGATAGATAATATTGAAGATAATGACAAAAGACAGTGTTGTTCACATCATCGACAGACTGTATTGAATCTAAAAGTGTCGCTAATTGCACAAAAAAACACGACTTTGGGACGCAGGTGTTCAAATTTACTTAGTATGGAGGAGAGGGTTTTTGGGTGGTAGCTGTGTCTAAATATAACTTTTAACGAAAAAATTTTGGAGGGGAGAGAAAGGTTGGTTCAAAAATCAAGTACATTTTGTAGAAACACAAGTAGAGACGGACAGACTAACAGATAAACATCCATACTTGACTGAAGCATGACTGAAATGACTTTAGTGTAGGAAATTTGAAATTCAAATAAACCTAGGCAGTGATTGGCCACAGACAAGCATATTGTCGGCGCTTAGACGCGGATTTGGGGTCATTTCTCAATAGTTGTTCAGTGATACAGATTTTAAAGTGTGGTGATTTCCATATGAAAGAAAGTGTAATAAATTTAGGGACGCCATACTATAGCCAGCAGCTCAGCTGAGTTTTGCTAGCAGTTCTGTGTTATTTATTCATAATCTGGTAAGATTGAAATTATTTCCTTATATATTTTGAATATTGTTTCATGTTCGAGTGATTTGATACTGCCATATCGAAATCTAGCCTTACAAACAAGTAGGGATTTGCTCTAGACCCCCCGCCCAAGTCAGGGTCTAGGGACCAACAATGTACATAAACTCCAGCAAGGATTATGCAAGACAGATCAAGTGTTGAGAATAATGAAACATATTACCTATCCTCTTTTAGGGCAGACAACTAATAAATATTTTTCAGAACCTATAGTCTGGGAGGATCTATCTGATGTAAAACCACCATGGTAAATGTGCTGTTTGGTCAGAGAGATCTGACCTGTCTGTATGATGTGGTTGTTGTGTCAGTGTTGTGTCCAGACGTGGGTAGAGAATAGATTTTGACACATGGCCCATACTTTGATTGCAGAGCTGTGAGTTTCTGTTGTCAACAAAGCAGTGACTATTCAGTTGGTGACTTTACTCGAGTGTATCTGTGCAGTACTTGTGACAGAGACCACCATTATTGCCCGCCAGCACGGAGAGGTGGGACCACCTGATTTCAGCACCAGAGCTACAACGACAAGATGAGTGAGCCTCTGGTCTGCTGGACATTCACCAACGCTGTGTAGTTACTAATACCCTCATAAAAATTCCCACCATTTTCTGGACACTGTGTAGTCAATATAGACAGGTGTGATGAGGCCACCCCAACAGCACAAACATTAAATATCCTCCCAAGTAGATGACTACTAGAACATTTTAATAAAACTAACTAGTATAGTACATATATATGTACACTATTGCATTTATGATATAATATTCCATGCATTTCTTTCATAATCTCTAAATCTTTTTAAGTTCTGGTCAACCTAAAAAATTGATCCAGAACAAAATAAATGTAATATAATTTTATCAAAAAATTTACACACGTGAGTTAGTTCAGTGTATTTTAACATTTATTAATATTATTAGTCTTGTTAAATATCTGTGGGTATATCTATAACCTATTACACCACACTACATATCATAACCCTAGACACTTTACGTAGCCACATTCATTAAAAAAAATTAAGTGTGAGGTCGTAGTGGTAGCAAGAAAGGCCTTCTGACAATTCACAACTACATTTTATCTCAGGAGCCTTCACAGCTGGCCTCATACAATTACATTTAGTAATATCACCATCATACAATACCATCAACACCACTACAGTTGATTTGTTCAAGTTGTTTAATGAAATGTTTCTGGTTTAAAGTTTCTACAAGGTGGGGTAGAAAGATGTCCCATAGGCATCCATCCTTAGTTGCTTTTTATGACATGTGTTGCGCTCATATTAGTCTGTGACGCACAGATTACTGTTGGTAGGGATGCAAATGCAAAGTGTAACTATTTGTCTGATGAAAAGTATTTAATTGAGAATCTATGATTCTGAGAGTAAGGAGAAAGAACCCGGATCGGTCGATGTTAGATTCGATTACATGGGTTATCTTTTCTTGTATTACAATCTGGCGTATAAATACTGTTTATGTCATTTTTGCGTCAGGTATGGCCAGAAACTGATTGGTCTTGCTTAAAATGTTTATGACCTGAATTTATATGTATTCCTTGACTAATTAAGGCGATTGGCTCTTATATCTTTGTATCTTTGTATTTCTATGTCGGACTATTTTGTGAGCTGAACTCTGGGGGAAAAAGGCATTGTTAGGCATGCGGAGTTCTAGGAGAGAAGAGAAAATGCTGTCATGTCATCGTGTCTAGGGCTGGTTATTTAGAAAGTTTAAAGAGTGATTTGTGATCTATTCTAGGAAGGAGATGGTGTCTCTGTATAATGGAGTTATCAGAGATTCTCCTATATTCATTATTAACGCCTAGGAATGGCGTGCATTATTCGCCTGTATGTGTTTTCTAAACCAAGGTAAAACAAAACCCTTGTTTGATGAACTTTGTTGCTAAGCCGAAACCAGAGACGTATTATCGTGCATCTCGGATTGCTAACCACAAATGAAGATGACATGTAATTTAGCAGCACCAGATTACTCCAGTAACCAGCTTATTGATAGCAGAAATAGATAGAAGCAATGAGGACATTTATGATTATATATCGAAGTAATTCTGCTTCATACTTCTCCATCCCAGGTGAGCGAAGCTCACGGAGGAGGGGCCATTTTTTATTCCCGCCATTGTAAGACTATCATCGGAGAACAGCAAATGTCTTACTACCTGATGATGGTACAGGGAGCTAGATAATATGAAACCCATTACTGTGGTTTAACATGGTCGTCATAACCATTGGATGAACTTTCGGCTTGAGAATCTTAGCCAGGAGAAGGTTCGGACAGTGAACCATTATTGTTGATGTTGTATGTATCCACCTTAACTGACGCGATCAGTCAGTTAGAACCTGAGACAATAGACAACCAGGAGATGGAGTGTTTCCCTTCTATCGTTCCTTTATACTGATGTACCACATAACTATACATCTGATATTGTCACCCATTTTCAAATATACGATGATTGTTGTGCCAACATGTTCAAATGACTGTACCTGTGAAGTCGAAGTGTATGTCCATTAATAAATGTATGAAACGTCGCCAGTAGTCTGCCCTTTATTGACTTCTGCTTATGATTGAGTGAGTGACTTGTCAACTCAACAGAACGATACACACATTCGCGTACTTTACATCTACATTCTCACTCGATGTCAGCACTGTGTCGGAACGAGTTGACCTTTCAGCTACGCGTCCAGTATGACCCTATGAAAGCAGGAACATCACAGCAAAGAAATGCCTTTATCAATGCGTTAGCCAAAAACCATACTTATCAATGTGGTGTATTAAACTGCAACAGAAATACAACATATGTATCAATGTGGTAGGCCAGATTTCTGGGTCTAACCTGCACAGTGGAAATTGCCAGAAGCCAGCTACTGTTACTAGAACGTTTCTTGTGGCCGCATACGACACACACGAACACCAGCAGTACAAGTTACAGTCGATGTCAGCTTGACCTGTCAAACATAACACTGGAACTAGGCCAGCGATTGTTGACATTTGTAACAGAGCAGACAGTTTTCACAGCAGATTTATTGGAGAAGTAACTGTGTTAGCGAAAAGTGCATAGATTTCAACGGTGGATCTTCTGGTGTGCTCAAAAAAATTGAACATTGTAATAGTTTATACCATAATTAATTATTCATTAAAGTGGCACTTCATTAGTTAATTGACAATACTATTGTGTGTAAAACTGAACCTCCTTTGCAACACATATTATTCACATGCTATTTGATTATATTATATGAGATATATATATTTATGTCTAAGTGTTTACATGTTGCATATTAGTGTTGTGTATATGTCTGTGGGAGGTTGGGTAAGGTGACTATTATAAGAGATACCACGTAATAGAGGTCTTATAATAGCGTTCAGTAGGAGCAATTTTCTTAATTGAAAATTTGCATGCGGCATTTGTTGCTATTTTTTGTTAGCTGTGACGACTGTACCTATCGTTGTTTTTGTAATATTTTTCTGTTCTTTAATTTTGTTTTGATTTGTTTGTATTTGTAGGTCTACCCTTTCCTTTTATTTAGTTCTATACAACTTTATATTTATACACTGTGACGTCATTTGTTTTGTTTATTACTGCGCAGTTATCATCACAGGTTCTGTGATTATTTTCTTCAGTTTGTCTATTTAACTTATTTGATTTCTGCGAATGTTTTCGTATTGTCTTTCTTGATTGTCCTTTATTTATGTTGTTGGTTGACATATGCTATAAGATATATTTGATCATACACTTGTAGTATAGAATAAACTTGTAGTTTATTACTACTATTATTATTATTATACAAGTGAGTATACAAGACCTTATTAAAGGCTTGTCTCCCACAGAGATTGGGATAAAGGGAGCTGATTATTCAAGTTTATTTAAACTTGCTCTCATTTACGGTGGAATAAATTTCATTGACTTTTTCAGGTAACTAGTCACATATTGTTAAACATTATGTCAACTTTAGATTACTTTATTAAGATAGGGAAATCCCTAGGCAAGTCTGGTAAAGAATTGGAAGAATACTCATCTGCTCAATGGGCCATGGCATTGAAGTCAGAAGAAAAGAAACAAAAAGCTGAGGAGAAAAAAATGGAATTGGAAGCTGAACAAAAGAAATTGCAGATGCAGGTGGAGGAAAAGAGAATCCAGATGGAAATGGAAAAAGAAAATAAAAGATTAGAAGCTGATGCTCAAAATAAAAGATTAGAAGCTGATGCTCAAAATAAAAGATTTGAAGCTGAGGCTCAAGAGAAAAGATTACAAAGAGAAGCTGAAGCCGAGGAGAGAAAAGCAAAAAGGGAACATAAGGAAAAACTATTAGCATTTGAATTAGAAAAATTGAAATTGACAAACATGGGTAATGTTAATCAGTCATCTGGTGGTAGTGGTAAACCTTTTATTTACAAGATCAAGCTACCAGCATTTAATCCATCCAGTGACGATATAAAAGTTTGGCTAGATAGGTTTGAACGTTCATGTCGAAATCATAATGTGGATAGATCACAATATGCTAGTCAGTTATCAGAGATACTGAAAGGTGACACTCTGACTAGTTTAAGCTTGGTAGAAGAGGCTGACCAGGATAATTATGATGTTATCAGAGCAGCCTTATTGAAAAAATATCAATTAACAGAGGAAGGTTACCGTCTTTTGTTTAAGAGAATGGTACTTGAAACAGGTGTAGAATTCTCAGAATTCATTGCAAGGACACGTCTTACATTTAATCGTTGGATTGAACTGTCCAAAACAGAAAAGACATATGAAGCCCTTATGGACTTGTTGCTCAGAGACAAGATTATGTCAAGTGTAAATAAACCATTCCTTGAATTCCTACATGAGCGCAAACCCAAGACACTAAAAGAAATGGAGCAATATTGTACCCAATACGTCACTGCACATCCGGACGTAGCTATTAGCAATGCTAAGGTTAAGGAAAGTATGCCAGTTGCTTCAGCAACACCATACAACCCTAATTACGCACACAAATTTCAAGGACCACAAAACAGGTTTCATAAAAAGAGTAACTCGAATAATTATCAAAATCAAGGTAATCAATCATTTCAAGGTTCTTCTTCGAAGAACTGGAGACGAGTTGACAGCCCTCGATACAGGGGATGCCACAATTATAGGAATTTCCGCAGAGGAAGTCATTATAGGAACTATCCAAGTCATCCATCATGGAGACAACAAGACCATAGTTCAGAGATACTCATTATAATGAACATAATGATTGTAACCATGAGAACTATGACTCAAACCCAAATAGGGGTTACAATAGAGGAAATAATAATTGGAGAGGCAATGATAAGCGAGGTAGATCGCAATATAAGGGACATAAATCCCATTATCAGGCAAACTCTGCACAGCAAGAGTCACATGAAGCCTGTAATCAGACTAATGATAATAAAAACTCTAATAATATGGCATGTTCTGCGTTTGATTTTGGGAGAGCATCTCAATGCCCCCAATGCAAAACATTATTTGAACCAACTACGGTGTCTACTCTGAGTTGTGGTCACCCTCTTCCTGCTCTTCGTGCGTCAGTCGCACATGATGGAAGAGGATCTCTTGTCTTACATAAAGGTCTAGTAAATGATAGCCCAGTCTCAATTCTATTTGATTCTGGATGCACCACCATTGGTGTTAGACAGTCACTTGTAGATCCTTCCCATGCCACAGGCAAGGTAGTCAAATGTGTAACATTTGGCGGCACCTTAGAGAAGTACTCTACTGCTATCATCAATATCGTTACTCCTTTCTTTACGGGAGATGTGCACGCATGTCTTCTGCCGAATCCGATCGCTGATCTCATCATTGGTCGTATTCACGGAGTCAAAGAATGCACTCCGCAACAAATTGCTGCTTGGGAAGATCAAAATATGCAAACTGCTAATGCAGTAGTCACAAGAGCACAAGCTCTCAATATGCCTCAAACTTCATCTACTGAAGATACTGAAGTGCATAACCAAGATGATCCCTTGGTAATTTCTCGTGACTCATTTATAAAACAGCAAGAAGATGATCCCACTCTAAAGAAATTCTTCACTCTTGCAACAAAAGGTGATCCAAATAAAGATACAAATCGAAAATCTTGGATTACAATGAAGAATGGCGTACTTGTGCGTATGGTCCAAGACTCTACTACGTCAATGCATTCTCAGATTCTTGTTCCCAAGAATTTGAGAGTTAAAGTTTTGCAGCACGCTCATGACTCTCAGTGTGCTGGACATATGGGTTTTTCCCGTACTAAGTCTAGAGTTCTTGCGGCTTTCTTTTGGCCTTTTGTAAACAAAGACATACAGATTTATTGTTGATCTTGTAAGGTATGTCAAGAAGTCAAATCCAAAGGTCCACGCCATGCTGCACCTATTCAAGCTGCAGATATTCCTATTCGGCCGTTTCAAAAAATGGCAATAGACATTATTGGTCCGTTTAAGATCAAATCTGCCAGTTTATCTTAACGTGTGTTGACATGTGCACACGTTGGCCAGAGGCTATACCTCTGAAGAGCATTTCCACTGCCGATATTGCAGACGCTCTTTGGCTAATATTTTCTCATCTGGGATTCCCCGGAGAAATATTAGCAGATCATGGCACCCAATTGATATCGGATACCATGTCTCAAGTGATGTCTACTCTGAAGATAGCTAGATCATTGAGTAGTATCTATCATCCTATGTCTAATGGGATGGTGGAATGTCTAAATAGAACACTCAAAAACTTACTAGGGAAGATAACTGAGGATCATCCTCAAGATTGGGATAGGGTTTTACCCGCGGCCCTCTTTGCGTATAGAGAGGTCCCCAATGAACATACAGGATTTTCTCCCTTTGAACTTGTCTTCGGCGCGCGACCGCACTGCCCTATGTCTTTGCTTCATGATCTTATAACCGCTGATAATATTGATGATGACACAAAATCTTCTTACGAATATGTCATCGCGCTTAGACACAAGATTATCGAAGCATGCAGATTAGCAACTTCTTCTTCTGAATTTGCCAAACAGAAGGCAAGGCAATTTGCCAATAAAAAAAGAACCTTACGACAATTTTGTCCTGGGGACAAAGCATATGTTCTGCTACCTTGTAGGGAAAACAGACTTCTTATCTCATGGAAAGGTCCGTTCGATATAATCTCGAAAATTTCCGATGTTGACTACATTGTCGATATTGATGGAAAGCATAAAACCTTCCACATCAATATGCTTACGGAATTCCATGAACGTCCTGAGTATTTGCTGCCTATTTTCCAGGCAACGGACGATTCCCCAGTAGCACATGGTCATTACTCATCCTTGTCAGTAATACAGGATGAAGAAACAAGTTTCTCGGATGTAAATCTCCCTCTTCCAGTGATTCCACTCCATTCTAGTGAATCATGGAAAAACGTTACTGTTTCTCCTAATTTATCTCTAGAGGAACAGCGACAAGTTTCTTCTATGTTACAAACATTTCAGGATGTCCTTACTGACATTCCTGGACACACCAATGTCATTGAACATGACATTATTCTAACTGACCATAATCCTATTAGGGTCAGACCATATCCTATACCTATACATTTTCAGACACAGGTCGAGAAGGAGTTGGATGAGATGAAAGAATTAAAAATAGTCGAACCATCCAGTTCTGCATATTCTTCGCCGATGGTTATTGTTCGGAAAAAAGACAATAACATACGTCTTTGCGTTGATTATCGCAAATTGAATCAGGTTACGAAGTTCGATGCCGAACCTATGCCTTTACTAGAAGAGCTACTTACTAGGCTTTCTAAATCTCATTTCTTCACTAAACTTGATTTGTCAAAAGGATATTGGCAAGTCCCATTAAGTGAACAAGCCAAACCTCTTACTGCTTTTTCTACACCTAGGGGTTTGTTTCAATGGAATTTCATGCCTTTCGGCCTTATGAACGCCCCTGCTACATTCGTACGCATGATGCGTCGAATCCTATCTCATCGTTCAGATGTCATTGCGTACTTAGACGACATCTGTCTCTTCAGTGATACTTGGGAAGATCACTATTTAGGGTTATATGAATTACTGTCTACCTTATGCGAGCATAAGTTGACAGCGAAACCCTCTAAAGCATGTATTGGTTTTAGCGAAATTTCTTTCCTAGGTCACCGTGTCGGTCATGGTTTCCTAAAGACAGAGGACCATAATACCAGTAAAATACTTAACATCTCTATTCCTAAGACTAAAAAGCAAGTGAGAAGTCTATTAGGTCTTATACAATTTTATGGACGATTCATTCAGAATCTATCCTCTATCATGGCACCACTTTCTTCGTTACTAAAGAAAGGGTCTCCTAATATGGTCCACTGGTCTCAGGAATGCCAATCATCTTTGGATAAGATTAAAAATTTGTTTTCAACACCACCTATTTTAGTGTTACCTACTACAAATAAGACATTTGTTCTTCGTAGTGACGCTTCATCCACTGGGATTGGAGCGGCACTAATGCAAGAGTACTCTGAAACTCTGCATCCTGTAATGTATATCTCACGAAAACTTAATGCGGCAGAAAGGAATTATTCGGTTTTAGACCGTGAACTTTTGACGATGGTTTGGTCAATTCTCAAACTTCAAAGATTCCTTCTTGGCGCGCATTTCATAGTGGAAACTGACCAGAAAGCTCTTACGGCTATTCAAAGTAAAAACTTGAAGAGCTCGAGATCAACTCGATACGCCATTGCTCTTCAACCTTTTCATTTCACGGTGCGAGCTATCCGTGGGTCAGAAAATGTGATGGTAGACATTCTGTCTAGATGCCCACATGATTCCACCTAACTGTTAAATCTTGGACTTTTTAACGTGTCTAACTCTACAACAGTTTTTTTTTTTCTATATCAAAATATGTACACATTTGTGATATGATATAGTGATTGTATAGACACTTAGCGGTTACTAATGTATATTCACCGCTACTCTTTTGACGATTTTTTCTTTCTGTCAATTATGAACTTATAGTACTTAATATGAAATTGTGATTGAAATTATTGTATACATTATGTCATTGCCAGTATTGTAGTATGCATTGGTGACACCTCCCTGGAAATATTTATACTTAGAGAAATACTTTCTCTGAGATGTTGAGATATATTCTCACCTGTCGAGCTATACTTCGACTTTGCCTTAATTTGGCATTATAAATTGCTGATATTTGTCATCTGCGCGTTATTGGTGCGTTGTGAGCCTGTTGTATGTTGCTCGCAGATGAAAAAAAAAATGATTTTCATTTTTTCCCGGGGGGGTGTGGTAGTCTGTTGCGCTCATATTAGTCTGTGACGCACAGATTACTGTTGGTAGGCATGCAAATGCAAAGTGTAACTATTTGTCTGATGAAAAGTATTTAATTGAGAATCTATGATTCTGAGAGTAAGGGGACAGAACCCGGATCGGTCGATGTTAGATTCGATTACATGGGTTATCTTTTCTTGTATTACAATCTGGCGTATAAATACTGTTTATGTCATTTTTGCGTCAGGTATGGCCAGAAACAGATTGGTCTTGCTTAAAATGTTAATGACCTGAATTTATATGTATTCCTTGACTAATTAAGGTGATTGGCTCTTATATCTTTGTATTTCTATGTCGGACTATTTTGTGAGCTGAACTCTGGGGGAAAAAGGCGTTGTTAGGCATGCGGAGTTCTAGGAGAGAAGAGAAAAGGCTGTCATGTCGTCGTGTCTAGGGCTGGTTATTTAGAAAGTTTAAAGAGTGATTTGTGATCTATTCTAGGAAGGAGATGGTGTCTCTGTATAATGGAGTTATCAGAGATTCTCCTATATTCATTATTAACGCCTAGGAATGGCGTGCGTTATTCGCCTGTATGTGTTTTCTAAACCAAGGTAAAACAAAAACCCTTTTTTGATGAACTTTGTTGCTAAGCCGAAACCAGAGACGTATTATCGTGCATCTCGGATTGCTAACCACAAATGAAGATGACATGTAATTTAGCAGCACCAGATTACTCCAGTAACCAGCTTATTGATAGCAGAAATAGATAGAAGCAATGAGGACATTTATGATTATATATCGAAGTAATTCTGCTTCATACTTCTCCATCCCAGGTGAGCAAAGCTCACAGAAGAGGGGCCATTTTTGATTCCCGCCATTGTAAGACTATCATCGGAGAACAGCAAATGTCTTACTACCTGATGATGGTACAGGGAGCTAGATAATATGAAACCCATTACTGTGGTTTAACATGGTCGTCATAACCATTGGATGAACTTTCGGCTTGAGAATCTTAGCCAGGAGAAGGTTCGGACAGTGAACCATTATTGTTGATGTTGTATGTATCCACCTTAACTGACGCGATCAGTCAGTTAGAACCTGAGACGATAGACAACCAGGAGATGGAGTGTTTCCCTTCTATCGTTCCTTTATATTGATGTACCACATAACTATACATCTGATATTGTCACCCATTTTCAAATATACGATGATTGTTGTGCCAACATGTTCAAATGACTGTACCTGTGAAGTCGAAGTGTATGTCCATTAATAAATGTATGAAACGTCGCCAGTAGTCTGCCCTTTATTGACTTCTGCTTATGATTGAGTGAGTGACTTGTCAACTCAACAGAACGATACACACATTCGCGTACTTTACATCTACATTCTCACTCGATGTCAGCACTGTGTCGGAACAAGTTGACCTTTCAGCTACGCGTCCAGTATGACCCTATGAAAGCAGGAACGTCACAGCAAAGAAATGCCTTTATCAATGCGTTAGCCACAAACCATACTTATCAACATGCTTGTTAAGTTATAGTGTTGCTACTCTTTGCTTCCCTTTTGGGACCTGGTAATACACAGGTGTGTTATGCAATCAACAAATACAAAACAGATCAATCGATAAAAATGCAACATGGCATATAGTTTGCGTTAACTCTGACCTTTACTCAGCCCCAGTTTTGGGTTGCAGACACAGAAACGCTGGGAAAAATTTTCAATCATGAAGGTGAGTGTGTCTCCACGCTCTCGGGGGGCTGATACTTCTTTGAAGAATTTTCTGAGAGCGTTTGGAAGGAACTGGTTCTGGAAGTTTTGCAGCTGCACAAGTCGCTCAAGTACATCAGGCCTAAATAAATCAGAAAGCCTTCACTATGTTAATGATAATACAACACAAAACAAAGATACTACATCAATCAATCAATACCCTTTAGCTCCCCAAGGAGCATAGATCTTCAACAAACACATGTCAAGTCTTCCTGTCCCATGCTATCCGCTCAAGCTCTTTCCATGTTTTCCTCATCATTTTCACCAATGTATCAAGTTATCTTCTCCATGTGTTTTTTGGTTTACCTCTGCCTCTCTTTCCCTGTGCATTCCAGAACAAGGACTGCCTTGTAATGATATCAACAGGTTTCCTCAATGTGTGTCCTATCCATTGCCAGCGTCTTCTTCTCAACTCTTGTTCCACTGGCACTTGTCTGGTTCTTGTCATCAGTTCCACATTTGTGACTTTGCCATACCATTTCAGTCCTATTCTACGCAAGCACCCGTTTATAAAAGTCTGTAGCTTTTTTGGTGGTTGTTTTTGTTGCTCTCCATGTCTCAGAGCCATATAATACCGGGTAGTACTGACTTCACATTTGAGTTGAAGATTCTTATTTTCGTGTTGGACTTGATTTCTCTTGTTCTTCATATGTTTCCCAATGCAACGAAAGCTCCTCTTGCTTTTTGTATTCTTATTTTGATATCACTGTCTGTCCCTCCAACTTTGTCTATATTACTGCCAAGATATGTGTATGATTCTACATCTTTCAATGGTGTTTCTTCAACTTGTTATCATTTCTTGCATTTATTCTCATAATCTTTGTGTTTTCAGGCCCACTTGTTGTGACCTCTCATAGAGAATTTTCATTTTGTCTTGCATCTGATTATGGGACACAAGAGCCAAGTTATCTGCAAAATCCAGATCATCAAGCTGTTTAATCAGATTCCACTGGATTCCATTTCTGTTGTGTAATGTCGATGTTTTCATAATCAATCTGAAACTCGAAGGACACCCCATGTTCCAAAGAATGAATAGGCTAGGAAGAGGCAGGCTCAAGTGAACTAACTTTGTAGCCCAAGCAAAAGAAAAAATTAGCAAAATTACCATGCTAGCAAGCTCAGTTGCAAAGAAAATCCAAACAAGCTCAACTATCCCACTGTGGAAAATAAGATGCTTTCCTGAGTTAAAATCTGATATTCCAGGCATTGAAAGTAAGGGAACACAGACAGAAACACAAAGAAAGTGTATAGCAACCAAGTATATTGACCAAAAATTTCCAGCAAAGCTTTGGACACATGCATATACTGATGGTTCAGCAAAAAATGCAGTTGAAAATGGGGGTGCTGGCATCCTCATAAAATTAAAGAATAGAATCCACTCTATGGCAATCGCCACTGGCAAAAACTGCAATAACTTCAGTGCTGAAGCAGAAGCCCTGAAACAGGCAGCTGAAACTCTTATTGAATGCAAAGCACAGGCAGAAAAACAGATAGTAATCTTTACAGATGCCCCTCTCAGTAATATCAGCGCTGAAGAGCCACCAAACTAAAGGATTGAAAGATCTGATAATCTCTCTTGAAAGACTGGCCAAATGCTTCAACAAGTGCACTATCCAGTGGATACCAGCCCATTGCAACATACCAGGAAATGAGGAGGCAGACAGACTTGCTAAGGAAGGAGGTGCCTTACAACAAAATGATATAGAGACAACTTACGCAACGGCAAAGACTACTATAAAGGCTACATTCAAGTCCAAATGGGAAAGAGAGCACCCGGGCCATTTGAAAAATGATGCATATCATCAACTATCCAGGAAAGAACAGGTCATCATTTTTCGGCTACGCACTGGACACAACAGATTGAGATACCATCTATACCACAAATATAAAATTGGTGCAACAGATCTCTGCACCTGCGGTACCAGCCCGATGACGGTCGAACACCTCCTGCAGTACTGCCCAACCTACAGTAATGAACGGAGTAGCATATGGCAACAACCCACTTCTGTCAATGAAAAACTGTTTGGAGATGTCGGGAACCTTGAGTTGACTACTGCCTTTATTAGAGTCATAAATGTGGAAGTCTGAAGGCGAACGAGGAAGAAGAAGATAATCAATCTATTGCTAGTAAGAAAAGAAATGGAGACAAGAGGCACCCCTGTCTTACTCCCGTTCTAATCCTAAATGGTTCTGTAAGCTGTCCTTAATGAAAAACTCTGCATGTCATGTCTTCATAGGTCTTCTTTATTAAAGTAATGATCTTCATGGAAACTCCATAATGCCTCATCAATTTCCAAAGTGATTCTCTGCCTACACTGTCAAATGCCTTTTCATAGTCCACAAATCCGATGTATAGCGGTGAATTCCATTCCAGTCTTTGTTCAACTATTATTCTCAATGTGGCTATCTGGTCTGTACAGGATCTGTTTTGTCGAAAACCTGCTTGTTCACCTCTCAGTTGCTTGTCTATAGACTCTTTTAATCTCTCAAGGATGATTCTGTTTAATATTTTTCCTGGCACTGATAGTAACATTATTCCTCTATAATTTGTGCACTCTTGTAAATTTTCCTTCTTAGGCAACTTGACCAGATAACCTTCCTTCCATTCTGCTGGTATTTCCTCTCTCTCCCACACTTTGCCAAGTAGTTTGTATAATATCTCTGTAGAGATATCAATGTATGTTTTGATGGCCTCTGCTGGAATGCCATCTGGATCAGCTGCTTTTCCATCTTTCAGAAGCTTTATGGCTTTCTTTATTTCTTCTCTACCTGGTCATTCACAGCTGATTTGTAGCTCCTCCTCTTCTGCTGGATGGATGTCTGGGGGATTTGTTGGAGCTGATCTATTGATAAGTTCCTCAAAATGTTCTGTCCCTCTCTTCATTTGATCTTGTATATTACTAAGCAATTTTCCATTCTTATCTTTTATGAGGCCACTTTCTTGCTTATATTTCCCTTAGCTTCTTTGTGTTGTTGTACAGGTCCCTCATATTTCCTTTGGCAGCTTCCTCCGCTTCCCTTGCCAACTCTTCAATATACTTCCTCTTGTTTCTTTTGATGTTTCTTCTTACTTCTTTGTTTGCTTCTATGTACACTTCATGAGCCTTGGCTTTGGAACCTCTGGTTTTGCTTGTTTAAATCTGTTTTCTTGTTTTTCCTGTCTTCTATCTTGCTAATGGTTTCTGTTGTTATCCATGCTTTGTGCTGATGTTCTCTTTTTCTCAGTACTTCTTCACGTCTCGTTCCATATATTTTTCACTTGTTGCCAGTGGTCTTCTGTATCTGCTTCATCTTCCAGCTGTTGGAGTACTTGGTATTTTTTGGATACTGTGATTGAAAATTTTTCTCTTATTTCCTGATTTCTTAGATATCCCACATTATACTGTTGTCTATAGCTATATACTGTTGTAAATTTCTAGAGTTTTAATTTTGCTTTAGCCAACTGAAGATGATGGTCTGATACCACATCTGCTCCTCTACATACTTTTACATCATGCAATGATGACCTAAACTTCTTACTTATGCATATGTGATCAATCTCATTCTCAGTTCTGTGGTCTGGTGATATCCATGTTGCTTTATGTATTCTTTTATGTGGAAATATTCTTCCTCCTATAGCTAGTTGATTGGAAGCACAGAAGTTAGCTAAAAGTTCCCATTCTCGTTCATCATACCTAATCCATGCTTTCCCATGATTTCTTCAAAGCCGGTGTTGTCTGTTCCTATTTTCACATATATAGAGTCCCCCATCAAAATTGTGATGTCCTTTCTTTTCTTTACTTGAGACTGAAGCCATTAAATATGCCAAATGCTCCATGGAGTGAAAGGGAGGCAAGTAAACCAAGAATACTAAACCCAAACGCTTACAACAAATGGTTCAATGATGCATGAAGAAAATTGCAAGGCAAAGAGGTTGAACAGTAAAAATGGGAACAAGCAAACAAGGCAATAGAAAAATTTGACAGAAGAACTTAAGTAAGAGAGCAGAGTCAAGTACACATTTACAGCTGAGTAGACTGGAGCGTAATACTACCAGGTTTCAAACCTGGACCCCTGCAGTTTTTCCACAAGAGACTCTAACTGCTCTGCCAATCAGACTTTCTAAATATATAGTAACTGTCCATTCGTGTTAGAAAAACAATAATGGAAAATATAAGGCTTAACTAAATTGGGGTGGGGAAGAGAGAAGAAATTCTAGATAAATAATTTTTAAAAGTAAACACACAATGAAAAAAATCATTGTTGATTCTCAATCTTTAAAAAGTCTGATAACATGTAAGAATTAGCAGTGTTAAATGAATCTTCAAACATGGCTGACATATTTAGATAATGATAGGATGTGTTCACAAGCAGTTGTTTTAGAACAAAGTCTCTTCTTCCCAGAACTGAATAAATATTTATTCTTTGACATAATAAATGTGATCGCTTCAAAGACTTCAAAAATCAAATGAGAATATTCACAAAGGCATTGCACAAGAAATTATAGCAATTTATGAATTCATTAAAATTCATGTCAACAGTGCTGTCACGAAATGGATTTTTGGACTAGAGACTGTCTACATATAGTGACAAGACAATAGTAAGAAGAAAGACTGAAATGATAGATTCAGATAGAAATATAGTGCAAAATGTGAAAGTTGAGACCATTGGCTCCGAGGTTGAGAACCGAGGTTGATTCTTTCCTCGCCACTTCGGACGTTTAAATTGCTATGGCCTCGAACCACCTCTAACTACCCTATGGGGATAAGGTTCAATTAAGATTCACAAACACCAAGGTACAGACAACATATAGCTACTGTACTAAAGGAAATGACTGATGCCAGCTACAATTTATACAAGTTTATTATACACCTAAACACAAACTCATATACATGTCAAAATACATGAAGTGCGAGGATGCACACCTGAAACAAAATCAAGCACAGTTAAAAATGCATCAACCCCAACCCTTCTCCCACAATTGCAACCTGTATGGAGAAAGAAGGTAAGGTTAACTGAAATGAACTACACTGCACTTGATGTCGCCTGCACTCCAAACTAGCTGTTCTAAATTCTAACTCTAACTCTAAGTCCACTGATAGCTGGAACGACTGCGAAGTGACTACACAATCTCTGCACAGACTTCGGGTCTACACAGCCTATCCTGGAATCTCCTGAACACAACTAACTGCACCTCTAAACTTCAGCAGCTGTCCTCTGCTTTGATTCACCAAAACTAACAGTTCTGCCTATCTGTGCTGACTTCAGTAGAGAGAATGTTTACCCTCTCTCTCTCCACTAACTCTGGCATTGATGACTGAGGTTTAACAGAACCCCACTGGATTCTAAACTGGCACTGTAGCTGACTTCTACCACTCTGAAATTACCTGCCCGAGTACCTATAACTGGGCCGTCGGCTTTATTATGGCCGTGAAGAAACGAACATAAAAATTACAACGCTGGCAGCCTGCCAAATCTGCGTGTGTAACGAGCGTCAGAGCTCAGGATTTATCCACAAAAATCCTATTCGCTGGAAAATGTCTTCCCCTGGCTGGGAAAACGTATTTTCTTCCTCTCCTTCCACTACTGGCAACTAACGTAAAACCCTTGCGGTTCTGCGAATGCCCCAACTTTGCCGTGGGAGAAATTTTGTGGTCTCAAAATTCCGCTCTCATTCCCACAAAGCCGGTACCTGCAAATCTCGAATGTCCACCTGAAGGCAATCGACAATATGCTTCTGGCACCCGGCTTTGGCAATTTTTCATTAAAAGAGCAAGAGGCTATGAAATATAGGCCTTTTTATAATCAAGACCCCCCCATGCGCCGACTTCATGACGTCATATGCGCGGCGTGGTTCTAAAGCCAATGGGCGCTCTGCATTTCAACTGCAGGTAGCTCTCAGCCAATCAGAACCTTAGATCTTTCTGATGCAACCAGTTTCTGCTAGACAAAGAACCGGGAATTGGTCCTAGCCCTATACTGCGGAAATGAAGCAAAAATGGCCGCAAATAATTTAACTCCCGAAAAATGCGTATATGGCCACGCAATATCTTTAAAAAAAGGACACTGGTGCAAATCCTGATCTAGCCTCTATAATCTTAATCTAGAATAATACTTTCTAATTCCCTACACCCCCATTCTAAACACATAAAGAAGAACCATAAAGCAGATGAGATCAAACTCCCTCGTGATCTCATCTTGAAAAAACGTAAATAACAGAAGGAGAAGAAACATGGAGAAGGATTTCCTGTAATCCTTCCTAAAAATAGTGAACAAATGCAAGGAGAAAAAGACATGGGCCATTTGAAAGACAGAATCTCAGTACTTTCGTCACATCACTCCCCCCTTTCAAAGATTGAGCAACGATCTCCTTACTGAAATCTCTGTGTTTCACATTGGCCCTTATTCCTGTCTACAAGGCTGTCTGTCCTTACCCCTCCTATTCAGTGTTCTTCGACCTTCCTCTTTTGCGTTTCCTCCTTCCTCCTCTCCTAGAATGAGCTCCTATGCTCCATGGGGAGAGTTGATCTCTCTTCAGACCTGTGCCGTCTAATGGCGGGTCTGAACTTTCCCTTGCTATGACCGTCAAAAGGCTGTTCTGGTCAGCTGATGTGACCGGCGGGCGCTGTGGCGACCTGGCGATGGCGACTTCCTCGCTGCGCGTCAGCGGGTTTGTGACTGCTGGTACCGTGCGAGAACGATGCAATGTCTCGGGTTCCTCTGGTGTAGAGCCTCCGATTTCTTGCTGGGTGTCTATTGGATCCTCACTGATCTCAATAGCTTCTACCTTTGGAGAAAGGTAGGTAAGATCTGCCCCTGGCAGTGGTTCTGGACTCGCTCTTCCCCTACCGATATGAAGCGGGACAGAGCTCTCCAATATAGCTCCTTGCAAATGTGTAAGGTCGCTTTTCTCACTCTTTTCTGGCCTGAAAAGTTGGTGAGATGAAACTGTAGACCACGGGAGCTCTCCGTCTAACACCCTGGTTCTACCTTCAACCTTGCCCTTCCCTGTGAGAGTTACTGGCGTCGGTTGGAATGTGTCCTGCAGTGACACTTGACGGTTTAAGATCCCGTTAGATCGCGGAGAATCTGAGATAAAGCTCTCAGTGACTGGTTCCAATGTTCCGTGAAACAAATTGGAAAAGATAGCCAATTTTTCAGGCTGCTCGTTACAAGAGTCGTGTCCTGTAAATGAGATACGAGAGTTGTGGGGCCCATCTCCGTTTATAGGCAAACGGATACTCAGATCACTGTCCTCCTCCGTTTGAGTAAAGTGCTGGACGGATGGGGCTCCAGGGCTGGTTGGAACTATATGCTCGCTCAGACCGCTATCTTGTGCCCTATGAAGATGGCGCTGGTCGTTGACATATGTAATACCGCTCTTGTCAGTATGTCCCTCACTTGAAGGAGCTAATACCATCGGGGGCCTAATTCCCGACAACAAAGAGTGTACTTCCTGAATCAGAGGCGTCGTCACCACTGTTTGGCCGGTTGGCAGAACAGGGCTGGCGGGCGAATTTGCCTCTGCAAATAACATATCACTGTCGTCAGAGGCGTTGCACCTCTCCTTGGCACGACAGCTATGTTTGAGCTCGCTCGGGGCTCCGTGAATTAGGGGTTCTCCTTTTTCACTTATCTGGCCTGCAGTAGGCCCCCTTGCATCAGCAAGGATCGGTGTGGGCGGGTTCCCCAAAACTAAATATGGGTTGCCGAGAATGAAGTCATAGGCTGGCTGAGCCGTTACAGCTGCCTTGATGGTGCCAGACACGAACTTACATTTCACTTTAATATTGGCTACGGGAAAGCACTGTGAAGTCCCTTTCCTTAAAACTCCACCAATATTGACCTTTTCCTTGGTCATCTGCCAAGGCTTCACCAGATGTCGGGCGACTATGCTGGGGTATGTAAGCCCGCTGTCAAATAAGCATGTAGTCTCAGTCCCGTTCACTTCGGCTGGTCCACTGTTGGAGAACAACTTCTCTGACTGGAAGGGTTTCCACTTCTTCCCTTGTTTCACCCTCACAGGCCTTAAACAAGCCACCTGATGAGCGGGTTGTTTGTTTGGGCACCGTGTTGTCCAATGAGAAGTAGTCCGACAGAACCTACAATGTCTCTCATTATCTCCCCGGTTCCTTACGGGTTCATGGGAAGTCGGCCCCTGTGTTCTGTTAGGCAGCTGGGAGCGCAGATTATGACTGGGAGGGGGCTCCTTGCGAGACGGCCCTTGCGGTTGGTGAGCTGAAGAGGAAGGCGAATGCGATGAAGATGCTCCTTTGTCCGGGGCTGGCAGGTCAGGGTGTTTTCTTTTCTGGCCCAGTACTTCGGCCTGTGCCGTCTGGAACCTTTCAGCAAAAAGAATTATCTGGTCCAGTTGCAGTGCGCCCTGCTCCGCCAGGTACTTCCTTAAGTCTGGGGACATGTTGGCCTTTATCTGTTCGCACATGATGAGCTCTTCGAGTCCTTCAAACGATTTAGCCAAACCCGACAACTCTCTCCAGCGAGTGAGGTAATTCCTCAGCCTCTCCGCGAACTGGGGAAAACTTTCTCCTTTCTCCAGTCGACTTTCCCTAAACATCGTTTGGCACTTCCGGGGAGTCCATTGGAATCGCTGTAACAGGGCGTTCCGCAGAGCCTCAAAGTTACCTTGGTCATCTACCAGCATCTTGCTATAGACCTCATACGCATGTCCTCTTAGAGATTGAGATAATTTGAGACACCAAAGACTATCATCCAGCCCGTATGCCTTTGCCATCCGTTCAAATTTTTCTAAAAATACCTCAATTTTCTCATTTCCGTTAGGAAAAGAGTCCATCGGAAAATTCATGGCTGCCATCCGGGGCCCTCCGTTTCCTGAGGTGTCTGTTGCCCCTGCTCCGGGAGAATCTCCGTTAGCCGAACTGCCTTCCGAAGATCGGTACTGCAGTTCCAGTGAACGCAGGGCAAGTTCATGCTGTCTCTCTGCTGCCTTCTCCCTCTCTTGGGCTTCCCTCTGTGCTAACTTCTCCTGGGCTTCCCTCTGTGCTATCTTCTCCTGGGCTTCCCTCTCTGCTATCTTCTCCTGGGCTTCCCTCTCTGCTTTTCTCTCTTCTGCCTGTCGGGTCTTCTCTTCTTTCTCCGCTTCCAATTTACGCAGGTCCATCTCTGCCAGTCGGGCCCTCTCTTCTTTCTCTGCTTCCAATTTACGCAGGTCTTTCTCCGCTTCCCTTTTCTCTCTCCGTCTGCCGGTCCTGTTCCCTCATAATGTAAGCCCTAGTCTCGGCCTCATTCATCCCCATGCTTTTAGCTGCGTCCTTCCATGCAGTAAGTAGCTTGACCAATTCAGCCATCTTACCTGACAAATCAGCAGTAACTCACCACGAGGGGAAATGACAAAAAAGGAACAAGAAAAATTTACTGTTACCTACTAGGAATATGCTGTCGCAAAAACCCGCACTCAGACTAGCACCAAGTCTGACTAATAACTTCCTGAAAAAAATTCAAGTTATCCAGCTACCCAAAACCCGAATTTACTTTCCTGTCAAGAAAAAAATTAGATTAGCCATCAATTACCTCTAAGTCATAAACAACCTTACTACAACTAACATCTAAACTGACTACATACAACCTGTGGAAAAAAAACTATAGCTGGATCAGTCTTAATATAGCTCAAGTCTAGGGGATTTATAAGAAATCTATTTCCAGAACTTTCTTCAGAGACAATTTATGAATCTAGAATTGATCCCAACAAAGATGATCCCAAGGACGACGCCACCCACTTTGTCACGAAATGGATTTTTGGACTAGAGACTGTCTACATATAGTGACAAGACAATAGTAAGAAGAAAGACTGAAATGATAGATTCAGATAGAAATATAGTGCAAAATGTGAAAGTTGAGACCATTGGCTCCGAGGTTGAGAACCGAGGTTGATTCTTTCCTCGCCACTTCGGACGTTTAAATTGCTATGGCCTCGAACCACCTCTAACTACCCTATGGGGATAAGGTTCAATTAAGATTCACATACACCAAGGTACAGACAACATATAGCTACTGTACTAAAGGAAATGACTGATGCAAGCTACAATTTATACAAGTTTATTATACACCTATACACAAACTCATATACATGTCAAAATACATGAAGTGCGAGGATGCACACCTGAAACAAAATCAAGCACAGTTAAAAATGCATCAACCCCAACCCTTCTCCCACAATTGCAACCTGTATGGAGAAAGAAGGTAAGGTTAACTGAAATGAACTACACTGCACTTGATGTCGCCTGCACTCCAAACTAGCTGTTCTAAATTCTAACTCTAACTCTAAGTCCACTGATAGCTGGAACGACTGCGAAGTGACTACACAATCTCTGCACAGACTTCGGGTCTACACAGCCTATCCTGGAATCTCCTGAACACAACTAACTGCACCTCTAAACTTCAGCAGCTGTCCTCTGCTTTGATTCACCAAAACTAACAGTTCTGCCTATCTGTGCTGACTTCAGTAGAGAGAATGTTTACCCTCTCTCTCTCCACTAACTCTGGCATTGATGACTGAGGTTTAACAGAACCCCACTGGATTCTAAACTGGCACTGTAGCTGACTTCTACCACTCTGAAATTACCTGCCCGAGTACCTATAACTGGGCCGTCGGCTTTATTATGGCCGTGAAGAAACGAACATAAAAATTACAACGCTGGCAGCCTGCCAAATCTGCGTGTGTAACGAGCGTCAGAGCTCAGGATTTATCCACAAAAATCCTATTCGCTGGAAAATGTCTTCCCCTGGCTGGGAAAACGTATTTTCTTCCTCTCCTTCCACTACTGGCAACTAACGTAAAACCCTTGCGGTTCTGCGAATGCCCCAACTTTGCCATGGGAGAAATTTTGTGGTCTCAAAATTCCGCTCTCATTCCCACAAAGCCGGTACCTGCAAATCTCGAATGTCCACCTGAAGGCAATCGACAATATGCTTCTGGCACCCGGCTTTGGCAATTTTTCATTAAAAGAGCAAGAGGCTATGAAATATAGGCCTTTTTATAATCAAGACCCCCCCATGCGCCGACTTCATGACGTCATATGCGCGGCGTGGTTCTAAAGCCAATGGGCGCTCTGCATTTCAACTGCAGGTAGCTCTCAGCCAATCAGAACCTTAGATCTTTCTGATGCAACCAGTTTCTGCTAGACAAAGAACCGGGAATTGGTCCTAGCCCTATACTGCGGAAATGAAGCAAAAATGGCCGCAAATAATTTAACTCCCGAAAAATGCGTATATGGCCATGCAATATCTTTAAAAAAAGGACACTGGTGCAAATCCTGATCTAGCCTCTATAATCTTAATCTAGAATAATACTTTCTAATTCCCTACACCCCCATTCTAAACACATAAAGAAGAACCATAAAGCAGATGAGATCAAACTCCCTCGTGATCTCATCTTGAAAAAACGTAAATAATAGAAGGAGAAGAAACATGGAGAAGGATTTCCTGTAATCCCTCCTAAAAATAGTGAACAAATGCAAGGAGAAAAAGACATGGGCCATTTGAAAGACAGAATCTCAGTACTTTCGTCACAAGTGCGTTTCCTAAAAGCCTAAAAGTTGAGCAAATAAACAGTAACCCTGTTAGTGATCAAACATAATACAAAAGGCGACAAAGATGGGTTTGGTGTGGGGCTGGTCACCCTCATCTTGAAGAAAATGTAAAGCCACAGAATCTTCAATATCAAGAACAAGTCGCCTAAAGCTAGTAATTCAACTTAGTTGTTAAAGATCATCACTGTGTTACCGGACCCGAGAGGGGAGCAAAGAATAGTAACACTGTAACCTACTATGCATGTTAAAAAAAATCAATTAAGGAGGCTTGTGCATGGGCCCCAGTTGCCCCACCCTGTACGAACGAACAAACTTTATTTTCAAAGGGTTATGAATTGGGCGTGCAGGCCCGTCTAAAGTTCTACCCTTCCTCTCTCTTCCTCTCATCATGCATCCTTTCATCCCCACACGTACTTTAACCATTAATTTTAAAGGCATTCAAAGTTATAAGGGTAATGTAACAATACATTTATAGTCCTGACACACTTATGCTGCAGAAACTTTCGGCTAAGCCAGAAAAACTTCAATAATAATAGTCAAGACAACTAAAGAAAATAATTCAGCTCAGCCATCCAAGACAGAAGAAGTCTCTCTAGTAAGGAGGCTTGTGATGCAGCCCACATATGACTTTTGTACATGGGTATTGTGTAGAATTGAAGGATTGAAATGGTATGACTAGATCGCCAAAGTAGAACTGATGGCATGTATCAGACAAATGCCAGTGGAACAAGAGAAAAGAAGATACTGGCAATAAATATGATACACAGTGAGGAAATCAGCTGATAGCAACTCCTGGTAGGTTTGACCAAGCTGGACAGGTCTGTGCGGATAGGGGTTAGACAAAAGAAAAAATCTGAACAGTTACTGAAACAGCAACAAATGGAAAAACACGGGACGGACATCCTGAGTCTCAGGCTCGTATGACTGTCAATGTAATGTATGTGTGAATGTACCCACATAATATTGTACTTTAGAAATGTGAGTCGTGAGAATGTACCCGCATACCAAAAATACAGATTAATTGTAGACGGATTGACCGCATGAGTGAGTGTCGGTATACAGAATTTATTTATTTTTATTTATTGTTTTATTTATTTTATTTTATTATTACTTTTTTCCCCCATTTACTAGCTTGTTTGTTTCAAAAAAAAAAAACCCTACTCATTTTTTTATTATTATGCTTGCATACTGTAAATGAATGGTAACTTTATAATGTTGCATGCCTTTAAATTAATGCTTAAAGCATCATGTGGGAATGAAAGGATATAGTATGCAAGATTAATGAGAGTGGAAGGGCAGAATGTTAGACGGGCCTGCGCGCCCAATTCTTTACCCTTCGAAAATAAAGTTCGTTCGTTCGTTCGTTCGTTCAGTCATACTAAAGGAAGCTACTGGCATGAAAACAGATCATCATCATCAGCTGCCATCTCTACAACGAAGGTTGGCTGTAATGGATCTCCAACGTCTTCTGTCTCTTGTCTTGGTGGTGCACTCTGATAGACTCTTTCCTGTCCATCACTTGATGTTATCTTCCCACTTGTAGCTCTCCCTTCTATTATGGTCTTCTGCAAGGTGTTATGCCTTTTTATGTGGCCAAAATAATTTAACTGCCTAATTTTGATCTCCTTCATTAGTTCTCTTTTCATATCTAGATTTTCTGGGACCTCCTTATTTGTTTTCTTCTCTTTCCATGAGATGCGCCCCATTCTTCTATACATCCACATCTCAAGAGTCTCAATTCGTTCTTCCAATTGCTTATTCACTGTTCATGTTTCTACACCATACAGTTGTGCAGAATATATATAAAACATTTTATGATTCTCAGTTTTAATTTGTGAGTTAACTGTTTAGATGTCAGTATATGTTTCATGTTGTTGAATGTAGTTTTGGCCATTCCTATTCTCTTCTTGATTTCTGTTTCACATCTACCATCTTCTGTTATTATATGACCAAGATATGAGTAGCTCTTGACTTGTTCGAGGATTTTCCCATTTATGCTTATCTTTAATGTGGGATTATCTTCAGTTTTGCTAATTATCATGGTTTTTGTTTTCTCAATATTAATGTCCAATCCATATTCATGACTTATACTGTTCACTTCCTGCACCAGTTCTTGTAAATACTGTTCACTTTCAGCTAACAACACGGTTGATGCGGGTAAACTTAGTCCCCATTGATGCGGGGTAAAATAACTCTTAGGTGCTTCCAGTGGTTACATATGATTAGGTGGCATAATATTTATTGTATCATCTGCATATCTTCTTCTTCTTTGATCCTTAGCCACCGACCATCAAAGCAGTCAGTGGTCATCACGCCTGGTGGCGTCTTGTAGGGCAACAACAAATTGATTCCACTTTGCTCAGTCGGTGGCCATCCTTCGTACAGTGCCCCAACTCTGGTTCATTCTTTGCATCTCAGCCTCCACCGTCCTCCGCCCAAGTTGTTTTTGGTCGGCATCTCTTCCATTTTCCTTCAGGGGTCCATAGCATAGCTGTTCTTGTGATGGCATCGGGGTCTCTTCTGAGGACATGGCCAACCCAGCTCCAGCGTCTGTCAGCTATGATGGTGTGCATGTCTTCTTGCTTGCTCCGAGTAAGCCATCTGCATATCTTAAGGTTGTTTATTGACTTCCACTGATATTCAGTCCTGGCATTTCCTTTATCTGTTTCAACATTTTTTCGGTGTATAGATTAAACAGACAGGGGTACAGCACACAACCTTGTCTGACACCTCAATTTATGTCTATGTTTGGTGAATAATTCCTTCCAGATCTTACTGTGGCAATTTGCTCCCAATAAAGGTTACTGAGTATTCTTATGTCTTTTTCATCAATACCTATGTCTTCGAGGCATTCAATTATTTTCTCATGATGGACTCTGTCAAAAGCCTTCTTATAGTCAATGAAGCACAAGTACATACTTCTTTGAACCTCTATATATTTCTCTGCTAATATTCTTAGGCAAAACATTGCCTCTTATTCCGCTGAAGCACTTCTTGGATTTCACTGTCACTTTATCTATCCTGTATGATCTTTTTAATTGCATGACTCATCAGGCTGATAAAAGACTGTTCTTCTGAAGTCCTTTCAGGAAAGCTGAGGCAGATCACAGCAGAGATGAGGAACTACAGATTACATATCCTGGGAATAAGTGACAGCAGATGGACTGGGACAGTGAGAATAAAAACAGCTACAGGAGAAACAGTACTTTACTCTAGTAGAGAGGATGAAGAAGTAGCCATTATCCTGAAAAAAGGAATAGAAAGGTCATTACTGGAATGGAAGCCCATCAACAACAGACTGATAAGAACAAGACTGAGAGGGAGATTCACCAACACCACAATAATACAATGCTATGCACCAACAAATGACAGCGATGAAGAGGTCAAGGACAACTTCTATCAACAGCTACAAAAGGAAATCAAAAGTGCACCTAGATACGATCTTATTATAGTAATGGGAGACCTCAATGCGAAAGCTGGTACACACAATACTTATAATGAAAGAATAATGGGAAAATGTGGCAGTGGAACAGTAAACGAGAATGGGGACTAACTAATAAGCTTCTGCAGCATTAACAACCTGGTCATTGGAGGAACACTTTTTCCACACAAAGAAGTGCACAAGTTAACGTGGGAATCACCAAATGGATGGGACAGAAACCAGATAGACCACATTATGATCAATGGTAGATGGAGGCATGCATTACTACAAGACGTGAAAGTAAGAAGAGGTGCAGATGTGGGAAGTGATCATCACCTTGTAGTAGAAAGACTGAAGTTGAAACTCAGAGCTGCTTGACCAATTGCAGTCAAACACAAAAGATATAACATCATGAAACTCAAGGACCCCTCACCAGAAAAGCTTTTGTGGTTGATGTAAAGAGACTATATGTGGCCGTTGACATATAAGCTGGGTGATGATGATGGCTTGACTATTGTACCCTACTTCTCAAATTTGTGATCGTATAGGTTTCGTATCTCTACCCTAAATAGTAAGCAGTTAGTTGTATGGTGTTCACCCGTGTGTTACCGGGGCCCGAAAGGGGAGCAAAAAATAGTAACACTGTTCCCTGCCATGTATGTTGTAGAAAGCGACTAAGGAGGGTTGGGCATGGGGCTGGTTACCCCATCCTGTACAAAATTTAAACCACAAAAAACTTCAACAAACATGGAGAAGTCAATTAAGGAAAATAACAGGGGAAGGTCCTCTCGCAGGGAGGCCTATGATGCAACACAGAGAAAGCCGAAAGGAGTCTGTGTTACTGACTAACCTTCTTTCTTCTAGGAGAAATTCCAGATTTGGCACCTGGAATGTTCGGACATTAAACGAGCAGCAGAAATGAGAGAATATAAAATCGAGGTTCTGGGACTGTGTGAAACAAAGTGGAAGGGGGTAGACAAGAAGAAACTCATCACAGGTGAATTGGTGCTGTCCTCAGGACATGAAGATGAAAGTTCACACCACAGTGAAGGGGTAGCTCTTATGTTATCTAAAGAAGCACAGAAAGAAATCATTGAATGGGAAGCTGTTGGACCCAGAATAAAAACAGCTACTTTTAAAACAGCTAAAAAGAAAATAAATGTAAATGTCATCCAATGTTATGCACCAACTAATGACAAAGAAGAGTCAGTGAAAGAAGCATTTTATACTAGACTACAGGAAATTATGGAAAAAGTAAAAAGAAGGGACATCACAATTTTGATGGGTGACATGAATGCAAAGGTAGGTACAGTCAACACCGGCTTTGAAGAAGTCATGGGAAAACGTGGACTAGGAAAAATGAATGAAAATGGGGAACTATTCTCAAACTTCTGTGCTCCAAATCAACTGGCTATAGGAGGAAGCATGTTTCCACATAAGAGAATACACAAGGCAACATGGATATCACCAGACCATAGAACAGAAAATCAGATTGATCATATATGCATAAACAAGAAGTTTAGATCATCATTGCAGGATGTAAAGGTATATAGAGAAGCAGATGTGGCATCAGATCACCACCTTCTGATAGCCAAAGTAAAAATGAAACTCAAGAGATATGCAGCAATGCAAAATTATAGACAACAATTTAATGTATGACATCTAAGAAATCAAGAAACAAGAGACAAATTCGCAGTCACAATATCCAACAAATTCCAAGTGCTCCAACAGCTGGAAGATGAAGAGAATATAGAAGACTATTGGCAGCAAATCAAAACGGTATGGAATGAGACGTGAAGAAATACTGGGGAAAAGGGAACGACAACAAAAAGTTGTGCTAGTTGAGGAGTTGAAGGCTTGTGCTAGTTGAGGAGTGGAAGGCTTGTGCTAGTTGAGGAGTGGAAGGCTTGTGCTAGTTGAGGAGCTGAAGGCCTGTGCTAGTTGAGGAGTGGAAGGCTTGTGCTAGTTGAGGAGTGGAAGGCTTGTGCTAGTTGAGGAGCTGAAGGCTTGTGCTAGTTGAGGAGTTGAAGGCTTGTGCTAGTTGAGGAGCTGAAGGCTTGTGCTAGTTGAGGAGTGGAAGGCTTGTGCTAGTTGAGGAGCTGAAGGCTTGTGCTAGTTGAGGAGCTGAAGGCTTGTGCTAGTTGAGGAGCTGAAGTGTGATGAATGTTAAAGGCGGGGACTGGGCCCTTGAACATGGAGGATACAGACACCGTAATGAATGAATGGGGAAAAAAATCATGTAGCCTATTTAAAGTTTGCACGGACGATGCCTTGTGTTTAATCTCATATAAAAGTAAAGGTAAAGGAACCCGTTACACGCCCATTGAGGCATATTGGGAATATGGTGTTAGGCCCATATGTTCTTGACCGTCGGCACACGAGGGGTGATGTGGTCGGCATCACGCCGGCCGCCTTAACCTTCCCAGAGTAGCTCTGGTACCCATTCGGGGCTGGGTCGACCCAGGAGCCGTTTATGGCCTAAAAATTTTCCGCCTCATCTGGGGATCGAACCATAGACCACTGCGCTAGGAAGCCAGTGCACAGGGAAGATTTAATTCAAAGCTTGAAAAAATAGGAGCAACAATAAATTCCCTTAATAAAATAAGAACTCTTCTATCAGCAGGTGACATCATGCGGGTCTGTACAAAGTGTAGATGCATGTAGAATATTTTGAAACTACAGCATTATAATCTTCATTGAGTCTTGAAGTGAAATCCTATATGGAAGGAGAAACATGAAGCCCTAAAGAAACGTGGAAAAAGCGACACAGAAAAGCAAGCACAAATTACTTTAGTCTCCTAAGCCCCTGTGAAAGTTCAGAGAAAAGAAGGAAAAAATGTAATATATTAACTCTTAGTATACGAGCGGCCTTTCATGACTACCATTACAGATTTTGCAATAAATAATTTATTTATAAAGATAACATAAGTGTGATATATCAAAATGTGAAGAAATGAAACCCCTATATCATGCACGTAACTAAATTGTTCAGTGGTTTTAAACATGCATTCAGCTATAAATTTTTGCTATTGACAGGGATCTCTAGAAGGCCGCTCGTATACTAAGAGTTAAATAATACCTCTGTTGCAGAAACTCCAGCTTTTTGCTAGGCCACAGACGCTTAGTTGAATTCAGAAATCTGGCTATTTCTAAAGGTTTGTCATCAAGAATTCCCCTTGACGTTAGATAATTTATGCCCTGGAAAAAAAAGGAATATGAAATTTAATGAGTCTCTTGACTGTTGACAAGATAAGCCTGTTTTGGTTCAATGATATAAATACAACTTCAATATGTCATATTGTGTAACTCAAAACACATCTCAACAAGAACTGTAGAAAGCAACAACACTAGAAAGTCAATCCTATTGTATATTCTTGACATAAAGTACAATTTCCATATGACATCAAGATCAGCATCATATCCTTGTGAACAACATTCTTGAAAGATCACTATGGGCATTCAATTTTACAGCAAGTCCAAAGTGCATGCTTTGGAATAGATGCAAGATTTGTCAACTCTATATGGAAGATTGAATCTTCAACAAATCACATCTCTTGCTTTGTTGCTTAATTCCAAAAGACCACTTTCTGTCCACCTCTTGATGTTTCCTTTCTACAATCACTCTTGTCCTCTTGCTTATTTGCATTAAACTGTTCCTGTACATTAGGAATTTCAAATGTCAAGTCAGTCCTATTGTATGGCTCTGAAGCATGGAGAACAACAAAAGCCAACAAATATTAAGCTACAGCAGTGTTTATCAACCTTATTGTCTTCACGGCACACTTTTCAAATTTCTCAAATTTTGCGGCACACCTATCTGACCCCGCGCCTCTATAAAGAATTACAGTGATATGAACAAAACTAAATACACTAATTTGTGGATACTTTAGAATAAAGAAAACTCTCAATTTGATTTTCTTTTAATTGTTTAAAATAATTAGAACATATATTTGACAAACAAAAAAAAAGAAATGTTTATCATTCAAACCTGATGGTCCTAATGCGATACTTGGGCTTGATGCTACTGAGTAATTTCTTGGATATTAGGGCGTAAGTGAGATAAGCTTTCAACACAGAAAAGTCTTTCCTTTTTTTTTTTTTGGATTTAACGCTTATAAGTGTTGAAAATCAAAACTCACATAAATATGACATAGAAAACTGCATCAAAATAATTAAAGATCGTTTTGCAATAACAGAATACTCGTCTTTAACAGAAATCCAGAATGCGCCCAGGGGTATCTCACAGTGTTTCATTTTAAGATTAGTTGAAATAGAAGCTAACTGTTCTTCTATTATTATAAAATCCAAGTCAGATGAAACAGGCAAAAATGTATTTCTTACCCAGTCAAAGCTCTCTGTAGTCAACGATGGAAATTAATGTTGGATATTTTGCTCCAATGCTTCCAAATACTTTGGCCATGTCTGCAGAATGGGAGAAGATCGGATACCACGACAAGCATGGGAAACAAAGAGCCAAGGATCCAGACCCCGAGGACGACCCAGAGTCCGCTGGGAGGACAACATTAGACAATCTTTGAAGGATCGAGGACTAGAATGGAACCAGGCCAGGAGGAAGACAGCCGATAGGATAGTCTGGCACTCTCTCTTCCAAACCTCTACACCTCACGGTAGAAGGGGAACGACTAAGTAAGTAAGTAAGCTTCCAAATACTCCATTATGAGGGTAGCAATGTCTATTATATTGTTTTTTGGGTACCAGTGGAAACAGATCAAGATTACCCTCCCTAGTTCTATTTAACCATATTAATATACTTTTTTTAAATGGCAATAGCTTATCAGTAGATGAAAGGATGTTTTCATTTCGCCCTTGTATACTGGTATTCACGCTGTTTAAGCATCTAAATATGTCTGCCAGGTATAATTAGGTCCAAGTGGAAGTATTATGCTTCGTCCATGGCCTTTGAACATTGTTTATGCGCCTCTCACGTTTTTGTAATATCATGAAATTTTGAAGTATATCTAATTTTGTTCAAAGCAGTTAGTAGCTCCAATTATTATTGAATGAATTCAAGCTGTAAGATCAGTTTTATTTTACATGATCACTAAAAATATACTTCATGTAGTAAAGTTACAAAATCTTTGCGGCACACTTTGATAGGCGCAGCGGCACACTAGTGTGCTGCGGCACACCGCTTGAGAAACACTGAGCTACAGACTTTAATAAATGGGTGAATGTGTAGAAGAGAGGAATTAAAATAATAGGACAAAATCACTAATGTGGAATGGATGTAAGAATAGGCAAGTGCTAGTGGAACATGACTTGAGAAAACACCCGTGATGGATTGGACACATACTGAGGAAACCTGTTGATAGCATTACAAGGTAGTCATTGTTGTATAATCACCAGGGTAAGAGAAGTACAGGGAGATGGAAGAACACAAGCAGATGACAACTGGAGACATAAATGTAAGGGATGAGAAAGACCTTGAGCTGATGGTTCAGGACAGGGGGACTTGGCATAAGTTTGCTAAAGGCCTAAGCACCATGGGGAGCTGAGGGATGATGATGATGACTTTAAAGTGTTACATGATTTAAAAGTTCAACGCTAAAGATTAGAAAACTCATGTAACAGAAAAACTCATCATATAAGAAATGCATCTCAGGAGATCTTGATACATCCTTGCAAAGAACCAAACTGTGACAAACCTGACAAGTGGGCAGTACACATTTATATTACTAAAGTAAATTCAGGTGTATCTCCACACTGTTCAGACACTTTTCTTTGCCTTCTTTATTTGTACCCTTTCTTTCTTTCCCTTTTTAACACTGGGAATTACAGTTCACCAAAAGATTGGGGAACAACTTTCATATAAAATCTACTTACAGAGCTAGGATCGCTGTTGAATGTAAGACAAGCCTCATCCAGTAACATGAACAGCTGTTTGTAAGAGAATCCTCCTTGTCTGCCCCTGTTGTAGATGCTCACACTAACCCAACAACTCCTGCATAAACTGAGAGAGCCATGAAGAGTATACTGTTACAAACGACTGGCAATGTTCTTTTTAAAGAGAGTAAGCAATTCTGCCTTAACAGGGAAAGATTTTGGTTAAGAATAGTGTCAGCTAAGATTTAAAAAACCAAAAAAAAAAAACAACCCACTATGTGTAATTTAAACTGTAATATGTAGCAAGAAGTTATAGACCTTATTTGTGGTTATGGAATATGAGGATTGAAATGTCTTGGGACAAGATCACCAACGTTGAACTGATGATATGATCCAGACAAGTGCCAGTAGAACAAGAGATCTTCTTCTTCTTTGATCCTTAGCCGCCGACCGTCAAAGCAGTCAGTGGCCATCACACCTAGTGGCGTCTTGTAGGGCAACAACAAATTGATTCCACTTTGCTCGGTCGGTGGCCATCCTTCGTACAGTGCCCCAACTCTGGTTCATTCTTTGTATCTCAGCCTCCACAGTCCTCCGCCAGGTTGTTTTTGGTCGGCCTCTCTTTCATTTTCCTTCAGGGGTCCAAAGCATAGCTGTTCTTGTGATGGCATCAGGGTCTCTTCTGAGGACATGGCCAACCCAGCTCCAGCGTCTGCCAGCTATGATGGTGTGCATCAAGAACAAGAGATGAGAAGAATTAATCCTCACATACTTTTTAAAAAAAAACATTGTCTTTTTCATTAACTCAAGATGTCATGTTAAAAAATATAGCAGCATCATAACCTAAGGAAATGTATTCATTCTTCATTGTTTGTTTTGCTTTTAACAGCACATGAAACTATCACTACAGCTAACCCCCTTAAAGGAAACTAGTGTCAAGGAATATGCTCCTGCTTAGATGGTTTATGTAAGCTATTTGTTTGACATGATGGTGTTGTTAGCCACATGCACAACCTCATATTAGTCACCTCTTAGGATGTCTGAGCAAGTGGTAGTAACTGTTCTTTCTATGCCTCCTCAGACACACCAGGAACTATACAGGGCTAAGGAAATTATGTTGCTAATTATTCCTCATATACGTAGATGTTTAACTACACTTTTAAGATGAAACTATATACGTTAGCGTACGACTTTTCCCTCTTTATGGAGCATGCAGCATACAACACTGCAGTTGGTCCCCTTGCAGGAATCCCACAAAATAAATTCATATGTTCTTACAGCAGTGGTTTTTGTAGATGTTTGACATGATTAGATTGCCAGCCATATGCACTAACCTCATATCAGTCGCCTCTTACGACATGCCAGAGATTGTAGTAGTCCTAATCCATCTTTGTCTCATCAACGACCCACTAGAACTACATCAGTGCTAGGTGTGTACATCAGTGCCAGGTGTGTACTTTATATTGGTGCTAGGTGTGTACTTTATATTGGTGCTAGGTGTGTACTTTACATCAGTGCTAGGTGTGTACTCTACATCAGTGCCAGGTGTGTACTTTATATTGGTGCTAGGTGTGTACTTTACATCGCATCAGTGCTAGGTGTGTACTTTACATATGTGCCAGGTGTGTACTCTACATATGTGCCAGGTGTGTACTCTACATCGGTGCCAGGTGTGTACTTTACATCGGGTTCTGACGAAAACCTGTATGTAACAGAATAAACAGCTAACCAACCAGTGGTATCATTAATGCTGCTCAACACTGAATACACTGCCATTTTCATTAGCAGCAACGACAGCTACCAAGTGATGGACACCAGTAATAAATTATGCTCATATGTTATCTAGTATTATTTACTCAACTTCATTCCTGGAAGAGAATGATATTCCAAATTATCTGATATACGAGCTTTACGCGTTAACACAGCTGGAAACCTCATCATGTAAAACAAAATGCTACAGAGACCATTGCTGCATGAGCACAAGTATGCTTTGGCTGCACCATTGGCTTTATGCTCGATACGGCGCAAACTTTTTAAGCATCAATTATTTTTCCTGCAGACATACTGTAAAGGTAGTCCCATTGCAGATACTGCCGTAGGGGAGTGAAGTATTAGAGATTTCACTATACTAGGTCCAGCATCGAGAGGTAGGGTGACAAGCTCCCTTTTCGTGCTGCTTTTTCCTTATCTAACTCAAAGAGCAGAGTCAGGGACCCATTTATAGCAGGTAGACTAGAGCGTGTCTGAACCTCTGCCGTGAGACACCAGCGCTCTAACCACTCTGTCAATCAGATGCTCAGACATACTGTACATAGCCAAAATTGATAAGAGAAAAACAGAACTGTTGATGACAATACAGAACTTCTGAATACTTGTTTGCTGAAAAGATGAAATTAATGTTGAACATAAAATTAACTGAATTTAATTTATAAGTTCTCACCTTTGCCATAACAGCTCATCATTGGCCAGATGAGACCACACACAAGAAGCTAAACAAAGGTCTGTGGCATCAAGATGGGATAACACTTCAAGGCCTGTAAAGAAATGTGTGTGTGTGTGTAAGTATGTGTGTGTATATATACACACATATATACTATATGGTCTAACCTGTCAAATATATCATAACATAAGACTTTCAGCAATATTGAATCTCACCACTTTTACCCTACTGTACAGACCAGACAACCACACTGCGAGTAATGGTTGAACAGAGCTGTAAATTGACCACACCAGTTTACACCCGATTTGTGGATTATGAAAAGGCATTCAACAGTCTACATAGAGAATCATTCTGGAAAGTGAAGCATTATGAGTTCCATTAAATTCTTTACTCCAATAAAGAAAACATAAACTGACCCAAAACGTATAATTCTTAATGATGGACATCTTAAACAACCTTTTAAGATCAGAACCAGAATGTAGCAGGGATGCTATGGCGTGATGGATATTGGATAGAAATTTAGAAAGCAGTTACCAGAAATGGAGAGAACTGGTGAACCAGAGGGCACAAGACAAGTCAGATAGTTCACAATGATAGCTGTAGAAGAGAACTGATAGGTAAGTCACCTCGATAGACCTATCCTATGCGCCACGGGTGTTATATAAATATGTGAGTGTAGCTCGTATTTATTCCCTACCAATTTTTAATTATTATTTCCTTGACCACACAACCAAATTATAACTGGAATTTTAAATAATTCAATAACTGCAGTTATAAACAAATCAATACACTTTATTGATTACTGATATATAGTAACAATTTAGCACCTTGGTCTATCAAACTCTTACAAGATTTTACACAATTTACAAAAAGTATATTGTCATTGTTTCGTCAGTTTCATCATGTTACTGGCTTGGGTGTCTTGGTTTGTGTTTTCACATTAACCTGCACTTAACTTGCTTGACACATTGTAGTAGCTGACTTCCCTTACACATTAAAACATCTGGACATTGTAGACTCCATGCTAATGCCAGGAACAGTGTTGGTCCACTGTTAAACAGTTCACAATTTCCAAACTTGTGTCACGTTTTTCACCACTAGTTGAACCTGCAAAATATGACCCAGTTATGCTATCTGTATAACCAAGATGCCCCTCTGATGCTGACTGGCCATTGTTGATCAGACTCCTCATTTTGACAACACGGTCTTGAGACTATCAGTCAAAAGGGGGTATGTCTACAACAATACGTCTACAACAATACAGTATATTTAAGAATTTTGACATCAATTTAAGACATTTTCCAAACCCAGTCTTGATTACTCCCCTTTAGTTTAGCATTATGCCAAAGTTAGCAAAATTGTTTCCGTTACAATACATTGACAAAATGTGCTGAAATAAAAGACAAGAAAGAAAAAGAGAAAACGAACTCAGCACCCAAAAGCAAAGCCCTAAAAAGGACTGTAAGCTTTTATTGCTAGCGTTGGTCAGTCCTAACAAGGACTTCTAGCTGAGCCAATGCTGTCCAGGATTGAGGTTATATAGTGGTGGAAGCCATCTTCCTTCGGGCACAAGGCAAGATATAGACATGAGGATTTATGTTAAGTATAACATTAATTTTAAATATTCATCAATTTTAAATGTACATTAACTTATAAAGATATTTTGTATGCTTAATGATCTATACAGACATACCCTCAGACACAGTGGTACTTCGAAATCTGCGGCTGTATGAAGCTTTGATCTGCAAATCGCTCACAACAGCGGTCAGTTGTGGCTTCTTCTCAGTTATCTTGTTGTGTTGTTGGCTAAGACTTCTAACTTTAAGAATCAGCCCTCTGGATATCTTCTCAGTTCTGTCACAGTTCGGGGAGTAATGAACTTTCTTCTTTTTTTTTAAATTTTGCCTCGTTTGGCGAGGTGCGGCCCGTTCAACCTAGCCGGTTATATTAGGGTGCATGTCCAAATATAAAAGACCTTTAGGTCTTGAGAATTAGTTATGTGTTAGTTACAGAAGTAATGAACTGTGTCTGAGACGAGCTTATATGCCTAATCTCAGGTCTAACCCTTGCTTTCTCAGAGGTCCGCGTCTGATTTCACTCTTCCTCTTGTAAACTTTCATGGGATTTCAATGCTGTTGTGCGAATTACTGGCAAAATCATAACTTCCTCGTCAAACACCAAAGATAATGATTTCCCACTGCCATAATTACAGGTATTTGTAGTTTCTGTTCAAATTCCAAAAGAAATATTCTGTTCGGGGCATTAATCATAAGGTTATAGCAGAATTTATGTTTTGAAATTCATAATTTATTATAAAGACACTGGTTTACGTGGCAATTCAAGAGTGTCTTGCCTGTGATATGACAGGTGCCACATCATCCCTTTTCTCAGTGGATTATGAAAACAATAAAATCAACCAACAGCAATGTAATTAAATGATCTAGATTCTGTAGAAAACCTGTCTCTTCTGTCCACAATGGCAACCTGATGCAAGACAAAATGAAAATACTTCACGAGAAGTGAAAGCAAGTGGGTCTAAATATACAGAGAAAAGCAAAAATTAAGAAAATAAATGAGGCTATAGGTAGCCAGATTGCGTTTTAAGAAACTTTCCTCCAGGATGTGAAGTCAAACATATATCTTGCCAGACAATATAGACAAAGTTGGAGAAACAGACAATGATACCAAAATAAAAATACATAACGCAAGAGGAGCAATTGCATTGGTAAACATATAGAAATTAAAAGTAAATGAAATCCAACACAAAATCAAATTTTGTCAAGGCAGCACTATTGTATGAAATGGAGACAAACAAAACTGACAACAAGAAAGTTAAAGAATTTCACAAATGGGTGTTGCACAGAATGTTTCTTTTTTTTTTTTTAAATGTTCAACCTAAATACGGGGTCTGGCAGTTATATAAGGACGCATGTCCAAATATAAAAGACCATGAGATCTGGTTATTTTGAGCACAGGATATAAGGATCAACATGATATGACACGATAATCAATGTGCAACTAATGGGAGAAACCACATGCCTGTGGAAGAAGATGTGAAAAAAGGCATAGTATAAAACACATACTGAGAAAACACTTGACAGCAATACATGGCAGTCCTTGTTCTGGAATCCCAAGGGTAGGAGAAATACAAGGTGATCTAGAAACACATGGAGAAGTGAATTGAGGACAGACATGAAGGGGATTGGGAAGACATGGAAGGACCTTGAGCAGATGACCCAGGACATGAAGACTTAGCATCTGTTGAAGGTGTGTGCTCCACAGGGAGCTGATATGTAATAAAAACAGTAATGAATCTTACTATTTAAATACTGATAATTGAAGAAAGAGAAATTAGCTACTGATTGCTGCCATTTGGATAATTTATGCCCATACCACTGTCTGATCAACTATTTCCTATAATAGTCTGAACCACCTTACTTTTTTTCCTGTCTTTTCTTCTTTATGACATCTCACAAGTGTTCTACAAAGATGAATCCAACCTATTCATGACATGCAGTGTTTTCGTGCCGGCTTCCTGCATGGCACTCAGTTAAAGCACTAATGGCCTTAGGCAATGAACAATGGACAAGAAGAAGAGAGGTTTTTTTCTTAAATACACATGTGGTTGTGGATCTTGTCTGTGAAATAAATAAAACTACCATTACAAACCAATTTCTGGTGGCAACTCTGCCAAATCTGGGAATCGAGTGGACGATCCTGACTCATGGCCATTCCCTTTACTGGAATTACTGTGATCCTCCCAGCCCGCAAATTCCGTAATTGGCAAGCCAAGATAATCTTGTGGTCGAATGCCAATTTCTTGAAGTCTGAAAAAATTGTTACCAAAAAAAAAAATGTTTAGCCTCCATCTGTCTTTTCCATCAGAATCACCACATAAAGATATTCAATTATAACTTACTTTGATACTTTTTGATACAAGATGTGTTCTGTCAGCATCTGACAGTTTTTAAAAAAAGCAGCAGAGCTATTGACCACCCTGGGCTACGGGTAGTCACTTTATTTAGGCCCAAAGTGCAAGCGTAAAAAATTAGGCAAAATTACAGTAAAATATGTCCTTTGTGAATTCTGGCTCCATAAGAGAAGCATAGTGACAACACAGCCTTCATCTAACTCCTTGAGGGAAATACTACACAATGATGAGAGAAGTCTGAGACAGACTGCCTATTATTATTAGAGATTAAAGTGTTTACATGACGGTGAATGATGAAGGGAAAAAAAGCCTCTGTTTCAGATAGTACAAAATGGATGTGTCGTAGGATATGTTTAACATCTTGTAATCTTTGCAAATTGGAAACCAGTTGAGCATAATTTCTTTCATTTGTCTGAAATGTCACAAGTTCACCCCTAAACCTCTTTAAAAGTCTCCATTTCACTGCAAATTCTTTTGATAGAAGCTGCCTATCATCACGCAAGAAGCTAAGTAAACGACAGGAGAAAGGAGCATTAAGACCTACAAGCTGAGAGAGCCAGAAGTGAAGACCAGATATCAGTGGCTTATTGCTACAGCAGTGAGAAACACAGAACAACAACCTGAAGACTTGGAAACACTCTGGCTGAAATTCAAGGACATCATAAAGACAGCTGCAGCAGAAGCATGTGGTGAAGTTCGACTTGGAAACAAGAGAAAGAGGACACCTTGGTGGACAGATGAGGTTAAACAGAACATAAGAGAGAAGAAAAAGGCATGGAAACAATACTTAGGAGCTAAAAACACAGTAAGAAAAACAGAGAAATATATGTAGAGAATATATGATACTCAGAACAGAAGCAAAGAACAAGGTGCTAGCAGCAAAACAGAAATTATGGGAAGAATTTGGAGAAAAGATAGAAAAAGATGCTCAAGAAAACCAGAAATTGTCCTACAAGACCCAAAAGAACATAAGGAAGGAAAAACAGTGCCCTCTTAAATTTATAAAGGACAAGCAAGGCAAATTGCTTACTGCCCCAAAGGAAGTAAAAGATGGAAAGAATATTTCTCAGAACTTGATGGTGAGCAAGGTCAAACATCAGAAATGATAACCACTAGCATAGAAGAGGAAGCCAATGGTGGAGAAGGTGGATTCAAGATGGAAGAACTGAAGGCAGCACTGGAGAAAATCAAGATGGGCAAAGCAGCAGGGCATGATGGTATAACACCAGAAATGGTTAAGTACATGAAAGCAGCAGACGACCTATTACTCCTGAGGGCCCTACACGCAGCTTGGTGCAACAAGACCATACCAAAGGATTGGGAGATTGCCATCACAACACCCATTTTCAATGAGGGTGACAACCAACAATGTGGAAATCATAGGGATACCTTCTCAGCATCCCTTGTAAAATTTACTCTGGAATCCTGGAACAGAAACTCAGATGCCTGGCTGAACCACAAATGGATGAGGTCTAATGTGGCTTGCGAGCAAACCGAAGTTCTCAATGCCTTATCTTCACACTCAGACAGCTGAGTGAAGAGGCCCTTGAGTATAAAGGTCAGATGCACCTTTTTTTCTTGGATATGGAGCAGGCATTTGACAAAGTCCCCTGAAGCAAACTTTGGGACTGCTTGGCAGGGAAGAATATTAAAGCACCTCTGATTCATGCTATACACAGTTTCTACCAGACTTGCAGAAATTATGTGAGGACGGCAAACCACAAGTCAGAAGAGTTCATGGCCACCACTGGAGTAAGATATAGTTATATTCTGTCACCTATCTTTTCATACTCCTCATGGACGATGTCATCAAGGCATGTAAGGAGAGGACAGGAAAGTATTCAGTGGGGTACTGGAAGATGAGACAGGTCTGTATTTCAGAGCTGGCATTTGCTGATGATGTAGCCCTGACTGCTAAACCAGAGACATCTTCAATCCAACCTGCAAGTCTGGAAGAAAGAGTTGGAGAAAAGAGGGATGGTCATCGGCAACTCCAAAACAAAAATCATGCTGAAAGAATAGGTCCTGAAGCAGGCCGACCACTTTAAATACCTTGGAGCTATCACAGACTGGAAGGGAGGCATCAAAGAAGAGTTGGCCACCCACAAAGCAGCAGCTGGGAGACTTTTTCAGTGAGAGATTGGCAAGTAGAAAGATGACTGTATATCGCTCCACCTATGTTCCAGTCTTGACTTATGGATGTGAGTCATGGGCAATGACTACAGCCCACAAAAGCCAGTTCCAAACCTCAGAAATGAGGTATCTGAGGAAGGTGGTTAAAGTAAATAGAAGAGAGATTGTCTGCAACCAAACGATAAGTCACCTCAAAACCCAGCTCCTGCAGACTGAGTAAAGCAATCCCAATACCGACGGTTTGGCCATGTCTGCAGAATGGGAGATGATCAGCTACCATGACAAATACAGCAGCTAAAAGCCAGGGATCCAGACCTCCAGGATGACCCAGAGTTCACTGGGAGGACAACATTAGACAATTTCTGAAGGAATGAGGACTAGAATGGAACCAGGCCAGGAGGAAGATAGTCGATAGGATAGTCTAGCGCTCTCAATCGCAAATCTATACATGCCAGGGTAGAAGAGGAATGACTAAGTAAGCAAGCTATTTACAACTGACTGTACTTTGGTGATAGCTATTTACAGAAGGATTTGTTATTTGCTTATTTCTTTACTAATTACAGTATAATCATTTTATTGTTGGGAGTTTTCACTTGTTGCTCAGTATTTCTTCATACAAATTTGTTTTTTGTTTTTTTTGGTGAATGATATGAAGAATTACTGATTAATGATAACTGACCATCCACTTTTTTCTGTGCAACAGTGTATGGAAAATTTATTTTCTGCTTTTAAGTGCATTTTGTAACAATGAAAGTAGTTCCAAAAATTTGTCTTTTTCTTTTAATTTGTTTAAACGTTTACTCCAATGATTTCTGAGGGTCTCTAAGGAGATAAAGAAGAAATAGAAACTCTGCTCCCTCAAGCACATCATAAGATGCACGTAATATGAACCTGTGCATGTGGCTGGCACCCCCGTCATGTGAAACAAAAGCCAGCACAGCAAAAGCATAACAAGTACTTTGGCACAAAAACCCTGAGAAAGTCAGGAGTAATGGTGGTCATTAAAGAGTTTAAAGAAAGAAGAAGACAAAACAGAATAAATTTGCAAAAACCTCACTATCTTTTTTCTACCTGCACCTCCAACTTACCCTTAGTCGATCCCAGGGGTCACTTAGGATACAAAGAAAGAAAAGGAACCCTGTTTCCTCAGCATGTCATAAGAAGCGACTAATGAAGTTATGCATGAGGCTGGAAATTTCATCATGTATAACACACTGTCACAAAAACCACTGATGCAAGAGCCTATGAATATTTTAGTGAAAGCTTCCTGGGGTCCTTTTGCAATGATGGCTCCGTGCTCCAAATGGAGTGATAAGGGAAATTATGACGACCTCCAACTTCTAATGGAATATGGAGAGCACAACTTTTGCTGGTGACATTAAAACTGTCTAAAATTGTGATAGTTAAAAAAACTGAAGCTTCCATTTTCTCAACTCAGAAATAAATTTTATCTCACAATGAATCTAACAAAGTTTACAAGATTAATAATGTACTCACCTTCTGATCACTTGTCCCATCTATACCAAAACTGAGACAACCATCCAAAGCTGCCAATAAGCTGTCTCTTGGCGTAAATGGTGGCCAAACAAACAGCCCCAGAATGGAGTTAATTTGTTCCTGTACACCTCTCCTTAATTAATGACGAGTCAACATCCATAGTAGCACCTTTTCAGTTCTTGAAATGAAGTGCTAGGGGAACACAGAAAAAAATAAAGCTTTAGTTTACCAAATAAAACATCAAAATATAACAGCCACAGTTTTATAGCTTCCAGAGCATACAAAATATATAAACCTGGACAACTTTTACCATTTCTGAAAATGAACCACAGATCACATATATACAACAGCTCATGAGTTCAGTTTAGTAATACAGCTATACCAAATATCTAAACCCTATTCATGCCAGGAGGTAAGGAGAACAGGCTAGCTATATTTAAAAGAACCAGCTAATAGCATTATAAGTCAGTCCCTGTTCTGGGATCCCTAAGGCAAGAGAAATGGAGACTAAATAAACACATGCATAAGAGAACTGAAGAGAAATCAATGGGATAAAGAAGACACAGAAAGACCATCAACATAATGGTACAGGAAAAGAGCATTTGGCATGTTGTTGTTGAAGAGCAGGCAGACTGGTGCCACAGGACCATAACAAAGAATTGGGAGATTGCCATCATAACACCCATATTCCAAAAAGGTGACAACCAACAATGTGGAAATCTTAGAGGCATATCTCTTCTCAGTGCCCTTGGTAAAATTTACTCTAGAATCCTGGAGAAGAGACTCAGATGCCTAACTGAGCTACCTATGTTCCAGTGTTGACCTATGGAATACGAGTCATGGGCAATGACAACAACCCACAAAAGCCAGTTCCAAACCTCAGAAATGAGGTATCTGTCACGAGTGGTTTACAGAGTCTGTCTGAGACAAGACAAATAGTCTGAGTAAAGTCTGAGACAAGACACGCAAAAATATATGAGTGAGGACTGAGAAGATAGATGAGTTATGGTGCTGAATGTGGATGGAGTGAATTATAGCTATCATGAGTAAAAGGTCAGATGATGACTCTCACCTCTTCCCACTCAGTGACTCTTTTCAAAAAAACTACTTTCACTCCGCATCTCTCTTCTAGGAGTAAGGACAAGTACACTTAACTAACTCCACAAACAATCAAGTACAAGTACAGATAGGAAAGACGTCTGATCAGCAGATTGATTGTCTAATTTATTAACCCAAAAAAAACAATATTATGGTGAACAAAATTTCAATCACACAAAGACAATAAGTCATACAGTGCTATATTCCCAGAGAAAAAAAAATCTAAAGACAAATAAAATGATAATAATAATAATATTAGTAATCGAACAAAACTGGACACAAAACACATCTGAACACACCCACTAATTTTTGGCTAGCTAGGGTACTAAGTATCCTGCAGAGAAAATCTTGAAATAAAGAAACCCGCTGACTCCTTCTGACCAGCAACACAGCTGTTATACACCACTTAACGCGCAATATCCAGTTATTTCTCCAGCTTTCACCTCACTATTATTTTATCAGAGTCCACCTCCCAAAAAGTCCTTCTTTGTCTGCACCAGTGGGAAATTTCACCTGTTGTTACAGTGTTGGCTGGTCACCGGCTTAGATATGTTAACCCTTTCCACTAAGTCGCTGACAATCTGTGGAATAACTATACATCCACCAAGGATGAAATTATCTTCCAGGTTTAATTTAAATCCCAATGCTATACCGTTGTGCTTTAAATCCAGGATTTCAAAGGGTGGCTATGAATGCACCATGATTTAAAGGCGATGGAGGCACTAAATCCACTATTGATGCCGGCCCGTCAATCCTGTGACGGCGCATTATACTATGGATGAAATAGAGCCGACGATGGCTACAAGGTGATAGAGCTTTCGATAAGGTGTAGCTTTCTGATGTTGATGCCGGTGGAGCAATGGCGCTCCACATATTTGGTGGGAGTGACGTAAAATTCCCAGCCACGGAAACCACCCGAATGCACATCTAGTAGGATGTCGGGAAAATAAAACACCTTAGTAGGTGAGAACACCCCAATGTAAAGGGTTTGAAGATTTCTCCTGCCTTTCCAGGAAGGCAAAATTGGGCAAGTGGCCCCGCGGGTCTGTCAGATGAAGGCAGCTATCGCAAAATTGTGAAGAATTTTCCACACTAAAAGTAACAGCAAACTGCGCAAAATCTCTGCCTCCTCAGGACAAAAGTTCCAGGGACAAAAAGCATTTAGAGACAGAAGGGGACTCATTATAAACAAGAAATCGGCCACAGGTGTCCGAACACCCAGACAGAGCCCGAAGACACAGCGTAACAATTCCAGGGGGCTTTCCTGCCAGTGCCGCAAACTACAAGAGTGTTTGCGTAACAGAGTGACCGCTCTGGAGCTATGAGCTTACCAGACTTTTCCTGGAATAAAAAACCACAGAGGAAAATTTTGCCGCCCAGCGAGGAGCATTGCGGTCGCGTTACAAAGATACTCTTACCAGCATTAAAGGACCTTTCATCTCCGCTGGCCACTTTTGCAGGAGCAAAGGGGAGTTAACTTGTCATATCAAAGTGACATGCTAGCAGCGACCGAAAACTAGAAAAAAGATGAAAAATGGGCGTACCTACAAATCAAGAAGTTAGGGGGGGTGGTAGCTCCACCCTAGGGCCAAAATTTGGAAACCAATGTCACAATATCTAAGGAAGGTGGTTGAGGTAACAAGAAGAGACATGGTCCACAACCAGACAATACATCATGGCCTCAAAACCCAGCCCCTACATACCTAGGTAGAACAATCCCAATTACCATGGTCTGGCCGTGTCTGCAGAATGGGAGAAGATCGGCTACCATGACAAGTATGGAAAACTAACAGCCAGGGATCTAGACCTCCAGAACGACCTAGAGTCCGCTGGGAGGACAACATTAGACAATCTCTGAAGGACCAAGGACTAGACTGGAGCCAGGCCAGGAGGAAGACATCTAAGAGGATAGTATGGCGCTCTCCCTGGCAAACCTCTACACCCCAGTGTAGACGAGGAACAACTAAGTAAGTTGTTGAAGACGCGAGTTCCACGATCAGCTGAAAGGTAATGATGATGATGATGATATTCATGTTAGGCAGTGTGTAGTTCTCTGGGCATCTCTGAATTGAAAAAAACAGGACTGGGCTGCTCCATCAGACATGTAAGACATGACTAATATGAGGTTGTGCATGGGAGCTGGCAACCTCATCATGTAAATCAAACAGCTACTGAAACCACTGCTGAAAAAAGCATGGGAATGCTTTGTGCAGGCTTTCTGTCTCTTGCAACCATTTCTTTTCCTACTGGCTATAGGCTGGGTTCTGAAAACATCGACCTCCATGGAGTCCAGTGAACTCCAACTAAACAGCTTGACGATCTAGATTTTGCTGACAACAAAATGTTATGTCTCATAACCGTAATCAGATGCAAGACAAAATTAAATACTTGATAGAGATCATAGCAAGTGGGTCTGAAAATACACAGGGAGAAAACTAAGATAATGAGAATAAATGCAGGAAACAATAACAAGAATTCTTGAAGAAACACCACTACAAGATGTAGAATCATACATATATACCTTGGCAGAAATATAGACACAATTGGAGGAGCAGACAATGATATCAAAAGAAAATCAACGGGCTAGAGGAGCTTTCACTGCATTGGGAAATATACAGAGATCAAAAGAAATCAGACCCAACACAAAAATAAGAATTTTCAATTGAAATGTCAAGTCAATCCTATCAAATAAGGCTCTGAAACATGGAGAACAACAAAAACAACAACCACAAAGATACAGACTTTCATAAATTGACATACCAGTGGAGGGGAGAGGAAAAGGTAAATGGATGCTTGCGTAGAATAGAAGGATTGAAGTGGTATGACAAGATCCCTAATGTGGAACTGATGACAAGAACCAGACAAGGGCCAGTAGAACAAGAGATGAGAAGAAGATATGGGAGATTGATAGGACACACACTGAAGAAACCTGCTGAAAGCATTACCAGACAGTCCTTGTTCTGGAATCATCAGGGTAAAAGAGGTAGAGGAAGACCAAAGAACACATGGAGAAGAGAACCGAAGGCAGACATGAATGGGATGAAGAAGACACATGAGTTTATTGAAGGTCTTTGCTCCTTGGGGAATTGAAAAGTGATGAAGAAGAATATGAGGTTGTGCATGCTGCTGGAGACTACTTCAAAATGCTACAGAAACCACTTTTGCAAGAACACATAAATGCTTTGATGCAGGCTTCCTACACGAGGACCAGCTGTAATCAAGGCTGTATTCTCCATTGGAGTGAAAAGGAAAATGACAATTCATATTAGATTGAATAATTTACAAAATCTAAACATTCATGTTCAAAACAACAACAAATAAAGTGAATTATTTGAACCTGAAGATTTGTAACCTTTAAGTCAATATCATCAGAAACATTGTAGCATTAATTTTTATTTTTTGAAGTCAATTTCTGATAAAAAGATTAGTTCATATCCGTGATGTGTGGAATATTTCTAAAAATTATTTAGGTAACAGGTTTCCCACCCAAGCACTGAACTTCTCACATGAGCCACAACAGTAGCCATCCACATGAGATAGTTTAACATGTGCTGCTCGCATGCCCAGGATACATTACAGAAAGAATACTACACCTACTGGGCTCCCCAACAATCACAAACACCTGCCTTATATACTCTCACAAACACCTACAGTATATACTCATGTACAAGTCTGTTACATTAAAATGCTTCAGACTGATATTATGATTTAAAGCCAAGGCTTTCCGGGTGGTCAAATATTTACTTTGGGATCTAAGAAGTGACTTGCTATTTGATCAGGATGCTAAGTAGCAACGAGATCTCAATATCTAGTGAGACCCAAGTTATAAACAGATTTCCAGTAGGCCTACATTAAAATACTTTCGATTTTCAGAATTTTTTATTTTTAGTGGCGATCGATATTTTATGGGTTTTTTTAAAGTCAAGGCTTTCCGGGTGGTCTGATATTTGCTTTGGGATGTGAGAAGTGACATATTATTTGATCAGGATGCTAACCAATATGTGGATATTGAATAAGGGCATGTCAGTGACATGACAAAATTGAATCTAGTGAAAGAAGTAATAGTATTGCTGATAGATCAAACAAAGGAAGCACTCCAGTTTAAATTTGTGACTTAACAGGAGTTCAAATGTGTATTAATTAAGATATTTTGATAAAAAACCTTTAAGCAGCAAGTTTATTTCTGAAGGATACAAGTGTGCAGCGGTAAGGGCGAGGTGCAACACTGACCGGTTTCATATATCTGGTTTTTTTTTTTTTTAGTTTGAATTTAAGTCGGTGTCGCAAATTTACAGTAAATTTGAATTTTCCAATCCATCCCTGCCTCTTTCCTAGCACTTCTCTTTAAAGTTTTCTGTTCCTACCAGCGCGTCTAGCGTTTGATTTCGCATCGGCCCCTCATTTAAGGTTCCCTGCTCTGGCCGCAATCAGCAGCTGAAAATAGCATTGCTTAAGACACACCTGCGCACATGTCTGTGGTACTTAAGCCCAGGGGAACGTTCCTCACACGTTATAGTGTTTTGACCACACTGGTTGATAAATAGATTCCTTGAGGTGTGCGCGGCAGCCTTACTAAGGTTTTTTTCAGTTGAGCAGTACAGAGTGGTCAACCCTTTGAAAGCTGGGTAACTTCCTTACGCCTAGGTCCAGGGGAGAGAAACTCACATGCGTCCTGTGCCTTTGTAGCGGGCCTTTGAGAGCCGAAGTTGTCGAACGCTGGGGTAGCCATGTATAACGTTATGTAAAATACAGGGAACTTTAGTGTCTCTGATGTAGATTCTAGAATAATGTTTTTGTTACTCGGGGTTACACTACTGCAGAAGTGCCGAAAACCTGCAAAAACAACGCTACTGCAGATGTTCAGGTCATCGTCAGTAACAAGACTATAAGATTTTAACTTTCATTACACTTGTCAGCAACTGAGCCCGAGTATAGTCGAATTAGACAGATCACTTGAGGTGGAAGATACGACCCGTGTATCTAAATTCTTGGTATCTCGGGTTCAGGTACCCCCACTGCTAACACAGCTGACTACAACTAACAGAGAGAGGGAACGCACAAATTATACCTCCTGTTTAACGTTTTTCAGCAAGACGAGTGTCAAATTGCCTGTCAACTATAAGCCCCACTTCGATAATAAGCACACTGAACAGGTGGCAACTATGTGAATATCGATTTCATTGCAGTGTAGAACCAGCAACTGCAGCCTGACGTCACATATTGTGTAGTAGTGGTTTCCTACTCGCCTATTTAGTAAAATCAGAGCTTAGGGGAATCCAACCCCCTCATTCAACTCAGCATCGTCAGCCTAATTGAAAGTATCTTACTGTGTGCTTAAACGGAGTGCTCAGTCACAATAACAGGTCTCAAACCAGACCCAACCAGATTAAGCGTTGAGAACTAGATACTGGGGCATGTCTGCTTTAATTCACAGCACCTGGATAGGAGCGCAAATAAGGACGTTTGCCCTGAGCTGACCTCGACTAGTTATGTCTTCTGGTCAGTATGACACCTGCGTGTATTAGCTGTCAGAGGAAAGACAGAGTTAACCGACAGCCTATCTCGGTTTAGGCTAGATCAGTTTGTTTGAGAAAACAGCGCATGGATAGCGTCTTCAGTGGATTTATAAATTTCCCCCTCAGTTTATGGGCAGAGACATTAAAGTTTTTTTTTTTTTTTTGGTATTTTTCACAAGCAGCTGAAGGACTGTTAACTCTGGATTTATTTTCCCGTCGGTGTCCTACGAGATGGTTTTGTTTTTCTTGATGTATGAATTTATGTAATTCTTGACTTTGATATTTGATCAATTATTATTTTGCTGAGATTTTTTATTCTTTTTTTTTCTATACAACCTAAAGGAATTCTAATAAACTGTAACCTTTTGTTAATGCGCTGTTCAAGACCTTCATCATATCTATTACTAAGTAACTGTGTAAACTCTTACTATTTCTCTGTCTGTGAGAAAGAAGAGAGAAACCTGGTGGGGGTACCTGTACCCTAGATACCAAGAATTTAGATACACGGGTCGTATCTTCCACCTCAAGTGATCTGTCTAATTCGGCTATACTCGGCTCAGTTGCTGACAAGTGTAATGAAAGTTAAAATCTTATAGTCTTGTTACTGACGCTGACCTGAACATCTGCAGTAGCATGGTTTTTTTGCAGGTTTTCGGTACTTCTGCAGTAGTGTAACCCCGAGTAACAAAAACATTATTCTAGAATCTACATCGGAGACACTAAAGTTCCCTGTATTTTACATAATGTTATACATGGCTACCCCAGCGTTCGACAACTTCGGCTCTCAAAGGCCCGCTACAAAGGCGCAGGATGCATGCGAGTTTCTCTCCCCAGGACATAGGCGTAAGGAAGTTACCTAGCTTTCAAAGGGTTGACCACTCTGTACCTCTCAACTGAAAATAACCTTAGTAAGGCTGCCGCGCACACCTCAACGAATCTATTTATCAACCAGTGTGGTCAAAACACTATTACATGCGAGGAACGTCACCCTGGGCTAAAGTACCACAGACATGCGCCCAGGTGCATCTTATGCAATGTTATTTTCAGCTGCTGATTGCGGCCAGAGCAGGGAATCTTAAATGAGGGGCCGACACGAAATCAAACGCTAGACGCGCCGGCAAGAACAGAAAACTTTAAAGAGAAGTGCTAGGAGAGAGGCAGGGATGGAATGGAAAATTCAAATTTACTGTAAATTTGCGACACCGACTTAAATTCGAATAACAAAAAAACAAAAAACAAAACCCGATATATGAGACCGGTCAGTGTTGCACCTCGCCCTTACCGCTGCACACTTTATCCTTCAGAAATAAACTTGCTGCTTAAAGGTTTTTTATCAAAATATCTTAATTAATACACATTTGAACTCCTGTTAAGTTCCCCCGGATACTTAAGAATATATAAGTGAGTCGAGGGGCTTGGAAAGAGTGATAGCTTTAATATATCTTCTTCCAGGCTGTCTTAAGTTTCTCCCTAATTTCACACATTACCTGTGTTTTCTCTATTTTTTTTTTTCTAACGTATGCCCACTATTACTCGAGGCAAAATCTCAGGTTAGTATGTCTAACCTGAGACTGATTTTTACGTGAGTATCCTATTTTCCCTGTACGCTGACAGGTGTCCTCTCGCCATTCAGGCAGATACTCACCATCTTCGCGGAGAGGTTTTCTCTATAATTCTTGCAGTTCACCCACATTGTCTCATTTCACTCAGAGTTATAATACTCAACACAATACTTCTAAAATACCCAACTCATGACAGTCGGGTGTACATATTTTTAAAGTCCAAACCGGGAAAATATTTCTCCACTTTTAGTTGAGTACCGTATATATGGTAAGTGGCATCACCCAACAGCTACAGGACACAATAAAATTCTTCAACTTGGTACTGGCTGCAAACAAGTGACAAGCTCAGCAGCCCTAGTCAAACAACAAGACCCAAAAACACTATGAAAAGGAAACTGGGGACAGGTTTAAAAACATGTACAGAACTTGAATGACAGGAGGGCATGATGTGGACTGAAGATCAGTGCTTCACAGGATGCTGAATGGTAATGAATGAAGGACTAGACAATTACGGGAGGAACATATTTTTTGACAAAACAAATATTGTACACATTAGACAGTCAAGTTGTGCAGAAGTGTACAAAAGCATGGAAATGAAATCACTTTACAATAGATAAGTGAACTATAGGTCTGTCTCCCTTTATCCGAAATCCTCGGGGACAGTACTGTTTCAGAAACAGGATTTTTTTCAGTTTTGCAGATGACGTCGAATTCATGTTAAAAAAAGGGCCAAAATGTGTTTAAAAAAATAGCCCAAAGTTGCCCAAATTGTTATAAAAAAGTAGCTAAAAGAAACTTACGATTTTCAGAATATATCAGTTTTTGGGTGTTCGGATGAAAGTTATAGACAGTTGGCTTTTGCTCCACGTACACAGTTTCACTTCCAATAACTTTGTTATCGACTCTATGAAACGCTCTACCATCCACACACTGAACCGGCAGCTGAATAAGTCCCTATCCACCACTAAACAACATAAACTTTCCCCTATCCGCCCTACCCCCAATGCTGCCCCTCTATCCACCACTCCATCCTGTACTCAGGCAGTCTGCATTCCCTGTTATCTGCCACTCTTTGAGGGCGAGCTCTCTGTTCGCAGTAAGGGCCTACACTTTGTCCCTCTTTGTCCTACAGCAGACTAATATAATCTCCTCCAGAATGTTCACCGGTTACACCACCGCAGGCAACTGAAGTTCCACTTCAGACAGTAGGTCGGCAGTCAGCAATCTCAGGCTGAATAAGATGACATCTTTGCACGTTTTTCTTCCTCAACTAAACCTCCCCTTATACTCTCTCCTGGGGCTTCTCACACTCTTGACCTGTATATTCAGAACACCCACCATGATATCCAGTAGCTCTGCCCCAAGCAATTGCATTATTCTAATCTCACATCTGCAGAGTTCCCTGCTCTCTCCCTACTTTGCCATAGGGATGACATCGTCATCAAACCTGCTGACAAGGGAAGAGTCATTGTTATCTGGCAGAAGGTAATAATCATCTGACCAATGGTTCCTTCTACAGCCATGCAATATGATGCCACGGTCTCCAACAACTGCCTTGTAAACAGCACCATTAAACAGCTGATCATTAACAAGGCCGTAGATTCAGCTTGAAACAGGGTGCTGGGTTATGGTTCATGATAGATGATATTTTGTAGTGAATCGAAGCTACACAGTGATTGTATCGATAGTTACTCTGGCAACATGGCGGCATGTGTCTACTTTTCTGAACGTCCACTGGTTTTATTATGAATTATTATAAATGACCAAACTGTAACAGAAAGCTTAGTTGAATGAAAGAATGCAGTGATGTGTTTATATGGATTTGCAGAATTCATGGGTAGTACAGTGTCTTGTTTGTTTTTAGTTAACATACCACCTTCTGGAAACAGGGTTATGGTTGAGGTTAGCAATAGCGGGTATGTTCTTAATATGTGCAAGTGACACTGCAATGTTCTGATTGCCAGTTGACTGTGACAGTTTGAGTCTGTTTACTTTTATTCATTTTCACCCTTTCAACTTACTAACATCATGAAATTCTGTCATTATATTCTTGATATATTACAGGGTTGAGATGACGAACAGTGAGCTGTGTGTCTGAAATGGCTTCACAAAAAATTCATTGGCGCTGTACTGAGCAGTAAGGGTTAGAAATCCTACACCTAACCCAGTTGAAATGAAGAAAAGTGGGCCCTGTGTTCAATATGACCTCAAAAACAAGAATTCAGTGATGCAGTAATAAGGGGTAAGAGTGAGGAATAGTAAACCCTATGCCTAACTTTAATCCTTACCCTAACGACTGACGCAGGGGTGTTATTTAGTTGACATCAAAGAACACGACCCACTGTGCACAGTTTCACCCACCTAACCCTAACCTTAATTCTAACTCTAACGGCGTGGGTGACTTATTTGGATGGCATTGAAGAACACGGCCCGTTAGTGTTCATTTCAACCTATATTATACTGTTTCTTACAGTGACAATTATGTAAGCTTTAACATTTAGTTGAACAGCTCTCTAATGGTATTGAATCAATTTGTCCGACAACAAATGCGACAGAAAATGGAGGTGGGGGTGTCTTTCTGCACTGGTGCAGAAAAAAGGCTGTCAGCGGCAACAGGACAATTCTCAAGTAACTTCAGAGCAGAGGCAGGGGTCTTGAAAACTGCAGCAGAGGTTATATTGACAGAACAAAGCACAGAGAGACAAGTTGTTTTCTTTACTGATGCACAGTCAGTAATTGCAACGTTGAAAAGCCAAAATAATACAGACCTGGATGACCTCAGAATAGTGCTCCACAAATTTTATCAACGGTTCAAAAGTGTTATGATCCAATGGATCCCATCTCATTTAACATCACCGGCAATGAAGAGGCTGACAGAATGGCAAAAGAAGGTTCACATCTACCTCAGCCTGATGCAAGCATAACTTTCGAGGAGGCAACAAGTTTTATCAGAATCAGATACAGAAACAAATGGAATGTAGAACATCCAGGTCACACACAGAATGATGCTTAGGCCTACTACCAGCTCAACAGAAGAGAACAAGTGGTAATCTTCAGACTCCGCACTGGCCACAACAGATTGAGATACCATCTATTCAACAAGCTAAAGATAGGAACTACCGATCAGTGCAGCCTAACTGTGGCACTGTTAAAATGACTGCTGAACATCTGCTTCAAAGTTGCCCCTTATATGCGGTAGGCCCTACAGAGAAAGCGCATATGGCCGACGCCAGCTCCTTTCGTGGAAAAGCTTTAGGCCTACGGGGATTCAAATAGCCTCAAACTGACTACTGCTTTCTTTGAGAACATTCAAGTGGACGTCTGAGGGTGTACGAAGAAGAAGAAAAGAAAAATCAGTTTTACAAATTAACGGTACACAGAAAAAAAACCGTTAATTTGAAAAACTGATTCAATACCGTTTTATTTGTTAATAGGCCTTTAGGCTAGGCCTATTTATTTAGCTCTGTAATGGCTCTGATAATAGGGCCTACTTGGAATCTGTTCTTTCGACCGTTCTACGACCACAGATCTAGTAAATGAGCGTGCATTTAACTATGGAACAAATAAGTTCTGTTATTTGGGTTAAATAGAACAAATATTTTCCATCATTCAAGTTACTGTTATTATTAGGGCCTAGGCTAATCATTTTTAAGATTGTTATTTTCAATTCTTATCGACATTAGGTTACATTTCGAATTAGAAAGATTGAACGAAACGTAACAGCAAATCAAATATTAGACAAGAAAACATCAATGAGCGGTTGATATAGCCTTACCTTGCCTTGAATAACCCATTTTATATGCTAAAATCTAGACTTTAAATGCATTATGAACTGTTTAAATGCCAGCTAAGGAATTTCCAACCCAGTCCAAACTGACGTGGCCGGAATCCTCATGTAACAAACTATTTCATTGGTGAATATTTTGTTTACATCCTGACATTTTAAAAATACGCAATGTCCGATAACGAAGCAAAAAAAAAATAATAATAATTTTAAGCCTGCAAATAATCTAATGTTGGGATTCTCTTTTGTTTATACCTTACATTTTAACAAGAAATGCTCTATATTATTGTCTTTAAGACATTCTGCACAGTAAGGTTCTTCTATTCTGAAATAGCCTTTTCCCAGTTGTAGCTGAGAAGTTTCTTGTTACTGGGAATTTTCAATTCCCTAGATATCTGACCAAATGCAACAGAAAGTTCAGACTTTAGAACAATCAGCCTGATGAGTCATGCAATTAAGATACTGCTCAAAATAATACAGGAAAGAATAAAAAGTAAGGTAGACAGCGAAATCCAAGAAGAACAGTTTGGTTTTAGATGTAACTGTGGAACAAGAGAGGCAATATTTTGCCTAAGAATATTAGCAGAAAAATATACAGAGGTCCAAAAAAATATGTACATGTGCTTCATTGACTATAAGAAGGCTTTTGACAGAGTCCATCATGAGAAAATAATTGAATGCCTCGAAGACATAGGTATTGATGGAAAAGATATAAGAATACTCAGTTACGTTTATTGGGAGCAAACTGCCACAGTAAGATCTGGAAGGAATTATTCATCATACATTGACATAAAAAGAGGTGCCAGACAAGGTTGTGTGCTGTCCCCCTGCCTATTTAATTTATACACCGAAAAAAATTTCAAACAGATACAGGAAATACCAGGACTAAACATCAGTGGAAGGTCAATAAACAACCTTAGATATGCAGATGATACCGTGTTGTTAGCTGAAAGCGAACAGGAGTTTAAGAACTAGTGAAGCAAGTGAACAGTATAAGTCATGAATATGGACTCGACATTAATATTGAGAAAACAAAAACTATGATAATTAGCAAAACAGACGATAAACCCACATTAAAGATAAGCGTAAATGGGAAAATCCTGGAACAAGTCAAGAGCTACGTATATCTTGGTCATATAATAACAGAAGATGGTAGATGTGAAACAGAAATCAAGAAGAGAATAGGAATGGCCAAACCCACATTCAACAACATGAAATATATATTGACATCCAAACAGTTATCTCACAAATTAAAACTGAGAATCATAAAGTGTTATATATATTCTGCATTTCTGTATGGTGCAGAAACATGGACGATGAATAAGCATTTGGAAGAAAGAATTGAGGCTCTTGAAATGTGGATATATAGAAGAATGGGGCATATCTCATGGAAAGAGATGAAAACAAATGAGGAGGTCCTAGAAAATCTAGGTATGAAAAGAGAACTAATGAGGGAGGTCAAATTCGGCAGCTAAAATACTTTGGCCACATAAAAAGGCATAACACCTTGCAGAAGACCATAACAGAAGGGAGAGTTGACGGCAAACGTGCAAGGGGAAGACAGCGCTATACGTGGGAAGATAACATCAAGAGATGGACAGGAAAGAGTCTATCAGAGTGCACCACCAAGACAAGAGACAGAAAACGTTGGAGACCCATTACAGCCAACCTTCGTTGTGGAGATGGCAACTGATGATGATGATGAGATATTTGACATTTTCTTGTTGGAGCCTTGAACATCTTATATGCATGTCTTTTTTTCAGATTGTTATCCAGGTCACACACAGAATAATGCTTACTACCAGCTCAACAGAAGAGAACAAGTGGTAATCTTCAGACTGCGCACTGCCCACAACAGATTGAGATACCATCTATTCAACAAGCTAAAGATAGGAACTACCGATCAGTGTAACTGTGGCACTGATAAAATGACAGCTGAACACCTGCTTCAAAGTTGTCCCTTATATGCGGTACAGAGAAAGCGCATATGGCCAACGCCAGTTCCTTTCTTGGAAAAGCTTTGCGGGGATTCAAATAGCCTCAAACTGACTACTGCTTTCTTTGAGAACATTCAAGTGGACGTCTGAGAGTGTACGAAGAAGAGGAAGATTGTTATCCCAAATTGTAATTTTGATTTGCCCTATTTACAAGGATTGGACAGGGGATGTGATGCCACGCAAATGTATTTGTAATTATTCATATTATTTGGAACCAAAAACAATATATATTACCCATCAGAGATTGAACGTGATTTTTCTCCTCATCAAATTTAAAAAAAAATATGTTAAATGTTGGTTATTGTGGCGAGAGGTTTTATTTGGCTCTTGGATCAGTATAGTACTGACAATTACAGAAATAGAATTTCTGCAGAAAATGGTGAAGTCCCAGTGTCTGAGAGGACTACTGGTACCGACTGATAAAGCGCCACCTCCGCTGTGTAACTAACTGTGATATTAAAAAAAACAAGGAAACAGATTTTGCTTAACAATGATAAAATTGACAAGGCTTCAAATACAATTTCCTAAGTATTTATTTAGTATATACACTATCTACTCTTGTGCTGAAGGGTGAATGTTGAAAAAAATGGGATGTAATGGAATTGTAAGTTTACATGTGATTTACAAATATTTATTTTATATATATAAATATTTTACAACAAGTTTTCCCATTATAGGAACAAAAAAATTATATCAGCTGTGCTGTTAATTAAGGATATAACACTTATCAGCTATGCTGTTAATTTAGTCTCTTGCTATGCTAATTCACTTTCTCATCATTGACAGTTTCTATGCTCACAATGCTGACAGAAATGGTACTAATGTGTACTCATCTCTCTTAAGTCTGTTCTTCTTTGTTTGGTTCACACAACAACGGCAGAGTATCGTTCCTTTAGCCCACCCAAGACTGAGGGGGACCAAAGATGTAGAGTCTGGTCAACCTCTATGCTCCTGCGGAGTTCCAGGCAGCGGGATTGACTCGAACATACGATCTCAGTTTTTATGACACGACTGAAACCCTCTAAGATTCAAACAGCCAGTTTTTGACGCGACTTAGCGAAGTAGGATGCAGGTCGATGCCCTCAGGTAAGCTCTAAATCAAGGTGACAGCTTCTTCCTCTTCAGTCGGTCGGTATCTCTGGCGTCGTCTCGGTGATGTGTGATTATGCATAAAATCCGCCCGATTATATAGGTAGGTGAATTCTTAAGCAAGGCTTTCGGTTGGTTCCTGGCGGAGCAAGCTGATTGGTTTCCTCCGGTTTCGTCTTTTGCTCGTACAGCCTAATTTTATTCAGTTTTAATCCGCCATCTTGCGTGAACATGATGGCCGTTAATTTATTCTGTCTCAGAGACTGCTGAACGGTGCCCGTTGATTGGTTGAAGCAAATCTGTATCTCGACATAGTGATTAACAAAGTAGTGGGTTACACTCGTTTCACGACAGTTATATCAGGACGTGTTTCATTTATTGTAATATGTTTTTGTTTGTATCTATTTTATACTATATTATCTCTAGTAGGTATTTTTCTTTTTGTAGTTATAGTTCAATATGGTCTAAACTGGTATGCTTTCAGTAAATTAAATTAAATAATAGCTAAAAATTTAAATAGGGCAAGTCATAAAATAATACACGACTTAAAATTTAAACAAAAATTTTGTTGCCAAGCGGAAGTTGAAAAGGTAAAGGTAGTCCCATAGCAGATACTGCCGTAGGGGAGTGAAATGTTAGAGACTGCACCATACTAAGTCCAGCGTCTAGAGGTGGGGTGACCAGTTCCGTTCCTCGTCACCTTTCTTTCCCTAACTCAAAGTCAGGTACCCATTTACAGCTGGGTAGACTGGAGCGTGTCAGTACCATGATTCCGAACACCGGCACCCTTGCCGCGAGAGACCAACGTTCTAACCACTCTGTCAATCGGTCGCTGTGACGTATAATGGAAATAGTGATACAGTAATCTGACAGCCTTTGCTTTCCCATTTAGTGTCTACCATTGGCTAAGCCAAACCACGCAATTTTCTGTCTGTATGACTCACCTTTGAATCCACGCCCTTTTTCTGGGAACATAACAACAGAGTTGTTTACCAACTTTTCGCAACCTGCCAGTCTTAACAGGGGAGCGAATCACGTTTGTTTACCTGAGTTTCTCACGCGAGCTGATTTGCCAATTATCGGTCATTAGACAGATGCGCGGGGAAATAACGGGTTGTTTGAAGAGATACACGGACGATAATATTTTCCCGACCACCTTTGATGTTCATACGTTTCAGGGGGAGGTAAATGTTTGATCTGCGAAAGGGGACGTAATCTAAGGGAGGCCCGTTGCACGGCCAAGTCTTCTGATGTCGGTCAGCATCGATGAGTAGACTGAACGAACAAACCTTTGATCCAGGAAACGCAGTTTCCTGATTGCTCTGCTACACAGAAGGTGTGAATTATAACATCTTCTAGTGATAATAACACCATGATCTGTGTATATATACCGCGCTCTCTCAAATTCAGTTATTAGAGTCGCTCAGAAATTATTGGATAATCTAAACACTCCAGACTAGAACCATTCTTCGCTAAATGTATTTAATTGTCTCGTGGGGATTTCATTTTCTGATGTGTGGTAATATAAATTGTGCTTAAGTGTTAAAATGTGTTAAGTTTACCATTTTAATTCACTGTAATTCCTTAGCGTTTAAAACTAGTGAAATAACATAACGTGTAGATATTTTCTTGCCAATCATTCAGTGTAATGTAATTTCCAACACCCCACTTTCTTACACAAGAAGATACGGTTTAGCTGACTGAGATTATTAAGCGTGACGGATGAGTGACCAAATAGAATTCGCATTATATTTCATTGTGTGAAATTATATAAGTGACTAGTGTTAATGTCATGTGACAAAATAACAGACGCCGACAAATAGCTAGTAGTGACAGGCGATTTTTATTAAAGTGCGCGTATGGATAAATTAAATAATAATTGACTTATTGCGCTGTTAATTTTCTCGCGGGCAATAACGGGGGAGGGCGCACACTCTTTTTCCCGACATGCCATAGCAGAAAACTTACAGGTGGATAGGATAGTAGCAGTATTTTCAGAAATGTTCTTTTCTTCCTAATATAGCACCTGATCAAAACCAGCGGCCAGCGGTTTTAGTCTTAGTCCTATTATTATTTTGGGTCTTCGATTTTTTGGGCTAGTTATGTCCTCTTTCTTCATTCAGTGAAGGATTAATGGTGTCTTCTTCGTGGCTACAAGTCCCAAGTTCCCTCGTGAACCGGTTGGGCCCAAGAAACAAATAAACATTTATGTTAAAATCTTAACTGGACTGTACCTTACCCAGAATTATTTATTCAATTTTTCCAGCCCACTGGGCATACGAAAGAACATATATTCCTGACGATTGACAGCCGTAGCAACGGAGTGATCCAGAAAACTACGCTGTTTCAAAATCGGCACTCACCATAGAGCCAACCGATAGGATTTACCATTGTCGCGAGAGGTTTTGGGGGTTATTAAAATAAAGACTTTCCTGGACACAAAGGTGTATCAGATGATACCAGGATAGTGCCAGATAAGAGACTGGTCTTATAAGAAATACCCCCTTCTCTGAAAAGAGCAAGGGTGTATCGACATCAATAGTGGGGTCAAGCTATGTAAATCTTCAAGTATGATGATAGTGTGGGGTACTGAAGATCTATCTGCTACCTCTCTAGATCCCACATTGATTAATGAATATACTTCTGTTTTACTGGCTAATTATCTAGGGGAAAATTGAATTAATTATGTGTAATAAATCTCAATGCTGTGTGCTTTCTGTGCTTCTCTATGGTGCGGAATGCTGGAGAGTTACAGAGTTTTACTGGCTAATTATCTAGGGGAAAATTGAATTAATTATGTGTAATAAATCTCAATGCTGTGTGCTTTCTGTGCTTCTCTATGGTGCGGAATGCTGGAGAGTTACAGAGAAGGAAATGTCGAAATTGTCCTCTTTTCACACAACATGCCTAAGAAAAATTCACCGAATCTTTTGGCCAAATACCATCACTAACCAAGATCTGCTTACTCGTAGCAAGCAAGAGGACATGCACACCATCATAGCTGGTAGACGCTGGAGCTGGGTTGGTCATGTCCTCAGAAGAGACCCCGATGCCATCACAAGAACAGCTATGCTTTGGGCCCCTTGTGGTGGGTTGATATTAATTATGTATATATTTGTGTAGCAGATGTGAAGTCAGCTATGCAAGCCCCTGAGGAAGTTTAATTTCTAAATATATGTCAGGGAGCCTGTCTTGCTTCCACCAATGACTACCACCCGCTATGCATATTATCCCCAATTTATATGTCCTGATGTATGGGTGTTGTGTAGCTAGATGTCTAGGGTATATGCACTGTATGTGAAGAAAATAACAACAACCACACTTTAAGGTTAATAAACAAGTAAGTAAACAACTCACTATTGAAATTTGGTCTGAACAATTTTTTACAAATGTATTAATTATAATTAAGTTGATTCATAAGAGATTAAACTTCAAGATATATTTACACACATACCAGTTTAACTACTAAAGTCTATTTATTCCTGAACTAGGAAGTGTTCTTAGTGTAGTACTCTCTTCCAAACTTAAGCACATATTTGGGGGATCAATAATGTCATCATATTTTATAATCTTGTTGATATAATCGGTTGTGGAGGATCAGTCAGTGAATTAACAAGGCCCCAAAACACAAGGGCTTATCTTTAGATATGTGTAGAAAATTCTGCGATGTCCTGGTTATAAGTCTGCCTGCACACAGCACTGCACAGCTTTCAGGATTCGAGATAAGGTAAGGCACTCAATTCATATGGCCTCAAACAGGTACTTTTGTTGAACACAAACGTGACTGGCTCACTTCAGTTTCTCACCCAGAAACTCGAAATATCGAATTTTTCCACTATGTAAGTTAATTACAGGCCATAAATGGTCACACAGAATCTCCTGCTGACTATCAGAACAGCGAAGGCATATGAGCACAACTTGTCTGTATACGTCAATAACTACACACGTGAACTTATAATTTGAAAGTGGCGAGGAACACTGGTCTCTCTGTGTATTTATTCCCACGTCTTAGTTATTCTAAGCAACCAATCAGGGGACTTCCGTTCCTACGCGTCTTTTTTCAAAAAGTTAACCTACTATTTTCAAATCAGGAGACACCCCTTTCTATCCCCTCAATATAGCTAGCATCAGTAAAGAAGCCCCATGCACGTCTATATGTGTCTTCATTCTACCATATCGGTAGTATTATCTAAGTCATTTTAATACAGAACGATAATATTTACTTAGTCTACCGTCTGTCATCTAATGCATAAGATTTCATACTTCTGGCTATTATTTTTACCATTTTCGTTTTCCTCTATATTTATGCCAATAATATATCTTTCTTCCTACAGTAAGATAATATATCAGACTAAAGAATAGGATATATTTAATAACTAATTAGTAGCATTTTAATCGTCTTTTTTAGTCTTTATTTTTCCTATCATTCGATTTGGACAGTTAGTTTCAGTTTCGAGATGCAGACGATAGTTTAAACAGGACTCCGTACTATTTCCCCCTCTCTCTCCTTTTTCCAAGAAATAAACAATTTCTAACGATACTAACATTCAAACGTGCGTTTTGGTTAAAGGCTTGCAAGTCTGTGACGTCACATTGGCATTTATTCTACTATCGTTTTTATGCGTTAACCCTTTAGAGACCGAGTAAAAAAAAGCTAGTATTTTGGTGGCGCGGTAATTCCTATGTTATTTTATACCTACAAACAACTATATGCTATATTTTGATCGGTGAAATTTCGGATATCATCACACCCCTGAAGGAAAACGAAAGAGAGGCCGACCAAAAACAACCTGGCGGAGGACTGTGGAGGCTGAGATGCAAAGAATGAACCAGAGTTGGGGCACTGTACGAAGGATGGCCACCGACCGAGCAAAGTGGAATCAATTTGTTGTTGCCCTACAAGATGCCACTAGGCGTGATGGCCACTGACTGCTTTGACGGTCGGCGGCTAAGGATCAAAGAAGAAGAAGAATAAATCTCAATACAGAACATTAACTTAATAAAAATTATTAAGCAAGACTGACTGAAATTATTTACAATTAATTTGTCCTCTACCGATTTATTTTTTCGATCAGGAATTCTAAAAAGAAATCAAATGGTATTTACAAAAATTAAATAAATAATATGGAATGTACTTTTCCATAAAGAATAATATGGTAAAGGTAACGAGATAATGTCAATTACTTTCTTTACTAATCTATAATCACTGTCCCTGGACTGTAGAATTCACTTTATTTAATTAACCAATGTCCTTCATATATCATCATTAAATGTTTGTTATTTTTATTATGTGTGGTTTTTATACTGTAGTTTTTTGACGGGATGTGCTGTACAGTGGAACTAGATTCCACCTATCTTATTAGATGATATCTGCATCCATCAGGCTGGGTTTACACAAACTGCAACTCCAGACTGGGAATCGTGGTATGGCTCCAGATATATAAGGAGCTGTAGACACCAACAAACTTCCTCTCAGTGGATGGTTCGTACTTTGTAATATCGAGATAGAACCATCATGCAATAATACACAAGCTGAATACAGGCTTTCAATGGGAATTTTAAGTCTGCTTCCAGATCACAGCGGCAAAAGACCCTGCAGTAACAGTTTGCGCTCGATTCATCCAGCTCGGTATTTAAATTTTGTGGCGGACTCCCCTAAGTCCCAGTTCTATATATAGCGCCATGTCCGCCCAATCGGAAGCACGGTCCAAATGTGTGTTTAAGAATCAAAACCTAAACGTTTTTCAGCTGGCCCGTATAATGTGACTAAATTTAAATATTCTATATCTAACTTATTACTGGGCCGTTTTTAGTTATTTAAAGTGGTATTTGAACTGCTAATTTATCTCTATCTTTCTATATCTTTGTTGTTTAGTTATTACATGGCATTTAAATCTATGCAGTCTTTAAATAGCTAAATCGGGAGTTCCCCTGTTGTAGAAATATCACTAAAACCAATTTCTCTTTAAATAAATTACTTTTATGAGGCCGTCTTTGTACCTACTTATTAAGTAATATCCCAGATGTTATAATAGTTATGTATTTCCCTGTATATATCGTTATTCTTTAAGAAATAAAATAACTCCTTCCTATCAAATTCACAGAATAGGCCCTGTCTGTCAAACGTAAAAAGGTTTCTTTATACATACTAGAAAAGGAGCGCCCTGATTGGCTATTCTATCGGTCCATTTATCCTATAGTGAGCGCGGTAAATATGACCGTGTTGTTAGACAGATTCAAAATACGACAACCATCATCATCATTTTTACACATTGTAACATTTGTCTTAGCAACCAGATGCTTAGCAATACGGGAATTATTTTTCTCCTTTTGCAACTGTGAACGTCCAGAGCACGTCTAGCTTCAGTAACTATTCGCTGTGACACTTGTTTCATCCAGGGAAAATTAAACCACCAAATTTGGCGTCCACCTTGTAATTATTATTCGATATATAGGCTGGACTGGGGCCATATTTGGGCAACCCACCTGACAGTATAGGTTCAGGAACTATTGTAATTTTTTCAAGGGATATCAACACCACGAGTGGGTAAGCGAGATTGTTTGTGGCCATACACAGAGAGAGAGAGAGAGAGAGAGAGAGAGAGAGAGAGAGAGAGAGAATATTTTCCTTTGTTACAATCATTGTACTAACTTCTTTTTTATTTCGCTAAACTTGTGTACTTTACTGAGTAGTAATTTAGTGGGGAACTTGTTCTTCATAGTCTATTCTGTAACCTAGTGCTTAATCTTTGACCTTTGGGTTATTAACTTCTTTTGGGATCCTTTCTCAACAAGGGTGAGGGCACTTATTCGGTTATTTTCATATGTCTGTAAACATGATTTTATTGATATCTCTATATGTTTGATGTTGTAAAAAAATTAATGATAATAAACAACAAAAAGAACTTAACTTTGTGTGTTGGTCAGAACCATACCCCATTAACCATAGTTTTTCACGTTTGTGTGTCTTGTTGTCACATAATTGTGGGTGATGTGTGTTTAGTTTAACTTATATTTCTAGATATAAGGGGTTGAAAGATTGTCTTCAACACCAATAAAAGAGTTGGAAAAGATTACTCACCTCCAGCCTATGGAGGATAGAAGAGATAGCAGAGCCCAGCAACAAGCCGAGAAATTCAGGAGGCTGATAGATCACCCAATGCACCAGAGGATAAATGGACTTGGAAGGGGAAGACTGAAGCGAAGCAACTTTGTAGAGACAGTTAAAACAAAGATGAGAGCAGACCCCATAAATGCAATATCAACAGCTACGCCAATATGTACTGCACACAAGCTACCAATTTGGAAACAACAGTGCTTCCCTGAAATGATAGAAAATGTTCCTGGTATTGAGAGAAAGAACAGTCAAACTGAAACAGAAAGGAGAGTCCTAACCACAAAATATATAGAGAAACATTACCCAAGCAACACCTGGATCCATGCGTACACAGATGGATCAGCAACTAATGCAACAGAAGATGGGGGTGGAGGAGTCTTCCTGAGCTTAAGCAATGGCACACAAAAAAAGATAGCAGTCGCAACAGGGAAATTTTCAACTAACTTCAGAGCAGAGGCAGAGGCCATAAAAACTGCATCAGAAATTCTAATGACAGAAAAAATCTCAGAGAGACCAGTAGTTATCTTCTCAGATGCGCTGTCAGTGATTACAACACTGAAAAGTCAAATAAATGCTGAACTGGATGACCTAAGAGTAACACTTCACAGACTATGTCAGCAATACAAAAGAGTTGTGACACAGTGGATCCCTTCTCACTGCAACATCCCTGGAAATAAAGAGGCTGACAGATTGGCAAAGGAAGGGGGAAAACTTCCCCAGCTGGACACAGATATAACCTATGAGGAGTCCAAGAGTTTTATCAAGCGCAGATACAGGCACAAGTGGGAAGAAGAGCATCCAGGCCACACAAAAAATGATCCGTATTACCAGCTCAGCAGAAGTGAACAAGTGGTAATCTTCAGACTTCGCACTGGTCATAACAGATTGAGATACCATCTGTTCAACAAATTAAAGATAGGAACTACGGATGAGTGTGACTGTGGCACTGGTAAAATGACTGCCGAACACCTGCTTCAGAGGTGCCCAACATATGAGGAGAGGAGAAGACGCATATGGCCATCACCAGTACCATTCCTGGAGAAGATCTACGGAGATATCAACAGCCTCAGGCTGACCACCGCTTTCTTTGAACTTATTCAAGTTGACATCTGAGGGTGAACGAAGAAGAAGAAGAAGAAGAAAGATTGTCTTACACTAAATTATAGTCGTATAGATAGGCTGGACTAGAGAAACTATTCAGTCCAGAGACAAATCTTCTCCTTAACTATTCACTCGTGAAATCTATTTCTTACACCTTTATTCTCACATATTTACCAATATCACCTCTGCTCAGACGGGACCATAACTATCTTCTAACCTATCTGAAAATTACGACAGTCGTTAAGTTATGTATACGAAAAGTATGAATTTAAATATAAACTTCACCCCCCAGCTACTCCACCCTCCCTTTTTTAAAAACCAAAAATAAACAACACAGAAAGTATGAAGAATCTATCATGTTATGGAAACATAAACCAGACACACAGAAATATTAATTTTCCCTATATATAAGTGCATGACGAGGAGAAATATAATACAATAAGCATTTAGCTGCAACTGAATTTACTATCTAAAATTGTAGACACCCCTTATCATAGTTATACTTCATCAAGAGCTGAGTATATGATTTTTTTTCCCACCAATTAAAAAAAAAAAAAGATGCGCGACCACTCTCATTGACCGAAGAAATACGAGCCATGTTCGTAACTTTAATTGGAGTTAGTGGGGAGGGATGGGCGGAAATTAATGATAGGACTGCTGATGTTCAAGCGTTCTAGTTTTTAGACGTATCTCGACGACACGTGATACACACGTTTTTTAGTTTTAAAAGTTATTTTAGCTGGACAGAGACACCAGCTCGTATTTAAAAAACAAAACCCAGACTATTCTAGCAAGTACCACACACACATGCATACACACAGAGTTTATCACCACAGAACCAGAAATAATTCAACAGCTCTTAGAGACATTTTGTACATTATGTATTCATGTGCTTAGTAACGTACCTTCATTGTTGCCACAATTTTAGTTGTGTTAAATAACATTCGTGTTCCTGTTTTCTACATCACCAACTCGGGACAAAACTTCGCAGATACAATGTACAGAGCTGGGTTTCCTATTAGGCACTATAGGCACAATGTCTAGGGCTTTCGAATGCAGGGGAAAATAATGTCCCCCCTTTTATAGTACCTAAAGAAATAAAATGTCTAGGGCCTACGGGTATTAAATCGGCCCTGACAGTGTGTTACAAGCTGACGAAGGGTGAAACCCGACACGTCCCGTGTTTCCTGTGTACTGTTAACTTGTAAAACTGATTTCATACCATTTTATTTTTTTATACTTTTATATATTTGTTCAAGTCAAAGGCATCAGTGCCATTAAATATAATGACGTAGAGGTTTCTTCTACAATAGGTCTCATCTGCAATGGATGAAGGGAAAACAGTGGCGTAACAACCTCCCCCCAACTGTACCCCAGCACCAAGTAGGCCCCGAAAAGCACTGGTCGGAAGGGACCCTTTTAATTTCGGTTGTTCCAGTGTTAAACGTAATAGCGTGTCCCAGTTTCTGGATACGGAAATGAAGAGGATAACGACATTGAAAGATCTTGTGCGGATGGCTTTGGACAGGACTTGCCACAAACTTATTAAAGGCTTATGCTCCTGTTTTATTAAAAACAGATTAGTCGCATATTGATTACAGCTGCTGAACCCACTTCAATAATGGTTGGGACGCCTCAAACTGTAGTCATGCCACTGGGTGAACATCTCCATGCCTCGCAGCCTTTGCCTTCTGTAAATCAACAGCAAAGTCAGATAACCATTTAACGGGTCGGTAGACTGGAGCAAGACACATAAGGCCGTGACCTGGTATCGAACCCGGCCCTTCGCCCAGAGAAGCAAACACTTTAACCAGTGTATTTCAGTTTAAAAAAACAACGGCGCACATACATATGCATAAACTGAAATGAAATAACAAAAGAGGAGAGGGCAGACAGAAGCTAATTTTTTTTTAGTCCATCGAAAATTTAAAAAGTCTGAAATCGAAGAATCGTTACGTTCGTTTTAATTCATTTGCAACATCCAAAACAGTAATTATTTTACATTTACTGTAATTCGGATTCAGATGTCGACTGCAGGCTAGAGGTCACATGACCTCGGATCTGACGTCACATGAACAAATTACCTTCCTTCCGCGCAATAAAATAGTAAAGCGTAGATGTGGATAAGAAATTAATAAATAATTTGATATAACATACAAATGAAATGAAAAGTTAACTTTTGAGATCATTAAAAGTGCAAAAAATAAGTAGTATTGATAATAATGAATACATGGATAAAATTCGGAAATAACAATTCCAGCTGAGGCGAATTGATTTGAAAAACTTGACTTGTACATATGGCCTTACAGGGATGATAAGTCTTGATGGAAAATATCGCAGAAATATTTCATTTAAAATTTATGTTTTACTATTTACATACGTGTTGTAAATGAAATGAATACTATTTTAACTGACCAATCAGAAGTACTAGTTAGTACAGTCTGAAAAATAGCACTGCATTCTTTTTGAATCGAGAGAAAACAACAATCACAATGTAGTCGAGAGAAGAAAACCGTGCGTAGACGAACAAGTATTCGCATTCAATCGGATTTCTGATTGACATTTCATTGTATGTAGAATGGAGCAAATTTTTTAAAAGCTCATTTATCAGCGATTTCTTATGGAATACAGAGAACACGCTATGTCATTGATGAACAGGTCAGTTTAGCTTAAGTAATGTACAACTCAGCATGGATGCTCGTGGGTATGTCTGGTGTATGAATGTAGGCTGTCAATGAATCTCAAACGTGCACAAGAAAATTCAACAGGGCCCAGCGGCCTTTCAGTTGTTGTCATTGCTAGGTGACACTTGCTAGAACCTGGTGTTAGAATAATGGTTTATTTGGTTTTGAATTTAGCAGGAATCGAGAGAGTTCAACTGTCTTGATGGTTAGTCAATAGACTAATGGCTGCTTTTATGAGTTTTCTCATATCATATTAGGCCTATAGTATAAGCATTTCTCATGGAAAGAGAAGAAAACAAATAACGAGGTCCTACAAAATCTAGGTATGAAAAGAGAACTAATGAGGGAGATCAAAGTTAGGCAGCTAAAATACTTTGGCCACATAAAAAGGTATAACACCTTGCAGAAGACCATAATAGAAGGGAGAGTTGAAGGCAAACATGCAAGGGGAAGACACCGCTATAAGTGGAAAGATAACATCAAGAGATGGACAGGAAAGAGTGTATCAGAATGCACCACCAAGACAAGAGACAGAAGACTTTGGAGATCCATTACAGCCAACCTTTGTTGTGGAGATGGCTGCTGATGATGATGATAAGCATTTAGTAAACATATTAGGTTATAGATTAGCCTACTATTATATAGGGCCTAATGCCTGGGCAGACTGTTTTAAAAATACGAGTGGGCCTAGTGGGAAATTTAAAGTATTCCTGGATGAAATAATTAATATTTTGCCTAACATTTTTAATTTTGGGAAAACTTGAGCGTTATTGTTGGAAATATAAATAACTAGTGACTGAAATTAAGTGACTTTTGTTTTGTCAGACTTAGACTACCTGTAGGCCCTATCCAAATATGGTCCATATTAAATTCTGATCACACAGTTAATGAAATATTTATTGAGCCTTTGCCATGTTTATACTGTAAGTCAGTTTTTCATTTACTCATTCTTTTAAATTGAAAATCTGTTTTTAAATTGTGTGCTTCGTGTCACAATAACAATAAAGATGATTAAATAGTACACTTACATAGTATTCGTTTGAAAAATATGGCTGGAATGTAGCATGTTTCTAAGAATAACATGTTTAGATCTTAGAGCTTCATGCATCGCCATTGCATACTTTAAACTATACATTAATCAGTACAGCTGGAAAATATCAATAGCAAGTGGGGATGCATAGGACACACTCTGAGGGGTTGAAATGAAGAAGCCTACGTGGGACATGTTCTTCGATGCCGTCTAAATAAGCCATCTGCATGGTTAGGATTAAGGTTATGGTTAGGTTTTGAATTCCTAAACCTAATCCATACCCCTTATTACTGCATCTCTGAATTCTTTATTGAGGCCGTATTGAACCCATGGTCCACTGTTCTTCACTAAAACACTCTGAGGAAATAGCTATGTATGGTGGATGAAGAAACCAGAACAGTTTCATAGCTGAAATTGAAGAAGATAACCTAGGATAGTAGTGTGGAGAGCAACAGTTTCTGCTCATAGATTCTACAGTATGAACAGGAGGAATGATAACTGGAAGATGAAAAATGTTTAGCTATTTCTGCAGTATTTCTGATATATGTTTTTAACTCTTTCCGTACGTAATTATTTTCAGCTCTGGACGGAATTATTTTTAAGCCCCAAAAATTTACACATACATAATTTACGTTTACTGACAATGTGTGTCTAATCATGAGTTAAGTATAACATATTATATATCAAATTAAAGTACATTGGATGAACAATATAAATCCATATGCCTTTCTAGCTAATTTTATGTTATGTTTATGTTATAACAGATAACATGTACACGGAAAAAAAGATAACTTGAAATTTTGAACAAAAATTTTCGACTTACGTAAGGCTTGTAACATAAATTGTTATCACAATACAGTTTCACTGCTCTCTCTGTGCAGGTAATCCATTTAGAAACACAGAAAAAGTAAGAAAGTTATGGTTGATCACACAGTTTGTTCACTGTTCACATATTAGTAACATATCCTGTGTGTTTTTAGGCCATTATGGCGATATGACAAAACACGATTAAAGATGAAGATAAATGTGAAAAAATCCGTTCAAACGCAAATAAAAGACGTTGAAGCTTGTTGAAATTTGCCCAGTTTTGTGTTTACTTCCGTTCGAGATAAATTCCGGGCAGTATAAAATATCAGAATAGAAAGAAACAATGAAATAAATCAGCATCTTTTAAAAGATCTTACGTCTACAGCGTTCGGCCTTTGCGTCTATTATTAGATCTTGCGTACGGAATCAGTTAAGAAAGGGAGAACTGCATACTATTTAGATTGTTCATAAATAAGTGTTTGATATCTTTCGCAGATTTGGATAATTGCATACTTAAAATTAACCAATTAATTTAGCGAATAAAATACCATATTTATTCTATAATAGTCTCTGATAAACTCATACTTCTGTTTTCTTATTTTTTTCTGACAGAGTTATACTTTTGAAAATGTATTTTCCCAGCTCAGTGTGACTGATTTTGCTTCACATATTTAATAGATTAATAGCTGTGGAATCTTAACCTTAAAGTCATTTGTACTGAACTGCTCTGTTTCTTAAGATCGTAATTTGGCGACCTGCCATAAGATTTTAATTTGGTGATCTGTCTTAAGATTGTTATGTGGTGATCTGTTTTAAGATGGTAATTTGACGATCTCCTGTAAGATTTTAATTTGGTGATCTGTCTTACGATTGTAATTTGATGATCTGTACTTTATCTTTGATACTATTCTTTGCCACAACATTACTAAGTAAATCAGACCTATAGGTCTTTCATATTTGGACATGCGCCACAATCGACTGGGAATTTGTGCCTCGCCAAAACGAGGTAAATTTTTATATTAAAAAAAATGTCAGAGGCAGGGTCTACTTTTACTTGGTTTAAATATAGTACATGACACTCTGAGACAAAAATCTTGAGAATAAATGCGGCACGTGATAGTTTGTTCCTGCTTGTACCACCACCTCTCCAAGACATGGACTCATACACATATCTTGGCAGCAGTGTAGGCGTTACTTGAAGAATGGACAGTGATACCAAAATAATAATAGAAGATAAGAGGAGCTTTCATTGCATTGGAAAATTTATGGAAATCAAAGAAGTCCTACACAGTAGTATGAGTGTACGACTCAGATGTCAAGTTGCTTGTATCATGTGACTCTGAAATTTGGAGGACATAACGAACAATAAGCAATAAGTTTAGTATAGTGCAATAATATGGCAGCATCACCAGTGTCTTCTTAACTGGTAGAAAGGGCTAAATATAACAAGAAGTTTGGAAAAGATACTGTAAGTGGATACAACATGTAGAGTAAGTCATTCATTAGCATTGAAGAGCAGTCCTTGTTTTGAAATTTGCCGGATAAACGAAATAGACAAAAACACATGGCAAATAAAACTTGGAGACAAAAATAAGAATGATAAAGATAACATGCAGAAACCTTGTAACAGATTGCTCAAGACAAGAAAGATGTGAGGGAGTTGGCTTAAATCCAATGCTCCACAGGAACCAGGAAGGCAAAGAGAGATAAAGAGACATGATGTTTTCCTGTGTTATCTATCTTACAGGCGCATATCTCTTTAGTGATCCAGCTTATTTTTTGAGCCCTTTTATTTTGATGCTTGATACCTATACCGCAGGTTGATCAAACTGCCATAATGTGCATACACTACCCGACCTGTAGTATTCGTTGACTTTTAGTATAATGATGTTCCTTCACTGAAACTGTACAAGGTGTGCTTCTAATTATTTCCTTGCTTGTTACACTTTTTGTGAATTTTATTAACTTTCAAAACCTCAGAAGTGAGGTATCGGAGGAATAGTCTAGTCCCCGACCATAAGACCCGTAGGAATGTTGATGTGGACGAGTTTTCTCTTCAGATCCTGTTAGGGCATGCCTAAAGGAAGGGTAAAATCTTGGGTAGACATCTGGCAACCCGGGCATAAGTTTTATAGGACGCCATTATGTTTTTTGCATATGTGTGCATTGGCTAGTATTGAATTTCATAATTTTCTATTCTTGTCAGTATAGGCTACCTATACCAAATCTGACATTTTTTTTTTTTGATTCCTTATAAAATATCCTATAAGATAAGACTATTTTGGCAGTAATAAAACAAGTTTATGAAAATCTAACAATTTTTATACCTTTAAGAAGAAAGAGACAGTGATAAGTATGTTGCAAGCTGTTGGAGGGTTAACAAACCAAAGTGCATTGACATGGTCTGGCATTCATGCTATCATCTCAAAAGCTAATGTTCCACTAAAACATGTCCGTTTTCTCCCAATACTGCCTTACCCAGTGACAGCATACGATAGTGTGTATTCATGCGTGAAGAATTTTCAAAGCTTGCTTTTACATCTCGATCAACAAACACTGTCAGTTGCAAGTGATGAAGGGGTTTTCCATATTGCCGCAGAAATTCAGTTGGTTACAAATGAATTCCTAGACCTTGTGCTAGTCCTGGGATCCTTCCATATGACTAAAATTCTACTTGCATGTATTGGAAAATACGGCAGCGGGTTAGAAAACATCCTCATTGAAAAACATTTGTTTGGTCCAAAAGTTGCTGAGAGTGTCCTTAAAGGGAGCAATTACGTAAGGTCAGTGAAATGAATGTTTATGCTAGCAGAAGTAGTAGAGAGGCTTAAATGGAAAGCATTTTTGAGTACCAGTGAGGATGCTGCTGGATTAGCTACACAAGTTGGTGATGTGCTCCATGCTATGCAACACTCAACAACAGAAGACGCACAACTCAAGTTCCAAGAGATGATCACAGCATCAGAAGAAACATTGGATGTCTTCACACAGGAACAAGTTAAGAATTCTGAGCAGTGCAAAAATCTGGAGGGATTCTTGCATCTGATAAGTCTTTTAAAGAACCTCATAAGAGAGGACAGAGAGGGGAACTGGAACTTGTTCCTGTAAACAGTGAAGGATGTCCTTCCAATTTTCCACATTTTTGATAGTCAACTATTTGAGATGGGGTTCACTGTTCTTCGAGCAAATGCTAAATCTTGAGACTCATCATCCTGAGGAATATGACCGGTTCAAAATAGGTTATATTGTTGTTAAAAAAACAAATGGAAAGTTTAATGCCGTGGGTGTCGACATGGCTCTCAAGCAAACAATAAACCGCTCTCAGAAGTCAGCCGGAGGGGTCATTGGCCATACAAAAAGGAAGGAATACATTGCTGAATGGGAGCTTGCTTACCATGAAGTCCTCCTCATAAGAAAAACATTTCAAGGGCTGCTGAACATTACACCAGTTGATTATGAGCTGATAATGCATCATGCGTTAACAGGAAGCCTCAGACGTAGAATGGAAGCCAACATCCAACAGACGCTCCAGTATGTTGAAAGCAGAGAAAACCCATACCTTGGAAAAGGTGAAGTTAGGCTTCACAACATTCTAACCAATGCATTTGTTCCAGCATTGAATGCCAAGAAGATGCTCCAATTTTTGACGACAGCACAAGAAGTTTTCTTCATGTTTCGAGAGGAAAGGTTTATAACCCGCTCAAAACCACTATTGGCACCTATTCACCAGCAAAAACTTCCCACTTTTCTAAGTGTTGCACAACCAGACATGCAGACAAAAAATCAAACTGTGAAAAATGCCATCAAAAATCATTTGCAGGTTCAGAGAAAAGTTGATATTGCCAAGGAGAGAGGAATGACAATGGCAGAAATTCTTACCTATGATTTTTCACATTCATCCTTATTAGATGAGAATTTCCTAGCTTAAGTTCCAAAAGTCACCCGGCCCAGACAAAATCAGCAACAAAATGCTAGTAAATCTGAGCTCAGCAGCAAAGACAAAACTGCTTGAGATATTCAACCACAGCTGGTTGAAAGGAACGGTACCCCAGGTATGGAGAGAAGCCATCACAATACCCATACTAAAGAAAGGGAAATGTAAAACCGAGGCTGCAAGTTACCAGCCAATCAGTCTCATAAGCTGTGTTGGGAAGACTATGGAGCGAATAGTCAACCACAGATTGAAATGGTATTTAGAGTCTGAGCAGATCCTGGTGCCGGAACAAGCTGGATTTAGAGAATGCTACAATATAGAAGACCAAGTTACTTACTTGTCTCAAGCAGTAGATAATGTCTTCCAGGAGAAGAAAAAGGTCCTAACGATCTGGGTCGACTTCAAGCAGGCCTTTGACAAGGTGTGGAAAGGTGGCCTTATTGCAAAACTTAGGAGAAGTGGAATCCAAGGCAACATGATAAAATGGATCCAGTCATACTTGCATAACAGGAGAACTAGAGTCACTCTTGATGGTCCGCAGAGCAGAAAAGTGTTGCTGTATCAGGGGGTACCTCAAGGAGGAGTAATTTCCCCAACACTCTTCCTTGTTTACATCAATGACCTGGTGAAAGATCTCCCCGCTGGAGTGAAAGCTGCCTTATATGCAGATGACCTAGTACTCTGGTGCGTTGATGAAAACGTCACCACAGCAAATTACAGAATGCAGCGGGCAGCAGACATGCTAGTGTCATGGGCAGAGAAATGGCTTATCACAATAAACACAGACAAAACCTCCACAACACTGTTCTCCCTTGCCCCCAAGGACAAAGCAGCTAACATATACCTAGGTGTAGTGAAAAATTCTAGATACCCCTATATAAATTGGAACAAAACTGGAAAATTAGAACATAAATGTAAAGCCGAATGAAATAATATGAAAGAAAGAAGAATGGTGAAAGACCAGTGCTTTCCCAATAGCGCCTCCATTATATAACGCCATAATGGCTGAACAAGAGACCCTCCTTTTTCTACTTTGTCTGCATAAACTACACGCGAATCACAGTCATTTCTAAAAATAAAACTGGTACTGTATTTCTTAGAAAACCTTGATATGCAAACTGCATAATGACCTAGATACAAATACTACATTAATGAAATTATACACACAAAGTTGACCTAGAAAGACAGACGGGCTAAGCAGAGACGAGAAAGGATAGACGGAGCGAAGCAATAATACTACGTCGTCTCGCGATTAAAAAGTGAACGCCAATCACACGCGAAACGCATGCAGGCCTGATTTTTTTCAAATAAACAGTGATAAAAAACACTAACGATACGAGGTTAGGTTTTGAAAACAGGTTTAAAGTCTTATTGGGAAACCTGACATTCTACTGTTTTATGTCTAAGCTCCTGACATTAGTCTGACAGTACAGAAGACATCCCATAGTATGGAAGTGAACAGGTGGTAACAGCAAAGTCTGTATCATAGAAAAATACATATTTTGAACGAAGCCACTTAGCCCCATTAAACTTATATATTCTTGTACCTTAGGACTTGCTGACACAGAATATGTTATGTGTTACGCAAATAGTCTATTAATTAACAAATTATAGCCAAAATACTATAGTGTGGTTGACTGACAGCACAAGATCATATCTGCTTATTTTTTTTTATGGCATGTTTGGAAAACACTGCTTTGGGGGAAATGAGGCCGACAAGTTAGATACGATTTGATTGGCTGTAGTAAAATGTAAGGCGAAACCTTATTGGTCTAACTGCAAATACAAATATTGTTGTTAATGGCAACTTATAGGATGGATAGTTTTTTTCAAAGGCTCATGTAAACATGGCCTGATTGGTTAGAACGTTAGATATGGTCAAATAGAAGCGTCAGTTCACTGCCATTTTTGAAAATAAATCCTGTGAAAATCAAGTGCGTTGAGAGCACGCTAAGAATTTTCTAATAAAGCAAAAGCCTGGACAAAGGCAGATCAAAATTGTGCCAGAATTAATCGCCAGTCAACGTTACTTGTTTAATATTTCCTTGAATTGTGGTAAGCTAGACATATTTAATATATTTTATATGAAAATTGAATGTGAAATGATAAATTATGTCTGTATGTGTGTGGTTCAGTAGCAAACATGAGGCAAAGCCTAGATATTGCTCCACCTTGTAAAGATTGTCAGAGAGGAGTATAACTGCCTATACAGATAGATATATTGGATTGCCATATGTAACATGACACCTATCCTATTGTATAGCAGGGATTAACGCTGGAATTGCAGAGGCGTTGTAACCATTAGGGAGAGGAATACTGGTGTATATTGTCACATGAAAAGCTAGCAGTTGGCCTACAGCTCTGAACTTTATGTTTGTACTGTCTTGTACGTCAGTGTGGAAATATATTATATATTAGTTATGAAGGAGGCACACCCTTCTTATTTCAGGGACCGTGGTACTGATGTTAATATAGCAGCACATGGTCTGAGCCTTGCTTGATCCAGAACTCTGGCAGCAGACTCCTTGCCCAAGATATCAGCCATTGTGGGTTTTTTTTAGCAAACTGAGAAGCAAGCGAGCAGAGGATACAGTTTTCCTGCAGCCGCGATATGAGCTAAGAATTTGTCAGCACGAGCAGCTCACCCTTGTATAACCCACCTCAATTGAACTTACATAAATAGTCCAAGAGGGACAGTAATTGTTTCAAAAAGTAAAAGAATCTGTGAATCCTTTAATATTATTTCCACCAGTAACATACACATGAAGTCGTGATGACAACCAACAACCTAGCTCAAACAGCCAGTATTGCCTCATAATACTACCTCACAACATTACACTCATATTATAATAATATTATATGTCGTGACAAAGATCCTTTGTATAAAATTTTGTACATAAACATTGGGTTTACATTTGATTGTGATTCCTGATTCACTGTGTAGTAGGATCAGGATATCTATTTATTGAAAAAAATTCAATACATTTGTTAAAATTTAACCCTTGACTTAATAAGATAATCTTTAGAGTGTTAGTTGTTTGTGACTGTCATATTGTTGTCAATTTGTTGAGGATCTTAACTTAGATGTTTATCTGTCTGTTGGTTGTTGTGAATTACACTACATCACTATCATAACCCTAGACATTAAACGTAGTCATCACTAAATTCAAGAATAAGTCTGATTGAGGTCTAAATGTGGTAGCAAGTAAGGTCATCTGTAACACACCAAACTTATTAGATACAGATACCTTCACAGCTGATCTCAGTCAGTACACTAAGTCCCCTATAACTCTATTATATAATCCCAACTTACCACACTAGGGACAACCATGATCAAGGAAGAAAGCTACCCCACCTATCTTGGGGTGACATTTGACCAAAAGCTTACTTGGAATAAGCATATTGAAAATGCAGAGGGAAAGGCCCGAAGACGACTAGGCATACTCAGAAAATTAGCAGGTACCAACTGGGGAGCAAATGAGCGAACTCTAAAGAAGATTCATCATGGAGTAATAAGACCACACTTAGAGTTTGGCTCAGCAGCATGGTCATCAGCTGCTAACTCACATCTGCAGTCTTTGGACAAGGTGCAAAAATCAAGCTCTCAGGCTCATTACAGGAGCCATGAAAACTACACCAATATCAGAGATGCAGAAAGTTGCTGGATTACAGACATTGTCCTATAGAAGTGACACAAAAAGCATGATCCAGATGGAAAAGTACAACAGTATGCCAACGCACCCAATGAAGGCAAGACTAGATGATCTGGCATTAGGACGTCTAAAACATAGCAGCTTTGTGCATCGGGGAAAAAGACTTAAAAGACAGATTCAAGAAGACCTATCCATGAAGACAACACCGCTGAAGCCCACCCTATACCCTGTACCATGGGAACAGGCCAGCAGTGCCCTCCAAATTAATACATCAGTCAGTGGTCTCACAAGTGGATATGAGTATAATGATCTGCAAAAATGAACTGCTGCATTGAGTATGATCCAAGAAAGCTATCCCGATCAATCATGGATACATGCCTATACAGATGGATCAGCAACAAATGCTGTTAGGAATGGAGGTGCCGGTATCTTTATCTCATATCCTGACAACCACTATGAGACTAGGCACATTCCCACTGGTAAATTCTGTTTCAACTATACAGCTGAGATTCAAGCTCTAGAGCAAGCTGCAAATATGATTTATAACACCAACACAGATGCACTGTCTGTCCTGCAAGCTCTCAAGGGTGGTAAACTACTGCATCTGAGAAATGAACTAAACAAGGTAGCTGCCAAAAAGAGAACCATACTTCAGTGGGTACCATCTCATTGTGGTGTACCCGGAAATGAAAAGGCAGATAAACTTGCAAAAAAGGGAGGAGAATGTGAACAAGAAGATAATGAAATCACATACATTGAGAAAAAGAGAGCTATCCAGACTATCAGAAGAGAACAGAATCAACCGAACGACGACTACCACACTCTTGATCGGCAGGGAAATATAACCATTTTTCGCCTCAGGACAGGGCATAACAAACTGAATAAACACATGCACAAGCTACGATTGTCTGCTTCACCACTGTGCACATGTGGATTAAACGAACAAACTGCTGAGCATGTTCTACAGGATTGTCCTCTGTATGACCAGTTAAGAAAGATATACTGGCCCAATGACTCAACACTAAACTCAAAGCTATATGGAGCTAAAGAGGAACTTCAAACAACAGTCAAATTCATCATGAGAACTCGTCTGACGGTGTAAACATCAAAGATGCGATTGCAAGAAGAAGAAGAAGATGAGAATTGTGCTACTACCAAACCCATGAAGTCTCAACTCATGTCTGAGTTGACAAAAAAATTAGATACCACAGACAGAAATTTCCAAAAAGAGCATACCCTGAAAGCTAGTGTTGTTGTTGATGTCATGAATCAATTGTGAAGATTGCCAGTTAAGGGAAACGACACATATGAAGACCTGTTTACAATTCTTGACAGTATTGTGAATAATGTCTGCAAATTCAGTCGTGTTGACTGTGTTTTTGACAGCTACCTTCAATCATCAATCAAAAATGCTGAGAAAGGTCTTCTGTGCAACCACTACCGCTGATTTCCATTGCTACCACTTCGAAGCTTCCTGTGCAGATGGCAAGATTTTGGGCGTCAGTTGACAACAAAAGTTGTATTCAAGATGCCCTGAGCGAGTTTCTGAAGACAGTACCAACTAATCGACAATGGGAAACTATCCTTAGCGGCGTGTTGCTTGACAGTAGACCTACTCTGGCGTTAGCAAAAGATAGAAGCTTCACAAAAATCAAGGATATTCTTCAAGTAACTGTTGAGAAGGCTGACTTACGTATTATTCCTCACGTTTTCCACACCGTTAAACAGGGGTTGCAGCGTGTCGTTGTGCTTTCAAATGACACAGATGTTTTTGTGATACTCATTCATTTCTACAAGTTTCTTAATGAAAATGGACTCTCTGAACCATGGGTGAGAAAGTCAGCATTAGATATCATATCAATCTATACTCTTGTAGACAAGAGAGGTGCTACAAGGGCAACTAATATTACGTTGTGCATGGGGCTGAGAACCTCAGCATGTAACAAAAACGTCACTGCAGGAGCGTGTGAGTGCTTGGGGCAGGCTTCCTGCAAGGGGACAAGCTATAGTGGTGGCTCCATGCTCCCTCAGGAGCACAAAAGAAAATGATGCACAATGAAGTCACCACTGGTGACCAAAAGTAGAACAGAGTATTATTTAGGATTTTGCTGTTTGTTTATTTATTTAGTGTTACTTGGTTGTCGAGGGCCAAAATCTAAATGTAAATCATCAAGGGGCATTTCTATTTTGGGGCAGCATATTAATAACCTCAACTGGATTCATGCTGTTTCATGCTCACTCTGAGCTAGTTTTGTTTGCAGATTGAAGCACCACTAATTTGCCAGTTGTTTGCTTCGTGGAAGAACTGTGTAGGATGAAATAAAAACATTAGATTATGTAAGGCAGATGTATCCAGCCATTATGGTGTGACGTGTTGCAAAGACCGGGGGGGGGGGGGGGGGATCTGCATGATGCCCATGTACGCTGTTTTTAAAGTGTCTCCTGTAGCGAGTGGCAAACAATTTTTACATTACAGTTGTATTAGTGGTTAGAGTATGCTTATTTAAAGACAAAAAGACAATAAATAATAGAGTCACAGCATAACCGTTTATTTACTTTTGTCTCATTAAAGTATATTAATACTTTTATTTTTTAACCTGTATGAATTTGTGTATAATGGCTATAAAAACTATTAATGTATTAAACTGAGGTGCGTGTAAAGTTTATAGCCTTGTGTGGCATCACTTATGGCAGTGAGGCACATGATTTCTTCACTTAGCTAGCGACGGATAGAATATTTTATAATAACACTTTGAAAGCACAATAACATCGTATATATACATCCACAACTAAAAAAATGCATATCATGTATGAAAATGAAGTTCAACTTGATCTACAGCTGTCAGACGTGGTCCTCAACTTTTAGAAGTTAGATCTTGTCAGATGTGATCCTCAACTTTTAAAAGTTAGATCTAAGTAATTCTTCATCTTCATCATCATTTGTTGTCACATCACTAAATCTGTTACTGTTACAACTTTTGTCTCTGGTTTCTCTCATCGCCATACAGTTTCTTCGTCTAGGGGGTTAAGGAAAGCCATGCTGTCAATCTCGAGAGTAGTTGTGCAGCTTAAGCGATAATCTTCCATTAAATTTATTAACCCTGCAGCTCGCAGATTTTGTCAAGATAGTACAATATTGAAAATTGCGGAGTAAAATGTAAAAAAATAAAGCAATTCTGATTGGCCACCATGTTTCAGCGTGGTAAGGTAGTAGTTGCTGCAAGGCAAACTGTGAGTGCGTGAAATCCAAGATAAGATAGTTTCTGCAAGGCAACCTGTGAGTGTGTGAAATACATGACCCTTTGTATTTGTATCGGTGTTCACCCCCCATTCATTCCAGTGCATAAATCTCACTTAGATTTCAGTGAATTCAAAGTTTGCATATATTTCTCTTACCGCTTCTTATTTGTTCACTGGTTATGATATTTTACACATATTTATTTAATCATGAAAATACTGGCAACCAAAGTGTTTCTTGTGGCTAGTGCTTGAAATTTTGTGCTGTTTCATTTTTAGTGTAATTAAACATTAATTTTATGTGAATCTAGAACTGTTTTTGAAAAGTTAGAGGAATCATAACTCTAGCATAGCTTATCAGGCACTGACATAGAGCCTGCAGCAAAAGGCCAGAGAAGAAAAGACACTATGCCAATGTTAAATACACCTGGAGTGTTAAGCGATTAATGGAAGTGTATGCACCCTGAAGTTTCAGCAGGATGAGTAGCTGGCTTCATGCCGGACACCTTATTATTTGCCATCTGTGACATGCCTGTGTAAGGCACAGTGTTACTAATATTTGCTCCTCTTTTGGGCCCCAGTAACTTGTACAGACTTTAAGGAAAAAACTTGAACAGCAGGAGCCATCCAAGGCAAGTAATTCAATCTAGCAATCCAAGACGATAGGAGGTCTTCCATCAGCAGCATAAAACAGCAAATCAAGTAGTGAAGAGATTGATGAAACATTTTCAGGAACTTCTTAGAAAATAGACCAGCTCAACACGATTCCCAAGACATCCAGCAAGCAGAAAAGAGGATTACAAGAGAGCCATGATGTTTCTGTACTTGGGTCTGGCAACCTCATCATGTAAAACAAATTGCTACATAAACCAAGACTGCAGGAACATGTACATCGTCACGCACTTCCTACTTAAGGGCCAGCTGTGGTGATGGCTCCATGCTCCGTAACAAGCAAAAAGAGATGACATTTCTAAGAGATGGAAAAGCTGCAGAACCAAATGAAATTTCAGTAGATGCCATATAACAGTAGACATTGATGCCTCAACAAAGCTATTATCCTTAATAAAGCATGGGAGAAAGAATTACCAGTTGATCGGAAGGAAGGATATATACCCAAGTTGCCAGAAGGAAGATTTGCAAGTGTGCGCAAATTAATGTTACAGTAAGTGCCTGTGGTAAAGTGGGATGATATAAATATTTATAGGGACTTAGTGTACTGACTGAGATCAGCTGTGAAGGTATCTGTATCTAATAAGTGTGGTGTGTTACAGATGACCTTACTTTGCTACCACATTTATACCTCAGTCAGACTTATTCTGGAATATTGTGATGACTACGTTGAATGTCTAGGGTTATGATAGTGATGAAGTGTATGTTCACAACTGTCGTGAAATATTCTAATCCACATATATAAATTATCAGGTAAATGTAAAGCTTAACAAATAAATTCTAATAAAGAAAAGAGCAATGGTAAAATAACAGTGCTGTCACAAGGAATGTACTCGAAATCCCCCTTGTTTTCTACTTCGTCGGCAAATTGTAACGCTTTCACGTTGATAGTAAAAGCCTACTGTATTATTACCCGCGTTCTTCAATGAAACGTGTGCTGTATTTCTTGCAAAAACATTGAGATACCAAGCTGAACAATGACCTAATTTTAATATTTCATTCATTCCATTTTATAACTAAAGACAGATGGACTAAAGGATAGAGAGAAGGGAGAGGCATAAAGCCGAACACGTGCAACACAAAACACGCGTCGCGCGATACACAATTACTACTATCACGCGTGTAAGGCCACATGCACTAACTTTTTCGGACGGACAGTGATAAAAACACTAACCTTCCCAGAGTTAGGTTTTTAAATACTGAAAAACTCTTATTAGAAAGATGACAATAGATGGGTTTACGTTTGAAAACATTACAGTACCCAGACAGCACATCTTCGAAACAGGAGGTAGAAGGAATTGCATATTTTGAACGCAGCATTTTAGCTCTATTAAATATATATATTTGGGTTCCTTAGGGTTTGCTGACAAAGAATATGTACAACGTTATGCAAATAGTCTAGGAATTAACAAGTTATAGCCAAAATAAAATGATGGTGCTGTCAGACAACACCCAAAATCAGAATCGCTCAGTGGTAGATTTTTTTTACACCACCATTGTACGGGAAATGGGCCACAAGTTACATTTGAACTGATTGGCTGGAATGATATGTAAGGCTAAACACGATTGGTCGGGCTATAAATGCTATCCTTGGTTGTTAGGGGAGACGTAGGAAGTTAAAATTTTTTCAAACACTTGTCGAAACGTGGCTCCATTGGCCAGACTCGCTGATATACTCACTTAGGAGCGTTAGTTCGAGACCACTAGTTCAAATAAGCTTGATAAAGCAACAGTGCGTTGAAGCCAGCTCATATTTTTGCTAAATAAAAGCCTGGAGCATAAGCAGATGGGAATTTGTGCCAGTATTTGTGCCAGAATTCATTGCTAATCAACGTATCTGTGTTTGTTTCCATGAATTGTGGTAAGCTTGAAACATTCAGTATCTTTTAATGAAAATTGAATGTGAATTGTTAATTTATGCCTGTATATATATGTGTAGTTCAGTAGCAAACATGATGTAAAGCCTATAATGCTCCAGCCTGAACAGAAGGTGTCGGAGGAAAGTAAAACGGCATGGAATGGCCAAACAGTACACTGACACCTAGATGATTGACTAGAAAGAAATAATGCTGGAAGTGCAGAGGCGTAGTAACCATTAAGGAGGTAATACTGGTATAAAGTATTTCAGATGAAGCTGACAGTTGGCCTAACGCTCTGAACTCAATGTTTGTGATGTATTGTGCTCAGTGTAAAAAGAGAGTATAAATTAGTTATGAAGTAGAAGGTACATCCTTCTTGTTTTCAGGGACCGTGGTCTTGATGGTATTGAGCAGCACCTGGTCAGAGCTTTGCTGAATCCAGAGTCGGACAGCATACTCCTTGGTCCATTTAGCTATCAGTGAGGTGTCTCCAGAGCACAGGGGAGAAATCGAGCAGAGGAGTCCTTTCCTGCCGCCATCACGCAAGATAAGCTGATGTGGCCAGCTGAGCTCAAAATTATGTACCCCCATCTTAAAATAACATTGTAACATAAACTTAAGAGGGGAAGTAAATTGTTTTAATATCAGGAACTGAGAACATCTCCAATACTAGTTCCAATAAAGACAAACTATTGAAGTCATGATGACAAATACCAACAGAGCTTGAACAAAACAAAACCAGTATTACCTCATATTACTACTACACAACTGACACACATAGGATACTTTTAATAATATATGTCACTACAATATTCATATTGATAAATTCTGTACATATAACTTGTAAGTAAAATTGATTGTGATTCCTGGTTCCCTTTGTATTTGAATCAGGACACATATTCATTCATAACAGCAATGAATACATATTGTTATTTGAAAAGTTATCAGTGACTCCTTTAAGATATCCTTTAGAGTGTTATATGTATGTGAGTGTCACAGTGTTGTCAAGTGTGGTGGAATAAATTAAATTGTTTATCTGTCTGTTGTTGTTATGACTTACACTTCATCATACACATACCCTAGACATACAACGTAGTCATCACACTATTCCAGAATAATTCTGACTGAGGTATACATATGTGGCAGCAAGTAAGGTTATATATAATACACTACTCTTATTAGATATATATACCTTCACAGCTGATCTCAGTCAGTACACTAAGTCCCCTATACATATTTATAACATCCCACTTCACCACAACAACAACCAACAGACAGATAAACAATTTAATTTAATCCACAATACTTTACAACACTGTGACACTCACATACATAGAACACTCTATAAGACTATCTTAATAAGTCAAGTGTTAACTTTTAAAATATGTATTAATTCCTTTCAACAATAGATATCCTGATTCAACTACAAAGTGAATCAGGAATCACAATCAAATGCAATCACAAGTTGTATGTACACAATTTATAGATAGGATCTTTGTATTGACATATATTATTATTACAATATGTGTGTAAGTTGTGATGTAGTACTATGAGGTAATACTGGCTTTTCAAGCTAGGTTGTTGTTTGTCATCATGACTTCATGTGTTTGTTTCTGGTGGAAATAATATTGGAAAGGTTCACAGTTTCTTTTTATTTGAAACAAATAACTGTCCCTCTTGATTTAATGTACAGTCAATTTTAGAGGGGGGTTTACACAAGATTGAGCTGCTCTGGCCAACGAAATCTTAACTTCTGTGTGGGCGGCAGGAAAACTGACTCCTCTGCTCGCTTGCTTCACCGTTTTCTTGAGAAACAACACTGGTCGATATCTTGACCAAGGAGTATGCTACCAGCCTCTGGATTCAGCAAAACTCAGACCAGGTGCTGCTTTAATACTTTGGTACCACGGTCCCTGAAATAAGAAGGTTGTACCTCCTACTTCAGAACTAATTTATAATCTATTTCCACACTGAAGCACAATACATAACAAACACAGAGTTCAGCGCGGTAGGCCAACTGCTAGCTTCTTATGTAATAATATACACCAGTATTCCTCTCCCTAATGGTTACAACGCCTCTGCAATTCCAGCATTATTTCCTTCTATTCAATAAGATAGGTGTCAGAGTACTATTTGGCAATCCCATATATGCCTATACAGTTATACTCCTCTCCGACAAGTTTTTTTCCATGGTGGAGCAATATCTAGGCTTTGCCTCATGTTTGCTACTGAACCACACACATACAGACATAAATTATCAATTCACATTCAATTTTCATCTAAAAGAGATCAAATATGTCTAGCTTACCACAATTCAAGGAAATATTAAACAAGTACGTTGACTGGCGATGAGTTATGGCACAATTCCGATCTGCCTCTGTCCCAGGCTTTTATTAGAAAAATATGAGCTGGTTCTCAACGCACTTGCTTCTATAAAGTTTATTTTCAAAAAGTGGCACTGAACTGACGCTCCTAATTGACTATATCAAATGGTCTAGCCAATGAGACCATGTTTACAAAAACCTTTGAAAAAATGTACCCTTCCTACCGTTTCCATTAACAACCAAAAATGGTATTTGCAGTCGACTAATCATGCTTCGCCTTACATATTATTCTAGCCAATCAAATCGGATCTAACGTGGTGGCCTCATTTCCCCTAAAGCAGTGTCCAAACACGCCATTATGAGCAAATATGATCCTGTGTTGTCAGACAACACCACTATAATATTTTGGCTATAATTTGTTAATTATTAAACTATTTGCTTAACACCTAACATATTCTTTGTCAGCAAGTCCTAAGGCACCCAAATATATAAGTTTAATGGAGCCAAGTGGCTTCGTTCAGAATATGTATTTTCTTCTACCACCCATTCACTTCTATACGATGGGGTGTCTTCTGTATTGTCAGACTAATGTCAGGATTTCAGACATAAAACAGTATTGTGTCATTGTTAAGATCCCGTACCGCTTTGATGTCTGCTTTCAACAACCGTTAGAGTCATGTTAAAATGTCCACCAATAGCGGTAAAGTTCTTCCCAATTTTGTTTATATCACTGATGAAAGTACAGTGATAAGACGCGAATGCCAAAACGTGAGTGTGTAGCAACACTTAATCGTCCCTGTTTTTCTCACTGGTTCAAAAGGGAAGAACAACCTGCAACAGCCAACCTCTACTTTAACGGACCATAAAAGCTGAGGTGTTTTTTTTTAACTCAAACAGAGGTTTATTTTCCAATGATGATTAAATGGTAAAATGTGGTTCTACGTCCGGTCATCAGGTCATCGAATTTGTTCATAATACATGCAATATATAGTCAACTACTATTTCAATGCTGGATTTCTGTGGTCCAGAATAACTTCAAACACTGCGGTGACAATGGAAGATTTTGACTCCGGTTTTTACGGTGTATTACTTCCACGTCCACGTAAGGTTGAATATTATACTTCATTCCTTAATACCAGTCCTAGCATAGGCTTCCTTCCGAAGCTATAATATAAAACCGGACTGTACAATAATGTGTCTGACCATTGACAAGGCGATGGTCCTCCATTTTTTAAGTTATTTACCAATCTACGTCATCACTAAGGACCCACCAAAAAGCAAACGTCATAAACCAATCTACAAATCGAGTGGTTAATACATTAAGACCTTGGCCTCTATGTTCAATAATAGTGCACAAAAGTGTGCTTATTAAAAATCTTACAATATCTCTCAGTTAAGTTCAGCGCCCATTTATGCGCAAATAACATTGTGACAATAAGCATATTGCAACAATTACCCTCTACCACCTGTAAGACAAAAAAAAAAAAAGTTTCCTTTTTTTTTCTTCAAAAATCTATTGGTAATAATAATAAAAATACCAGCATAATACTATCCTAAGTCTCAATACGTCTAAGTCAGTTAATTGTCTCATAAAATTATCAGTCAGTCGTCGATGAGATGAAACGGTGATAAACAAGTCATGTGAATAAAATCCACGTAGGAAGAAATAATCATAATAACAAAAATTATAATAACAAAAAATTACGGAAAAAAAAACAACACCGCCCTCTATTACCTCTAAACTAATCAATAATACTAGACCCAAAACTCACCTAATATAATTACATCTAATAGGATTATCTACCCATAGGATAAAGATTACAATAATATGTACCTCACCAATGAAGAGTCAGTCCCATATATGTTTATTCATGATATAAACCCAAACGATTGCAAGTATAAGCATAAATTGGTCCTCAAATTACCTATTTCAATGCCCCTAGGAACCTCTAGATAATATACACGCAAAAAAAATTTTTTTTTTTTTTTTGCTTTTGAATATCATTGCAGTACAGTATTATATACACTATATGTGCACGTTACCCCCTAAACATTAAAGTGTGTTCTGGGTAAAACCAATTAAATTCAATGTCCCAATTACATCAACACTACTGTTGACCATGCATTAACTGTCATTAAAAACTTGTGTACTGTCTTCCTGAGGGCACCTCGACAGTACGTCTGCCACCACATTGTCAGACCCCCGAATTGCTTGAATCGTATAATTATACGGCTGCATCAGAATCGAATAACGGGCTGCTCGGGCGCATTTGTGGTTTTTAGTCTTTAAATACGCCAAAGCCTTCTGATCTGACTGTATTACGAAACATACACCCAACAAATACTTCTCTAATTTGGTTACTGCCCATACCACGGCGAGAAGTTCTTTTTCCAACACCGAATAATTCATTTCCGCCTTGTTTAATTTTCTCGAAATGTACGTGATCGGATGCAGATGTCCATCAAATTGTTGAAGCAACACAGCACCAACGCCTTTGGACGAAGCGTCTGTTCGAAGAGTATAAAGATTATTAAGCCTGGGTAGTTTTAAAATCGGTGGGGATGAAAACAAATCTTTAATTTTAAGAAAAGCAGCATTGCATTCTGGAGTCCACCTAATTACATTAGGAGCCCCTTTCCTAAGTAGAGTGGACAGATCTGATGTAATTGAAGATAAATTAGGAATAAATTTACCATAATATTGCACTAGTCCTAACACACTACGGACTTGTTTTTTTGTTCTAGGAATGGAAAGATTTAGAATCTTGGAAACATTCTGCTCCAAAGGTTGAAGATTCCCATGACCAATCCTATGACCTAGAAACGTAATCTCAGAGAATCCAATATACACCTTAGATGGTCTAGCAGATAACCCAGCAGATCTAAGAGTAGATAAAAGTGAATGTAGACCAACAAAGTGTTCATCCCACGTATTGCTAAATAGACAAATATCATCTATATAAGTAATAACATCTTGCCTATGAGAGAACAGCATTCTCATCATTCTAGTGAAGGACGCAGGTGCGTTCAATAGTCCGAAACACACGACATTGAAATGGAACAACCCCCGAGGAGTAGAAAAAGCTGTGAACTGTTTACATCTATCCGCCAACGGAACTTGCCAATAACCCTTGGCTAAATCAAATTTACTAAAGTATATTGCCTTTGACAATTTTGGTAAGAAATCCTCCAATAATGGTAATGGTTCGGCATCAAATTTTGTTACTTTATTTAATTTTCTGAAATCAATGCAGAGTCGTATCTCATTATCTTTTTTTCGAATTACCACCATAGGAAAAGCAAAATTACTTTGAGACGGACTGATTATCCCTAACCTAATCATGTCATCTATTTCTTTGTTCACTTTGTCCTGAAAATGTAAAGGTATAGGGTATGGACGTACTCTAATTGGCGTTTCATCATTTAAATGTTTATCATGTATGATTACATTTGTTTTACCTGGAATATCTGAAAGTACATCATTAAAGGAATGTAATAAGTCAGACACCTGTGTTTTTCTATCCAACGATAAATCTTGACATATCGTCACATCTTTCCAAGTTTCTGTAGAATGTACTGGTATGTTAGGAAAATTCATAGATACTTCAGGAAACGCTGATTCTTCCTGAATCACTGATAATGAAGACCACCCAATTGGACGCGAGACTATGTCCTCGACCGCATGAAATACTGCCTGAAGATGTTCAGGTCTTGCGTGGAATTCTTTCAACATGTTAATGTGAAATATTTTCCTTTTCCCATTGACATCAAGTACGTAATCTACATCCGAAATTCTGGACAGAATTTTGAAAGGACCACACCAAGTTATAAGTAGTCTATTCTGCTTACTAGGTAAGAGAACAAATGCTTCGTCACCTGGTACAAGATGCCGAAGATGTCTTGAATGATTTTGCAACACCCGAGCTTTCTCTTTAGCTCTCTCTGATGCAGATGTCGCTAACTGACATGCATCCATGATTCTTTGTCTGAGATTGACAACATACTCGTATGACGATACTGTCTCTTGAGACAAATCAGAATCGATTAACAAATCTTTAATCAAAGATAATGGACCTCTGGGTTGAGCCCCAAACACAAGTTGAAATGGACTGAAACCAGTATGCTCATTCGGTATTTCGCGATATGCGAAAAGTACCGCAGGTAAAACTCGGTCCCACTCTTTAGGAAAATCAATAGTAATCTTACCCAACATTTGTTTTATCGACCTATTGAGACGCTCCACCATACCATTCGAGGCGGCGTGATAGACACTGCTAAGTGATCTATCTATGTGAAACATTTTCATCACCTCAGTCATAGTACCGGAAACAAATTGAGAGCCCCTATCTGACAACAGTTTTCTCGGAAAAACCGATTCTGGAAAATATTTGAAACAAAGCTTCAGCCACATCTTGAGTAGCAATATTTTTTAGAGGTATAGCTTCCGGCCAACGCGTACACATATCTATGCAGGTTAAAACATATCTATGTCCTCTCGATGACATTATAGGAAGTGGGCCAATAATGTCCACGGCCATCTTCTCAAACGGACGCACCGGAATATCGGCTGCTTGAATGGGAGCTACATGATGTGCCCCTCTAGACTTAACCTCCTGACATATAAAACAAGAACGGCAATACATCGAAATGTCTTTTGATATACCAGGCCAGAAAAAAATGATGCAAGCACTCTAGCCCTTGTTCTCGAGTAACCCAAATGACCTGAACAACGTGAATCATGAGCATGACTTAAAATATAAGCCCTCATTGTTTTAGGTACCATTATTTGAGTCACAGTATCAAAGGACTTCCCATCTCGGAATTGTCTCACTAATATGTTATTGACGATAGCATACCATTGCTTGTGACAATTAATATCATTTGTAGTATTAATTTGTACGAAATTAAAAAATTTCTTTAGTGAATCATCATTTTTCTGCAATGTAGCAAAAAACTTCTTTGCTAATGTTGCTATGCCCCAATTCATCATTACCCAATGGTACACCATTTTGTTGAGCATGTTCCTGTGCTCGAGTAACCACAACATTAGCCCTGTGTACGTGTTCTCGTTCCCAATCATTTATTTGCTCAAGAGTACACTCTTTAAAACCGTGAATGTGACCAAGAACCAAATCGCAAACTGGATTCGGCAACAAACATACTTTTATTTGTCCCGTAAAAAAATGGCGTTGCGATATGAACCACAGCAGTTTGAAATTTCTCAATTCTACCACCAAACGTAATGCACTTAACCCATGTGCCTGTACAAGAAGAAGGATCAACCAAACATTGTCGCACGCCTACCGTCGTGCAACCTGAATCCTTTAATAAAGTTACTGGCATGCCATTAAGTAAGCCCTTGTGAAACTCTAAAGACCCGGTTCCTTCATGAGCTGACATAGCAGGTAACGCCGGCAATGGGTGTCCACATCTCAGTCTGGATACCACATCAGGCTGAAATAGATTCTTGCATTCCAAACATGTTTCAGCATTATTAAAATCAAATGATGCACATGCATTTGCTTGATTAACAGTATTATTGTTATCTGCGACATTGTTTTCCGACATTTGAACGGAATTACCATGGTAAGCAGATCGATTATAACTATTTGACCGAAATGCCCTGTCATTTTGTTGTCTATTGTTATACAAATGTCTATTATTATTCTGCGAGTAATGTGCTTTTTTTGTAACTGTAAAAGTTAGGAGTGTTTCGTTGCCAATTCATTCTGTCTCTGTTTCCCAAATCAACCTGTTGACCAGTTCCAAAATGATTGTTATTCCATCTTCTGCCAGCTGGTGAATCATTTCTATTTCTGGTGAATCATTTCTACTTTCCACCTTATTCGAAAAATGTCTGTTAGAAAAATTTCTTTGATAAATTTATTTTTCGATCTGAAACTGGCACTTCTATGACGAAACCTATGAGCCGCCCCAGCTGCTCTCCGTCACCACCTATTCGATCTAAATTTTCCTTGTCTGTTATTTACAGTAGCAACACCCGCTGACTGTAACGATTCATGTAATTTAGTGTTTAAAAAAAAAAAAAAAAAAAAAAAAAAAAAAAAAAAAACAGTAGCAACACCCCGCTGACTGTAACGACATTCAAGTTCGGATGAGCAACTGAAAACTGACGCCCTAGGGTCTCAACTTCCGATAACGATTTAGGATTCCGCTCCTGTAAAAAAACGCCAAAAACTTATCACTTACTGAGGATAATACCTTATCCCGTAATATTAAATCTGCCAGATCTTCAAATTTCCGTTGCACCTTTTCAAGTTCGATCCAACGATTAAAAGTTAAACGAATATCCGAAATGAATTGTGAGAACTCTTTTCCTGTTTCCGGCAACAACCCTTTAAAACGCCTTCTATAACCTTCAGCTGTAAGCTGATATTTTTTTAATAGCGTAGCTCTAGCTTCCTCATAGTTTTGACTATCGCCTTCTAACGAAGCGACTGCACTTAACGCCTCTCCTGATAGAAAATTCATCAGTTTGCTACACCACATACTTTTATCAATTTTATATTCTGTGCATACCAATTGAAATCTTGACAAGAAGAACGTTATATCGTCGACCCCTGGTTTAAACATGGGCAAATGGATTTTAATGTCACCTTTTTGACCATCATTCTGAGTGTGTGATTGACTAGTAGCATTTCCATTTTGCAACTTCTGTCTTTCAATTTCTAACTGCAACATTCTCTCTTCATGTGCTCGTTTTTCTCCCTCAAGTGTAAATTCATATTGTCTCCTTTTCTCATTCTCTTCCATCTCCAAGAGTTTCATTCTCTCTTCGTCTTGCCTCCTTTTCTCTTCGTCTTCCCTCCTTTTCTCTTCGTCTTGCCACCTTTTCTCATTATCTTCCATTTCCAACCGTTTCATACGTTCCTGGTTGGCTAATTCTCTATCTTTTAATTCTAACTGACGTTTCTCTCTTTCCTGCGCCTCTTTATATTCTGTTTGAGCAAACTCTTGTAATTTATCTCCTGATAACCCAAGAATTTTACCCTGTTTGATGAAGTACTCCGCCGTCGACATTTCAGAAGCTGAATTCTAATATTTATCTTATCAAATAAACTGTAGTATTCCAATTATTATGCTATATTCGAAACCTTATCGCTACTCATTATTGGAGATTAATCATCTTTTATTTAATAAAATATGCAGCTATAAATCAATCAACTAAGAAATTATACAAGATAATATTACTACTGAAAACATAGAATGATCAATGAAGAGAATCAATTACATAGAAATATACACATTAGCAATGACAATCACCGCACATAAACAATTAAAGAAAAGATAATATCGTAAAGAACCACAGAGTGACCCCAAGAATCTACACCATTCCAGTAGCCTCAAAGAAACTTGCTATAAGTTTTTTGCAATTCATCCACCCAAAATCAACCTAGGAAAACACCCCAGGACACCTACGATGAAGAAGTATATTACGAGTAAAAGTGACAAAAGAAAGGTGCTCGCTAATATAATTAGTATACTGATACCACAATACAATGTCTACTTATCTGCGGGGATCCCAATCCTCCTCGTAAAGCATTCGATCCAACATGGGTTATGATTTTCATACAACTGGATCCAAACAGCCACAGTAATTTCCTCTGGTTGGAAGTACTCGTTACCGAATGACGTCATTCACTTTAACCTCCGCAGGTACACAGCAGGACTTGAAAATGGAAATTGACAACTGTTGCAATCATTTCCTAGTACAACTATGATACTTCTCTGTTGACTTGCGTCTGTACATCCCAAGCACGTTGACCTTCCCAGTCAAGGTTACGAATTTCAAATAACGATCGATTTCTTGAGCATGCAACAGGTGTCAGTGTTCCAAAATACGTGGCAATCAATTGAGCTCAAATATCTAAATCTTCTAGAACGGGAAGTATGGCCACCATGTTAAGATCCCATACCGCTTTGATGTCTGCTTTCAACAACCGTTAGAGTCATGTTAAAATGTCCACCAATAGCGGTAAAGTTCTTCCCAATTTTGTTTATATCACTGATGAAAGTACAGTGATAAGACGCGAATGCCAAAACGTGAGTGTGTAGCAACACTTAATCGTCCCTGTTTTTCTCACTGGTTCAAAAGGGAAGAACAACCTGCAACAGCCAACCTCTACTTTAACGGACCATAAAAGCTGAGGTGTTTTTTTTTTACTCAAACAGAGGTTTATTTTCCAATGATGATTAAATGGTAAAATGTGGTTCTACGTCCGGTCATCAGGTCATCGAATTTGTTCATAATACATGCAATATATAGTCAACTACTATTTCAATGCTGGATTTCTGTGGTCCAGAATAACTTCAAACACTGCGGTGACAATGGAAGATTTTGACTCCGGTTTTTTACGGTGTATTACTTCCACGTCCACGTAAGGTTGAATATTATACTTCATTCCTTAATACCAGTCCTAGCATAGGCTTCCTTCCGAAGCTATAATATAAAACCGGACTGTACAATAATGTGTCTGACCATTGACAAGGCGATGGTCCTCCATTTTTAAGTTATTTACCAATCTACGTCATCACTAAGGACCCACCAAAAAGCAAACGTCATAAACCAATCTACAAATCGAGTGGTTAATACATTAAGACCTTGGCCTCTATGTTCAATAATAGTGCACAAAAGTGTGCTTATTAAAAATCTTACAATATCTCTCAGTTAAGTTCAGCGCCCATTTATGCGCAAATAACATTGTGACAATAAGCATATTGCAACAGTCATGTTTCCTAATAAGCATTAACCATGTTTTTTAAAACCTTACCTCGTATTGGTAGTGTTTTGTGTCACTGTTTATTTGAAAAAAAAATCCAGCCTGCATGCCTTTCGCGTGGGGTGGCATTAATTTTATATCGCGAGACGACGTGGTAGTATTGCATGCGTTCCTCCATACATCTCTCTCTCTCTCTCTTCTAAGCCCATCTGTCTTTTCGTTTACATAGTGCATAAAATGACATTAATGTAATATTAATCTAGGTCATTACGCAGTGAGTGTATCTCAAGGTTTTCTAAGAAACACAGTACCCGTTTTATTTTTAGAAACGCGTGTATTTTATGCAGTAAGCTTTACTAGCAAACGTGAAAGCGTTACAATTATGCAGACGAAGTAGAACAAGGGGATTTTCTTGTTTAACTAGCATGACGTTCTATAACACAGGCGTACGCTATTGTGACCGCACTGTTCTTTTACCATTCTTCTTTCCTTTTATTGAATTAATTCGTTAGGCTTTACATTTACTTTCTAATTTAGATATGTGGATTAGAATTTCACGACAGTGCCAAGGAAAATATTTTACAGGATCATCCTCAAGAGTGTCACGGATTGCCTCCCCTGCTTTGCAGTAGTGGTCCAACAATGGCCAAAACTCAAGATATCTAAATGGGTCATCAAAGGTGTCTACCTTCGCACAAGATTACTCTTGGCATTTATGTACGAGGGGCGTTCAGAAAGTAATGCACCACATCGTTTTTCTCAGGAGCTGTTTAATCAAAAAGCATGAAATTTATACACAATATACATGGATATGTCATGTAAACATCAGTATTATTCAACATAATCCCGATCAACTTGTACGGCTTTATGCCAGTGCGAAACAAGTACATGTATTCCTAGCCCGTACCAGATTTTGTCTTGATCATGTAGCCATTTCTTCGCTGCATGAATCACTCCTTCATCATCTTCAAACCTTGTCCCACAGAGTGCATCTTTAAGTGGACCAAATAGATGAAAATCAGAGGGTGCCAAATCGGGACTATAGGGTGGATGGGGTAGTACAGTCCAACCCAATTTGGTGATTGCTTCCCGTGTTGCCAGACTTGTGTGAGGGTGCGCATTGTCGTGAAGGAGAAGCAGGTCTGCTGGATTCTTGTGTGGCCAAACTCTGCGAAAACGTTGATTGAGTTTTTTTCAATGTCTTAATGTAAGCTTGCGAATTGATTGTCTCTCCTCTTGGCATAACGTACACAAGAATCACACCTTCAGTTGCCCAAAAGACAGTGATCATGACCTTTCCAGCTGAAGGAATTGTCTTGAATTTCTTTCTTCTTGGTGATTGCGGATGATGCCACTCCATTGACTGTCTTTTTGTCTCAGGTTCAAAATGATGTGCCCAGGTTTCGTCACCTGTAACGATCTTAGCCAAAAAGTTCTCTCCATCAGCATTGAAACGCTCCAACAATTCAGAAGAAATTGCTTTCCTTTGCAATCGGTGGTCATTTGTGAGACTTCGAGGAACCCATCTTGCGCAAACCTTAGAAAATCCGAGAGTTTTTAAAACTGCATTTGCACTACCAATGCTGACTGACAGCTGTAAGGCCAGTTGTTGAGTAGTGATTCGCCTATCAGTAAGAGTAATGCCCTCAGCGCATTTCAACATTTCTGCGTTGGTGGCTGTGGCAGGACGTCCACAGCGCAGCCGATCAAGCAGCTCCGTATCTCCACTTCCTGATTCTTTGATTCTCTGAACCCAGCGACTGACTGTACTCCTGTTGACTGCAAAACTTCCATACACATCACATAGATGCTTGTGAATATTAACAACAGTTTCCTTCTCTGCAACGAGAAATTCTATCACAATTCGCTGCTTATAATGCAAGTTGCTAACACGCTCCATTTCAACGGTTTAGGGCAGCCGTATTATTTGGCCAGTTGCAATGCAATTTGGTGCACACAATTGGCACATGCGATATTTGAAGTGTGCAAAATGTCATGCTTCTATCTTCATTATTAGCTGAGAAAAACGATGTGGTGCATTACTTTCTGAACGCCTCTTGTAGATAGAAGTGCAGTGACGCTTCTATCCTAAGGGAGTGTTCACAAGATAATTCAGAAGTCAAGAACCATGCGGCATAGGGCTGAGCAATGGTTAACTTATATCTGAACCGTCGCCTTTTGTGAAGAATTTAACAATGCTTTTAGCCCGTTCAAGCCCCCAGTTGGTGTAATCCAACGAAATTCCTGTTATAAGTAATGGCTCTATAGATGTAAATACATAGATGTATGTTTTAAAGAATCTTACTCAAACATTTGCTTTCATACATATAAAAACTGAATCGACTATGATTGTTTAGTTTTAAAACATGTAACAAAATAAATAATGAATTAGTCTTTAACAGTTAAAATAAGGAGGGAATGATGAATTTTGCTGTAAATACAAGTTTTCGTCACATAGACGTAGATGCGGATTTATCAAAGTTCATTGCTTTCGCCTTTTTTACAAGAAAACTTAACTCTAGGTGAATCCTGTCGTCATGGTTTTCGTTACTTCTTGGTGATGAGTGTACCTCTCTCACACGAATGGCGTAGTAACTTCAGTACTTCGAACCGTCTGATAGCTTGTAACCACAAGTAGTCTTGTACCATGAACTTTTTTAGACAAAATTGAAAACAAATGCCTCTGCTAAGTACATTTGTGGGCTGCCAATTAACAGGCGCATTCTCGCTGTCCACCCATCAATGTTAATCTCTCAGAAGAATTAAATTCCCAAGTACACAGTGTAGCTCAGGGAAGATGAATAAAATTCACCATATTCCTCTGGGTATTAACTGCGAAAATGTGTCTGGACAGCACGAATAATGATTTGTCTGAGCTATAATTAACAAAGTGCATACATCTCAAAAAAATTATACCTTTAGGCACGTGATGTAATCATCAGTCATCACTGCTCCATTCTGAGTCTGGGGTCACCTCTGCTGTCGGGTTTCCGCACGACTAACCAGAAGAAATCACCAGCGCTTGCGGTAGTGGTTTATGAATATACTAGTTTCATATGTTGAGGTTGCCAGCACCATATATAACCACTTAGCAAGAAACATGTTAATTCACATTTGTAAAATAAATGTTACACTTACCCCAAAATTTTGGGTTATACACAATCTCCTCGCACAGGTTTCGGATGGACACGAACAATTTAGGTGCATATGCTCTCGAACCACTTGGTCTGGAAATTTTGAATCCCTTGTATGACGGGTCAATCTGTGAAACACTTGGTCTGGGAAAGTTTCTCTTACGACGTGTGATCCTATTCCTAGGTTTCCAGTCTTAGTATTTAAAGTCCTGGTCCCTTAAGCTTTTCAGTCTCTGTATTTATAAAGGCGGGCTTACTTTTTAAGGTTTTAAGTTTCCCAAATACTTCGATCTGTCACTTATAAGAATTCTAAGTCCGGTGTCTCTCTGGCATCTGGGAGTCGCTCATTTGACGTGCACTGCAGTCTCTCTGTTCTGTGTCTTTGATTTCTTCCTTCAGATGTTCCAATAGGATCCATAGTTTATTCCGGCTCTCACTTTAATCCAGTCGTAAGCTCTTTAGCGTTGGGTTGGGGTGTCTGATTTCAAAATATCCCCCACATGTTTTAAAATATTAAATTTAATATTCCAACGCGTGACCTCTTTCAAATCAAGCGGTAATATTTCCGCCGGCTCACAACAACATGTGACCATGTTTGCCTGTCTTCCACCAAGATGTCTACCCAGACAGATTACCTGTAACAATCACCAGAGATTGTCCCACAAAAGGCGATAATCCAAAAACGCATCTAACCTCTGTGTAATTTGCCAGACAAACAGACACCATCGTCGGCAACCCTGACAGACAATCTTGGGTTCTTTTCATGTCGATTGGACGAGACAGTATTGTCACCAGCTTTTCACCTGGGGTCAGATGTTGGGTCGATGCGTGTCAAAAGATGGTCAGACGGATAGAATAGATAAGCGTTTGACCGGTATAATTACCTGGTATTATCGCATTTACCTTGCGGAACATAAACAATTCTGCTTGTAAAGCAGATATGTCCGTAGGGGAGTTGAGTGTTAGAGACTTCATCCTACTAATTGAACATAGAGAGTAAAAAGAGTGAAAAGGCATGATTTATGCCAAATAAAAGTGATTGGTGAGAAAAATGATACTGCTGTAGGGCTGAAGGTGTGAGAGAGCCACCAAAAGAACATAGACAGACGTTCTGTGACAAAGAGATTAAAAGAGGTCAAAGACAATGAAGAGAAGAACAAGGCAGATCCACCAAAACTGAAAAGACATTGTAGAGTCCGCCATAACATTCGTAAAGAAAAAATTTGAAGTCAGGAAATACCGAATTCTTCATGAAGGCCAGTTTATAGGGCCCTTTGAGATAAGAGCTGATTTGCAGCAGCGACGCAGCATCAACCATTCGCATATAGTCGTATAACCAGCGAGCTACAGGAACAGTTAGCATTCACACTCTTCGACATACACTAAGGAAGACTGAGCATCTATGGGTTTGCCTGGAGTGTCCATTCTGTCAACAACGTGTATCTTGGCATCAGCAGACAAAATTGGAAGCTTTGGGCAGCTATATAAAAATAAGAATACGACACACAAGAGGGGGCTTTCATTGCATCATGAAATGTTTGGATATCAAAGAAATCAAGTTCAACACACAAATCAGAATGTTCATTCTCGTATGTCAAGGCAGTCATATCATATGGCTCATGAACATAGTGCACAACAGAATGGAAAGATTAGAATGGTATAACAGGATTGCCGAACTGATGGAAAGAGCCAGATACATAACAGTAGAACTTCTTCTTCTTCTTCGTACACTCTCAGACGTCCACTTGAATGTTCTCAAAGAAAGCAGTAGTCAGTTTGAGGCTATTTGAATCCCCGTAAAGCTTTTCCACGAAAGGAGCTGGCGTCGGCCATATGCACTTTCTCTGTACCACATATAAGGGGCAACTTTGAAGCAGATGTTCAGCAGTCATTTTATCAGTGCCATAGTTACACTGATCGGTAGTTCCTATCTTTAGCTTGTTGAATAGATGGTATCTCAATCTGTTGTGTTACTACCACTTGTTCTCTTCTGTGGAGCTGGTAGTAAGCATCATTCTGTGTGTGCCCTGGATATTCTACATTCCATTTGTTTCTGTATCTGATTCTGATAAAACTCTTTGCCTCATCAAAAGTTATGCTTGCATCAGGCTGAGGTAGATGTGAACCTTCTTTTGCCATTCTGTCAGCCTCTTCATTGCCAGTGATGTTACAATGAGATGGGATCCATTGGATCACAACACTTTTGAATCGTTGACAAAGTTTGCGGAGCACTACTCTGAGATCATCCAGGTCTGTATTATTTTGGCTTTTCAACGTTGCAATTACTGACTGTGCATCAGTAAAGAAAGCTCTGAAGTTGCTGGAGAATCGTCCTGTCGCCACTGACAGCCTTTTTTCTGCACCAGTGCTTAAGGTCAGAAAGACACCCCCACCTCCATTTTCTGTTGCATTTGTTGCTGATCCATCTGTGTATGCATGGGTCCAGGTGTTGCATGGATAATGTTTCTCTATGTATTTTGTCGCTATGGATTTTCTATCTGTTGCAGTTTGGCTCTTTTTACTTTCAATGCCAGGAATGTTTTCTATCATTTTAGGGAAACGATTTTGTTTCCAAACTGGAAGCTTGTGTGCAGTGTAGATGGGTTTAACAGTGGATATTTCATCTATGGATACTGCTCTCATTTGTGGTTTGGTTGATTCTAAAAAATTACTTCGTTTGAGTCTTTGCCTTCTAAGAGCATTTATTCTATGGCACATTGGGTGGTCTGTTAGTCTTTTTAATTTTTCGGCCTGTTGCTGAGCCCTGCAGTCTCTTCTATCTGTCATTGGCTGGAGGCATGTAATCTTTTCGAGTTCTTTTATAGGTGTTGACTTCATGCCTCCTGTTATAATTCTCATTGCTTGATTTTGGAGTCTGCTAATATTATCGAAGTTTGTCTTAGCTGCTGTTGCCCATGCTGCCATGCCATATTCAAGAACTGGCCTCACTCGCCCTGTGTACAACGTCTTAAGCACTTTCTCATCTGCACCCCAAGTTGTTCCAGCAAGTTTTTTCATAATTGCCATTCTTTGTCTTGCTCTCATTCGATTTCTGTCAACCTGTTTTTTCCAAGTCAGGCGGCGATAAAAAATAATGCCTAGGTAGTTCGGATTTTCATTTAAATGAAGATTTACTCCATTTAGTACTAGTTTGAAGCTCTGAGGTCTAGTTGAGAGGGAAAATACAGTGTACATTGTTTTCTCTTCATTAATCTTCATGAGCCATGTTTTGGCCCACTCTTCCAGTGATGTTAGTGCTTGCTGCATCAGAATGTTTGCAGTAGTGATACGTTCTTCAGAGATCCACAACGCTAAGTCATCTGCAAAGGAAGCATTGTGTGCTATTTGTTGAATATTGTCAGTTATGTCATTTATGTATGCAAGGAACAGTGTAGGTGACAGGACTCCCCCTTGTAGGACACCCTGTTCTAATATAAACTTTTTACTAGTCTGTCCTTGCAGCTGTACTCTGGCGGTTCTATTTTCAAGGTAGTGACCAATCCATTTGTACATTCCCCCACATACACCACTTCTCTGCAGTTTGACTTTCAATCCCTCTTTCCATACTGTATCGAAAGCTTTTTCTAAATCTACCCAAACCACTAGCTGTGTTTTTTTTCATGGAAGGCATCTTCGATTTCCTGAGCTATATATGTGATTTGATCCTCAGTGGATCTGTGTTGTCTGAACCCTGCTTGTTGTACAGTAGAACTTGAAGTGAGGAGAAGATGTTAGCGTTAGAAAATGTTATGGAAACTAGTTAAAAGCATTTACAAGGCAATCCTTCTGGAATCCACAGGGTAAAAGAAATAGAGGGCGGACTGAAAAGCACACAAAGAAGGAAACTGGAAATGTACCAAACAGGGACAAAGAAGACTTGGAAATACCCTGAACAGAGAGCACAGCACAGGAGGGCATGGCGTGAACTTGTTGAGACCTATGCTCGTTAGGTAGCAGAAAAATAGTGATGATGTATTTGTTATTCATCTTTATTTGAATTTCCTGTTCATCTGGTCAGTCAGTATTGTTGTGTTTTTAATTCTATTTGTGTTATCTGTCCCTGAATTCTGCGTTTATCTTTTGTAAGCAGGTTTTAATATTCTGTGCTAACCTATGAAAGTTCTTTGTATACTTAGGGTCTTAAGCCAGGTTGTGAAATTTCTGGGTGGCATCTAGACAGACACGAGCCTGAGCGAGGGAGGAGGGAACCAATTATTAACCTTTAATTACCAATGTTTAATCAACCGTAGCCCCTTCAGTCATAACTGACTATGGGAATGCGCCCCTGAGGTGACAGCCCTCAGCTGCTTATTTTCCTGGTGCTTCTTTCGACGTTTTCTCCTCACCTCTGCTTCTTGTGTGAGCCTCTCTTCGCCCAATCTGAGGTGGTGCCGTAAATAGCATCGCCACTTAGTGCGATCGGCAGCTTCATCCTCCCATGTTGCTGGATCCATGTCCAGTGCCCTCATATCTCTCTTGCACACATCTTTGAACCTCAGCTGTGGTCGCCCAACTGTTCTCTTGCCATCTGCTAATTGTCCGTAGAAGATATCTTTTGGGATGCGACCATCTTCCATGCGGCGAACATGGCCAAGCCAGCGAAGTCTGCGTTGTCTAAGAAGCGTATACATACTTTGAAGGCCAGCACGTGACAACACCTCGACATTTGTCACTTTATCTTTCCACGAGATGCCGAGGATGCGGCGTAGACACCGCAAATGGAAGGTATTGAGCCTTCTTTCTTGCTTAGCATAGGTCGTCCAGGTCTCGCTGCCATATAGGAGTGTGCTGGTGACGCAGGCATTATATACCGCAGCTTTGGTCTTCATTGTGAGTTTAGAGTTTCCCCAAACACGCGATGTGAGGCGGGCAAAGGTAGCTGCAGCTTTGCCAATGCGGCTGTCGATTTCTGTATCCAGTGAGAGTTTGTCATTGATGGTAGACCCTAGGTATGTGAAGTGGTGCACCACTGCCAATTCATAGTTATCGATAGTGATAACTGGTGCAGCACCCACATCCTGACTCAGCACATTCGTTTTCTTTAGACTTATTGTGAGGCCAAAGTCCTTGCATGCTTTAGTGAAGCGATTCATCAAGCTCTGAAGCTCCTGTTGGCTTTGAGTGACTACTGCAGCATCATCAGCGAACAACAAGTCTCTTATAGTGACCCTTCTGATTTTTGTTTTTGCCTTCAGCCTTGAAAGATTAAACAGACGGCCATCTGACCTAGTGTGAAGGCATATTCCTTCAGTTGCATCTCTGAATGCATGTTTCAAGAGTAAGGCAAAGAAGATTCCGAAGAGGGTCGGAGCCAGAACACAGCCTTGTTTAACGCCACTTCGTATATCAAAGGGCTGTGACGTGCTTCCAGCATATTGGACTGTTCCCTTCATGCCGTCATGGAATGACTTTATCATTTCCAGCATTTTAGAAGGGCAACCTATTTTCAGGAGGATTTTAAAGAGTCCATCCCTACTAACCAGGTCGAATGCTTTTGTGAGGTCTATAAAGGCGATATATAATGGTCTTTTCTGCTCTCTTGATTTTTCCTGAAGCTGGCGGAGAGAGAAGATCATGTCTGTTGTTGATCTGCCAGCTCGGAATCCACACTGTGACTCTGGATATATGCGCTCAGCTAACTTGTGTAGTCGCATTAAGATGACTTTGGCAAAAACCTTACCAACAATACTAAGAAGAGAGATGCCTCTGTAGTTATTGCAATCACTTCTGTCTCCTTTATTTTTATACAGTGTTACAATCTTGGCATCTCGCATGTCTTGAGGAATAGTTGTCTCTTCCCAGCACTGGCACAGCATCCTATGCAGGGGATGTAATAGTGTGCTCTTACAGCATTTGATTAAATCAGGAGGAATCCCATCACTGCCTGGTGCTTTGCCAGAGGCCAAGCTATCAATGGCCTTGCTGAGTTCCTCTAATGTTGGTTCGGCATCCAGCTCCTCCATAGTTGGCAGACTGTTGACACCATCAAGGGCTGCAGGCGTAACGGTATTGTCTCTAGCGTAAAGCTCAGAGTAGTGCTCGACCCACCTCTCCATCTGCTTACCCTTATCGGTTAGCTTCTCTCCATTATAATCAACCGTAGCAACACAATTCACAGTAATGTGGTATAGGATAAATGTTGATAATGGCAATAAAGTTCACGGAAATATATGTATTTTCAAGCAGTAATCAGGGAATTAAACAGATATAACTATTTCAACAACAGTTTTATAGAAGATGGAAGACTTGACAGAGAAATATAAACATGAGTTTAAATGAGCCAGTAAATCAACTAATGGGCTCAGTTAGTCTGGCAGTATAACCATCAACATCACCGTAAGAGAAAGAAGTCTATATCAGACCATCTTTGGAATACATATGGATACAGAATATAGGATGTTTTTGACCGTAGTCAGTATTACCCAAACTGATTATCTTCACATTCTTTCTGTGCTTCGGAGTCAGAACAGCAGTTCATATGACACATGGATCAGATCACGTATTGTCACTATATCACAAGGCTGATTGCAATGGGTCTCCAGCATAACCAGTCCTTGCCTTATTGTTACATTCTGACACACTCGTTCATATCCATCTCTTTATGTTTCCTGTCCACTTATGTCACTATCCTCCTCTTTTCTATTTACATGCAGCCCTTTCCCTGTGGCTTTTAAGAAAATGTTTTGCCTGTTTGTGTCTCCATAATATTTGTTACACCAATATCTCTTCATAAAAGATATCCTTCCTTTTAGTCTGCTGGTATTTCTTCTGTCTCCCAAACATTCCCTTGTAAAACGTATAATATCTGTGAAGAGGTGTCAGTGTCTGCTTTGATGATCTCTGCTTGAATGCCATCTGGACCAGCAGCTTTTCCATCTCTTACAAGCTTTTATGACTTTACATTTAACATGTAGCTCCTTTTCTGTCTGTTGCATGGCATGAGGATCTTGCGGAGCTGGTCTATCTAAAAGTTCCTCAAAATGTTCGCCCACTTATCATTTGCTCTTTTTTTTTCTTTTTACTTAGCTAATTTCTTTCTCATCTTCAATAAAGCATTTATATTTCCCTATTAGCTTTTTTTTTTTTCTGGAACTTCAGTTTAAATTTGCTCTCTTGCTTTCTTTATGTTATCATTGATGGTTTCTGTTGTTATCTGTGCTTTGTGCTGGAGTTCCCTTTTTTGCAGTACTTCTCTGCAAATTTCATCTGTATTTGCAACATCCTTTAGTTTGTTAGGGCAGTTGGTATTTCTTTGATATTTAAACAGTAAATGTTTCTTTTGTTTCTTGATTTGTGAAACATCCCAAGTTAAAATGTTGTCTACAGCTATGTGTTTTATATATTTTGAGTTACGTCATTATTTTTGCCAACAGAAGATGGTGAACTGATGCCACATCTGCTTCTCTACATACTTTTGTGTTGTGTAATGATATCTATACTTTCTGTTTATGTATATATAATTAATCGATCTTATTTCCTGTTGTCTAGTGATATCCATGTTGCTATACACTTGTATTTGTCTGATCAGCTAAGTCAGTTGGTAAGTCACTATGTTACCCTTTTGGCATCGTATGTTTTCTGGTTCTCTTTCTACTCTGTTATCCTCAGTGAACATGCTTCTTAGGTATTTTACTGTTTTAGCAAGGCTGTTTTGTCATTTATGTTTACTGAGTTCGGATTTATTCTTTCATTACTTCCATTTTAGACAAACTGTGGTGGTCTGCAAACAGTAGTTCATTTATGTTGTCTGATCAATGTGACAAAATGGGGTGGCTCCTATCAATCTTTGTTTCACTCCGGCAGTATCAGTACATTTGTGGTACTGATTTTTATTATTTGCTCTTAATTGTCGCACTTGTCTTTCTTTCTTCGTTATTTTTCTGCTAAGTAGCAGATGTTTGATTTTATCAAATCATTCGACACTCCCTGTAGGTGATAATAATCACATTTGCTTGGCGCTGCCCAGATTTGTTGGCTATAGGCGTGGCAGATTAACACGTACATCAGCCAGCACTATTGGCTTAATCACCGATAAGACATGGATGACAAGATTACTTTAGGTAAAAGTAAGATTGCTACATCTCGAACACATGGTCATATGCAGTTACCGGTGTGTTTGGAAGTTTGTGCACAATGGCATCGGACATCTTATTACCATATATGGGAGAGTTCTTCTTCTTCGTCCTCGTTCGCCCTGAAAAGGACGGTGGTTGCGTTGTGTCTGTTTACGCCTAAGCTGTGATATCTGCACCTTTCGGTCGACACATCCGACTTCAGCACGGCATTTTTTAGGAACCGGGTTTGCCTTCCCATTGCAATCCGCACTCGCTCAGCCAGACTGCACTGCTGCAGACTGTTTCCAGGACCACCACGTGGAGGTGGCGTGCGGTCTTGACCAGCTCTGGTTCGCTGGTCCTGATGCAAGCAGTACAGCTATAGGTCGCTGACTGCATTCACTATTGCTGCATCTTGGGGTCCCTATGGGAGAGTTGACCTCTGCCTTACGTTCAAAATTATCTGATGTCGGAATATTTTGAAATTACCCCTATGCCTGTTTGAATATGATTGGAGCGTTTATTTAACTCCATGACAAATGAAGGCGTGGGTAGGCAGGGAATATAATCTGATCATTTTGTCAAGCTATTTCACTTGAGAAATCGCTCGCGAAGACACCAGACTGCTACAGTGAAGAATTAGAATTCAGAATTCCTTCTTAAAATACCGGACACCTTTTATTGGAGTATTTATCAGGACTTACAATATAGCCAAGGAAATCTCTAACATTTTAAATAAGGAAACCGGGACTGAGGAAACTGAAGGACCACACATGAAGTCAGAGAGGGGACTTATTAAATTAACGACACCCCAGACGCGTGTAAGAGGCCGATTCAAGTCTCTTTTATTCATCTGAGCAAAAAGTCTGTGAGTCAGGATTGGCGTAAGTTGTGATTTACATTTCATATTTTATTACTAACATGTGAACTAATATATATATGTATATATTACCATGTGAATTTTAATAATTGAAACTCGCTATTGGATGTCACAGTCATTTGAGGCTGGCAACCTCAGTGGATAGAATGATGATTCATGAACCACCACTGCACGGGCTGGTGATTGCTTTACTGCTATTTTCGTAAAGAGAACTAAAAGCATAAAGTAGTTCCAGGTTCCCTAGGGAGCATGGAGGGAAAGATGAAAGAAATGATGTACATTCTAAGTATAATACTTACAATTTCAACGCAGTGTAAATGTCCATATAAACATATTCACTTTAAAATGTATGTAAGTTTTCAAGCTTTAAACCAGTGTAAATGTCTATGTGAAAATATTCATTTTAAAGTAATGGAAGTTTCAAACTTTTCAATCAGTGTAAAACATAAATAAAAACTTTGGACTGGATTAACTCGAGACCTGGCGAGGACATTTGAAGGAGTGTCGTCGACCAGGGATTGGCGGCTCCTGAGCCGACCCAGCTGTAATGGGTACCTCCGAAATCGGAGAGTATTTGCCTGAATGGCGAGGGACACCTGTCTCTGTACAAGAAAAAAGGGATACTCACGTAAAATCAATTTCAGGTTAGACATAAATAATAACCTGAGATTTTCGCCTCGAGTATTAGCGGGCGTACGAAAAAAAAAAAAAAAAAAAAAAAAATAAATAAATAAAAACATATTCAATTTATATTGTTAACACTTTTCAATCAGTGATGATGTATATGTAAACAGACTCTATCTGTATTATTAACTTTTTCATTTAAATATAAAGTAACTATGAAAGCTATTCTATTTAAATGTAAAGAAAGTTTTATCCTGAGGGATTAAATTTAATTCTCATCGAGGGTAAAGTCTGAGTAATTGGGATGGTGGTATGGGAAGATAGGAACCCATAACTATGGGGTGAAAAATGCCATACTCAGAAGAGCATTTCGTTCTATTCTTTTACCATAGTTATTGGTGGTACCAGCAGAAAGTACTATCTCTGGAACAAGAAGGGAACAGTGTCCTAAGCTTTAAGATGAAGGACCCACGTGGTAGACTCTCCTTGACATTTCTGGGAAGCGAGCTACCCTCGACAACCTTGATCAGGGACAGTGTGAGCAGAGTGAAAAGAACCAACCCATAAGAAGAAGCAGAACCATCATTGGCAGCTAAGTTCAAATCTATGCTGCCACTTGAACTTCTTGTAACATCTCATATTCCATAAAGACAGTGATGATAACTTTTCTTGATCCATAACTATTCAAATTATTTCCAACTGTTAAAACCTAAAGGGATTATTAAATTTTGTTATTTGTAATGTTACAAATTTAACTTTGATTTAATCATTTTAAAGTTACTGCATGTTGTCTCAGTCAAATTACGACACACACTCTAAACAGAGCTATAATAGAATTCCACTGAGTAAATCAGGGGTGGGTGCTTAAACGAGCTGAAAGTAATAAGTGCTTAAATCCTTCACAAAAGTGTCAGCAGAATTACAGAGTTAACATACTCAGCCAAAGCAGTATTGTTCTCGCTTATTCTGAATATCTTGTGAAGGCTCCCTTTGTTATAGAAGTGTCATCACCCTTCTATCTACATCTCTGCCAAGAGTAATCTTGTGCAAAGGTAGATACCTTTGAAGCCCATATTAGATACTCTTGAGTTTTGGCCACTGTTTGACCACTATTGCAAAGCAGGGCAGGCAATACCGTCACAATCATGAATTTACTTCTGATGTTATCCTAGCGTTATGGAGGTTAAACTGTAGGTGTGATAGTGCAGAACACTGCTACACTTCTCTATTTGCTTCTTGTCCATATTTCTGCAACCTGTAGAAGTGAAAAGCAAATACGGCATTTAATAATTTATACAATAACTTATGTCTAATAAGTCTAAGAGAGCAACTCTGGGAAGGTTAAGGCGGCCGGCGTGATGCTGACCACATCACCCCTAGTGTGCCGACGGTCAAGAAAATATGGGCCTAACACCATATTCCCAATATGCCTCAATGGGCGTGTAACGGGATCCTTTACCTTTTTTATGTCTAATGGCGTCTCACATTGCTGTATGTAGTCTTAATGTCTTCCTTTTTCAGTTTTACTCTCCATTATTAAGAGTATATCAAGCAAAGTAGCAAATGTAATTTTTGCTGGGGAGGTTAAGATGTTATACCTAACAAGAAAGATAGTTGTGTCTGTGGTAACTGTGTGAGGTCAAGCACATGTAGGTCCCTGACTATAAAAAGAATGATGATGATTATGATATATTGATCAGGGAACCTAACGCTACCTCCCTAGATCTCACACAGTCCGTATTTTGATTCTAGTGGCTGGTGTATGATGTCTCTAGTGTCTAGGGGTGAAATGAAGATGATGGTACATCAACACAATACACTTTAACTCACTAAAAGAAAATGAATAAGACGGTGGTTAAAGTTTTCTTTTAAAATTTGAATGTTTTTTTCTTTATATAATTTAATCTGCCTGTCCCGCCAACTTCTTTTGGACAGGTCTTTGAAAATGAGGAAATATATTTACATATAATGTTTTAACTAAACAATATGGACTCTTGGTCCTATGAATATATTGTTAATATAGAGTTCCTGTAGGTGTATTCACAGACTAATACTTTAATAGTTGCTAGTGATTGTCATTTGTTATGAGGAGCTGTTGTTTTCATCAAGCCCCATATAATTCAATGTTATTTTGATAGGAACTAGTTTCTTAGGATGAAATGTCAGATGTCCCAGCTGATAACATGTCACCTGGGATTCTTGGTAGATCGAATTTTTTTTTTTTTTTTTTTTTTTTTCGTTCGCCCGCTAATACTCGAGGCGAAATCTCAGGTTATTATTTTTTTATGTCTAACCTGACATTGATTTCACGTGAGCATCCCTTTATTTCCTGTACAGAGACAGGTGTCCCTCGCCATTCAGGCAAATACTCGCCGATTTCGGAGGTACCCATTGCAGCTGGGTCGGCTCAGGAGCCGCCAGTCCCTGGTCGACGACACTACTTCAAATGTCCTCTCCAGGTCTCGAGTTAATCCAGTCCAAATCCCGGTCGACGAAAAATCCTCAAATGCCGTCGCCCGGGTTTGATCCTGTATCACCCGGTCGCCAGAGCGGTGTTGTAACCACTACGCTAGCGCGGTAGATCGAATATAAGTCAGTATATCAATGTAGAGACAATGTAGATCAGCACCCACACGTAAGCTCCTTCAGGCTATCAGCTGACAGCTTAAACTTTATAATGGAGACTTTACACCCACTCATCAGGTTTCCTGTCACCGGATGGTAACAGGAAATAAAAACTCTGCAATAAAAAGACACCCTGGCCTTTTCAACCTGATCACAACTTCTTATCCCTATATATACATGACGGTATGGGGTCAGCCTCTTGTGCATTCATGTGCATCAGCCCCTAATTTATGACTCGCACCCTTCTGTGACCACACCACAGGTCCCTATGGCAGATACGCCACTGTACTTTTACATAGTTTGTTTCAATGCAATAATGTGAAGTAACCACATCTCCTTTTATATGATTTTCTTTTCTTTTCTAACTTATAAACGCTCTATGCATGTTGAAAAGTCTTCATAGAACACAGAGGCTTCCTAACATTTCCAATACAAAATATTAATAAAAAATCATAATAATATGCAACAGTCAAATACAGTTCAATGTGAGGACTCAATAATGTTTGCTTCCGGCATGTCCTTTACTTTTCCACAGCAGTATCTGACCTTTTCAGTTTTAATCAAGCATGTAAATACATAAAGCATTCTTACCACTAGTTCAAAGAAATATGTCACAAATAACGTTGACTGGCAAAGAATATGGCCTAAGTTTTGCTCTGCCTTGTCCAGATAGTGAATTAGTATTTAATTTTACAAGTTATCACATCTGATCTCAACGTAGTTGTTTGAATAAAATTTTCTAGTCAAATGGCCACGAGACCACTATGCCTCTTGCCAATATCTATTAGAGCCGACCAATGAAAGCAGGCACCACTACAACTTTTTGAATTTAGTTTGAAAAAACAAAACAATTCCAAACAAACTATGTGCCTCATAGTCCATTGGTCCAGAGCCGCGCTAGCGTAGTGGTTACAACACCGCTCTGGCGACCGGGTGATTCAGGATCAAACCCGGGCGACGGCATTTGAGGATTTTTCATCGACCGGGATTTGGACTGGATTAACTCGAGACCTGGCGAGGACATTTGAAGGAGTGTCGTCGACCAGGGACTGGCGGCTCCTGGGCCGACCCAGCTCTAATGGGTACCTCCGAAAACGGCGAGTATCTGCCTGAATGGCGAGGGACACTTGTCTCTGTACAAGAAAATAGGATACTCACGTAAAAATCAATGTCAGGTTAGACATTAAAAATAACCTGAGATTTCGCCTCGAGTATTAGCGGGCGTACGAAAAAAGAAAAAAGTCCATTGGTCCGTCGGCGTTAGTTATACCAATAGAAAAAGATGTTTCGTTTTAGTTAACATTTTTCCTATCTCTCCCCTTTTACTCCTATACTCTTATACCAACTAATAGAATTTGAATTTCTACAATGCCTCTTTTTTTAAACTAGCGTCCCCAATAACGTTATGTGTAACGAGCAAGAACAACAGTCTGTCCGGTCAAGCGTTCGTAGACATTTAGTATTTTCTCAATAACTTGGCTAATACTTGGACTACCATATTTTTTTAAAACATATTTTTGCTCAGGGGACTCTAAGCTATACTACCATATGATTTTTATGGTCAGTTTCAATATGGTTTAGATTTTCAATTTTGTCACTGTCAATCGTCAAAATTAACTTTTTACACAAGTCGGCCATCTTCCCACCCTGTCTCTAACATTTTCCTCACTATTCAAATAAACCAACTAGTTTGAGTGACGTCAGAATATTACCGCTAGGAGGAACTGAAAAATTGTCTGTGTGTTTGCCTCTGCTGGCTTTGCCCACAGCGTGTATATATTAAAGAGACCGCGTGCAGAGCGAAGAGGGGTTTTTCAAAACTTTGGTAGTGTTTTGCGTTAATTATTACAATCGTCTCGTTCTTCCTACTGTGAACTGTCCGAATTACTACAAATGTTAGTGTTAAAGTTAACATAGTGAACTAAGAAGAATACATGGGTTGTTTTCCCATTCAATAACTTTGAGCCCAACAGCATTTGACTACAAGTATTACTTTGTGTGTGTTTTCTAGAGTACTACAACATGAGGTATCTTATCATTAGAAGTGCTTTCCTGTCAGACAAGTGTTTCAGCTCGTTTATCTCCTTAACACTCTGAGGGATGCAGACCCACTTGGGTCATGACTCCCAAGTGTCAGCCTCCTGTTGATTTTTCAGCCGTCACTAGGAATTGATTCACCTTATTTGCAGCTTCCAAATTCAAGCCTGGTTTTATGCAATCTGCCTACTTGAGGCAGTTGTGAAAGTAACAGTTTTATTTTAGTTAAATTACTGTCCTGAATTCCATAGCCTACTACTTTTGTTGTGTCACAGCCCAACAGATGCTGTTTCAGCAGTTTCACTTTAAAGTGCCCATGTTCTTGGCTGTCCTTTCAGGCCCTGTTATTCAGTAGACCATACACTGAGGAGGTCACTAGACCTCTTGCACCTACTTCTGCTGATATGAGTTTTGTTATGCACCCTGCATCTCTCAAATCCGTGACCAGATCATTATACTGTTTTTGGCTATGTGGTACTGTTTAAAATATAAATAAGCAGACATTTGGTGATTTGATACCTCTGCGTCCAGAAGTCTAGACACTGACTCTGTTTTTCATTGTTTAATAAATATGCTAATGATGTGTTATTAACAATGTGTATATTTTATGTTTGAAAAGTAAAATTTGTTAATTTTTTTTCAGAAGGAAAAATTTCATTATTTAAGTTCAAGAAGTTCTGTGTCACTGCTAACCATAACTTCTGTTATGTACCCAGTACTGTGTTGGGGTCTATTATGTGCTTTGGTCAGTCAGTCGAAAAGCCATGTATGTGGCAAATGTAGGCATTATGGACTTTTCATTAAGTATATTCGTTTCAACTACAAAAAAGTAATTTGTATATGCCCTGTTATTGTCTTTCTGGCCTTTTAAATATACTTTCATTTTTTTTTTTAAACATGCTTGCAAAATTGTCGGGCTCCATTATTCTTACTTTCATCTAGTCATTAGAAAACGTCCCAGCAGTGTTTAACTGCGTGTGTTTAATTGAAGACTCTCTGTTGTTCTTATGTGACTTCAATGTTGTGTTATTTTTGCTCTTTAGAAAAAAAGTTTTGTTGTATTTTTTTTTCGTGAAAGTTGGTGGTGAGGTTTTTTTTTTTTTGTAAAGTTAATTCTCTATGATTCTTCCTGTGGCCTGTCATGATGATCTTGACTTTGATTATGTGCTTAAAGAAAGTCTTAAACTATTAACTTTAGTCTGTCAGTGACTTGCCCCCACTCTTACTACTCCCCATACGTCGCACTTTTGAGACTGGGGCAGTTTAAAAAAAGATGTTTTTGAAAAAAAAAAAAAACAAAAAAAAAAAAACGAAAGAAATCAAGATACATTCATACTTTTTAAAGTTTAATGTTTATACGGGAATGAAAAATGTTACTGGATGATTTAATTTTAATGTCGGTCTTACGTACTTCAGTCTTACGTACGTACATGGTTTCAGACTCTCACTTGTCGAACTAGTTCGCGGAATTATTTCCTTATCCAAGTCTGTTTTACGAAGATAGGTTTTTATTAATGTACAGGGTGGTTGAAATGTTGCTTTCTATTATTAAATATAATATCGTCACTTGTATCCACTAGATACACACGAAACACACGTCAAAACAATCGGCTATAACTGCCATTTGGCAAACACGTTGTCTTTTTAAAATTTGTGTTCCCACAAACAAAATATAATGTAAAATGGCCGGTAAAGGGAAGTTACAATGACAGCAAATATAGCTGCTCGCTATGGAATCACGTGTTGAACAAACCGAGCCTCATGTTGAGGTCAGTGTGACAGTATTTTATGTCATGAACTGACAGTTATAATAATAATAATAATAATAGCCCCTTCAGTCATAACTGACTATGGGAATGCGCCCCTGAGGTGGCAGCCCTCAGCTGCTTATTTTCCTGGTGCTCCTTTCGACGTTTTCTCCTCACCTCTGCTTCTTGTGTGAGCCTCTCTTCGCCCAATCTGAGGTGGTGCCGTAAATAGCATCGCCACTTAGTGCGATCGGCAGCTTCATCCTCCCATGTTGCTGGATCCATGTCCAGTGCCCTCATATCTCTCTTGCACACATCTTTGAACCTCAGCTGTGGTCGCCCAACTGTTCTCTTGCCATCTGCTAATTGTCCGTAGAAGATATCTTTTGGGATGCGACCATCTTCCATGCGGCGAACATGGCCAAGCCAGCGAAGTCTGCGCTGTCTAAGCAGCGTATACATACTTTGAAGGCCAGCACGTGACAACACCTCGACATTTGTCACTTTATCTTTCCACGAGATGCCGAGGATGCGGCGTAGACACCGCAAATGGAAGGTATTGAGCCTTCTTTCTTGCTTAGCATAGGTCGCCCAGGTCTCGCTGCCATATAGGAGTGTGCTGGTGACGCAGGCATTATATACCGCAGCTGAAAGATTAAACAGACGGCCATCTGACCTAGTGTGAAGGCATATTCCTTCAGTTGCATCTCTGAATGCATGTTTCAAGAGTAAGGCAAAGAAGATTCCAAAGAGGGTCGGAGCCAGAACACAGCCTTGTTTAACGCCACTTCGTATATCAAAGGGCTGTGACGTGCTTCCAGCATATTGGACTGTTCCCTTCATGTCGTCATGGAATGACTTTATCATTTCCAGCATTTTAGAAGGGCAGCCTATTTTCAGGAGGATTTTAAAGAGTCCATCCCTACTAACCAGGTCGAATGCTTTTGTGAGGTCTATAAAGGCGATATATAATGGTCTTTTCTGCTCTCTTGATTTTTCCTGAAGCTGGCGGAGAGAGAAGATCATGTCTGTTGTTGATCTGCCAGCTCGGAATCCACACTGTGCCTCTGGATATATGCGCTCAGCTAACTTGTGTAGTCGCATTAAGATGACTTTGGCAAAAACCTTACCAACAATACTAAGAAGAGAGATGCCTCTGTAGTTATTGCAATCACTTCTATCTCCTTTATTTTTATACAGTGTTACAATCTTGGCATCTCGCATGTCTTGAGGAATAGTTGTCTCTTCCCAGCACTGGCACAGCATCCTATGCAGGGGATGTAATAGCGTGCTCTTACAGCATTTGATTAAATCAGGAGGAATCCCATCACTGCCTGGTGCTTTGCCAGAGGCCAAGCTATCAATGGCCTTACTGAGTTCCTCTAATGTTGGTTCGGCATCCAGCTCCTCCATAGTTGGCAGACTATTGAACTGACAGTTAGTTGTCTTAATTGTGATTAAGTTTGTTTCTTATAAATTAGATGGATAGGAGTGAGCAAATAACACTTTAAATCTAGACAGTGACTTTTTAATCACCCTTTCGTTTTGAGAAGCAGCATTCAGTATTTACCGTTAATAGTAATACTGACACAGATTTTAAAAAAATTCTCAGGGTCTCGAAAATTCTTGGTCAGCTGGTGTGAGCATATGCATTTGTTTTTGTTTTAGCGAATTACTGCTCTCAATTTCCTCTATGCGGGCTTCTCGCAAATTTTAATTCTTTGTACAAGTCGATTACAGGGATTGTTATTGTTGATCGGAATCGACATCACTGCGCTCCGGACAAACCCATAGGTGCTAAGTCTCTCTCAGCAAATGACGAAGGGTATGAATGTTGACGTTTGATGGGAAATGCTGGCAATCTTAGCCTTGTTGATTCATCGATTGCAGTGCCGTTCTCTAACAGGCGATCACCAATTGTCCTAAGTATATCCTTACCTATATCCAATGTCCCCACTGTGGGTGCTCTCAAAGCGAGTCTGTCAGCTGTCTCATAGCCAAGCACCCCTGCATGACCAGGGCAGTAGATCCACACCAGTTCCTGAAGATTTGAGGAATTGCTGAGATGCCTTTGTTATCAACGACGGCAGGGAAAGTTTCTAATTGTAAGCATTTCTGACGTAGTTCAGTAACATCATCGTTGCAGCATGATTCAGATTATAGGCCCCCGATGAATTTGAAAATCTTTTTTATTTTACCATCATTTCAAACCTGTCTTTCGATGGCTGGATGGCTTTTTATAAACTATTATTGGATTAATGGACATTGACATTCTGGATACCATTGTATGATCATTTTCATCAATGTGTTGGCTCAAACATTCAACTGCGAGTTCTGGCTTGATCTCCCACTATTTGCCTCGGTGAAAAAAAAAAGATGTAAATTTGCCATCTGCTCTGTGATCTTTAAGGCATTTGCCAACAGCGGGATATTTTTGCAACATATTCACATTGTTACGCTGGAGAAATCCGCATGTGACGCTTATATGGTTTAGAACACAATAGCCAAGGAGTAAAAACACTTAAAACCTTCGATTAAATTTAACAGAGGGTGCGGAACATGGGGGGGGGGGGGGGGGGGGGGGGGGGGGGGGGGGGGGGGGGGGGCATGAATAATATCAAAGGAAGACCAAAAGCTGACTGCTTCCTTGAGAACCATATTTATTGAATGTGTAGAATAGGGAACGAAAAACACTAACAGATTTAATGCTAATATTCTACACTGAACTCTCCAGCGATTACCTGGCATATTTGGTCCACATTCTTGTCAGATTGCATACTTCTTTTTCGGTCACATTACTGTTCACATCAGCTGACTCCTAGAAGTGAATTATAGCCTTATTTCCATCGTTATCAGAAATCGGCAGGATAGATTTAACAAAAATACAGTAAGTGCCATCTTTTGTTAGTCATTAGTTTTGGCACCAATATTCTTTGGGGTGGAGTATATGGATAGAGGGATCTCGACCGTGTCACATTCTCTCTTCCATTCATTTTCCAAATGAACATCAGGTCTTTTCGTCAAACGATCAGGTTGTCAAGTGTAATGCGATCCATGTTTTCGCGCCATACAGTAATTAAGGATATGTCACATTTGATGATTCTCGCTTTTAATTTGTGGTTTTTTTTTTTTAAATTTCGTCGTCGTCATCAATCCGTGTCTTCCAATTTATCGTTTGTTTCCTCCACCATAAGGGTGAGAGAGAAAGAGGGATACATACAAACTCACGGAGAAAGGAATTGGAGACATATGCGAAAGGGATGACAAAGACATGGAAAGACCTTGAACAGTAGGCACAAGACAGAAAGACAGAGCATGAATTTGGTGAAGACCTTTGCCGCCAGGGAACCGAAGGGTAATGCTGATGATAATATGCAGCAATTAAAGTAATGGTGATAACGAATATGCAGCAAATTGTGTTCAGATTTATTTACACTGGTTCAAGATGACGAGGGATGAACATATGCTCAGCATATGAACTTTTTCTAAACTGTCGCTGTATATCTCGCCAGCGCATTCCTTGAAACAGGTAGGCAGCACTGCATTCTTTTTGGTACTGCACAAGAGACAATTATAACCATGCCTAGGGCAATGCAGCCAGTTGTGAAAAATACAAATACAAAAATCCTTTAAAGGCATCACGCTCGTTATAAACTTGACTAAGACGTAGAACTTGGGTGATTACGGCAAGCTTACAGTAGTGGGTCATTGATTTGTCACTGAAAGTGGAAGTGTAGGCAAAATGCAGCGGAGAGCGTTTAAGTTGTTCACTTCATTGATTCATGGCGAGAGTCACTAGCTGTATTTTGGTGCTCTTGCTCATCTTCTTCCGCCTTATCTATCACCTGTCAATTTACAAGGGCAGTGGAAAGATCCATTGTGGCTATGCCGTTTACTATATTGTATTAAATTTTGATCCATCTTAGAGTAAGGGTAAATCGGGGATAATCTGCAGTTTGGTGATGGTGACGTTAGATTGTCCAATGTAATTTTCCCCGGGCATCGACATGTTATACTGTTTGCAGTTTCAAATATGCCAAAGGATCTTAAATACTCAGCACCAGTACAGAACTTAGAAATTCTACTGACTTGATTTTTCGCCTTATTGTAGGAAGGCTGATACAAACGCTGATACTTTAGAATGAGAGCGATGAGAACAACCTCAGGCATCGTAATCGATCCGGTATCGCTTTTCTGTCGGTCTACCCGAAGGTATTGACATCTGATTTGCCTCTCTTATCCTTGCGTGATTGTTAAGTCTCTTGTCTTATATAATTCTGTAATCAGCCCGCCCATGTTTCCCACACTGTTTTCCTTATGTCCCAGTCCTACTGTATCATGGATTTAAGTGAATCTAACAAAGTGTCCAGACCTTGTTATTCCATGCATAACTGCACTTTTGTACAAGTGTATTTTTCGCTGTGCTGTTTAAGTGTCTCCTGTGGGGTGGGGGGGGGGGGGGGGAATATCCATCTCCACATTCTTAATCTCCAGGCAGGATGATTAGATGATTCTGCGCCCATGCAATGGCGTGGATAAGGCACTGCATACCTACGGTTCGGGGTGGTGGACCTGGCTAGATGTCAACAGGGCTCTCCTGCTGATAACCTGTGCCAAGAATTCACAAGCTCTAGCAGCAGTGTTTTTCTCTAGCAGCGGTGTTTGTCTCTAGCAGCAGCGTTTTTCTCTAGCAGCGGTGTTTTTCTCTAGCAGCGTTGTGTTTCTCTAGCAGCAGTGTTTCTCTAGCAGCGGTGTTGTTCTCTAGCAGCAGTGTTTTTCTCTAGCAGCGGTGTTGTTCTCTAGCAGCGGTGTGTTTCTCTAGCAGCGGTGTTGTTCTCTAGCAGCAGTGTTTCTCTAGCAGCAGTGTTTCTCTAGCAGCAGTGTTTTTCTCTAGCAGCGTTGTGTTTCTCTAGCAGCAGTGTTTCTCTAGCAGCAGTGTTTTTCTCTAGCAGCGTTGTGTTTCTCTAGCAGCGGTGTTTTTCTCTAGCAGCGTTGTGTTTCTCTAGCAGCGGTGTTTTTCTCTAGCAGCGTTGTGTTTCTCTAGCAGCGGTGTTTTTCTCTAGCAGCGGTGTTTTTCTCTAGCAGCGGTGTTTTTCTCTAGCAGCGGTGTGTTTCTCTAGCAGCGTTGTGTTTCTCTAGCAGCAGTGTTTCTCTAGCAGCGGTGTTTTTCTCTAGCAGCAGTGTTTTTCTAGCAGCGGTGTGTTTCTCTAGCAGCGGTGTTTTTCTCTAGCAGCGTTGTGTTTCTCTAGCAGCAGTGTTTCTCTAGCAGCAGTGTTTTTCTCTAGCAGCGGTGTGTTTCTCTAGCAGCGGTGTGTTTCTCTAGCAGCAGTGTTTCTCTAGCAGCGGTGTGTTTCTCTAGCAGCGGTGTGTTTCTCTAGCAGCGGTGTGTTTCTCTAGCAACGTGCTTTACATGATGACGTTGCCAGCTTCATGCATAACCTCTTATTAGTCCTTTGCATGATATACAACCAACAGAATACTTTTTGCACAATAATAATTATACGGGGCGCCCAACTATCGAGTCACCATGGAGTCTCCCACCTGTTATCTTCGCCACTGTCGCCGTGTCTTGTTTTATTTTTGAAATTACCTATGGTCATCTGATACGAATGAAATTGTGGAAACATATGGCAGTAAAGGTGGATAAGTTTGTTAATTTTGTATAGCGATATGTTGGGCATAGCTTGTTATGGTGATATGCTAAGTCTGATCACTTATTACACACAGAGTGTTTCCGTTGGAAACATTCAGAGCCCTGATTTAGAACGTTATTATAATAAGTAAAGAATTAAAAGAAAACAAGTTCAGATATTCTCTTTCTCGGTCCGTTAAAGAAATAAGGTAAAGCTAGTCCTATAGCAGTTACTGCCGTAGGGGAGTGAATTGTTAGAGAGTTTACTGTAATCATCATCTCAACCCATAACCCGTCATGGGTCGTAGGGGTGCCATGGGGAAGCATCAGCAGACAGGGTCCTCCACTGCTCTCTATCCTCAGCAATGCGTACAAGTGTGGAAGAGCCGTGCCCTGCCTATTCTTTGATGTTATCAGCCCAGGATTTTCTTTGCCTTCATCTTCTCCGTTTACCTTCGACTGTTCCCTGGAGGATCGTTTTCGAAAGGGAGTCATGACGAGTTACATGCCCAAACTGTAATACTGTAATAGGATCAACTTTGTTGAGGTGGGGGTGACCAGTTACCTTCTTCGTTGTCTTTGTCTTCATTAATTCATGAGCAGAGTCATGTACCCATTTACAGCGGACTAGACAGGGTCGTGACGCTGCGAGTTTTAGATCCCATAACCTGGTAAGTTTGCCTTGAGTAAACCCCTCAGTCAATGGGACGCTCCCTGGTCCATTACGTCCCGATACTTCATCCCGTTGTCATGACATCAGATTAAGCTGGGAGAACAGGTCCTTGAGCAGGTCGACCACTTTAAATATCTCGGAGCTATTATAGACCGAAAGGGAGGCATCAAAGAAGAGTTGGCCACTCGAAAAGCTACAGCTGGGAGACTTTTTCAGGCCATAAATCGAGGATTCCTCAGCAAGAGAGAGGTTGGTAAGAAAACGAAGATGGCTGTATACCGCTCCACCTATGTCCCAGTCTTGACATATGGATGCGAGTCATGGGCAATGACTACAACCCATAAAAGCCAGATCCAAACCTCAGAAATGAGGTATCTGAGGAAGGTGGTTGAAGTAACAAGAAGAGACATGGTCCGCAACCAGACGATACGTCAAGGCCTAAAATCCCACCCCCTGCAGACCCAAGTAGAACAGTCCCAACTAAGATGGTTTGGCCATGTCTGCAGAATGGGAGAAGATCGGCTACCACGACAAGCATGGGAAACAAAGAGCCAGGGATCCAGACCCCCAGGACGACCCAGAGTTCGCTAGGAGGACAACATTAGACAATCTTTGAAGGACCGAGGACTAGAATGGAACCAGGCCAGGAGGAAGACAGCCGATAGGATAGTCTGGCGCTCTCTCTTCCAAACCTCTACACCTCACGGTAGAAGGGGAACGACTATGTAAGTAAGTAAGTAAGTAATTATGTGAGAGACTCGCGATGAATACCGGGGGATTAATGTATTACAGTACGTAGATTATCTCTCTCTCTCTCTCCTCCCCCCCCCCCCCCCCCCCCCCCCGTCCTAAAATCATTGAAGACCTTGATCTTGGGAGTTAATTCTAACCTATATAGCGAAACGCATTACAATTACACAGTAGTACAGTATTATGCACTCAATCCAGTATTCGCAATATACTTTAAGAATCACTGTACATGCTAATCCTTGAACTAAAGCAGTTCTCAAACGTCTATTCCCCAGACCCGATGAGCGGAATGAGCGGAGACGTGAGGAGGCGAGGATTGCTCGGGCTAGCCTGGCCAGACCGCTAGCTGAACCCGAGTCCACCCAGGTCTTCCAAGGGGATAGTACATTCAGCAGAGTCACAGTAAGTACTGAACATGTGTGGTGTTTGAGAGCCTCTGGTGCGGTCATCTAGGATTGTATCTACTTTCAGAAAAATATAATACACATGTGGCGATGCGTTTAGTTCATGTTGTCTGTTAATGCTTTAAAGTAATTGAATAACATGCAGAGATGAGTGTAGGAAACTATATTCAGTATATCATCATTTTTATTTACGTTCCCTATGAAGCATGGTGCCACCATCGCAGCAGGGCCTTTTGGTAGAATCCTTCACAGAGCATTCACATGCAGCTGTGGTTTCTGTAGCCATTTGTTTTGCATGCTGAAGTTGTCAGCCTTCGTGCACAACCTCACATTAGTTGCATTGTACGACATGCCAGAGGGAGCACTAGTCCTTATCTTTCATTGTCTCATAAAAGACCCCATTGTTCTATATTCAGTATGCTGCACCTAGTATGGTGAAGACTCTTTAACACTTCACTCCCCTACTGCAGTATTTGCTATGGGACTACCTTTTTTATATTCAGTATATATAGATGGAATGTTTATTTCACTCTTTCATGCTATATGCAGTTGTGTGAGGGGAATTAAAGATTTTGCATGTCAATAACTCTTCAGATTCTGTTGAAGAAACCAAACCATCACCCAGCCAGCAGTGATTAAACCCACATGCACTACAATCATCTTTAACGACATGACATCTTTAACGAAAAAAAAAAAAAAAAATCAAAGCAGTGAAGTGTTAAGAATACATACACATAGCTACCAACACACGGACCTGAAATAATCTTATGGACACATGGAGAACATACAAAGGGAGGAATAAAGTAGAAGAAATATACCTTCAAGAGATGCTGCTGCAGTCTGATTGGTCCCTATACCTAATATCGTTTGCCGTAATTGTTTACGCCCCGTGTAGTTCCCGGGGGGGGGGGGGGCCCACTGAAGAGACAAATAAAGAATATGATTACTGCAACCACAGGTACCATCGTACAAGATGATTAATATGAGGTTGTGTACATGAGGTTGTGTACATGAGGCTGGCAACCTCATCATGTAAAACAGATTGTCACAGAAACCACCTCAGCAAGAACATGTGCATGCTTAGTGCAGGCTTTCTGCACAGGGATCAACTACAGGGGTTGCTCCATGCTCTGTAAGGAGTGGTAGAAGATAATGATAATTGTTTACAGGTCTTAGAAGCAAAGGTCATGATTTATTGTAATTTTTAGATCAAGAGAAGTTGCGTCTACACGGTCTGAGTTAATAAACCCCTTATCTTTTTTTTCTGCTGTTCCGTGATTGCTCTTATCTCGTTATTTTTTATTGCTCTTTGAAATTTTGATTAAAACGAACCAAGTTAGAATGTCTTATCGTTTTGTTGTTGTTGTTGTTGTTGAATTTGCTTTTTAATGCATTCTGCCTGAAATACTTGACTTAATAACGTACTTTTGACAAATCTAACTCCGAGGGTTGAGAAAATGATCAATGTGAGGTTAAATAGCCTGCTACAGTATCATGAATCCTGTGTAGTTCTCTGAAGAGATCAAGAAAGAATAGATTACTGTCGTGAAATATTCTAATCCACATATATAAATTATCAGGTAAATATAAAGCCTAACAAATAAATTCTAATGAGTGATAAAAACACTAACCTTCCCAGAGTTAGGTTTTAAAATCTTGAAAAACGCTTATTAGAAAAGATAACATTAGATGGGTTTACGTTTGAAAACATTACAGTACCCAGACAGCACATCTTCGAAACAGGAGGTAGAAGAAATTGCATATTTTGAACGCAGCCACTTAGCTCTTTTAAATTTGTATATTTGGGTTCCTTAGGGCTTGCTGACAAAGAATATGTAAAACGTTACGCAAATAGTCTAGGAATTAATAAATTATAACCAAAATAAAATAGTGGGGATGCCTGACAGCATGAAATCATTTCTGCTCCTAAAATTTTTTTTATAACGTGTTTGAAAAAAAACCTTACGTTACGGAAATAGCCTACCATGTTAACTCCAAATTGATTGGAGCGCAACAAATATAAGACTAAACACGATTGGTCGGGCTATAAATACTATCTTGCGTTGTTATGGGAAACGAATAGAAGGGGTATTTTTTTGAAAAGATGTGGAGACGTGGTTTCATTGGTTAGAGCTGCGAATATACACAATTCAGAGCGTTAGTTCGAGACCACTAGTTCAAATAAGCTTGATGAAGCAACAGTGCGTTGAAGCCAGCTCATATTTTTGCTAAATAAAAGCCTGGAACATAAGCAGATGGGAATTTGTGCCAGTATTTGTGCCAGAATTCATTGCTAGTCAACGTATCTGTGTATTTCCATGAATTGTGGTAGGTTTGAAATATTCAATATCTTTTAATGAAAATTGAATGTAAATTGTTAATTTATGCCTGTATATATGTGTAGTTCAGTAGCGAACATGAGGAAAAGCCTATAATGCTCCAGCCTGAACAGAAGGTGTCGGAGGAAAGTAAAACGGCATGGAATGGCCAAACAGTACACTGACACCTAGATTATTGATTAGACAGAAATAATGCTGGAATTGCAGAGGCGTAGTAACCATTAGGGAGGGAAATACTGGTATAAAGTATTTCATATGAAGCTGACAGTTGGCCTAACGCTCTGAACTCAATGTTTGTGATGTATTGTGCTCAGTGTAGAACTAGAGTATCAATTAGTTATGAAGTAGAAGGTACATCCTTCTTGTTTTCAGGGACCGTGGTCTTGACGTTATTGAGCAGCACCTGGTCAGAGCTTTGCGGAATCCAGAGTCGGACAGCATACTCCTTGGTCCATTTAGCTATCAGTGAGGTGTCTCCAGAGCCCAGGGGAGAAATCGAGCAGAGGAGTCTTTTCCTGCCGCCATCACGCAAGATAAGCTGATGTGGCCAGCTGAGCTCAACATTATGTACCCCCATCTTAAAATGACAGTGTAAAATATAATCAAGAGGGGAATTTAATTGTTTTAATATCAGGAACTGAGAACATCTCCAATACTAGTTCCAATAAAGACAAACTATTGAAGTCATGATGACAAATACCAACATAGCTTGAACAAAACAAAACCAGTATTACCTCATATTACTACTACACCACTGACACACATAGGATACTATTAAAAATACATGTCACTACAAGATTCATATTGAGAAATTCTGTACATATAACTTGTAATTAAAATTGATTGTGATTCCTGGTTCCATTTGTATTTGAATCAGGACACATATTCATTCATGACAGCACTGAATACATATTGTTATTTGAAAAGTTATCAGTGACTCCTTTAAGATATCCTCATAGAGTGTTTTATGTATGTGAGTGTCACAGTGTTGTCAAGTGTGGTGGAATAAATTAAATTGTTTATCTGTCTGTTGTTGTTTTGACTTACACTTCATCATACACATACCCTAGACATATAACGTAGTCATCACACTATTCCAGAATAATTCTGACTGAGGTATACATATGTGGCAGCAAGTAAGGTTATATATAATACACTACTCTTATTAGATATATATATATACCTTCACAGCTGATCTCAGTCAGTACACTAAGTCCCCTATAAATATTTATAACATCCCACTTCACCACAATTACTGCATACTGCTTGTCGTGTTACAGAGAAGGAAATGTCGAAATTGTCCTCTTTTCACACAACATGCCTAAGAAAAATTCACTGAATCTTTTGGCCGAATACCATCACCAACCAAGATCTGCTTACTCGTAGCAAGCAAGAGGACATGCACACCATCATAGCTGGCAGAACACTGGAGCTGGGTTGGTCATGTCCTCAGAAGAGACCCCGATGCCATCACAAGAACAGCTATGCTTTGGACCCCAGAAGGAAAACGAAAGAGAGGCCGACCAAAAACAACTTGGCGGAGGACTGTGGAGGCTGAGATGCAAAGAATGAACCAGAGTTGGGGCACTGTACGAAGGATGGCCACCGACCGAGCAAAGTGGAATCAATTTATTGTTGCCCTACAAGACGCCACAAGGCGTGATGGCCACTGACTGCTTTGACGGTCGGTGGTTAAGGATCTAAGAAGAAGAGAAGAAGATACTGCTTGTCGTGCACGGCGACTAATATGAAGCTTTACATAGGATTGGCAACCTCGTAATGTGACACAAATTGTTACAGAAACCACTGCTGCAAGAGTATATGAAATCTTGGTGTAGGCTGTTCCTGCTAGGGGACATGCTGTATTTGTGGATGCATGTGCTATGTTATGGACGCAAACGAAAATTATAGTAATGATGACAGTATAATAAACTTGCTTTACATTTTTCTAACTCACCTATTAACTGTAAAAAGCGACTGGAGCATTAATATTCAGTACTTTAAAAAAAAATTGAGATCGGCTTATGTAAATAAGAACAAAAAAAAAAACCTCCTGTTCCAGAATAGAAATTCCGCTGTGTTCATTCCTTTATTTATTGTTTGTACATTGAAGTATTCGCAGCTTGAGTTATCGGCCATCGCAGCAACACAAACCGTTATATGTACCAAGTGTAGGCCTATCTGTGTGTTGCTGTAGTTACAATTTCGTATTATATGTGTTTTTTCCTGCCCAGCGAAGCTTAATTTCACCAGGGAAGCAATTGATTTTCCCTATTTCAGTTTTTGCCACTTTCCACTAGATTCTCGGTCATATGTATGTTCATATTGTACACAACATGTTCAAATTTCGCTTGAAAGTAAAGAAGGCATTACTGCGCTGAGAACAAGGACGTCAGGTACAGAACGATGAAGTGTGTATGCCCCGTGTAAGGAGATAGTCTGAACTTGACTTGTCACACAGTGTGACCTGCACATTGTCTTGTTCCCTGCACGCCATCTTGTTATTACACACCACGTTTTGTGTCGTTATTTGTTTTAGTGATTGATTGGTCGTCGTGTTTTTTTCTTTCATGTCCCGCTTGCTTAAACAGAAATCATCCGCGTTGTTGTGTGTGGCGCAGAAACACGGTGTTTACACTTGCAGGTTGTAGATAACCTGTAGTATGTGGAGAACAAGGTCCCGAGACAAATGTGCTGACAACTTCACGAGATTGGGAGGATGAAGAGGAAACACATGTAATATACACTACATAGTTGTCTCTGCCTTCTCCCTTCGTCACCCGTCTCTGTTTTTATAACGCAGGGGCAGACAAAATGAGTGGTGTACTATCTGGCTTTCTGTATTTCATGTTACTGCCGGTTTAAAGGACTTCATCCTAAAGATTTTGAGTGTCATAGTTGGAAAGCAGCTATCAGTGAATGGGGAAAAGAGATCTAACATTGTGCTTTACACACTTTCAACGCAGAAAAAAATTGTCTGATCCAATTTCCCTGTTTTTGAAATCTGCGTCTGTTTCTCTGTCTGTATATTTCAGTCTGTATGTATGCTGTGTATTTTCTTGGTAAATAAGAAGGCAGTGAAGGGGAGTGCTTAGGTATCAGTACAAAGACGCTTTCAGAGAAATATTGTTAGAAACAAGACTGGAAAATTGCTGAGCAGCATGCACAAGTAATTGAAGAAATTGTTGGAACATTTTGAGCAACTTCCACATTTACCACCTCCAAACAACCCCCCCAGACACCCAGTCAGCGGGAAGAGTTACAGGGTAACTATGAAAAACCAAATACGGAAGAAATAAAGAAAGCTATAAAGCTTCTAAGAGATAGTAAACCTGCTGGCCCATATGGCATTCCAGCAGAGGCCATCAACGTAGACATAGACACCATTGCATTGGGAACATTATGGCAAGGAAATCAAATCTAGCACAGAAATAAAAATGGTCAACTCAGATGTCAAGATAGCCGTGCTGTACGCCACTGAAACACGGAGCACAGCAGAAATGACCAGATTACCAGCAAGTTACAGACTTTCATGCATGGGTGGTTGCGTAGAATAGATCAACTTGGTATGACAGAATCACAAATGTGGAAATTTGGAGAGGAGAAGACACATGTCAGTGAAACAAGATGTGAGGAAAAGACACTGCTGTTGGTTGAGGAAACCAGTTGATAACATTACAAGACAATCCTTGTTCTGGAATCCACAAGGTAAGATAAGCAGAGATATACATAAAAACACACGGAGAAGGTAACTGGCGGCAGCCTGAAAGGGATAAACAGACATGGAAAAACTAAACGGATGGCGCATGGCAGGAAGGCGTGACATGATTTTGTTGAAAGCCATTTCTCCACAGGGGGCCGAAGGGTAATGAGTGAAGAGGAATGCGCCAAGCGGAGATGCACTATTTCGAATATGAAGTAATATAGTAAGATCAAGATATTGTAGGAATATCCGAACGTTTGTTTGATTTTGACTCAGCGTGTCCATGCCGCGCTATGTCCTCTTACTGTGTATGTTTCGAGCTTGGTGTGTCTGTTACGGTTTGGCACCACACAAGTTTAAGACCAAGTGTGATTACACAGACTTATTTAAAGCTAATACAAAAGTGCGACAAGGATGTCTACTTCACCCCTACTGTTTAACAGTTATACGGATAGGATAACAGCTCCAGTAACACATTGACGCACGCACACAACATGTGAGAGATGCGGTGTAAAGATCAGTGAATCTGAAACAGAAGCAGTGAAGGTCGGCTGAAATCCATGCCCACTTACCATCATATCAACCATATCAATGTAATACAAGTACCAGAGATTAAATGCCTAGGATGTATGTTCATAGAAGATGTCACGAAAGGGTTGTTGTTATTTAAACTATAAGGTATCCTGGACAAAAAGATGTATCAGATGATACCAGGATAGTGCCAGGTAAGAGACTGGTCTTACAAGAAATACCCCCTTTTCTGAAAAGAATAAGGGTGTATTGACATCAAAGGATAGAATCCAGCTGTATAAACCTCCAGGTGTGATGAGAGTAGATGTCCTGAAAGTCTATTAGCTCCCTATCAAGATACTCCTTTGATATTATGTGTTATTATTATAGTTTATTATGGCTAATTATGCTAGGGGTACTAATTATGGTCTATCTATATATATATATATTTAATATGTATCAACAAAACTTGGAACTCAATTTAAATAATTTCAGCAAGTCTGATGGTACATATTTACAATTTATTTACCTTATACCAGTTCTCTTTTCGGTTAGGTAACTTAGAAGTAACTCAAATATATTTACAGCATAAAATGAATAAACATAGAAACTTTAATTATCAAACAGAATACTATACTTAAGTTTCAATTTTTCTACACTAATTAATATTATAATTCAATATAGTTTGTCACTAAGTTGAACTGTGAAGGTAGTAATAGATACATTCTGTCCACAAGGATTCATCATACATATATTTTTATCCTTTTATTATATATATTGGTGATAGAGTCTGAATAGGCTGATCAGTGGCTTTTCTTTGCCACTTATCTTTTATGTTGAAATCAAACACGCTCCTGCCATGGACGAACATGTCTGTGAATTGCCATGCAGTGATGCTGGGTATCTGGCTCCAATGACTTTAAGAGCACTTGCACCTCAGAGTCCAACAGAGATAGCTGATTCCTAATCGTCTGGTAGTTTGCAGGATAAAACCTGGAATACAAATAATCACAACCCCTGTATGGTCCAGCACTATTCTGTCCTCACATACAATGGACATAACAAACAGTGTCAGACATTGTGCTAACATATGCACAGGACAATTTACCTCAATACCCCTCACAGCCAGTTCACTGTGACTACACTTTCCTTATAAATCCTAAGTTAGATCCAGTTGTCCATGATCCGCCTTCATACAATGATTTGGTCTAGTATAAAACACTAAGTAATACCTTGATCAATATATTTTAACAAATCCTGTCATCCTTTCTTATGTTTCTGATAAGTGTGTCGTTCCTTTAAGAAATACTCCTTTAAATACGTTATTAAACTTATAGGCGTACTTTGGCCATCATTCTCAATTATTCTACACATTTACAAGGCTGGCTTTTCCTCTAACTGTACACAGATGCTGGCAGTTGCCGCCTGCAACACACTCGTCCTGTAATTTTTCTTAACACATACTACACACTTCCTAACGCACAAGTGGATTAATCACAGGAAAATTACATAATTATATATATATATATATATATATATATATATATATATATATATATATATATATATATATATATATATATATATACATATATATATATATATATATATATATATATATAATACATTCTTTCTTACCCTCAGGCAATACACACAAGCTGTAACAGGCTGTTAATGGGCATCTAGATCTGCCAGGCAGATGCGGTGGCAAAGTTATATGACTTTTACACTTTTACCGCTCCTTTCTGTTCAGCTGTATTTTCAAATTTTGTGGCCTCAATTTAGCCAAGGACAAGGTCTTATATACTAGCACCTCCGCCGTATCGGATGGCATGGGGGGAAAAGGGTGTTAACAATCTCAAAATGAGGCATAATTTTGCTCTCTGTTCAATTAGCAAAATTTTTAATATTCATTATCTTTCTTAATTCTGGGCCGATTTTGATCATCTAAAGCTTGAATTATTCTGTGAATTATTCTGTATTGATCTATCTACTAATAATAGAGAGCAGTGGAGGACCCTGTCTGCTGATGCTTCCACCATGGCACCCCTACGACCCATGACGGGTTATGGGTTGAGATGATGATGATGATCTACTAATTGGTTAGTTTGCAAAATGCATTTTAATATATGCATGCTTTAACTAGCTAAATTGGGACTAACCATGATGTAACGAAGCCCTTTCCCTCGATATTTCTATCTTACTAAAATACTATTCGAGAAAGTTTATACACCTACCTCTAGCGTATCATTCCCGTTGTTGAATTATATAATCCTTTCCGGTGATACTTCTTTATTCTTTCTAAAATTAATTGGCATTGTACCATCGGTTACACAAAATGGGCCTCTATGTTCACGCCTAGTACATTTTACAATACACACCAAGAATGACGCGTTTTCATTGGTTAGTGTATCAGAGAGTTCTCAACATATGTCGTGCGGTATGGTCAGATTTACTCCTAAGTATTTAGAAAGCCGTGTTGTAAGACAGACTAAATCACGACAGAAGATGATACGTTCCATAGCAGATACTGCCAAATGGGATGAAAGTCAGAGATGCTAGGTCCAGCTTTATGAGGCGGAATGACCAGTTCCCTTCTTCGCTGCCTTTACATTCCCTAACCCATTCACAGCTGGGTAGGCTGGAGCGTGGCGCTACCAGGTTTCGAACCCAGTAACTTTGCCGCCGATGGGAACGAAAGCTAACCGCTTAGCCGACCAGACGCCCCGAAGATCGTGAAATTGTTTAATTGAGATATCAAAAGGTTATTAACAAGAGCTAACGCTCAGTGATGGTGGATCAAAGACAAGACATTAAAAGGCTACAAGCAGTGGCTTGTGAACTGATTCCACCTCTTAGACGTCCCTACATCCTCTACGCAGACAGAGCGACAGCTGATAAACAACACATTCATACCAGCCTTGTGCTATAAATGCCAAACGTGATTACTGTTTCACGGAAAGTCACATCGTGGCACACGTGTTAGGTGTCTGAGAAAAGTTGTAAAAGTCACCATAAGGGACAGATGGAGAAATAAAGAAGCTAGAAGGGTAGTGAGAACAAAACTATGTGGCATGTATATAGAGACAGAAAGTACAATGACATTAGCACCTTGTTAGAATGCTGCCAGATTATTGTCCATCGCGAACCTTCAACAATTGAAGACGTGACTACAGGACAAGGGGACACACGAGATGAAGGTGGATAGACATAGTGTTAAAGAAATCCTGACTAAACATAATGGCAACACAACTCGCACAGGAACGTGACCGTCTACTCACCATGGCGCTTAGCGCACACGTGGTCAGAAAAAGGAGCAATAAAGTACATTATTTGTGCCCTGTAAATTTAACAACTGCCAGCCTTGCTATTATTATTATTATTTTAAGTAAAAAAAAAAAAAAACGATGCACTCTTACATTGCAGGTTATTGTTTACTTTATACAGTGACTACCAAATGCAGGTCGAAGTTTTTACAGCCTTGTAAAGCAACACCGGTAAAATCGTCGCCTGCTGCCGCGCTTCTGTGTTAATGTTCGCGTCGTGCAAGTGTTTGTAATTAATGTCAGTGAACAGAGCACACTCCGACCTAAATTTTGTGGTGTAGCGACTGATCTTGTTCTCTTGAATTTGCAGTGATGGTTCTGTGTGCTTAACACAGTGATGTTCTTGCGCAGCTTATATTTTCATGTACGTGATGATTTTGTCTTCATTAGCTTTCAGCTCCCTGAGGGGAGTCCGTAACTTCTGCACTGGATGCTTCCCTGCTGTGGGCATGCTTTCAAGGACTTTGGTTGACCTCTTTATCCCTGTCATATCTATGTCCAGTTCTTTTCTCTGTATATTTGTTCTTTGGTTGGGAGTCTCCCTCTTTTTCTGTAACCCCGAGTATTCCAGGATAGGGCCTGCATGCAGTAAATTGGTCATGGAGGTGGATTTACTTAGCAGACCAGTGGAGATTCTCTTAACATGGTTTTCAGCCGTTATTACTGGATTTCTATGATAACCTGCGGTTTACAGACCCGTTGGAGGTCCTTGAATAGATTCTAGGGGTTCCTTGTATGTAACCTAAAATTTACAATGTACAGATTTAAAAAATGTAAGCTTTAATGTAAATTTTTTTTCCCCCAAGAAGGGGCCCATAGCCTTCATCGGACAATTAAAGAGGTCCATAGCCTTCACTGGACAATCAAAGGGGTCCGTAAGGCTTCATCGGACAATCAAAGGGGTCCATAGCCTTCATCGGACAATCAAAGGGGTCTATAGCCTCCATCGGACAATCAAAGGGGTCTATAGCCTCCATCGGACCCATAGCCTTCATTGGACAATCAAAGGGGTCTATAGCCTCCATCGGACAATCAAAGGGGTCTATAGCCTCCATCGGACCCATAGCCTTCATTGGACAATCAAAGGGGTCTATAGCTTCCATCGGATAATCAAAGGGGTCTATAGCCTCCATCGGACCCATAGCCTTCATCGGACAATCAAAGGGGTCTATAGCCTCCATCGGACAATCAAAGGGGTCTATAGCCTCCATCGGATCCATAGCCTTCATCGGACAATCAAAGGGGTCTATATCCTCCATCGGACAATCAAAGGGGTCTATAGCCTCCATCGGACCCATAGCCTTCATCGGACAATCAAAGGGGTCTATAGCCTCCATCAGACAATCAAAGGGGTCTATAGCCTCCATCGGACAATCAAAGGGGTCTATAGCCTCCATCGGACAATCAAAGGGGTCTATAGCCTCCATCGGACAATCAAAGGGGTCTATAGCCTCCATCGGACAATCAAAGGGGCCTATAGCCTCCATCGGACAATCAAAGGGGTCTATAGCCTCCATCGGACAATCAAAGGGGTCTATAGCCTCCATCGGACAATCAAAGGGGTCTATAGCCTCCATCGGACAATCAAAGGGGTCTATAGCCTCCATCGGACAACCAAAGGGGTCCATGGCACCAAAAAAAGGTTAAGAAATCCTGCTTTATTATGTCTCTCTTACTGTCTGCTCGTATCACATTTATTTCTCATTCTTTTCGTTTGAAGGTTTCTGTTCATTGAAAGTTTCTGACATTGTTTTCCGCTAATTTGATTCCATCTGGTGCGTTCAGTTACCTGGACATTTCCTCTAAGCAGTGCTGAAGAATGGAAATCAATAATGGTTGGTTCGTCAGTTAATACCATACAAAAAAGTGGAGAAGGGGGGGGGGGAGGGGGGGGGGGGGACTTGCTGAATGATTGAACTCAGCTGAACTAATACTGACAATGTAAGTAATTAGGATAATTAGTTTCTCAGCATGTGGTGTAGTTTGTGAAATGGTCGAGAGTATGTAGGAGCTATTCGTACCATGTTCCGAAGAGACAAAGAAAGAATATGACTACCTAGACCCTCAGGCATGTCGCACTAGGCGACTAACATGAGGTTGTGCATGGGGGCTGGCCACCTCAACATGTAAAACACGTTGCTACAGAAACCACCGGTGCAAGAGCATATGACGTCTTGGAGCAGGCTTCCTGGGGGGGGGGGGAGCTGTAGTTGTGGCTCCATGCTCCGTAAGGAGCGCAAAAGAACTGATGATGATTATTGTTATGATGTAGGCGTTATTCATTACCGAATCTTTTCATTGTGTCACATGGATCAGTCAGCGCTCATGGGTCAACAGCTGTGTAATAGGAAGCCATTGCCCGCAATTAAAATGCTTGTGTCTGTATTAGATACATTATTTCCAGTAATGTTGAGACAAAGAAAAAAATTGGGCTACTTCACCTTGGTACATTATTTCCAGTAATGTTGAGACAAAGGAAAAATTGGGTTACTGCACCGTGGTCTATTATTTCCAGTAATGTTGAGACAAAGAAAAAATTGGGCTACTGCACCTTTTTACATTATTTCCAGTAATGTTGAGATAAAGGAAAAATTGGGTTACTGCACCATGGTCCATTATTTCCAGTAATGTTGAGACAAAGAAAAAATTGGGCTACTGCACCTAGGTCCATTATTTCCAGTAATGTTGAGACAAAGAAAAAATTGGGCTACTTCAACTAGGTACATTATTTCCAGTAATGTTGAGACAAAGGAAAAATTTGACTACTGTATCTTGGTCCATTATTTCCAGTAATGTTGAGACAAAGAAAAAATTGTGCTACCTCACCTAGATACATTATTTCCATTAATGTTGAGAGCTACCTTGTCATGCAAGGCGACTAATATGAGGTTGTGCATGGTGGAACTGGTAACCTCATCATGTCAGACGAATTGCTACAGAAACCACTGCTGCCAGAGCATGGGAGAACGGGAAAATCATGACGCTAATGAATATTGAGTCGATACAACAACAGCTGGCAGCATTAAACGACGCGTTTAGACCGGCTTGATTCAGTATTAACCTAAGTACCCCAAGCATTCATGCAAAAACGACCCCCCCCCCCCCAAAAAAAAAAACCAGCAGGTAGAATGAACCGTTTTAGGAATTAAGAAAGATTCGGGGAGTGGGGGAGGAACGCACGTGCGCGTGCACACCCCTGCAGACCCCACCTTTCTTGTTAGCCTTCTGTCTTTCATTCATTTGTAGTTTTTTCCCCCTCGTTTTAATTTTGCCTGTGTTTCTGTCTTCTTCTTCTTCCGTCCTTAGCCAACGACCGGCAAAGCAGTCAGTGGCCATTACGCCTAGTGGCGTCTTAAGGGCAACAGCGAATAGATTTTCTTTGCCGTTGTTCCCATCACGCCTAATGGCGTCTTTAGGGCAACGACAAATCAATCCGTTTGCCGTTGTTTCGGTAATCAAAGTGACTGGCAAACGGGTGATCAGCCCGTTGGGCTGTGTTTCTGTGTCTTCTACTAATTCTTCTTCTTTTCTTCTTCTTCTTCGTTCCCCTGAAAAGGACGGTGGTTGCGTTGTGTCTGTTTACAACGTAGCTGTGATATCTGCACCTTTCGGTCGACACATCCGACTTCTGCACGGCATTTTTTAGGACCGGGTTTGCCTTCCCATTGCGATCCGTGCTCGCTCAGCCAGCCTGCACTGCTGCAGACTGTTTCCAGGACCACCACGTGGAGGTGGAGCATGGTCGTGACCAGCTCCGATTCGCTGGTCCTGACGCAGGCAGTCAAGCTATGAGTCGCTGACTGCGGTCTCTATTGCTGCGTCTTCTGGTCCCCTTCTACTAATTCAGTTCTACCGGGATTTCAAAACAAGGAAATCCTTTTAAGTTTGGTTTCTTCTGGTTGTCTTCTATCAAAGGCAAACGTGAATTTTGGTCTCTATTTTTCTCACTAGTATTTGTCTTGTTTTTCAAGCCTTTAGTGATCCTGTCATAACAATTAATATCTCTCATTCTAACAGTTTAAAATCGTAGGCATAACTGAACGTCTTATTGGCAGGGTACAGGGCTGGATTAACCATTAAACAAAATAAGCATGTGCTTAGGGCACCAAGGGAAGGGGGCACCACAGAGTTTTCCCACTAGCTATTATGCCCCTAACTCTGAACTCTTTCACTGCCACACTTTTGACTAGTCGATTTTTTTTTTGTAATTGTCTTTATTGGCCGTGTTTCCCTAGTTATCCAATACCATAATTCCCGCCGTAAGTAGGTGGGTCGGTCGGTCGGTCACATCATGCACACCATCATTTGCGCACTTTTCTATTTTCGAGAGAGTACATTAACTTTCAACCACAGCTAAGGGGTGCAACTGTGGTTGAAAGTTAGACAATAATTGTATTGTTTCCCTTATATGTACTCTCCCGAAAATAGAAAAGTGCGCAAATGACGGTGTGCATGAACAGTTTGATTATGGAAAGAAGCCAACGACACAATTGATAAACAGTACATGAACTGGAGACAGGAAGGTGCGGAGATGCAGATTAAATCAACAGACAATCAAGATACTCTTCTGTCCAGTTTCATTCGGGAAACGGATTTAACTCATCATTTTCTTAAAAATAACCTTAAAATGTAAGTTTTTGATTGTTTCTTCAAGACAAAATTTTAATTTAAAGTATTGCAGACTTATTATTATAGATCAAAATGATAAGATGGCTGCAATTAAAAACCTGTCAATTTTGACGGGTTATTGCTATTAAGTAAATAATTTGCGTATATTGCTTACTGCTATTTAGTATTAAATAAAATTTAAAAAATGATTCATTTAATATAGTTATGCGGTCTGGCCTGGAATAAAACTGAATTTTCAATCTGTTATTTCACCATCAGCACTTACGGAGTCTTAATGTCTCGTCAGTTAAGCACTGGAAAGGGGGGGGGGGGGTGTACCATTGTTGGGCTGTGCTGAGGGCATCAGTTGGCCTTAATACGGCCCTGGCAGGGTCGACAGAGCTTTGGCGGAGTTCCCAGGTTCTCGCAGAGTTAACCGGGTTCCTGGTTCAATACCTGGTAGCGTCACGCTCCAGTTTACCTATTTGTAAATGGGTACCTGACTCCACTGTTGAGTTAGGAAGGCAGAGGCGCTGAAGAAGGGACCTGGTTACTCCACCTCTTAAAGCTGGCCCTAGTATAGTTAAGTCTGTTCATACCATTTCCCCAGACCAGAAGATCCTAAATTTGTCATTTGTCTGGGAACAGCTAATCGCAAGAACAGCTATGCTATGGACCCCCGAGGGAAAGCGAAAGAGAGGCCGACCAAAAACAACTTGGCGGAGAACTGTGGAAGCTGAGATGCAAAGAATGAACCACAGTTGGGGCACTGTACGAAGGATGGCCGCCGACCGAGCAAAGTGGAATCAATTTGTTGCTGCCCTACAAGACGCCACCAGGCGTGATGGCCGCTGACTGCTTTGACGGTTGGCGGTTATGGATCAAAGAAGAAGAAGAAGACTTGTGACAATTAATTTGAATGACAGTGACATCAGTTTCGGTGGTTTTGTTGTGTGTTCGTTATTTAACCCTTTAAAAAAAAAAAGAATAAATTTATATATTTTCAGAACTGAAGTTAACATTGAGAGGCTGTAGTCACATCATTCTTGTTTCTTATGCAGACTATTTTATTTCTTTCAAAACTAAAAGGTTCTGTTCATCATCATCATTACCCTTCTGCTCAGTGAGGATCACAGGCCGTGAGTCAGTTCACGCCAAAGCCACCAATCTTATGCCATCCTGTTAAATATTCTGTATCTCTTACAATGTATGTCATATCCAAAGACAGCATAATGTCCTCACGCTTTTATTCTGTTGGTATTTTTCTCGTTTTTTCCCTCACTTCACATTGGTGATCTTGTCATACCAGACTGTTTGGCGCGAACACCCATTTATGGAAATTTGTAGGTTTTGGGTTGCGGTTTTCTTGTTGCTGTTGTTGTTATTCTCCTTGTGTCAGAGCCATGCAGGAAAACTTTCTTTACATATTTAGGTGAATATTATATATGCTTTCTTTTTCATGTCCATATATTTCTAAATGCAGTGAATGCCCCTTTACTTCTATATATTTAAAGTTAATTTATACCTCACTGTTCGTTCGTCAAACGTTATGTTGCTGCCAAGATTTATGTATGAGCCCACTGTTTGTTTCTCCAAGTGCAGACTGGCTATAATTTGCCGCCTTTAGTCTCGGAATCTATATTTTCTGCGACATGACTGGTGGGTGTCATAAGAGGTTTTGATGTTACTAAACTATAGGCTATCCTGGACAAATAGATGTATCAGAGGATACCAGGATAGTGCCAGATAAGAGACTGGTCTTATAAGTAATACCCCCTTCTCTGAAAAGAGCAAGGGTGTATAGACATCAAAGTGGGGTCAAGCTATGTAAGTTCTCAGAGAAGATGATGATGATGTAGTACTCTGAGTCCCTAACTGCTACCTCTTTAGACCCCACAAGGATTAAAGATTAACTGTGTGGTTTTATGTGGCTAATTGTCTAGGGTAATTTATTTATTATACCAATTATTAATTTCAAAACAGAACTTTAACTTTAATAAAATTATTAAGCAAGACTGTATGAAATTTTATTTACAATTTAATTGTCCTGAACCTCAATCTTTTCAGGTCAGGAATACTCAAAAGTAATAGAATGATATTTACAAATCAAAATCAATAAAATGAAAAATCCTTTTCATTCTGACGATTGTTCACTGGAATAACTACACACATTTTCTGTTCATATGAGTGTTAACTTCTGCTATCACAATGCTGTAAGTTTTCTTTATTATTTTGGAGGTCTTTTATATTCGTCCTAAAAGGGTTGTAATCCTATCACTACTAACAGTTACTGTCGTAATTTGTTGCCATATTTGCAAACACTATACACATTTTTGTCATTTCGAACATGTCTGCAAAACTACACACATTCATAAATGGGTCAGTATGGCACAACACATTTAGTTTCACTTTCCACTTAGCATTAACACATACTCTGGCTATACACAGGTTAATAATTAACAAAATATGCAAATAAATATATCTTTCTTACCCTCAGGCAAATATATTCACACACACAAGCTGAACTGGCCTTCTAAGGGATCTAGAACTGCTCTCAGATCAGAAGGCAAAGACTTGGTCGTTCCATCTTTTAGTTTCTGTCAGCTCGGTGCAGATTGTTGAATCCAATGGCCCAGATAGTACTACCTTGTTACTATTTATAGACCTACATCCGCCCAATCGGAGGCAAAGTCAAAAAGTCTTTCTAGGAATTTTGACAGGCGATTCTGAGCTCGCTTGTATAATCTGACTAATTTTAAATATTTTATATTATAGTTATTTACAATTTTATCATGCGTGAATATTTATGCTTATGTGTTAAGCAATATCAGCGCTATAATTTGAGATATTTCCTTCTATTTAACTATCTTTAGTTGTTAAGAAATAAAATATCTTCGTTTAGTCAAAAACACAAAATAGCTTCTATTGTCACGTCAACCAAAATTTTCTTATCACTTCAAGAAAAGGAAACAATTTGATTGGTTGTTAAATTTGTACTATACTCTTAGATAATTTTTGTTGGGCGGTAACTTTTGACTTGGTTCCTAGACAAATTCAAATACACTAGATACATTTTTGGCGGTAAATTTGACTGGATTCTTAGACAAATTTCAAATCCTAAAGTTAACGTTAGATTCAAATACGATAGCTAGTTTTTGACGCGGGGAATTTGAGCGTGGTGTCATACAGATTTAACATTTTTACGACAGTGGAGTAGGACCCCCTTCAGTCATAACTGACTATGGGAGTGCGCCCCTTGAGGTGCTAGCCCTCAGCTTTTTTTTTCTGTCTTAACCTGGTGCTCCTTAAGTCGTGTTCTGTTTTCTTCTGCTTGTTGTGAGAGCTCTTTTTCGCCCAATCTGTGGTGGCGCCGTATGTAGCAGTGCCAACTAGTGCGATCGGCAGCTTCATCCTGCCAGGTTGCTTGATTTATGTCCAGTGTCTTCATGTCTCCTTTCTACTAACCTTTGAACCCTAGCTGCGTTGTAGTTGTTGGACATCACATGTGGTTATTTTCATCCGTTCCCTAATACAGTGAATGACTGTTCCCATGCGTATTTTTATTTCGTTTTTTTTTTTATCTCACTGTACACGTCCACATTCTTAGGTGTGTTTCTAAAAGTGCAGCCAGGATATCATTTGCCACCTTTATTTTTGTCATCTGTGTCTTTTCTGCGATATGCTTAGTAGGGTACAGTGTTACTGTGCTGTGTGTCCATTGCGTGTCCCAGTGACATACGAGCGAAGACATTCTATTTTAAAAAAAAAAACACTTGCCTTCTTTTACAACTGTTTTGCGGCAAACGGTATGTGTATTTAGAGCTTGCAGGTTACTGTGCCTTATGTATTGTCAGGTGTCAATGAAGAGGTAAAGAATGAATAGAAGCGTAACTGCCAGTAGGTGTCCTATAGACGTCAACTGTTCATGAGACTAGACCCCCCCCCCCCCCCCCCCAGATAACCTCATGTATCCTCTTGTTGGTATTGTGTAGAAATATACGGTTTGAAAGTTCTTGACACACACTGTACCATATTTACTAGTTTCTTTATTATCTTTCATTGCTGCCTTTCATAGGTGTATCCATTCTTGTTATTTAAAACAACATCGGTGACCAAGAAAATACTCATAATGTGAAGCTGATTCGTAAACGATGCTCGGATCTGGTGGGGGTAGATAAGATTAAAAATCTTGGAAAGGACACACATTTAGGAAACCTGTTGATAGCATTACTAGGCAGTCCTTGTTCTGGAATCCTCAGGGTAAGAGAGGTAGAGGAGACCAAGGAACACTTGAAGACAAGAACTGGAGACAGACATGAAGGGCAGTGAGAAGACAGTGGAATGACCTTTAGCTAATGGCATGGGTCAGGAAGACTTGTCATAAGTTTGTTGAAGATCTGTACTCCATGGGAAGTTGAAATTTTATGAACATTTAAGCCAACAAAAACTATAATTGAAAAATAAAATGATACAGTATTGTGACACGTGATGATAGTACTTTAAAAAGAGTCTCCAAATACAAGGCAATAAGCTCGGGGCAAAGACACTCGCCATGTAGATCACATTGTAGGGACCTAAGACGCGTCAACAGTGACGAATGCAGTTAGCGACTCATAGCTAGACTGCTTGCGTCAGGGTCAGCGAACTAGAGCTGACCAATACCCTACTCCATCTCCAAGTGGTGGTCCTGGAAATAGGCTGCATCACTGCAGTCTGGCTGAGTGAGTAGGGCTAACCCGATCCCAAAAATGCCGCGCTTAAGTCGGATGTGTCGGCCCAAAGGCGCAAATATCGCAGCTTCGCTGTAAACGGACACAACGCAACCAACGTCCTTTTCATGACGAATGAAGAAGAAGATCATATTGTTACAGAATCCTCCATTGCGAGAGTACACGGATTGCTTCAGCGAAATGTCCTGCAAGTTTGCCATTTATGGTCGACTGCTTTAGACTGCAAGGAAAGCAATGTCTGCGCAATGAATACGGAGTTTCATTATTCCACATTAGTCGCCATTGAGCTGGTCCGTTGGGCAAGATGAAATTGTGGGTTCCATTAGTCGCCGTTACTCCCATGCGTATGTCACTAGTTTTTCTTCTGCATGTGGTAAAGTGGGATGTTATAAATATTTATAGGGGACTTAGTGTACTGACTGAGATCAGCTGTGAAGGTATCTGTATCTAATAGGTGTAGTGTTTTACAGATAACCTTACTTGCTACCACATTTATACCTCAGTCAGAATTATTCTGGAATATTGTGTTGACTACGTTAAATGTCTAGGGTTATGTAAATGATGAAGTGTAAGTCACAACAACAACAGACAGATAAACAATTTAATTTATTCCACCACACTTGACAACACTGTGACACTCACACACATTTAACCCTCTATAAGACTAACTTAATTGAGTCAATGGTAAAAGTTCAAATATATATGTATTAATTACTTTCACTAATATATATCCTGATTCAACTACACAGTGAACCAGGAATCACCATCAAATGTAATCACAATTTATATGTACATAATTTATAAATATGAACCTTGTAGTGACATATGGTATTAGTATTATCCTATGCCGTTCCTATCAATTTAAACAATGTATTGACCCAGTAGTGAGATTGAATGCCTAGCCTTCTCAGATAAGGGGGAACAAATAGGAGGTCCTATGTGCAAGTTGCGCACGTTAAAAATCCCTGGACAGTTGGAAATCATAAAGACTAGGCCTATGGCCGCTGCCCTGGCAAAATTTACAAAATTACCTCCCAATAATTATATAGTGTTCCCAATGGGCTGATCACCCGTTGGCTTGTCACACCGATTACGGAAACAACGGCAGATGGATCTATTTGTTGTTGCCCTAAAGACGCCGCTAGGCGTGATGGGAAACTACAACAGAGAAAATCAATCTGCTGTTGCCCTTAAGACGCCACAAGGCGTGATGGCCTCTGACTGCTTGGTCGGTCTTTGGCTAAGGACGGAAGAAGAAGAAGAAGAATTGACCCTCTATTTTACTATAATGTCAAGTTTTTAGGGGACACATAATGTTGAGCTCCTCTGGCCACATAAGCTTAACTTTCGTGATGGTGGCAGGAAAAGACTCCTCTGCTCGATTGCTTCCCTGTGTTCTGGAGACACCTCACTGGTCGCTATCTGGACCCAGGAGTATGCTGTTAGCCTCTAGATTCAGCAAAGCTCAGACCAGGTGCTGCTCAATAACTAGGACCACAGTCCCTGAAACAAGAAGGTTGTACCTCCTATTTCAGAACTAATCTATAATCTATTTCCAGACTGAACACAATACATAACAAACACTGAGTTCAGAGCGGTAGGCCAACTGCCAGCTTCATCTGAAACAATTTACACCAGTATACTCCTCCCTAATGGTTACCACGCCTCTGCAATTCCAGCATTAGTTCTTTCTAGTCAATAAGATAGGTGTCAGTGTACTGTTTGGCAATTCCATGCAGTTTTACTTTTCTCCGACACCTTCTGTTCAGGTTGGAGCACTATATAGGCTTTGCCTCATGTTCGCTACTGAACCACACACATATATAGACATAATTTATCAATTTACATTCAATTTTCATTAAAAAGATATTGAATATATCAAGCTTACCACAATTCATGGAAATAATACACAGTTACGTTGACTGGCAATGAATATAGCACAATTTCGATCTGCCGATGTCCCAGGCTTTTATTTAGAAAAAATATGCACTGGCGCTCAACGCACTGGTTCTTTAGTAAGTTTATTTGAAAAATGTGGTACTGAACTGACGCTCCTAATTGCCTATATTGGCGGGTCTAACCAATCGAGCCATGTTTACACAAGCGTTTGAAAAAAAGTACCCTTCCTTCCGTCTCCCCTAACAACAAAAGATAGTATTTGTAGCCCGACTAATCGTGTTTAGCCTTACATTTACTTCTATCCAATCAAATAGGATTTAACATGGGGACCTATTTCCCGTACAATGGTGGTGTCAAAATCTGCTACTGAGCGATTCTGATTTTGGTGTTGTCTGACACCCTCACTATTTCTTTTGGCTATAATTTGGTAATTCCTAGACTATTTGCGTAACACTTAACATATTATTTGTCAGCAAGTCCTAAGGAACCCAAATATACAAATTTAAGGGAGCTAAGGGGCTGCGTTCAAAATATGTATTTTCTTCTACCTCCCGTTCACTTCGATCGATGTGGTGTCTGGGTACTGTCATGCTTTCAAACGTAAACCAGTATAATGTCATGTTTCCTAATAAGCGTTTTTCAGGTTTTTAAAACCTAACTCTAGTATGGGTAGTGTTTTTTATCACTGTCGATCTGAAAAAAAGTATTGCTTGTGGCCTTTCGCTTGGGGAGGGTGGCATTAATTGTATATCGCGAGACGCGTGTTTAGTGTTGCATGCGATCCTGCTTTCAGCCCTCCCTTCTCTCTATCCTAAGTTCATCTGTCTTTTCATCACGCCGTGTATAAAATGAAATTAATGGAAGTATTAATTTAGGTCATTAATCAGCCTGCGTATCTCAAGGTTTTTCTTAGAAATGCAGTACACGTTTTATTGTGTTGTGGAAACGCGTGTATGCTGCTATAGGCTTTTACTATCAACGTGGAACGTTATAATTTGCAGACGAATTAGAAAACAAGGGGGATTTCGAGTACAGTCATTGTGACAGCACTGTTGTTTACCATTCTTCTTTCCTTTTATTGAAGTTATTTGTTAGGCTTTACATTTACTTTTTAATTTATATATGTGAATTAGAATTTCACACGACACTACACGGTGATTGAAAAGTCTCGTCCTATTTTTAAATGGTTGTTTCCTCAATCCTATCCGACTAATTTATTTGAAACAAACGTCAAAATAAGGATAATATCCCATCCTATCCCAACCAACCAACATAATTACCGATGTATGACGTCGGTCGGTCTCACTCAAAATAGCAGCTCGTGCCAGAAAAAAAGTGCGCAACGCACGGCGTGCAACTTGCTCAGCGTGGGTGTTATATAAAACAAAGGCTTTGTTTTTATTTATTTATTTATATTTTAATTCTTTCACGAAATTAGTAGCGCTCGACAAAGAAAAGGTGCGTAAAAATAGGTGTGCATGAGCACTCGCCCGATGTACAAATCATGAAAACTTGAATGTTTTTGTTAAAACCACTTATTATCAGGGAACACTCTTTGAAAACAATCTAGGCACTTTCACACGAAATGTTGTCATCAAAGAACTTTTAAATTGAATCTAAAATAACATAATTCTCGCCGTGTGTACGTTGGTCACAGCTGAGGAATGCAACCGTGTTGTAAAATTGTATTGTTTCCATTATATATACTCTCCCGAAAATAGTTACAATCAACAAAGAAAAGCATTCAAATGACGGTGTTTATGAACAGTTTGATTACACTGTATAATGGAAAGAAACCGAAAACACTCTAAGAATGTACTTCTATCAGCTCATCTGGGAACGGAAACAGCATACTATAATTAAAAACCCGTCAAGTTTGTCGGGTTATTGCTAGTATGTAAATAAATTGCTATGTCATATTAACATAACTCAGCGTGAGATCCGGTCTGTTGAACAGATAAACGTCAGTTTATGGGCCAATTTAAATGTTATGTTATTCATTTTGTTTCAGCGGATTAAAAAAAAATAATTATTATTTGTCAAATGGTCTTATTGCTGCTTGGGGTGACTCTTGTTTCTTGTGTGTCCGAGGGACACATGCGAGGATAAACAATTTAAGAACGTGAGTCATTTGGATCACCTGTGTTTTTAACGTGATGTATCTGCAGAAGAAGTTGTAAACGGAAGTAAATCTTGTCAAAAATTTTATATTCTTTTATAGTATCAGTTCTCGTGAAACGAGCAGCTGTTAATGGTTAAAAAGATCAGTTGTATATCAGTGGTCTGCGTGACCTACAAACACGCTGCCTTGAGATGTGATGTCTATCTATAACTGTGACCGGGATAATTTTGGCCCATTTCGTGATGTTTAGAAGGAGCGTGTGGGTTAAAGTAAAAGCTTGCTGTTCGTTCCATTCAGGATGTATATTAATGTTGACAATTTAACTCATGCCACCCATGAAAAGTGTTCCTTGTTGCATCATTTACACAGTCACCCAGGCGGGCGTGGTACGAAATTTGTCTAGAGTTAATCAGAATATCCAGTGACTTGAAAAACCTGGGAAAATACGAAGGACCGACCGACAATAGGAAATCCAAGCTTGATGGAGTTTAGACAGTTGACGTCTTTGAAAAATGCATGCTTCAGATTATTCCTTAGCACAATGATCTGGCAGCATTCTAACAAGGTGCTAATGTTAATTACTCGTTGACGAAAGTGATGTATCATTAGTGCTTAAGCACTGCCAGCTAGGGGTGTTTCCAAGCCAAGCTGCAGTGAAGTTAAAAAACATGAACGCATGAATCAGTTTAAAAAAAAATTATTTTAATGTCAACTTGTTAAACCTCAACAGCAGTGTGCAGCATGAGCCACGTGTGGTAAAGAAACTGAAGATAAAAATAACAGTGTTGTATTTATGTCAAAGTCTGGAGTCGGTTCTGTAAATATATTTAGCATACCGCAGAAAGAAAAAAGGTTTCAGGCTATGACTGTTGTTTTGTTCCTTTCCTTAAAAAAAAAAAAAAACCACTCATTGGATGTATATATGTTTATGTATACCACCGGAACAACGCCCTCAAAGTGGCCTCTAAGTTTTTAAAGATACTGTCACGGAGTTGCCTCCCCTGCTTTGCAGTAGTGGTCCAACACTGGCCAAAACTCAAGAGTATCTAATCTGGGTCTCCAAATGTGTCTACCTTCGCACAAGATTACTCTTGGCAGAGTTGTAGATAGAAGAATAATGATGCTTCTATTTTTCAAGGTAGTTTTCATAAGATATTTCAGAAGTCAAGAACAATACTGCGTTGGACAGGGCAATTGTTAACTTATATCTGATCCGCCGCCTTTTATGAAGAATTAAGCAGTTATTAATTTCAGCTCGTTCAAGCCCCCACCCTGATTTACTCAGTGGAATTCTTCTTATTATGGTATAGCTCTGTTTAGAGTGTATTTAGTAAATTGACTGAGACAAACATGCAGTACATCCAAAATGATTAAACCGACGTTAAATTTGTATATTTACAAATAACAAATTTAATAATCAACTAAGTTTTAACAGTTTAAAAAAATTGAATAATCTTTAACAGAAAATACTCATCACCGTGTGATGGTATGGTGTTTTATGTAAGAAGTCACTTGGCAGCTTTTAGGTTTGACTTAGCTGCAAATGGTAGTTTGTACTCCCGCTGGGTTTTTTGGTTCTGTGCAGATAGGTCACTGGAGTTCTCGCGTCTCTGGTCAAGATTAAAGGCACAGCACGTTCCAAGTAAGACCAGGGAGTAACTGCAAAGCTGGTTCCGCATCTCTAAGACCCTCTGAAAATGGTGTCTAGTTCGACGTCAAATCACTTCTACCCTCACTTTGTTCCAGAGATTAGTACCCTCACCGGTACCACCAACAAGTATGGTAAAAGAATAGAAACACATACCCTCTGAGTATTGAGTTTCCCGACACATTTGTCCCCATCTTCCTATTCCACCATCCCATCTACCTCAGACTTTAACCTCGATGAGAATTAAGCTTCATCCCTCGAGAGAAAACTTTCTTTACATTTAAATTGAATAGCTTTATATTTACTTTACATTCAAATGAAAAGGTTAATGGTAGAGATAGAATGTTTACATTTACATCTACACTGGTTTAAAAATGTTCACAACATAGATTGAATATGTTTTCAGTTACATCTACACTGGTTGAAAAATGTTCACAATATAGATTGAATATGTTTACATATTCTTACACTGGTTTGACAATGTAAATATTATAATTAGAATGTGCATCATTGCTTTCATCCTTCCCTCCCTACCCCATATGAAACTTGGGACTACTTATGCTTTTAGTTCTCTTTAAGAAACTATCGATAAAGCAGTCATCAGCCCTTGCAGTGGTGATTCATGAAATCATCATTCTATAAGCTGAGGTTGCCAGCCTCAAATGACTTGGGCATCCACTAGCAATTTTCACATATTAATATTCACATGTCAATATATACATATTAATTCACATGTTAGTAATGAAAAATATAGAATGCAAAATGCACAACTTACGCCAATCTTGGCCCACAGGCTGTTTGCTCAGAGGAATAAAGTTAAGGCACTAGTAGATGCCTTTTTACACGTTTCTGGGGTGTTGTTTGGTAACAATGACTTCTCACTATGACTCCATATGTTTCAGTTTCCTCAGATCCCGGTTTGCCTTATTAAAATGGTTTTCCTGGGCTCTTTAAGTCATTCAAGGTGTTCCACAAAGTCCGGTCTGATATATATTAAATCTAATTCTTACTCTGGCAGCCTGATGCCTCTTGGCACGAGTGAATTTTCACATTGTCTTAAAACTGCAAAAAGGTCAGGTTATATTGCCTGTCCTCCCCCATATTTGTTTGTTACGATGCTAAGCAGAGCTTCAATCGTTTCAAACATGACTGAAAGGAGTGAAAGAATGTTTGAAAATACCAAATATCTGCTACATAGCAGAGAAAGAAAATGGTGCCGACCGCTGAAAAGCACGCGATTAGTCAATACAACAAATATCACAGAGTACGGCCAAGAGAGCGACCCACAAAATTATGTGACACATACGCTTACCGATAAATTTTACCACAGCAGATATTTTCTAATGACAGAAGACTACTGGCGGATTGAAGACAGCATGCAATAATCATCCTTCTTGCGATAAAATAAGAAAAACTGTTTTAATATAACACAACCGATAACAATAAGTTACTTGCTTAAATGCAGTGGACATAAATTCTCATTTAAGTTTTGCTCTGTGTTGACTGTAGATGATTCTCTTGTCGACAGTATATTTTTTTTAGCCTATTGGATGTGTATATGTTTTCGTAAACCACAGTCAGTAAAGGCAGCCTCAAAGAGGACCGCGGCCCCCTCCCCCCATCCAGCACCAGTTTGAAAGAAATATATATTATTTTATTTATTCAGTTTGAAAGATAGGCTTACTGCAGATTTATGTAATGGAATAAGACTTCAGTGATGGATTTCAGAAAACATGGCGACAGTATCCTACGTGCGATAAGATGAGAAACAACACAGATGATAAAAATCATATGCTTCCTTAAATGCAGTCGACAGCAGTTCTCTATAACGTTTTTCTTTGATTTGCGTAGATATTTCTCTCAAGAACAAAAGAACGATACACAATTCTCGTAATTTTTACTATAAATGAAGGATTAACAAAAAGGGAAAGGGGGTGGGGGGGGGGGTTGTAAACGGCAAGCTGCTAACATTCAGTTACGATTTAAGCCAAGTGTCTTATAGGACTACGTCGAAAGGAGAAGAAACATGCTAGTTTTGATATCGTTAGAGAACAAGTCTAAAATCACTTGACACCCCTTGGTTTTAATTATATCTCATGGGCAAATGCTTTAGGTTTGCTACAGATCAGAAATGAGACAACTGTCACAACGTGGCTTTAATTAGAGTCTGCCTGAGTACAGAGACAAGACACTAGTTTGAGGAAAGTCTGAGAAGATAGATTTAGATGAGAATTTCAGTCAATGTGAAAGGATGAGACTTATAGCTTCAAGGGTGAGAACCGAGATTGACTCTCCCTCGCCACTTGTGACTTATTTACTAGCTAATGTCTCACCATCTCTGACTACCAGAAAGGAGATAAGGTTACACTAAATTATCCACAGACACCACTATACAGTCAAAGCATATAAGTACAGTAAAGTTAAAGACAAACTGATCCAGTGTACATTTTATAGTTTATTAAACAACAAATCAATACCACAGCAAACAAAAATAACGTGCGAGTTCGCACAACCTGGAAAAAAGAACAAATCAAGTGAAAGACACAATATAAAAATTACCACACTCTCTTTCACACCTGCACGAAAACAACTAAGGATAAAGAAATATACTTGATGGGGGTCTCTAAGTAAGAGCCACCACTCCTGACTACACTATTGTTACTAACTAAACACACTGTACCGCTGATGATGAATAAACTAAATGACTACACTTTCTCAAAGGCGCTCTATGCGGTTCTGCACTCCTAACTAATACACCATCACGAAATGCTACACTAATGGATTCTGCAGCGCTAACTCAGAGGCTGTCCTCTAAGTATTTCTATCTACCCTAATGTCCTCGTTAACTTATCTCTCTCTCCTCTGTTTCTGTTCAATGCCTCTCTGGCGCTAACGTCTTCGTCTGAGGCTCTGATAAGTTGCTTTTCGTCACGCACCTCCTCCCGTTAGCATTTAGAAAGGCATGTTTTCCCTCTCTCCTTTCCCGAATACTGATGACAGCCCTTGGTGAATACAGCAATATATATTTCCTAAGGCTGTAGATTTTATCACTGCTGATGACACTTTTCAAACCGACTAGTTAACCCGCTTCGGTTTTAGGCCTACTGCATTATTGTGGCAATATGTAAACAACACCAGGCAACGTAGCCTGTTTTGGAGTTGGCCTTTACGAGCTAAGAGCTCATTATTTAGAGGCAAGTCTCCCGCTGAGGTATGTTTCCTCACGTCAAGAGAACTTCTAATTCCTCTCAGTGTTGCAGACGTAACTGGGCGCCAGGTACAAGCGCGTACCAAGTTTTCTTTAATTACACTGGTTTCTCGTGCTTCCCTCTCTCTTGAGAAGACAACGTCCGTTGTAGGCTTAGGGCTATCTACAACCTCCTTGCCGTGAATTGCCGTAAAACAAAAAATAACAACCTCTAAACAACAATTCAAAATTACCTAATACATAACACATTAACACCCAAAATTCATCTACACCCTGGTGTCCTCTAAATTCATAAATCTCCCCTACACACAAGCTATACACAAGAAATAAAACAGATATTTATGCCCGAGTGTCAGGCTAATTTACAGCTCCCTCCTATCTCTCTCACGCACAAATTACTCGCTGTCTGTTACGTTAACCCCAGACGCGGGCTGACCTGAATCTTTTGTGTGCGTGTCTCGCCGGTAGGCGTCACAACATCGCTTCACTGAAGCTAATCATCCCCTGCACTGAATAACCTTCCAGCCCTATTCTTCTTAAAGACTGCCCTGGGAAGGCTATCAATTTAACAGAATTATTTAACACCCTGATACATACACCATCTATGTTAATATTATACACCCTTCCCCCCTTGTCTTCTGACTACATTACCAAATAGCACAACTTATGAACACAAAAACCACACCCGCGTATATTCACTACAAATTATCATAATCAAATGCGGTTACTCGGACCTCATTATTACATTACACAGAGCTCCCGTCTAACTTAGCACCTAACCTCATACAGTTAATTATCTAAAAAAAAACCGCTCCACAAATCATAGATACTTGTATAAGTCAGCAATTGACCCCACTGAATACTTTCTTGTTCTCTCCTTACATGCCTTCATAACATCATTCACGGCACAAAATTCTTGGACTAGAGAGCGATACCTACTTTTTGCGCTCACTATATATATTGCTAATAGTCTGATGCAAGACAGACGCGGTGAGTCATCGCGTCCGGCATCGTCTCACAGGAACCGCACATAAATTAAATCTAAACCCCACCAATCATATCATAAGCTAACCTCTGACTCATTGTTGACCGAGCAATAACAAAATTATTTCTGCTCACTCGCCGAAATTATACGTAATATTCTGTAACGTTCCTGGCCTCCTATCTACCAGAATGAATCACTGAGTCCGCGTTACCACCTGGGTCGTGCTTTCCCCCATCCCCACAAATAAAAGGGTTGGTGAAGGTTATCGATTAATCCAACCGCAATAAAAAATAACCCAGAATTAATTAATAACGCCCTCGACCGCCTAAGAATAATTAAAAAACAAAACTAAATAAATGGAACCCCCCAAAAAAAAAAAAAATGGGGCGAGTTGAAAATAAAAATAACAGTAACTGATCACAACAACACATATTCATTTTATCACCAACGGTGAAGAATATTTATAACATGTATACAAGTTTAACACATGTTATAAAAAAAGCCCATATCCAAATTCAGCAGCTAAGTCAAACTTCGATTCTTCTGCGTTTATATCTTCTTCTTCTTCTTTGATCCATAACCGCCAACCGTCAAAGCAGTCAGCGGCCATCACGCCTGGTGGCGTCTGGTAGGGCAGCAACAAATTGATTCCACTTTGCTCGGTCGGCGGCCATCCTTCGTACAGTGCCCCAACTGTGGTCCATTCTTTGCATCTCAGCTTCCACAGTTCTCCGCCAAGTTGTCTTTGGTCGGCCTCTCTTTCGCTTTCCCTCGGGGGTCCATAGCATAGCTTTTCTTGTGATGGTATCAGGGTCCCTTCTGAGGACATGGCCAACCCAACTCCAGCGTCTGCCAGCTATGATGGTGTGCATGTCCTCCTGGTTACTCCGAATAAGTAGTTCTTGGTTGCTGATGGTGTTTGGCCAAAAGATTAGGAGAATTTTCCTTAGGCAGATTGTGTGGAAGGAGGACAGTTTCGACATTTCCTTCTCTGTTACTCTCCAACATTCCGCACCATAGAGAAGCACAGAAAGTACACAGCTCTCATACAGTCTTAATTTGGTGTTTGTGCTTGCGTTTATATAGTCATGCTAAATCTGCAGGCCTGTCGCCAGGACGAAGTCCACAGTCTTTTCCAGCTGTAGCCTCATATCTTCTGCTTGAGCTTAGCACCCCTTGGCCAGGTCATTAGGTCGTGGGTCATCATGCGTTGGGCAGTTTTGTAGAATGCGTTCGGGGGTCTGGATTCCAGTTCCACATGGACATTCATTTATGTGAGATATCCTGAGGCAATAGAGTGTAGTGGTGTTTGATGGTATTGTATGATGGTGTTATTACTAAATGTAAATTGTATGAGGCCAGCTGTGAAGGCTCCTGAGATAAAATGTAGTGGTGAATTGTCAGAAGGCCTTTCTTGCTACCACTACGACCTCACACTTAATTTTTTTTTTATGAATGTGGCTACGTAAAGTGTCTAGGGTTATGATATGTAGTGTGGTGTAATGGATTATAAATATACCCACAGATATTAACAAGACTAATAATATTAATAAATGTTAAAATACACTGAACTAACTCACGTGTGTAAAATTTTTTGATATAAGTATATTACATTTATTTTGTTCTGTGTCAATTTTTTAGGTTGACCAGAACTTAAAAGGATTTAGAGATTATGAAAAGAAATGCATAGAATATTATATCATAAATGCAATAGTGTACATATATATGTGCTATACTAGTTAGTTTTATTAAAATGTTCTAGTATTCATCTACTTGGGAGGATAGTACTGTTTGTGCTGTTGGGGTGGCCTCATCACACCTGTCTATATTGACTACACAGTGTCCAGAAAATGGTGGGAATCTTTATGGGGTTCTTAGTAACTAAAGGGCGTTGGTGAAAGTCCAGCAGACCAGAGGCTCACTCATCTGGTAGTTGTCGCTCTGGTGCTGAAATCAGGTGGTCCCACCTCTCCGTGCTGGCGGGCAATAATGGTGGTCTCTGTCACAAATACTGCACAGATACACTCGAGTAAAGTCACCAACTGAATAGACCCTGCTTTCTGGACGACAGAAACTCGCAGCTCAGATTATGAATAAATAACACAGAATTGCTAGCAAAACTCAGCTGAGCTGCTGGCTATAGTATGGCGTCCCTAAATTTATTTCACTTGCTTTCATATGGAATCACCACACTTTAAAATCTGTGTCTATCACTGAACAACTATTGAAGAATGGCCCCACTTTCGCGTCTGAGCGCTCATGATATGATTGTCTGTGGCCAATCACTGCCTCGGTTTATTTTAAATTTCAAATTTCCTACCATAAAGTCATTTCAGTCATGCTTCAGTCAAGTATGGATGTTTATCTGTTAGTCTGTCCGTCTCTACTTGTGTTTCTAAAAAAAATGTGCTTGGTTTTTGAACCAACCTTTCTCTCCCCTCCAAAATTTTGTCGTTAAAAGTTATTTTTAGACACAGCCACCACAATATCCCCTTTCCTCCATACCACGTAGATTTGAACACCTGCGTCCAAGGTCGTGGTTTTGTGTGCAAATTGCGACACTTTTTTATTCAACACAGTCTGTCGATGATGTGAACTACACTGTCTTTTGTCATTATCTTCAATATTATCTATCCGTTTGTAAAATTAAGACCATATTAGTTCACTGCTCAGAATAGGCCATCCGGCCAGCTAATTTTTATATTCCTAACATTAATATTAAGAAAAAATTACTTTTTAATTTTTGTAATATTCCTAACATCTGCGTTTTACCGCTCCATTCAAATCAAAAGCTTGGTATCGCAAAAGCGTCCAATAAATGACTGTGGCGTAACATATCTAGGGTCCCTTCTGTGGAGTTGCTTACTTTTTATGTCAACTTGAGAAACGTGACTTTTCTCCGTTTCCCCCCCAATTGCGTCTCCTTAGCCTTTCCAGTCATATTTTTTTTCTTTTTGATCCGCCGTTCCCCTCCTGTCTAGCAAGTCAATTATTATGGAGGATGATGACCCGCGGTCTAGGCGATCATGTACATCAGCAGCCTACGCATTATGTTACATTGGAGGATATTGTTGTATCCTTAAATGTTCTGGCGACCGGGTGATACAGGATATCTTTGAGGGATTTTACCGTGGAAAACTCGAGTATCTCTCTGTCAATTTCACTACATAGAGATGGAAAGCAGTGAGAATTATGACGGGAGGCATGAAGACAAACCTATAAAAGAACTAGAGAAGATTACATGCCTCCAACCAATGGAGGATATTGTTGGAGGATAGAAGAGACAGCAGGGCCCAGCAAGAAGCTGAAAAACTCAAGAGACTAACGGACCATAATGTATCATATAATAAATACTCTCAGAAGGCAAAGACTCAGGCGAATCAACTTTGTAGAATCGACCACAACAAAGATTAGAGCAGTTCCCATAAATGCAGTATCAACAATTAAACCCATCTACACTGCACACAAGCTGCCAGTTTGGAAACAACATCGTTTCCCTGAAATGATAGAAAACATTCATGGAATTGGGAGAAAGAAGAATCAGAGTGCAACAGAGAGAAAATCCATAGCGACAAAATACATAGCGAAACATTATCCATGCAACACCTGGACCCACGCATACACCGATGGATCAGCAACATGTGCAACATAAAATGGAGGTGAATTCTTTGTAAGCTTACGCACTGGTGCACAAAAAAAAAAGCTGCCAGTGGCAACAGGACAGTTCTCAAGTATCTTCAGAGCAGAAGCAGAAGCCTTGAAAACTGCAGCAGAGGTTATAATGACAGAAAAGCACTGAGAGACAAGTTGCTTTCTTCACTGATGCACTGTCAGTAATTGCAACGCTGTAAAGCCAAAATAATGCAGACCTGGATTCCCTAAGAGTAGTACTCCACAAGCTATGTCAACGATTCAAAAGAGTTGAAATCCAATGGATCCCATCTCATTGTACCATCCCCGGCAATGAAGAGGCTGACAGATTGGCAAATGAAGGTGGAAAGCTACCTCAGCCGGATGCAAGCATAACTTTCGAAGAGGCGAAGTGTTTTATCAGAATCATATGCAGAAACAAATGGGATACAGAACACCCAGGTCATATACAAAATGATGCATACTACCAGCTCAACAGAAGAGAACTAGTGGTAATCTTCAGACTCCGCACGGACCACAACAGATTGGGATACCAACAAGCTAAAGATAGAAACGACCGATGAGTGTAAATGTGCCACAGATAAAATGGCTGCTGAACATTTGCTTCAGAGTTGCCCCACATACGCTGAACAGGGAAATCACATATGGCTGACGCCAGTATTATTCGTGGAAAAGCTCTACGGAGATGTAAATAGCCTCAAGCCGACTACTGCGTTCTTTGAAAACATGCAAGTAGACGTCTGAGAGTGTACGGAGAGGAAGATATCCAAATTCACAAATCGTGTCATTGTTTAATGTATATATTTATAAGCACACTGACATCAGTGTGGTATACGCCAGAGGTTTCTTTTAAGAAGTTGTAAGTCATTGTGGCGTAATATCAGTTTGTGAAAATGTTCTAAACTGGTGTCTGCGCTGTTATGTTTGTTGTCAGAGCGTGTCGTATGTCTTCACAATGCTGGCAGCGTGTTCTTGCTGAAGCACGTTTTCGGCGAAGTATTTGCTCTCTCAGTGTGTGGTCTAGTGCGAGAACTGAAAACACAAAGTGGTAAGATAAAATGTTTCTCGATTATTTCACAGAGACACCGGAGAGCTGACGTAGGTTACCTTCGTCACCTGCAGACATAAACAGAATTAAAGATGAGGAATGTTTGTAGGAAGGTTATGAGAAAATGACATAGAACACGACAAGCACTTGGGGAAAAATAATAATTAATGAAGAAATAGATAAAATGTGTAATTTACTAATATTGAAATGTTTAGAGAAATTGACATATAACACTGCAATGAAACAAACAAGTAAAAATACTTTAGCAAAAGTTAATAAGCGCAGATAAAGAATTTACAAGTATCAGAAAACAGTCATTTGCAAGAAAACAACAGAATGGCGTGACGACGAGAAGGTATGATCCAGCGCTGAACAGTATTAACAACTGCTTCACAGATGGGAAATCAGCTGTGGATGACGACGAAGGGTAACCCCGAAAGCGTTCCGTGCTGGACTCAGGTCATCAGTTTCTCCAAGAAGATAGAAAACGACCTAAAGGAGATAGAGAAAGAAAACACCGCTGTGGCCGGGTTATGAAATTATTTTTATCTCAGCTTTACACTGAGGTCAGGGTCGTGGCTAGGTCTTTCATGATAACGGCAGAGTCATATCTTTTCTTTGTAGTACACTAGATTGAACTTCGTTGCTATTATGTTAATGTTTATTTACATATTATCGTTTACCCTTACCCTACGTGGAGTATGAGATACTGACTGAATGTTCACATCTGGGCTTGTCTTGTTAGAGCCAGCTTTTAAAGTCAATGTTTCCTACTTGTCCTATTGGCTGAAGGCAAACCCGGTCCTTAAAAAATGCCGTGCAGAAGTCGGATGTGTCGACCGAAAGGTGCAGATATCACAGCTTAGGCGCAAACAGACACAACGCAACCACCGTCCTTTTCAGGACGAACGAAGAAGAAGAAGATATTCACAATATTTTCTCATATTTCCGTAATTCTCACTGCATTAATGGGTTTTATTCAATGTCCCGAGAGGTTATTTATTTGTTTTATATATTCTTACTACCGACTCTAGCCAATCAAACTTGTGTGTTTGTTTTCGTTATTGGCTGTTTTGCTCTTCGCTTTTGAATTGATACACACGATGTCTTAAAAAAAAAAAAAAAAAAAAATACGTTCTTTATAATATCGTATTCATTATACAAAAAAGGGATAAATAAAATATGTAATGTAGCTGTTGCTTATAAAAGTTAATAATTTGTCCAAGTTGTCAAAATGTTACTGTTGCTGAAAAATTTAGAGCCACCCTAATTTGAGGCACCCTATATTTATGCTCACATGTACAGTAATGCATACCACCAAGTAATATCATCTTCTGTGGTTCAGTCTCACCAGCTAGTTTAATTTCAAATCCTAATCAGTACCTAAACTCGTGGTCCTAAAACATGTTAAGGTCACGAGATAATGTAAATAAATGACATAAGCGCTTGTAATATTAAAGAAAATGGAACATATTTATATCATTGTCACATGATGTAGTAGTTTACACATATACGCATAGTAATATCATTGTGGGGCTTTTTTAAGTTTTAGCCGCACGAGTAACGGATAACGGAAATTCATTTTATCGCACGATTTTCTTGTACGTGGAGAGACAACGGAGCCATACTCAGATCCTGCTTGCTTCGTGGTTGCGTTACATAAGCAATCTCGTGTCTTGTCTTTGATCCACCATCACTGAGCGTTAGCAAACTCAATACAGGTGTTGGCACAATTTTTAATACTAAAAATGACCCAAGTGTCGGACAGTAGACTTTAGGCCGCCATTGTTGGTCGCAAAAAAAAAAAAAAACTTACATTAAAGTTATATTTAAAAAGAAACCAATTAATTTTTAAAACGGCCTCAGTGTTTATCGGGCGTTATTAATTTGGACAAAGCTCGAAAGGGGTTGGGGTTAGTTTTCGGCCAGCGGTAACGTAAATATGGATAGACAGTGTTCACACTGAAGGGATCAGTGACATGATCACTTGGTATGTCGGGCAACTCTGAAGCAAATGTTCAGCAGCCATTTTATCTGTGGCACATTTACACTCGTCGGTCGTTTCTATGGTTAGGCACATCTTATATGTCGTTATTGCACCCAAAGACACACACATATCTAAGGAAGCCAAGGGGTCTTGACGCTTGGTTGGTGAGCATCATGAAGAAGATTCGTCTTCTTTGATCCTTAGCCGCCGACCGTCAAAGCAGTCAGTGGCCATCACGCCTAGTGGCGTCTTGTAGGGCAACAACAAATTGATTCCACTTTGCTCGGTCGGCAGCCATCCTTCGTACAGTACTTCAACTCTGGTTCATTCTTTGCATCTCAGCCTCCTCAGTCCTCCGCCAGGTTGTTTTTGGTCGGCCTCTCTTTCGTTTTCCTGTTTTAGTTTACCCGTCTCATTCTTTGTCCTGACATTCCAAAATCCAATTCTTGTACCGTGTTTTGCGGTCAGGACGTCCGTTCTCATGTCAGTGGCTTCCTTTCGGCTTTCACCACTGACAGTCATACGAGCCTTAGACTCCGGATGTCCGTCCCGCAGCAAAGTTTGTTTATTCGTTGTTGTTTCCGTAACTTCCATTTTTTTTAAACATAGACAGGGGTGTCAACCCTATGCTAAAACCCCCAACCTGGAGGACCAGGGTGTCTGCTTTCGTCTGACCCCTGCCAGCGCAAACCTGTCCAGCTTGGTAGAACCTTCCAGGAGTAAAACTCCCACTGGCATAGCTCTGGGGGTAATCAGGGTACACAAGCCGCCATACCTCGACAAGGTATTGACACCGGTGATGGCAGATGAAGAAGATTGATGGCTCCTAAACCAGCCGATGTTAAAAAAAAAAGAGAAAGGAAAAGACGAAGCGTCTACACTTGTAAATTAAACAAGCATTCACGTTAAGTAGAATGCATTGTTTCAAATGGCAGCAAGGTTATTGTTCACTTTAGAATACAGAATAAGAACGGTTCTTCTAAGTGCGATTACAACGTATACAACATGCAGAAAGGACGCACGATGGCAGCACTTTTCTGCTTTCTATAGCTTTACAAGAAATACAGGCCATTTTGGGGAAACTAGAATCCAACCGTGTCTTGAAAGGGCGGGCCAATGATCTTAATGAAATATGACTTTATGGTATAACTGTTAGTTGGGGGAATATATTATATGTGCTGCACGACATTCCGAGTTGTAGACTAGACGTCTTAATTTTTTTCACTAGGCACAAACAGTTGGAAGGGTCTCTATGCACATTCGTGATTTAAAGATCTGTTGGCATGTAAAAATCGCCAGTTGGCTGGAGGTTAGTGTGTGGTAGAATTCATTGGGAATAACTTCAAGAAAGTACTCTATTTGAAGTACTTCAGGTTCTAATTTACTTCCATGTCACCGGGTAGTATTCAGTACAAACAGTACGACGATACTAACAAATAAAGAAAACCGTTTGCCAAAACAGCTATCTGCTTCTGTTTGATAAACACCACCCCCTCTACTTTGTGACGGCAGCGATAAGGAAGTAGAGGGCAGGGGGTAAGCATTGAATAGAATGACGTAAAGGCTTACCTGACCTCTTGGGTTGGAGGTCAGGTGGTAACTGCTGCCCTAAACAACTAGAAGCACGTCCATATGACGTCATACATTGACATAAATTATTTCGAAGTCGCTCTTGTGTACCTGGCCTTGACCTGATCTCAAAATGGGTGAAGAAAATAGCAAAAACACTAAATTTAGAGAAATATAAAAGTCAAATGTGTGTGCTTTTTTTATTTGTGTGCGACATTGATTAGAAATAACAGACTGCTTCATATGATGGTCTACAGAAGGTCTGAGATAAGTAAGTGAGAAAGGAACATAATCGTACGGAAAGTTTTTCTTTTTTAGAAACCATTTTCGTTCATTATGGAGCACGTTTAGCTGGTCCACTTACAGGAAGCCTGCGTCAAATCATTAATGTGTTCTTGCAGGTGTGGTTTCTCAAGCAGTTTGCTTTGCATGATGAGGTTGCTAGCCCCATGCATAACCTCATTTTAGTCGCCTCTTACGACATGCTTGATGTAGCAGTAGTCCTGTTATTTATTTACCTTTTCAGGAAGGTATTAAAAGACTTGGTGAAACTGCCGAAAAGGCTCCGTGCTGTTTGCAGAACAACCGTAATGGGTAGTGGAATTCAGGACAATATGTATATGTACAAGAGACTTATACTTTCCTTGCCGTCTCGGGGGATAAAACCAGGAGTGAAGAACCAGTTTGATAATTGCAAACAAGGTAGAATGTGTGCCGTTACCATTGCTGGAGAAGAAGAGGCAGATAACACTGAAGTCATGGTCCAAGTGGGCAATCCTTGAGCGTCAAGAAGATAGAAGGACCGCACCGCTTTTCTGATGGAGAGTCCGCTGGTGATCAGATTACCTCCGGTTGTATTGCTTTGTACAGAATTTCGTGTCATTATACATTTCTCTGTTCCCTTCGGCTCTCTGATGAGATTCATAGTAGTGGAAAATATATGTCTTTACCAGCACGCACGTGTTTCTACTTGACATCAATATCCAGCGTGCTTTATCATATCGAATCAGTGCAGATTTGGATTGTCATTATGATAAAGTAATTCAGGTATGAATTTTGTCGAGTTAGCGTTTTCCCTGTCGCTGTTTCTCTTGAGTGTTTCACGTGCAGCCGGGCCACACGATCGATAACTACACACGCTTACTGCTCCATCTGTCTAACGACGGGCATAATAGCTTTTTGCCCATTTTTCACTATTTTTATCGATAAATACATTACGTGCTGCGTCTCTAACTCACCTCAGGTTTATCGATAACCCCCCTCACCCTTGCCACAATTAGATGTTTTCTGTGCATCGATAAGTAGATACATTATGTGCATCGTTCCAGAATTATGTGCGTCGCTCTAAGTGTTTGTCGGTAATTACGCTAACTCTGGTTTCTGTGTTTGAATGTTGGTAATACACACCGATGCAGTGTATATCGATAAGTACTGTACTCACTCTATCTTGCCAGACTTTTCTTAAACGTGTTACATCTTTTTCTCGCCTTTTACTCACACGAATAACCTTGATCTTGTCTTCACCATCTCTCTTTAGTCCCTATGTTCTTCGTTTACAAACAAAATTAAAACAAAAAATAGGGGTAAAAGGTAAAGGATCCCGATACACGCCCATTGAGGCATATTGAGAATATGGTCTTAGGCCCACAAAAACTAACCGGTTTTTATTTAGAGTGTAATACAACACCGTATTATAAACTGGTCTCAGCCCCCCCCCCCCCACCCTTTCCGTTGTTTCGGGGGTTCATTTACTTGTAGTTTATGTTCTATGGTTTCTCCAGCTGTCGCATCGTGTACTACGACGAGGCCAATCAACCAGTGCGTGCATGTTTGCGTTTAAAGATGAAATATATATATATACATACAAACACAAAAATTAAAGTCGATCAGTTAACTTTACAACAACAACAGTTAACTTACCGAGACGGCTTTTACATGTGAGGTGGCGATGGGTAGAGGAATTGCCGGGATCATGTTTTCGCTTCAGCTAGCACCTCGATCAAGTCTGGACCGTGAAATTTACAAATAAAATCCAGTGGTGTCATCTTTTCGTTGCTTCCGGAAAAGAAAATCTCATGAATTTTAAAATGCGTGTAGAACATTGATGCTGTATTTTTTAATTGATGGCACCATATCTTCGGCGAGTAACAGTGTAGATAGCAAATAAATATTAGACAAACATAAAGGTATGTTTTCAGGCACTCGTAAGAAATAAAGAAGTAGAAAACTAGACAGCAGAAAAACAACAGACGTGAGTGGCTTACCCAGGACTCGAACCCAGGACCTTCCGTGCGACAACCCCGCCTAGTATTTATTTACTGTTTACAGGCCTCGGGTTTCCCTTCCTTATGTGTTATAAATGTTTATACAATACCAAAACCTACTCTCTGTCCTGTACTTACTGTTCTTAGTCTTCTACCATTTACTACACACAGTATTAAGTCTATATACAGGGCAATAGTCTGACCTATACTGTATAATAGGGAAACAACAGAAGTGATTGCGTCATTAATAGGCTGGACTGCCCATGGTAAATTTCCGGTGTTATGTGTTGCGGGTCGCACTAATGACCCGTCATCGAAGCATCATTTTTTGGTGATGCTTAGATGGCAGGGAGGATAGTGTGATTCGCTTGCATAGCTAGGCGAGGTTGTCGCACGGAAGGTCCTGGGTAAGCCACTCACGTCTGTTGTTTTTCTGTTCTCTAGTGTTCTACTTTACTTCTTTATTTCTTACGAGTGCCTAAAAACATACCTTTACGTTTGTCTAATATTTATTTACTGTTTACAGGCCTCGGGTTTCCCTTCCTTATGTGTTATAAATGTTTAAACAGTGTAGAAAGTATTCAGCGTTCAAAAACAGTTATGTGCTCAAAAACAGTTATGTGCTCAAAAACAGTTATGTACGCAGCAGTTTCAGGACATCATTAGGGTTGATAAGTTATGGTCTTAGGACATGGTACGCTGAATTGGCTTGGATTGGACATCGCCAATTTTTTACTTGCCATACATTGGAAACACAGTTTAGTACACAGGAAAAAGACAAGGATTATGAGAATAAATGCAGGAAACGATAGTTTGCACTTGAAGAAACGCATATTCAAGGTGTAGAATTATGCATGTATTTTGGCAGCAATATGGTCAAAGTCGGAGGGAGATCTGTGATATCAGAATAAGAATACAGAAGGCACAAGGAGCTTCCATAGCATTGCTGCATTGGGAAATATATGGAAATAGAAATAAGAAATCAAGTCCATCACATCGTACAAGAATCGTATGTCAAGGCAGCCATATTTATTATGCGGCTATGAAACACTGAAAACTTTAAAAAAAGATAAGTAAAAAAAAGTTACAGACTTTCAAAAATGGATGCTTGCATAGAACATAATAGGACTGAAATGGTACGACAGGTCAGATGACTAATGTGGAACAGACAAATGCCAGTGTAACACGAGATGAGATTAGGACACACATTGAGGAAACCTGTTGATAGCATTACAAGGTAGTCCTAGTTCTGGAATTCCTCGGGTAAGAGAGAGGGAGACCAACAAAAAAAAAAAGAAAAAAAAAAAGAAACACACACACACACACACACACACACACACACACACACACACACACACACACACACACACACACACACACACACACACACACACACACACACACACACACACACACACACACACACACACACACACACACACACACACACACACACACACACACACACACACACACACACACACACACACACACACACACACACACACACACACACACACACACACACACACACACACACACACACACACACACACACACACACACACACACACACACACACACACACACACACACACACACACACACACACACACACACACACACACACACACACACACACACACACACACACACACACACACACACACACACACACACACACACACACACACACACACACACACACACACACACACACACACACACACACACACACACACACACACACACACACACACACACACACACACACACACACACACACACACACACACACACACACACACACACACACACACACACACACACACACACACACACACACACACACACACACACACACACACGAAGAAGAGAACTGGAGGCATAAATGAAATTGATGAAGAAAACATTTTAAGACCTTGAGCTGATGACACATGATACAGGACTTGGTAAACTTCTTGGTGAGCTGAAAGTGTTAGTTATGGTGATAATGGTGCAATAGAAACCTTGTGGACATTCACTATGAAGACATGGGTTGGCGAGGCTCAAGAAATGATAATTTGCCTCAGGGCGCCGTATGCAACACGACTGATCCTTGCTGCCGTAGTAGTATTCATTATTTAACAGTAAATGTAAGAGGTGGTTTCCGAGGGGGAAAAGTCTTTTCGGAGACAAATAATAAAACCACAGCTCCCTCGGGCATGCCTTAAGAATCGACTGTTAGATTATGCCAGGAGATGACAACGTCCTAAGGCAAAACACGTTGCTAGAGAAACCACAACTGCAGTGGCACAGGAATTCAGGGAGCCAGCTTAGACAAATAACAAAGAAATGCCAGAACCTTTGAAATGGCCCAACAAAATCTCTAACACGGAGCTGTGAGCAACCACGAACAGAGAAGAGAGAAGAAATTGAAAAAGGTGGCGCTTCTTCACTCATGCTTGTTGTCGTATAGCTTCTTCTTCTTCTTCTTTCGTTCGCTTGAAATATATTGTCTATATCTGCAATGTTGTTTCTTGTATAGCTGTATCGGTTCCTCGTGAAATAGACTGCTTCAGGCTTTTCTTACCGCCGTACAGTTTAAATGCGCGGCGCCCCCCCAGCCAATGCAGATACCAGGAAGAAAAAATGACCTTGGAGCCTTAACTAGGTCAAACCTTATTTTTAAATTGTGTATTTGTAAACAGCTGTGAGAGACGAACTTGATGACGCAATGCGCCACATAAACTTATACTTTTTTGTTCGGGTTAGGCATTTTAATACATTAAACATCACAATAAATTATACAAGTGGTAAAAAGAACTGCAAAGAAGGCATCAGTGACAGATGAAATTTTAGTGTTACCTGCGACACAAGACAAAAGCAAGACGAAGAATGTGAAAATCTAAATAAAAGACAAACAAGTAAAGAAAACAGTTTTTGCAGTTCATTATTTCCATTACTTTATGGAGTTCTTTCCATCTTATTTTACATTGTTTTAGTTATTATGTAAAATCGGCTAGGTCAGTGTCGATCGAAACTTTGTATATTAAAATACAGCAAGAAAAGGAGCTGCGTGCAAAGATTCACAACTCTACGTTGAATGGAGCTTATAGATTTTGAGCATCAAAGATTTTAAACGTTACAGATACCAAATATGATTTTGATCTTAAAGAAAAGCGGTTAAAAATAGTCCCTTTCACACTGCATTGAAGCGTAGTAGATAGACCGACAACCTGGCAAGACGGGATGCGTGTGGAAGAGGAACAAACTAATGAACGGATGAAAATATTTATTTAAATCACGTTGCGCATGGCACTGGTAAGCTCATAATTTAAAACAGATTGCTACACAAACCACAACTGCAAGAGGACGTGAATGCTTTGGTGCAGGCGTCCCACAAGGATGCCAGCTGCCGTGATGACTCCACGCTCCATGGAGAGAAAGAAGGGAAATGAATGAATGAATATAACTACGTGAACTTTGACATTAACGAAACCACTTAGCATTAAACGGGTTAACACAATGATAAATGTAAAATATTCTAGGAAATAACAGTTGTGACATTTGAAAAGTATACAGACTCAGGTTTGGACTTGGCATTAGATCAGGATTTCTTAGCCCCCTTTTGAGCCATAGACTCCGATAAAGACTATGAACCCATTTGATTGTCCGACGAAGACTATGAACCCTTTTGATTGTCTGATGAAGACTGTGAACCCTTTTTATTGTACGATGAAGACTATGAACCCTTTTGATTGTCCGGTGAAGACTGTGAACCCATTTTATTGTCTGATGAAGACTATGAACCCTTTTGAATGTCTGATGAAGACTGAACGCTTTTGATTGTCCGATGAAGACTATGAACCCCTTGATTGTCTGATGAAGACTATGAACCCCCTTAATTGTCCGATGAAGACTGTGAACCCATTTTATTGTCTGATGAAGACTATGAACCCTTTTGAATGTCTGATGAAGACTGAACCCTTTTGATTGTCCGATGAAGACTATGTGTCGTGAAATATTCTAATCCACATATATAAATTATCAGGTAAATATAAAGCCTAATAAATACATATAATAAAGAAAGGAAGAAGAATGGTAAAGAACAGTGCTGTCACAATGACAGTACTCGAAATCCCCTTTGTTTTATGCTTCGTCGGCAAATTGTAACGCTTTCACGTTGATAGTAAAAGCCTACTATATTATTACCCGCTTTCTTCAATGAAACGTGTGCTGTATTTCTTGGAAAAACATTGAGATACGCAAGTTGAACTATGACCTAATTTTAATATTTCATTCATTCCATTTTATACACGGCGTAACTAAAGACAGATGGACTAAAGGATAGAGAGAAGGGAGAGGCATAAAGCCGAACACGTGCAACACAAAACACGCGTTGCGCGATACCCAATTACTACTATCACGCGTGTAAGGCCACATGCACTAACTTTTTCGGATCGACAGTGATAAAAGTCACTAACCTTCCCAGAGTTAGGTTTTTAAATCCTGAAAAACTCTTATTAGAAAGATGACAATAGATGGGTTTACGTTTGAAAACATTACAGTACCCAGACAGCACATCTTCGAAACAGGAGATAGAAGAAATTGCATATTTTGAACGCAGCCACTTAGCTCTATTAAATATATATATTTGGGTTCCTTAGGGTTTGCTGACAAAGAATATGTACAACGTTACGCAAATAGTCTAGGAATTAACAAGTTATAACCAAAATAAAATAGTGGGGATGCCTGACAGCATGAAATCATTTCTGCTCATAAAATTTTTTTATAACGTGTTTGAAAAAAACCTTGCGTACGGAAATAGCCTACCATGTAAACTCCAAATTGATTGGAGCGCAACAAATATAAGACTAAACACGATTGGTCGGACTATAAATACTATCTTTGGTTGTTAGGGGAGACGTAGGAAGTTAAAATTTTTTCAAACACTTGTCGAAACGTGGCTCCATTGGCCAGACTCGCTGATATACTCACTTAGGAGCGTTAGTTCGAGACCACTAGTTCAAATAAGCTTGATAAAGCACCAGTGCGTTGAAGCCAGCTCATATTTTTGCTAAATAAAAGCCTGGAACATAAGCAGATGGGAATTTGTGCCAGTATTTGTGCCAGAATTCATTGCTAATCAACGTATCTGTGTTTGTTTCCATGAATTGTGGTAAGCTTGAAACATTCAGTATCTTTTAATGAAAATTGAATGTGAATTGTTAATTTATGCCTATATATATGTGTAGTTCAGTAGCAAACATGATGTAAAGCCTATAATGCTCCAGCCTGAACAGAAGGTGTCGGAGGAAAGTAAAACGGCATGGAATGGCCAAACAGTACACTGACACCTAGATTATTGATTAGACAGAAATAATGCTGGAATTGCAGAGGCGTAGTAACCATTAGGGAGGGAAATACTGGTATAAAGTATTTCAGATGAAGCTGACAGTTGGCCTAACGCTCTGAACTCAATGTTTGGGATGTATTGTGCTCAGTGTAAAAAGAGAGTATAAATTAGTTATGAAGTAGAAGGTACATCCTTCTTGTTTTCAGGGACCGTGGTCTTGATGGTATTGAGCAGCACCTGGTCAGAGCTTTGCTGAATCCAGAGTCGGACAGCATACTCCTTGGTCCATTTAGCTATCAGTGAGGTGTCTCCAGAGCCCAGGGGAGAAATCGAGCAGAGGAGTCCTTTCCTGCCGCCATCACGCAAGATAAGCTGATGTGGCCAGCTGAGCTCAAAATTATGTACCCCCATCTTAAAATAACATTGTAACATAAACTTAAGAGGGGAAGTAAATTGTTTTAATATCAGGAACTGAGAACATCTCCAATACTAGTTCCAATAAAGACAAACTATTGAAGTCATGATGACAAATACCAACAGAGGTTGAACAAAACAAAACCAGTATTACCTCATATTACTACTACACAACTGACACACATAGGATACTTTTAATAATATATGTCACTACAATATTCATATTGATAAATTCTGTACATATAACTTGTAATTAAAATTGATTGTGACTCCTGGTTCCCTTTGTATTTGAATCAGGACACATATTCATTCATGACAGAAATGAATACATATTGTTATTTGAAAAGTTATCAGTGACTCCTTTAAGATATCCTGGTAGAGTGTTTTATGTATGTGAGTGTCACAGTGTTGTCAAGTGTGGTGGAATAAATTAAATTGTTTATCTGTCCGTTGTTGTTATGACTTACACTTCATCATACACATACCCTAGACATACAACGTAGTCATCACACTATTCCAGAATAATTCTGACTGAGATATATATATATATATGTGGCAGCAAGTAAGGTTATCTATAATACACTACTCTTATTAGATATAGATACCTTCACAGCTGATCTCAGTCAGTACACTAAGTCCCCTATAAATATTTATAACATCCCACTTCACCACATATATTGGGGGCTCGTCCGGGATTTTGAATCTTTCCCTATTAAAAATATTGGGGGTAATTCACTTCAGGGAATATAAGAATTAAAAGGTATCCTTGGGTGGAATTAAATAAGGTTGAGCTCACGGTGCCTGTGTTGTCCATTAGATATATATTTAGAGACTGAATTGTTGGTTAGACATTGTATAAATTTACCTGATAGACAATGGCGGACCTGGCCAAATTTCGATCTGCTGCGGTTCAGACTGCAAAAGAGTTAGGATTAGATGGGCAAGTTATGGTTGCCTATGTCACTACGGAATGTGACAAATTTATTGAACGCGAAGAAAGAAGGTTTGAAGCCGAAAGAAAGTTAGAGGCTGAAAGGGAAATTAAGAAGTTACAATTTGAGGCTGAGACTAAGAGGTTGCAGATTGAGGCTGAGGCTAAGAAATTGGAAGCAGAAAGAGAAGACAAAAGATTGGCTGCAGAAAGGGAAGAGAAGAAATTAGCTGCAGAAAGGGAAGAGAAGAAATTAGCTGCAGAAAGGGAAGCAGAAGAAAGAAGATTGACTGCAGAAAGGGAAGAGAAGAAATTAGCTGCAGAAAGGGAAGCAGAAGATAAAAGATTACAAAGGGAACATGAGTTACGACTAAGGGAGTTTGAGTTTCAAGGCCATGCTCCTGAAAATGGTGCCAGTCCCTTTGCCTCTGATGCCACTACTAGCCAAGGAGCCTCAACCTCAGCTATGAATTTTCATTTAGATCATTTTGTTGAGAAAGACGATGATATAGAGAGCTATCTAAATAGGTATGAACTATTAGCTACCACATATGGGTTAGAGAGAGAAAGGTGGAGCTTAAAGTTATCTCAGGGACTTCGTGGGGCAGCTTATGAAGTTTTGCAAAAATGAGCAGAGGTGATCAGGAAAATTATGACATGCTAAAGCAGGCTCTTTTGTTAAGATATGAAAAGAATGCAGAATTCTATAGGAAAAAATTTAGGAATGCTAAACTACTGTCAGGTGAAACCTATCACCAGTTCTCTGCACGAATAGAGACATACTTGGAGAAATGGACTTCTCTGGGGAAAACCCAAGATCTTAAGGAAATGGTCCTTATAGAGCAGCTAAGAGAGTCCATGGCTCCAGACCTGAGAAAGTTTCTCATGGAACAAGGTGCAGAGAGGCTGGGTGAGTTGTTAAATGTTGCTGAAAGGTATCAAGCAGCTCAAGCAGAGGTAACAGGTAATAAAAAGAAACAAGTGGATAACTTTAGGGCACCACAGAACTTTAATCAATTTGATCCTAGAGATCAAAACAAAAGTAAGCACCAATTTGATAGGCCACGGTATGAAAATAAAAATAAATTCCCACAATTCGATGAAAGGAAATATGATGAAAGAAAATCTTTCAACCAAGGAAAAAGGTGGTGTAAGAATTGTCAGATGGACAATCATGACACTGACCGTTGCAGAAGGAAACCTGTGTATATGGCAACCCTTCAGGTCAGGTCGACCTCAAGACAGGAGGAGGATATTATGTTAGATACCACTCCAGAAGAGATGAGGAAGGCACAGGCTGGGGATAAAACACTCAAGCCTTGTTTCAGAAAATTGTCAACTTGTCATACAACTCCAGGCAAGGGAGATTTTTACATGAAAAACAAGTTGATGTATAGGAAGACTGGAGCTAGATCCAAAGGTCAGGGACAGCTGGTACTTCCTAAAAGATATAGGGCAGACTTAATAAGGAGCCTACATGTGAAACCAGATGGGGACCATGAGAAGATAGGTACCATCATTCAAAAGGTGGCTCACAATTATTATTGGCCCAAAGCAAGATGGGACATTGAGAATTTTGTAGAAAGGTGTAGCATAGCACATGAGGGAACACCCACAAGTGGGAACATTGATCAGGACCTGGACACGCCAAGGGGCAAAAGTAGGCCTGAAAATACAAAGAGAAATAGATTTGATAAAGTGGACCAAATGGAATGGGAAGCCCCTTTTCACGGACAAGCTTCACTTAACTGTTTTACAATGGCCACTATGCGGAGAGTGCAAAAAGATGTCTTACCCCAGGATAAGCCGACAATCCCTCAATCGGACTTAAACAAACTGGAGGAAGAGGATGTAGAGAGGAAATCTCTCATCAAGAATTTTAAGTGGGGAGACAGCCCCAAAAGAAAAATTGGTAGCGGTCGTTTTGTGAATGATAATTCTGGGAAGAAAAATCATCACTATAGAGCTTCGAGTGGAAGAGACCATAACGGTGCATGGACAAATAGGTCCACACAATTAAAGGTCCATATGTAGCTTTGTTAAGAACGTGGACTGATGAAAAGGCAGAGGAAAACATTACATCTTCATACCAATATGTGAATGAGCTGACCACTCGTTTAAAAACTGGCTGGAAACTTGCCAATGAAAATTTGAAACAAGCCAGGAAGAAACATGCTGCCTATTATAACAGGAAGGCGAAAGACAGAAATTTGGCTGTGGGAGAGAAAGTACTGCTTCTTTTGCCCGGGAGTCAGAATAAGTTACAAATTGGATGGCAGGGTCCATATACAGTTTTAGAGAAGGTGTCTAGAACAAATTATAAGATAGATAAGAAGGGGAAAGAAAAAATCTATCATGTGAATCTCCTGAAGAAATATTTGGAAAGAGAACATCAGGAGGAGACACACTTGTTGACCTTGTCCATCGCCATGGAGATGAAAAAAGAACCACTTTCATCATTTGAGTATCCATTACACCCCTGTGAGACAGCAGCACAGGTGAAAATCAGTACACATTTAACGAAAACTCAGAAAGAGAGAGTGCAACAGGTTCTAAATAATCATGCAGAGGTGTTAACAGACCGACCAGGGCATACCAACCTATTGGAATATGATATGAAACTGATAGACCCCACACCTGTCTGTATGAAACCATATTCGATTCCGTTTGCTAAGGAGAAAGCTTTGAAGGAAGAGATAGACTATCTATTGAAGGAGGGAATTATTTCACACAGTGAATCCTCATATAGTTCCAGTGTTGTACTCTTAAGGAAGCCCTCTGGAGAACATAGACTCTGTATAGATTACAGGAGACTGAATGCTATTACAGAAGGACAGGTGGATCCATTGCCGGATACAAATCAGCTAGTTGCCAGTTAAATAAGGCTAAATATTTCTCAAGGGTGGATCTGAGTAAAGGATAATATCAGATTCCAGTAAAGCCTGAGGTTAGACCATACCTAGCTTTTAGTACCTCAGAAGGACACTATGAGTTTAATAGATTGCCATTTGGATTGAAGAATGCGCCTAGTGTCTTCTCTAGAATGATGAGAAAATTGTTGGATGTAAACATTTCGGAGGAACGTAATGAATCCCTGAGTTGCCTCTTTGATTGAGGATATTCCGAATGTTTCATACAGGATAATAAGAAGATTATGGGATCCACTACAAAAACTCTGCTATCCCCAGGTATATGTTATCTCCTCATAACGTACATTTTGAGGGAAATATAATGTTCTCTGGACATGTCATTGCGCAGACTCAGAGAAGAGAAATGGTGAATACGGGTTGCGAAGCAGCATTAAGACAAGCACTCACACTTGCGGCTGTTCAGTAACATAACCGAAATATATTATTGGTTGTAGAAGTCTGAGGCAGATTTCATGAGTGGTGCCTACTCTGAATGGACCCAACTACATAAAACCATGATAGCACCACAGCAGAGTAAAGTCAAGTTGACTTACATTTATCTATGTGTATATAGAATAAAGGACTGACATGGGATGTCTGTTTTAAGAGGGGAGGTGTCGTGAAATATTCTAATCCACATATATAAATTATCAGGTAAATATAAAGCCTAATAAATACATATAATAAAGAAAGGAAGAAGAATGGTAAAGAACAGTGCTGTCACAATGACAGTACTCGAAATCCCCTTTGTTTTATGCTTCGTCGGCAAATTGTAACGCTTTCACGTTGATAGTAAAAGCCTACTATATTATTACCCGCTTTCTTCAATGAAACGTGTGCTGTATTTCTTGGAAAAACATTGAGATACGCAAGTTGAACTATGACCTAATTTTAATATTTCATTCATTCCATTTTATACACGGCGTAACTAAAGACAGATGGACTAAAGGATAGAGAGAAGGGAGAGGCATAAAGCCGAACACGTGCAACACAAAACACGCGTTGCGCGATACCCAATTACTACTATCACGCGTGTAAGGCCACATGCACTAACTTTTTCGGATCGACAGTGATAAAAGTCACTAACCTTCCCAGAGTTAGGTTTTTAAATCCTGAAAAACTCTTATTAGAAAGATGACAATAGATGGGTTTACGTTTGAAAACATTACAGTACCCAGACAGCACATCTTCGAAACAGGAGATAGAAGAAATTGCATATTTTGAACGCAGCCACTTAGCTCTATTAAATATATATATTTGGGTTCCTTAGGGTTTGCTGACAAAGAATATGTACAACGTTACGCAAATAGTCTAGGAATTAACAAGTTATAACCAAAATAAAATAGTGGGGATGCCTGACAGCATGAAATCATTTCTGCTCATAAAATTTTTTTTATAACGTGTTTGAAAAAACCTTGCGTACGGAAATAGCCTACCATGTAAACTCCAAATTGATTGGAGCGCAACAAATATAAGACTAAACACGATTGGTCGGACTATAAATACTATCTTTGGTTGTTAGGGGAGACGTAGGAAGTTAAAATTTTTTCAATTGGCCAGACTCGCTGATATAATCACTTAGGAGCGTTAGTTCGAGACCACTAGTTCAAATAAGCTTGATAAAGCAACAGTGCGTTGAAGCCAGCTCATATTTTTGCTAAATAAAAGCCTGGAACATAAGCAGATGGGAATTTGTGCCAGTATTTGTGCCAGAATTCATTGCTAATCAACGTATCTGTGTTTGTTTCCATGAATTGTGGTAAGCTTGAAACATTCAGTATCTTTTAATGAAAATTGAATGTGAATTGTTAATTTATGCCTATATATATGTGTAGTTCAGTAGCAAACATGATGTAAAGCCTATAATGCTCCAGCCTGAACAGAAGGTGTCGGAGGAAAGTAAAACGGCATGGAATGGCCAAACAGTACACTGACACCTAGATTATTGATTAGACAGAAATAATGCTGGAATTGCAGAGGCGTAGTAACCATTAGGGAGGGAAATACTGGTATAAAGTATTTCAGATGAAGCTGACAGTTGGCCTAACGCTCTGAACTCAATGTTTGTGATGTATTGTGCTCAGTGTAAAAAGAGAGTATAAATTAGTTATGAAGTAGAAGGTACATCCTTCTTGTTTTCAGGGACCGTGGTCTTGATGGTATTGAGCAGCACCTGGTCAGAGCTTTGCTGAATCCAGAGTCGGACAGCATACTCCTTGGTCCATTTAGCTATCAGTGAGGTGTCTCCAGAGCCCAGGGGAGAAATCGAGCAGAGGAGTCCTTTCCTGCCGCCATCACGCAAGATAAGCTGATGTGGCCAGCTGAGCTCAAAATTATGTACCCCCATCTTAAAATAACATTGTAACATAAACTTAAGAGGGGAAGTAAATTGTTTTAATATCAGGAACTGAGAACATCTCCAATACTAGTTCCAATAAAGACAAACTATTGAAGTCATGATGACAAATACCAACAGAGCTTGAACAAAACAAAACCAGTATTACCTCATATTACTACTACACAAACTGACACACATAGGATACTTTTAATAATATATGTCACTACAATATTCATATTGATAAATTCTGTACATATAACTTGTAATTAAAATTGATTGTGATTCCTGGTTCCCTTTGTATTTGAATCAGGACACATATTCATTCATGACAGAAATGAATACATATTGTTATTTGAAAAGTTATCAGTGACTCCTTTAAGATATCCTGGTAGAGTGTTTTATGTATGTGAGTGTCACAGTGTTGTCAAGTGTGGTGGAATAAATTAAATTGTTTATCTGTCTGTTGTTGTTATGACTTACACTTCATCATACACATACCCTAGACATACAACGTAGTCATCACACTATTCCAGAATAATTCTGACTGAGATATATATATATGTGGCAGCAAGTAAGGTTATCTATAATACACTACTCTTATTAGATATAGATACCTTCACAGCTGATCTCAGTCAGTACACTAAGTCCCCTATAAATATTTATAACATCCCACTTCACCACACTATGAACCCCCTTGATTGTCCGATGAAGACTGTGAACCCCCTTAATTGTCTGATGAAGACTATGAACACCCTTAATTTTCTGATGAAGACTATTTCATTCATTCATTCATAACCCTCCACTCCCAAAGGAGCATAGGCCTTCAACAAACACATGCCAAGTCCTCTTGTCACGTGCCATCATCTCAAGTTCTTTCCATGTTCTCCTCATCATTTTCACCTCTGTTTCCAACTCTCTTCTCCATGTACTTCTTGGTCTTCCTCTGCCTCTCTTGCCCTGGGGGTTCCAGAACAAGGACTGCCTTGTAATGCTATCAACAGGCTTCCTCAGTGTGTGTCCTATCCATCGCCATCGTCTTCTTCTCATCTCTTGTTCCACTGGCACTTGTCCAGTTCTTGTCATCAGTTCCACATTGGTAACCTTGTCATACCATTTTAATCCCTCTATTCTACGCAAGCACCCATTTATGAAAGTCTGTAGCTTTTTGGTTGTTGTCTTTGTTGTTCTCCATGTCTCTGAGCCATACAATAGGACTGACTTCACATTTGAGTTGAAGATTCTTATTTTCATGTTGGATCCTATTTCTCTTGATCTCCATATATTTCCCAATGCAATGAAAGCTCCTCTTGCCTTTTGTATTCTTATTTTGATATCGCTGTCTGTCCCTCCAACTTTATCTATATTACTGCCAAGATATGTGTATGATTCTACCTCTTGTATTGGTGTTTCTTCAAGTTCAACCCTGTTTTCATTACCTGCATTTATTCGCATTATTTTTGTCTTTTCCCTGTGTATTTTCAGACCCAATTGCTGTGACCTCTCATCGAGTGTTTCCAATTTGTCCTGCATCTGATTACGGTTATGGGACAGGAGAGCCAAATCATCAGCAAAATCCAGATCATCCAACTGCTTAGTCAGAGTCCACTGGATTCCATTTCTGTTGTGTGTTGTCGATGATCTCATAACCCAATCTATTGCCAGCAAGAAAAGAAATGGAGACAAGAGGCATCCCTGTCGCACTCCTGTTCTTATCCCAAATGGTTCTGTAAGCTGTCCTTCATGAAGAACTCTGCACGTCATGTCTTCATAGGTTTTCTTTATTAAATTAATGATCTTCAGGGGAACTCCATAATGCCTCATCAATTTCCAAAGTGATTCTCTGTCCACACTGTCAAATGCTTTTTCGTAGTCCACAAATCCGATGTATAGTGGTGAATTCCATTCCAGACTTTGTTCAACTATTATTCTCAAAGTGGCTATCTGGTCTGTACATGATCTGTTTTGTCGAAAACCTGCTTGTTCGTCTCTCAATTTCTTGTCTATGGACTCCTTTAATCTCTCAAGGATAATCCTGTTCAATACCTTTCCTGGCACTGATAGTAACATTATTCCTCTATAATTTGTGCACTCTTGTAGATTTCCCTTCTTAGGCAACTTAACCAGATATCCTTCCTTCCATTCTGCTGGTATCTCTTCTTTTTCCCAGACTTTACCAAGACTATGAACACCCTTAATTTTCTGATGAAGACTATGAACCCCCTGAATTGTCTGATGAAGACTGTGAGCCCTGTTGATTGTCCTATGAAGACTATGAACCACATTGAGTGTCCGATGAAGACTATGAACCCCTTTTTGGAAAGAAAAATGTACATGATACATAATAAAAAATGTAACATTTTACATTTTAGGTTATGTACACAGACCCCCTAGAATCCTCAGGTTAAGAAATCTTGCACAAGATGACGTCCTCAAGCACTTGTGAAAAGTAGGCATAGTCAAGTTCGTAATGATTTAACAGTGAGGTAAATATTTATGTTGAAAGAGGTATACATACGAGGCTTTATTGGCATGGATAGAGTGGACTGAAGTTTTGCAAAACGCCATCATAAGAAGGTCTTAGAGACAGACGCACAACCAACTTAGCTGTTACTCCTTGACCGTTCTGGGAACGTGCGGCGCCTGAACTTTGACAGAGACGAGCGAGAGCAGAGTGAAAGGAACTGACCCAGCAGGAGATGAAACTACCATTGGCAGCTAAGTACAAATATCCGCTGGCAAAAGTGACCTGCTTTATTCAGTTAAATCCAATCAAGTGATGAAACTTTTCCATAACTATTCAATTTATTTTCCAACTGTTAAAACCTAAAGTGATTATTAAATTTTGTTATTTGTAATGTTACAAATTTAACTTCGATTTAATCCTTTTAAATGTACTACATGTTTGTCTCAGTCAAAGTTACTAGACACACGCTCTAAAATAGTACATGATCGCCTAGACCGCGGGTCATTACCCTCCATAAAAATTGACTTGCTAGACAGGAGGGGAACGGCGGATCAAAAAGGAAAAAAATATGACTGGAACGATTGCGTGAGACTGGAAAGGCTAAGGAGACGCAATTGGGGGGGAAACGGAGAAAAGTCACGTTTCCCAAGTTGACATAAAAAGTAAGCAACTCGACAGAAGGGACCATAGATATGTTACGCCACAGTCATTTATTGGACGCTTTTGCGCGATACCAAGCCCTTGATTTGAATTCAGCGGCTAAACGCAGATGTTAGGAATATTACAAAAATTAAAAAGTATTTTTTTCTTAATATTAATGTTAGGAATATAAAAATTAGCTGGCCGGATGGCCTTTTCTGAGCAGTGAACTAATATGTTCTTAATTTTACAGACGGATAGATAATATTGAAGATAATGACAAAAGACAGTGTTGTTCACATCATCGACAGACTGTATTGAATCTAAAAGTGTCGCGATTTGCACACAAAAACACGACCTTGGGACGCAGGTGTTCAAATTTACTTAGTATGGAGGAGAGGGTTTTTGGGTGGTAGCTGTGTCTAAAAATAACTTTTAACGACAAAATTTTGGAGGGGAGAGAAAGGTTGGTTAAAAAATCAAGTACATTTTTGTAGAAACACAAGTAGAGGCGGACAGACTAACAGATAACCATCCATACTTGACTGAAGCATGACTGAAATGACTTTAGTGTAGGAAATTTGAAATTCAAATAAACCTAGGCAGTGATTGGCCACAGACAATCATATCATTAGCGCTCAGACGCGAAAGTGGGGCCATTCTTCAATAGTTGTTCAGTGATAGACACAGATTTTAAAGTGTGGTGATTTCCATATGAAAGCAAGTGAAATAAATTTAGGGACGCCATACTATAGCCAGCAGCTCAGCTGAGTTTTGCTAGCAATTCTGTGTTATTTATTCATAATCTGAGCTGTGAGTTTCTGTTGTCAACCAAGCAGTGTCTATTCAGTTGGTGACTTACTCGAGTGTATCTGTGCAGTACTTGTGACAGAGATCACCATTATTGCCCGCCAGCACGGAGAGGTGGGACCACCAGATTTCAGCACCAGAGCTACAACTACAAGATGAGTGAGCCTCTGGTCTGCTGGCCATTCACCAAAACACCGTTTAGTTACTAATAAACCCCATAAAAAATTCCCACCATTTTCTGGACACTGTGTAGTCCAATATAGACAGGTGTTGATGAGGCCACCCCAACAGCACAAACATTAACTATCCTCCCAAGTAGATGACTACTAGAACATTTTAATAAAACTAACTAGTATAGTACATATATATGTACACTATTGCATTTATGATATAATATTCCATGCATTTCTTTTCATAATCTCTAAATCCTTTTAAGTTCTGGTCAACCTAAAAAATTGATCCAGAACAAAATAAATGTAATATAATTCTATCAAAAAATCTTACACACGTGAGTTAGTTCAGTGTATTTTAACATTTATTAATATTATTAGTCTTGTTAAATATCTGTGGGTATATCTATAACCTATTACACCACACTACATATCATAACCCTAGACACTTTACGTAGCCACATTCATTAAAAAAAAATTAAGTGTGAGGTCGTAGTGGTAGCAAGAAAGGCCTTCTGACAATTCTCAACTACATTTTATCTCAGGAGCCTTCACAGCTGGCCTCATACAATTACATTTAGTAATATCACCATCATACAATACCATCAAACACCACTACAGACTTCCATGTGATAGAAGCTTTACTACCCTTCTATCGACATTTCTGCCAAGAGTAATCTTGTGTAAAGATAGACTCCATTGAAGCCTGTAATAGATACTCTTGAGTTTTGGCCACCGCTGGACCACTACTGCAAAGCAGGGGAGGCAATACCGTCACAGTTAATCAGTTCAAAGAGCTTATAATTTCTATAAGAGAAAGATATTCTATATTAAAGCTAATCTAGTAATAATATATTTTCCATTAAGAGAAGCGATCTCTTAATGTATATCCAGTGGTAAAGCTTAAGGCTTTTATATAATTCAGTGCTAAAGATAATCTAGTACTAGAATACATATATTTCTGGTAAGACGCCGACCAGAGAAACAGCCTTCGAAGAGTGACTTTCAAAAGCCAGGAAGGGTCTCCCGGTGGTCAGAGTAATACTAACAATCCTGCCTGGGGACATCTCATTCTTGGACTCGTGCCATGTCAATTCTACTGTATGTCAGAAGACAGCCTGATGAAATTGAAGGAACACGATCCAGAGAAACCCCCATACCTGATGCCAGGAGGAGCTAAGTCAACACATAAAACTGTCCAACAACAGCACAACTTTTAAAACTAATAGATAAGTTTAAAGAACAAATGCCAACTTCATTAATGTATGTATTAAACTTATGACAATTCTATTGCCAAGAATAAGCCTCCTGCCGATGATGACCAATTTGGTTTAAATACATAACATAATCAACATTGGTTTAAACGTACTGATTCATTGTTTTTTTTACAGGCCTTTATTGGCATTTCATTTTTTACTTTATACTGCTCCACCAGTTATTTTATTTTACAGTGAAAATTTTTGGTAACCAGAATAAATATCTTCTGTTTTATATTTGTAAATATAAAACCAGCGTTAGAGTTATATTTTAGTGTAATTAAGTCACGTCTCATATCTGTGTGTCCTGACATCACCTGTGAGCGGGGGCTTTAGAATTTTTTATACCAGATTTTGTCTTTTTATCCAATTCTATCATCTTCAGTTATGGATAGTGGCGGGGATCTAAACCTTGCTCTAGTACCCCCAATCACTCTAAACTAGAGTAGTTGCCTTCCTTTTGATTAGTCCTTAACCTTTCTCACGAGGAAATATTTGCTCTCTCTATGAACATAACCTCATTCACAGAGGTACTTCTAAAGCTGATGATTATCACTAAACTTGTTACAACATCAAATATCCAAAAGATATCAAGAATCAGTTACATATAGAAGAAATAAAGAAGAATGGTGCACCTTCACAGTATGGAGAAAAACCCAAAGAAATATGAACCCGAAGGTTGAAGGTTAGCACTTGGTTACAGAATAAACAATCTTGGTACAATATAAGACCAAGTAAAGTAAACAAACAAAATCAGACAACCAAATTAAAAGTTTCCAGCAAAACAAAATCATCACACACTCTCACTCAGTGGCCACTTCTCACTCTCTTACCTATTGTCTTCTACCCGTGGGTCTGTGGTATCCCTTGGTAATAGATTATTCCTCGAACATAATCCTTATTTCACTGTGACTAATGTACCACTCCAGCTGTCGAGGATACAAATTGGCCCTAGTTCACCCCCCCCCCCCCAAAAAAAAAAAAAAAAACTAATGAGGTGAACGCCGAATCTGGTAATTTCCGCGATTAATCATGGTAACAGTATAAATCGTAAAGGTTATCGTCACTGTTCTTAACTATCACTTTTCCTCCGATGGGGTGCACAGGGGAGTATAGTCTAGACACAGGAACTACAACTGAATAAAATCGTTGCGACAACGCTTGCAGTGTATGGGCGGGCGGGGAAAAACAGGCTTGTTTCCCGCTCGGTCTGGAACTTCTATCTGGATACAGGTTACATTACAAATAGGCGAATAGGGTGGGAATCCTTGATGTTTACCATTTAAGAGAGGGGGATCTATCTAGTATGCCGGTCCTGCACAGTGTATAAAATAGATCCTCCACTTGAATACAACTGTCAGGTGTCGGGGAAATATAATGATGTTATCAGGTATACACCACTGTGAGGCTATTAAAATATATCCTGGATTTGGTAAGTCCAGTAGTATAATTTATAGTCTTACAATATCATCTGGCTAGTACACACTTATAAATGATAAAGAAAAAGACCGCTGGTCGTCCACTTGGGGATCAGGTCTGCGAAAAATACAAGAAAACATTTGTGGAAAAATGCTACCATTCTATGTATGTATATATATATATATATATATATATATATATATATATATACATATATATATATATATATATGTATATATATATATATATATATATATATACGAATGGGACAAGACAATCTAATCTCATCCCCTCTGTCAGTCCTGACGAATTAAAAAGATACACGGTGTTTGCCCTGCGCCTACACTCACAAACGTCGCTGGCTGCTGATTTGGTTCAGACCGTCTCACTGCTGGCGGTCACTCGCACAGTGTGTTATTATTTTTTTTCTCATACGCCCCACGTACAACATGATCACCTATAATTTAATTAGCTATTAACTTGTCGGTGTCTGTTACTTTGTCGTATAGGCATTAAAAAAAATAATAGACACAATGATAACACAAATTACAAAGGAAATATAAACATGTATTCTTTTCTCCTACTGTCAGTGGTTTCCTCGCTTCTAAGTCCGGTCTGGTTAACAGTCGTGTTTATCTCTCTCTCCTGGGGAGTTAAGTGCCGCGTTCGTTTACACTGTACCATAATTACGGTCTCGTCTCAGTTATGTAGCGTCGGGTGGCGTGGTCTAACATTTTAATTGGATATCTGGTTATGGAAATCGCTACGCGTTATTTAATTTAATTCGCCTTACTAGCAAGAAAAATCTAAGTGGAGTATAAGGGTTTAACTTTAAATGGCTATCACCGTGAAATACTTCTAATACTTAGAACTATTTTCCTCTTACCAAAAAACCCAGAATGAAATCTCCACGAATCACTTATAAACAATATCCAAAAGAAATGGTTTTATGACTGCACGCTAGACTCTATTCAAATTCTGACTGACGACTGATGGCTGGGTTGTAGAAACAGCAGTATATATATATATATATATATATATATATATATATATATATATATATATATATATATATATATATATATATATATATATATATATATATATATATATATATATATATATATATATATATATATCCGCTCTTGATCTTTAATGGCGTTATTTCGCACTGCTATGTGAGACAAAAATTCAGGAGTTAGAGTTATCAAGATGAAAGGCTTGACGTTTTGGTCTTCCAGAGTCTCTCGCCTGGAGCTTTGACCGACATCAAAAGACCTTTGTTCCACTAGCGGGTTTCCCTTTAGAATGCCCGTGTTCACGATCAAAGGAGACTAGAGGGTTTCTAGATTTTTACCTGAATGAACTTCAAAGGGATCTGTTCCGTTTCTCTCAAGTGCTGTCTGGCTGTCGAGTATTATATGATTGACAGATAAGCTCGCGTGAATGGAACGAAGTATAACCAAAGCATGATTTGTTTTCTGCTATGACTGACACGTCAACGAAGATTGTAAACACTGCGTTGGCCAGTGTTTAAAAGAAAGGGGGCGGGGACAAAAGGGTAAGCTGCAGGAGTAAGGACAGTTAGTATAATGCATGTTTTGGCTAGCAAACCAGAGAGCAGTTATTAGGTTATAGGCTGTTAGATTACTGTAGACTCTTTTTCCATTACACGCCACAGAGTGGAATTTTCTAAACTTTCTCCAAGAGACCACTGTTAGCAGGATCTTAAATAATAATGCCACAGGGAAATACAAGCAAGCAAATTGTCCCATTAAAGACTAGAATGGAAAACTACTTAGCAAAATACAAGAGCAAATTAAGAGGTGGACGGAATATTTTGAGAACCTTCTTAATAGACTAGCTCCACAAAATCCCCCAGACAACCAGCAAGCAGGAGGAGCTACAAATTAACTTTGAAAGACCAACGAAGGAAGAAATAAAGAAAGCCATAAAGCTTCTAAGTTATGGAAAAGCGGCTGGTCCAGCAGAGGCTAACAAAGCAGATATTGACACTGCTACAGAGATGTTATATAAATTACTTGGTCAAGTCTGGGAGAGGGAAGAAATAGCACCAGAATGGAAAGAATGATATCTGGTTATGATGCCTAAGAAAGGAAACTTACAAGAGTGCACAGCTTATAGAGGAATACTGTCACTATCAGTGCCAGGAAAATTATTAAACAGGATCATCCTTGAGAGATTAAAAGAGTCCATAGACAAGCAACAAGCAGGTTTTTGACAAAACACATCCCATAGACAAGCAACAAGCAGGTTTTCGACAAAACAGATCATGTACAGATCAGATAGCCACATTGAGAATAATAGTAGAACAAAGTCTAGAATGGAACTCATCTCTTTAAATTGGATTTGTGGACTATGAAAAGGCATCACAGAAAATCACTTTGAAAATTGATGAGGCATTATGGAGTTCCCCTGAAGATCATGAATTAAAAAAGGAAACTTATGAAGACATGATATGCAAAGTTCTTCATGAAGGACAGCTTACAGAGCCGTTTGGGATAAAAACTGGAGCACGACAGGGATGCATCTTGTCTTCATTTCTTTTCTTACTACCATCGACGACACACAACATATGGAATCCAGTGGAAACTGACTAAACAGCTAGATGATCTAGATTTTGCTGATGACTTGGCTTTTCTGGTCCATAACCGTAATCAGATGCAAGACAAAATGAAAATACTCTATGAAAGGTCACAAAAATTGGGTCTGAAAATACACAGGGAAAAGACAAAGATAGTGAGAATAAGTGCAGGAAATGATAACAGGGTTGAAATTGAAGAAACACCCCTAAAAGATGTAGAATCGTACACATATCCAAGTACAGCAATGTAAAGAGTTGGAGCGACAGACAGCGATATCAATATGAGAATACAAAACACAAGAGGAGCTTTAATTGTATTGGGAAATAAATAGAGATTAAGAGAAATCAAGTCCAACACAAAAATAAGAATTTTCAACTCAGATGTCAAGTCAGTCCTATTGTATGCTCTGAAACGTAGAGAACAACAAAAAACAACAACCAAAAAGATACAGACTTTCATAAATGGGTGCTTGCGTAGAATAGAAGGATTAAAATGGTATGACAATGTTACCAATGTGGAACTGAGGACAAGAACTAGACAGGTGCTAGTGGAACAAGTGATGAGAAGAAGACGATGGCGATGGATGGGACACACACTGAGGAAACCTGTTGATAGCATTACAAGGCAGTCCTTGTTCTGGAACCCACAGGGCAAGAGAGGCAGAGGTAGACCACAAAAAAAAAACACACATGGAGAAGAGAGCTGGAGACGACGTGAAAATGATGAGAAGAACGTGGAAAGACAATGGCACGTGACAGGAGGACTTGGCTTGTGTTTGTTGGAGGCCTATGCTCCTTGGGGAGCTAAAGGTAATGAATGAGTGAATATAATTGTAGTTAATATTGTCGCCAATCTTTTTATAATAATCCATTTGTCACGTCGCTGTGATATATTCAGTAGTTATCCACGGACACTTCATGTCATTGAAGTCTTTAAAGGTGCCAGCATTTCAAGAGGACCCATAACCTGTTAATTTCTTAGTTCAGTATCGCGAGTAGCAAGTGACAAAATCCTTAGTTCTGCCCAAGTAAAAAATAGGGCGTAAAAAATTAAAATTGGGGTACAGACAGTTTTATTCGTAGAGTGGATCAAGAAACAATGCTTTAGTCGAAACCTCTTAATCTAATATCTGTATTGTGCTGCATGACCACATATCTTGCGATGTATTAGTTCTGGTTTCTTTTTTTTTTTTCCTTATCTCATTCGTTGGCAGTCGATCACAGACAACAGATTTTGACAACACAGAATTTTCGCTAGTTCAGGACACACACACACCCCTCTTCTCTCTCTCTCTCTCTCTCTCTCTCTCTCTCTCTCTCTCTCTCTCTCTCTCTCTCCCCCTTTCCCCCCCTTCCCCCCCCCCCCCCCCATGTGGAGTGCAGAGTTCTGTCTTTTCGAGGATTTCATAGATATAAATTGCTAGCAGTCTCAAATGACGTCGTTCCAGAGAATAACTTGACTTTTTCTAGTGCTTTTTCTATTGTACATGATTTGTTTTCATGAAATATCGTTTGCAGTATGTTTTAGTTTCTTCTTTGTCCGTTCTCTGCTGCAGTCTGTGTGAACAAATCTCGTGTCTCATATTTATTCTTCCATTTCTTTATCTGTTAAATCTCCTCAATCTTCCCTTTTTGTACCACACCATTCATAGTGAGTCTATCACTATATAAAACAGTACAAAGAAAATAAAAGGCAGTCCCATATCAGAATGAAAAACCGCTCGTTAGGAGTGCAGGCGCATAGACATACACAATTTAATTATTCGAGATTAACACCTAGAAAACCTGCATTTTTTGGTATAGTCAATATTCACATTGCCTGCACGTACTTGCGTGGAAGAGAAAGAAAAAAAGAAGATAAAAACATGTTGATATGTTCCGTAGAAAGCTAACTTTGATGGACAAAAAAAAAAGGGCTGAATGTGGAGAACAAGTTATTAAACACTTTACATAGGAACAGAAAGAGGAAGACAGGAGAAAGGAACATTAACTAACTACCCTTATGTGTTGAATTACTTTAAAAATCGTTAAATCGAAAGTGTTTGTGACTGTATAATTGAATCAGTCGGGGAAATAAATAGAAGTACAGTATGTGATTGAAAGTTGAAATCATCCTAGTTCATTCAGTGTAGACATCGGGGAATCATGATTTATTTCCCCTCCTTAGTTATTTTTAGCTACAAACATCTGGTCGCGTGTTATCTCAGAGAGGGTTAACCCCTTCAGTTTATGGTGTAACCAGCTCACGACTTGTGAAATGGGAAGACCGGAGGTACTTAATTTGGTAATAATGAATGTCTGTTTTGGTTGTGGGAACTTTGTGTTGGGACCTGTATGAGGCAATCTTAATTTCCGATTATCATCATGACGTTTATTTACCCAACTCCCCGTTTTACAAAATACTGGAAATCAGTTGTGAAAGTCCCATTCGAGAAATGTCATGTAAGCGAGCAGTTTAATTTAGTAACGGACGCGTTTAACATTCAGGTTCTAAGGAGGTTTAACTTTCAGAAAAAAAAATTGAATTTTTTTCTCTTTCTGAGACTGTCATATTAGTATGTTATATGGTACAGCTATGTTCCAGTTGGTAAGTGTTTAGTAAAGTTACATCCGAGTATGATAGCACACATTACAACTAAATAATGCACGCCAGTGGTTACTGTATATTCTATTGTGTCCTATCGTAAACAGATAGAGAAACGAATGTGATGCAGTGCATCCAGGACACACGCACACTCACACGCGTGCACACACACACTTATACACACACAGTGATGCATATTACCAGCTCAGCAGAAAAAAACAAGTGGTAAATCTTCAGACTCCGCACTGGCCAGAACAGATTGGGATATTACCTATTTAACAAGCTAAAGGTAGGAACTATTTATGAGTGTAAAGGTGGCACTGATAAAATGACTGCTGATCATTCGTGGAAATGCTCTACGGAGATACAAATAGCCTCAAACTGACTTCTGCTTTCTTTGAAAACATTCAAGTAGACGTCTGAGAGTGTACGAAGAAGAAGGAAAAGAGCATCTGATTCAAAGATACCCAATATATGAGCAACAGAGAAAGCATATATGGCCATCAGCAGTACCATTCCTGGAAAAACTCTATGGAGATACAAATAGCCTCAAGCTGACCACTGCTTTATGTGAACATACTCAAGCAGACGTCTGAGAGTGTGTGAAGAAATAGCTTTATGTCGTATATGAAGCTTCTTCTAGTTAAGACTTTTTATTTGTATTTTAGTTACCTTCTTTTTTTTTTGAGAGGGCAGGCAGGGGATTTTCCAGCGAAAACAGTGCGCAGAACGGGAAAGTAAAGTGTGAATATGAAAAGTGCGTGTTGGCGCGTATGTTTCGTAACCGGCTGCAGCTTTTTCTTAAGTAAACTGGGTGTATCAGCATAACAAATGGACACGACAATTATAGCATAAATAATAATCCAACAAAATGGACAAGACAAATAGTGAGAGTACTAGAAGTAATCCGAGAGAAATGACGAGATAGAATTTTTCTGTGCTCTTTCTGTTTCATCTCCTGAGGACGGCACCATTTTCCCTGTGTATTTTATATTTGTCAAGTGTTATATTTAGAAAAAACCAGATGTTACGTTACGTTACGAAACGTAAATATATAATCCATTTAGATCAAAAGGTTGGTAGAATAAGCCCTGTAGTCTAGTGAATCGGATGAATTGGCTCTACTTTCAAATCCAGTTTGGGGGGGGGGGGGGGGGGGGGGGGGGGGGGGGGGGGGGGAGGGGGGGAGAAGGGAGAGGAGGAGGGAGGGGTTGGAAGGAAGTGGGGCCTTACAAAAAAAAAATATATATACTTTCGATGTTAAGAAGGGACTTAAGAAATATTACCCTGTTACAGCTTTTAAACCAGCACAAAGACTGAAGAGATTTATTTCATTGTTGTAATGGAAGCGTTGATTTAATAGGTATAGCTTTCCCCAGCCGTCATCTCCTTAGGTATGTCAGAGGGCGTTGACTGTGTAGTTATGCCAGTCTTGAATTGATGGATAATTTTCTTTATGTCCACGTGATTTTCGTGTTCTTATGTTTGTCCTCAGGTTTTGCATGTGGCTTTGGCATTCTCTCCCCCAATGTCCCCCTTGCGTTCCATACCAGAGATTATCTTATGAATACTAGGTTCAGCTTTCAGTGAATGCATCCCGATCTTCTCTGAAGGAGGCGAATAATAGCGAAAGAGTGTAAGGGAGGAGTATTAATGATAGAAAATGCATTGGTGATGAAATATTCTTGTTTCCAAGTCATGAAAGAAAAACACCAAAAGTTAGTTTTAGGAAGAAAAAAAACCCCAAAAGAATAGAATGAAACTGCTGCTCCTCATAGCAGAAAAAACCATTGGTTGTCGGGGAGGTAGAATATGAACTCGACCAAGAGGGGTCATTACATAATCATGGTCTGCTTGCTTTTTGCCTGGCATAACTCTTTCCTTGAGATCAACCGAGTTATGTTGTCCCTGCCACTTAAACACCAGTGTACTCCCTCAAACACTCTGTTATACTCTTCCACTCTCCTGCTTCTTGGTTGTCCGGTAACTGTTGGACCTCAAGTGATTGTTACCCAGAGCTACACTTTATGGATAACGAACTCATTTCTTTTACGACACAACAGTTTAAGCGTCATTTTTCAGCACGTAAATGTAATGATATCTTTATTTTGTGCACCAATTACCACATGATATTTAGACCCGGGCAGCCACACATGTATATGTTAAGCTTTTTAAACTTCCTGTATATATTGACCTGGATCTCGTTTGCGATGTTTACCCCTGTTGTAAGATTAGTTGCCACTCCAGCGGGCTGCAAAGGTAAATATAAAACAGTAACCGGAAAACTTCGTCTCCGCCCGTTTGATTTATTTACCAGCCATTTATTAAACATAAAAAAAAAAAAAAAAATGAATTTAAGAGTTCATCGTGGAACTTTCACGAGGATGTAGTTGAGAAAGTTAACCGAGTTTTGCTAACGCGTTCTAATGTTAACATAATAATGATAGTCTATTTTCATGTACATCATTATTTCCCTTCTTGATCTTCATGGAGCTTGGAGATACTGCTGCAGCAGGCACCCTGCACCACAGGCTTCACATGCTCTTGCAGTGGTGATTTGTGTAGCAGAGTGTTATATTACATGATAAGGTTGGGCCTCCTCTGTTTAGCCTCCTATTAGGACACTTGCACAAGGAAACATTAGGCCTATTCATTCCTTAACTCCGAAGAGGCTCACCAAAACAACACGGGACAGTCGTTTGACATGGTAGTCAGAAATTGGGGCGACACGCGACCTTAATCAGGTCACATTTTTGACCATGCAATCGAAGTTTATTTAAAGTTTAGGTCGCTTTACTGGAATGTTATTTCAAGTCTGTCGCTTAATTGAAAGCAACGCGGTATCAGATTGGCAGGTAGAAATCAATACTATATTTTTTAATTTCAACCCCCCCCCCCCCTTCCCCAGGGGAGGGGACGACAGCAACACCAGTTTAGTATTTTTGCGTCCTTTTATAATGAGGCTTTTTATGAGATCGGTAGGTCATATGTACGGGCGTATATAATAGATATTCATTACAAATATGTGCCTAGCCTTGCGTGGTAGATTCTAATATTTCACTAATAGAAATGTCGGATCGGAGCTGTAGATGAGATACATGTTTGTATGAATTTATTGGAGTGCGTTCATGCTGGATTACATGGCGCCTTAGCTTATTATTTGTGTGTGTGTAGATAGAACGCGTTATGCCAAACATTTTCTTATTTGTTTACTAGTCTTTAAGAGGAAATTCTTATTGGGTTTACAAAACTGGAGAGGGAAAGCAACGAAGAGTCCAGTCTCAGTAGTTATGTAATCAGAACGGCGTTTATTATTATTATTTTTTTTAGGAAAGTAGTGCAGGTACTGTCACGGATTGCCTCCCCTGCTTTGCAGTAGTGGTCCAACAGTGACCAAAACTCAAGAGTATCTAATATTGGCTTCCAAGGTATCTGCCTGCGCGCAAGATTACTCTTGGCAGAGATGTAGATAGAAGATTAAGGACACTTCTACCTTAAGGGAGCTTTCACAGAAGAATTAAATTCCCGAGCACACAGTGTAACTCGGGGAAAATGATGAAAATTCACCCATATCATTCTGGGTGTTAACTAGGAAATTATGTCTGGTGTGCGTGAATAATGATTTGCCTGAATTACAATTAAAAAAGGTACATAAATCTCACAAGATAATGTGTTACACCGGGGGCACATGTGATGTAATCATCACTCATTACTCATCACTACTCCCGTCGGAGTCTGGGGTCGTTCTGCTGTCGGGTTTCCCGCACGACTAGTCAGAAACAATCACCAGCTCTTGCAGTAGTAGTTCATGCATATACTATTTTCATACGTTGATGTTGCCAGCCTCATATATAACCACTTAGCAAGAAACCTGTAGAATTTACATTAGTAAATAAATTATTTACACTTACCCCAAAATTTTGGGAATACACAATCTCCTTGCACAGATTTAGACTGGACACAGCTCTGTATTAGAAGCTTCGAAATCACTTAGGTCTGGAAATTAGAGTTAATTCCTCTGACGGCGGATGTTCTGCAAAATCACCTGGGCCTGGGAAAACTTGTTAAATTCCTCTATGACTTGTGATCGAAATCCTAGCATTCAAGTCTTGTTAATTAAAGTCCTGGGCCCTTTAAGTTTCCAGTCTTGTATTAAAAATGCGGGTTTACTTGTGAAGTCCAAAGTAGCCTAATACTCGATTTGTTACTTATAGTTGTGGAATTTCTAAGTCCAATGTCTCCTTTTTCTTTCTGGCTTTTAGGAGTCGCTGATATGATTTGTGCGCTGCAGTTTCTCTGTGATCTGTGTGTGTGTTTTCTTCACACTATATTCTCAGCTGTTAGTGCAAATCACAGATTGCACTTCCGACTAGTGTGCCAATAAAATACATAGTATATTTCAGCTTCTCAAAATGAACCAATCCAATCGAATCTCATTCAGCACTCCGTAGGTAGGGGCGTTTTTAAAATTTGAAAAATACCCTCACGTGTTTCAAAATATTAAATTTAATATCCATGAGTGACCTCTTACAGTGATTTCATATCGTTGCATCAGACTTCCGCCGGCATCTTGTGCACAACTCATAAACACCATTTGTGAACTCATTTGATGTCCAGATGCCACCTATCGCCAATATTGTCTCTCCAGACAGATTATCGTGATAGGCCACGTGTGTGAGATTTTAATGGACACATGTAACAGGCATAGCCTATGGAAAGGACGTCTTGATCCACGTAAGATCACTAATACAGCTAGAGATGCATCATGGTAGTGTATACAGAATGTGAGGTGCATCACCAGCAGCGACTACAGACATAGTTAATGCCTCGTATATACATGGTATAATCAGAACAAGTCATACCAATTGTTGCATGTGAACTTTAAACTATAATAACACGCCAGTCAAGGGTGAGGGATGTGAGAGATGCCATATTGATCTAATATAACCATTTAGATGGTACACCACCCCCCTGCTTTTGTTTATCATACCAGATTCGAAGACGTCTGTCTGTCTGTTTGCCTGCCTGCATGTATGTCTGGCAGTCTGTGTGCACTTTCACGTTTAGATTTGCTTAAGTTTAAATTAACAGTTATTCTTTTATGTCCTAATTTAGTGCTTTCGTGGCTATAATGTTTTCATTTCTCATTATTATTTATTCAGCATTTTGTCGTGTTTATGCTGCTATTGTTATTCTCAATTCAACCTTCCTATTATTGCATAATTTTGCAGAGTTTGGCAATTAGTAAATGTTTGTGTTTACACAACACTGCTTCTGTAACACTGATGTCAATGTATTGTGGACTTCCGTTGCCACCAAATTAACATTAGTCAGTTGTTTTTTCTTAAGTTGCATTTAGAAATCTTCTTGTCTTTGCAGGTTCCAAATAGTCAGCTTGATGACTTTTCCAAGACTGTTATGGCAGTTCTGGGACCTTATCATAACGTGCTTGGAGGACCGGTCGTAAATGGACCCCGTGCATCTAGGATTTCAGAGTTGTCACATTCTGGAGGTAGAGTTGGAATAGAAAGGACATCAACTGTTGATGATGAGTTAGACGGTGTGGCTGGGGCTCATCTCCCCACCTCCAGCTCAGGCCTGCATCAGTCTCATCCGAACCATAGACAGTCTAGCAGTTCATCAACTGCTGGCAAGCCATTGAATAGCTTATCAGCTGGTGGAGATTCGAAGCGTCCATCTTCTTTGTCATTGTCTCAACACCCGACATCGTCATCCATAACTCCATCAAAGTCTGTGAAACAGTCATCATTAACTCCGGTTGAATCCAATCCTTCATTGTCTTCATCTTCGTTACCTTCTTCATCATTGCATCATATGGTTGTGACTTCATCATCTAGTCCAGTTACTTTAGCACAGTCCCCGGTTAAATCAGTCATCTCAAAAGAAATGCACATTTCTTCAAGAGAGTTTGATGAAATCAAGGAAGTGAGGCAGAAGCCAAGAGCACGGACACCTCCTGCACCTTCCATGGCTGTGAAGCCAAGAACATCATCAACCTCCTCCTCCAGATCTCCAAAAAAGGATGCCAGTCAGCAACTTCTGGCACTTCCTTATTCACATACTTCTAAGTCAAGACCATCATCAGCTCAACCATCATCATCTTCAGGAACAACAGAAGATCGTACTCAGCGTGTGAGCGCTACAACATTGCGAAACTGTGCCCCTCCATCTTCATTACCTTCAATAACCAACAAAGATCACGCTGGCTACCTCACCATGTTAAACAAGTTGCCACAGAAACTACTGTTACGAGATAATGTGACTGCTTGGTGCAGGCTTCCTGCAAGGGAGCCAACTGCAGTGGTGGCTCCATGCTGTAGATGAAGTGCAAAGAAAATGATATTTCTTCTTCTGATCTTTTCAGCCATCATTGTACCGTGGGTCTGCAACCAGATAAAGATAAGCTACTCTGTCCACACAGCCCCCTATACTTCTGTTCATGTCTTTCTTCTGATTTCTTTAGTTAATTCTATATTAACCTCCTTTTTGGGTCTAGCGTTTTCTTATCTGCTTTGGGTTCCAGAACAAAGACTGCCTTGTAATGCTTAGCTGATTGCTTTCTGTTCTGTGTACATTATGTCTCCATCTTTTCTATGCGTCTTAATTCATTACCCTTCAGCTCTGTGGCGAGATGGATGTTGGATAGAAAATTTATAATCTATAGTTCCTATAACTGGAGAAGAGAACTGGTGAACTTGTGGTAGAGATGGCACAGGACAAGTCAGGTAGTTAACTGCACAGTTCTTGATGGTAGCTGTAGAAGAGAACTGTAGAAAGTCACCTTCTCGCTAGACCTATCCTATGCTCCAAGGTTGTTATATAAATATATTAGTGCAGCTTGTATTTATTCCCTACCAATTTTAAATTATTAATATTTCTTTGACCACACAACAAAATTATAACTGGAAATTTAAATAATTCAATAACTTATTAGTGCACTTTATTGATTAATAATGTATAGTTTAAAAAAAATCACCTTGGTATATGAATATAACAAAATTGTACACAATTTACAAAAAAAAATTGGGTTACTGTTTGGTCACTGTCATCATGTTATAGGCTTGGGTGTCTTGGTTTTTGTTTTCACGGTAAATTGCACTTAACTTGCTCATCACGTTGTAGTAGCTGACTTCCCTTGGTCGTTAAAACATCTGAACATTGAAGACGCTATTCTTATGCCAGGAACAGTGTTGGTCCACTGTTAAACAGTTTACAATTTCCAAAACTGTGTCACGTTTTCGCCACTAGTTGAACCTCAGAACAGTGATACTTCGAAGTCTGCGGCTGTTAGAAGCTTCGATCTACAAATCGCTCACAGTAGCAGTGAGTTGTAGCCTCTTCAGTTATTTTGTTGTGTTATGGGTTAAGGCTTCTAATATTTGAGTCAGCCCTCTGAATATCATCTCAGCTCTGTCAGATCTTGAAGTGACTTCGGGAAGTAAGGAACTTTAAAAAAAAAAAAAATTGCCTCGTCTTGGCGAGGCGCGTACCGTTCAATCTAGTCCGGTTATATTAAGGCGGCGCATGTCCAAATACAAAAGACTTTTTTTTTTTTTTTTTGCTATTAAGGCTAACGCTTTTTTTCACTTTCTATCACTATTCCATCAACCATTTTCTGCAGCTCTTTTTCACTTTCTGCTATATAAGACTGTATCGTCAGCGTATCTCTCAAGTTGTTAATATTATATCCACCAACGGATATTCCTGATATGCCCTCCAGTGATGTCATTATACTTTCACTGTACAGGTTGAACCGATCCGGTGACAGCACACATCCCTGCCTGACACCCCTTTTTATTTGCTGAAACGTTCCTATTTGGCAGCCAATTCGTTCAGCTGCTGTTTGCTGCCAGGACATGTTCTTTATTATCCTCAAGTCTTTACAATCAATGTTGATGCTTTCTAACATTCTGATAATTTCCTCATGTTTCACTTTGTCAAATGCCTTAGTGTAATTTATAAAGCATAAGCACAGATCTGTCTTTAAGTCTGTGACCCTTTCTATTAATGTTCTTATAATATATATGGCATTGTTTGTGCCTGCACTTTAAAGATAAAGGCAAAAATGTTACACTAGTGTTTGATAAAGGTATAGGTCGTCCCATCACAGATACTGCCGTGAGTGAGTGACACGTTAGTAACTTCACCTGTTTATACCCTACCTTAATATATATATATATATATATATATATATATATATATATATATATATATATATATATATATATATATATATATATATATATATATATATATATATATATATATAAAAACAAATAAAACGGTATTGAATTAGTTTTACAAATAAACAGTGCACAGGAAACAAGGGACGTTTCCGGGCACCGTTTATCTGTAAAACTGATTCAATACCGTTTTATATATATATATATATATTTCCTTACCAGTTTTACAGCAGCCCCTTAATTTATTTACTTACAATATACCTCACGTTAATGAGATAGTATGATCAGTTCCTTTCTCTGGTGCTTTTGCCTGTCCTAAATCAAACGCAGAGGCGTGAACCTATTTTTGCACTAGTGCTTCCTGAGAGAAAAATATATTAGGCTAGTGTTATAAGTACAGAAACATGGCTGAAGCGATTGTCACTACAAAATATTAACATTACCTATTGTTTTGTTTATTTCCGTATGATTAGTGATACAAATGGTAATTATGTCCTGTGTCTGTTCTGTTTCAGAAGAAGATACCAGCAACGAAAAGCGACCTTATTGATATTTTAAAGGTAAGAGTAGACATCGCTTCTTCTTGATCAATTCAGTGCTTTGTCAGTGGTTATTTATTTTCTTTGAAAGTTGGAATTCGTAATATTTAATTAGCATTGTTAGAAGCAGAAGTGATAGAATAAATTAATTCTGTGTTCTGCATTTGGACATGTTTTCATGAAATGCTTTTTTGTCAGTTGCAAGCTAACAGATCAACAATACAATTTCCTTTGTTGTGTCCTGAAATATAGGAAACGCAGAACAAGGGAGGCTAACATTAAAATTATCTTAAAGCGAGGGGAAAGAATTAAATCTCTTCAGATAGGGTATGAGATTTAAAAAAAATAAAAATATATATATATATATATATTTATATAAAATCAATCTTCACCCCAAGCTATCACAAGTGCAGGGAATAAGTCTAAAATGTAGTCAGAATTGTAAGTGTGAATATTCCTCACTTCCAGTTTTCCTTAGGATTAATTTTATGTTGTTAAAAAGTAGTAGGAAGTGAGGCAGAAAGCGCAGACCTTAGTTCTGGCCCCATCAATTTTTGACTGGTTACTTTCTCATATAATAATTGTAAAAACTATCACAGATAATTTATCCACTGTTTAAAAAAAAATGTAAAAATAAACTAAATTAGAAGTTTCATATTTTAATGTAGTGTATTAAACCAATAGTCTTCCTCAGGGTTAGCGTAACAGTGGCTGTGACAGACAAATTTATCTGCAGTACTGGAACTAGATCTCTTAGAAGGCCAGTTAGAAATAGTACCAAAGGCATGGGCTATTGTTGTAGGCAGGGCCATTGTCGTGAAATGACGTCTGTCTCACATCACGAATTCAAAATATTCTGACCATTACCGCTCAAAATAATAGGATAACACGGACTGATATAACAGCCAATGAGAACGCTCCTTTTATACTTAACATAGAGGCCACAACATTTTCAAAATACAGTACTAACAGAAGAAAGCGGCAAACGCTTGCTGTCAAATATTTTGCAGCAGTATCTACGTAGCAGACCTAGATACCCATTTTACAGCCTGTTATATCTATTGTATTCTACCTGAGGGTTTTATCCTGAAATGACAATCAGTCTTGAAGACATTCAATACTGAGGAACTCTATTGGTGCGAGACGTTCTCAATATACTTAGAGCGAGTCACCGGATTGTTTCCTACCCTGGAGATCCAGACACTGTGTGCTTCAACTTATCAAAGATAGGTGGACGTATAACTCCACTAGTTGGCACATCCAGACTTATTTTGTTAAGAACTAAACCACACATCAAACAAACAATTGAATGATGACTAATGAGAGATTTATTGAACTTCTACCAACCTTACAGTCCAGTGAAAATAACAACTATATATAAATATATATATAAATAACATAATTGACAGTTTAAATATAAATTTCATATTTAACTATTGTGAAAATGAAAATTCCTTACTTATTTTTTTCTATTATGTAAAAAGCATTTGAATTTTATTTCATTTTTCCTATCCGAAAAGAGAAACGGTATAGGATCAATAAATTGTAAATATTTACATTCAGTCTTACTTAATTATTCAAGTTGAGTTAGATTCTGTTTGTATGTATATTACTTATCTATTAAATTAATTAATCCCCTAGACAATTAGCCATAATACAATAAAAATAAATATAATAACCATTATTCAGGGTGGGATCTGGAGAGGTAGCACTTAGACCTTAAGTAACATTCACTATCATCATACTTGAAGGTTTATACAGCTTGACCCTACCTTGATTGTCGATATACCCTTACTCTTTTCAGAGAAGGGGGTATTTCTAATAAGACCAGTCTCTTATCTGGCGCTATACTGGTATCCTTTGATACATCTTTTTGTCTGGGATATCATATATTTTAATAACATCTGAACCTCTCATGACAGCCATAAAGCCAGTATAGTGGGAGACCATCATATCTTTTTGACTCCCAGAACTACCTATGCTGACATTTATTGAGTTGTTTTTAACGGTATCTAGCTTTGTAACATCGTGATAGACCATAAAATTATGTACTGTATGATTAGCAAAAGAGGGATGGGGAGAGGGAGTGAGAGAGATACTGTTTTATTTACTGCAGAGCACATCTGCTGGACAGATTAAAAAAAAACCCTGGTTATTATTGTTATTGATGTTATTATAGATAAGCTATTCTAGTCCGCATGGCGAAAGTAAAAGTGAGCAGCCTAAATTGTTTCTCTGACAACAGATGTGGCAAATAGGAAGCGACACTCGCCACACTACACTTAAGTTTTTTTTGTTTTTTTTTTTAAATTATGCATTATAGCAGTGTTTCCCAAAAGTATTATAATCCTGTCTCCATCACAAGAGTTGTCTTACCCGCGTAGTCCTATTGGGCGAAGATAACTTTACCAATACTGATTTATCTACACTAGTGCGCGTGCACACACGCATATATATATATATATATATATATATATATATATATATATATATATATATATATATATATATATATATATATATATATATATATATATATATATATATATATATATCCAATACCATAATTCCCACCTTAAGTGTGTCGGTCGGTCACATCTTGCGCACTTTTCTATTTTCGAGAGAGTACATTAACTTTCAACCACAGCTAATGGGTGCAACTGTGGTTGAAAGTTAGACAATAATTGTATTGTGTCCCTTATATGTACTCTCCCGAAAATAGAAAAGTGCGCAAATGACGGTGTGCATGAACAGTTTGATTATGGAAAGAAGCCAACAACACAAATAATAAACAGTACATGAACTTGAGACAGGAAGGTGCGGAGATGCAGATTAAATCAACAGACAATCAAGATACTCTTCTGTCCAGTTTCATTCGGGAAACGGATTTAACTCATCATTTTCTTAAAAAAATAACCTTAAAATGTAAGTTTTTAATTGTTTCTTCAAGACAAAATTTTAATTTAAAGTATTGCAGACTTATTATTATGGATCAAAATGATAAGATGGCTGCAATTAAAAACCTGTCAATTTTGACGGGTTGTTGCTAGTATATATATATATATATATATATATATATATATATATATATATATATATATATATATATATATATATATATATATATATATATATATATATATGTATATATATATATATGTATATATGTATATATGTATATATGTATATATGTATGTATATATATATATATATATATATATATATATATTTATATTTATATTTATATTTATATTTATTAAAGTGACGTAAGCAATATTAAAAATCAGCAAATATCTGGACAGGACAGCGGATAGGGAATTTGTTGCATCCTGAAATAACAGTACGCATGTTAACTAGTAAAGAAAGCACATTGTAAAAACTATATTATTTTGTTATTGAAATTGTAAACCAGGCGCGTATGTCTACAATACGCAATTCTCATATTAAATTATAATGATTATTTATTTATTTTTGCATGTAAAAAAAAGTATGATTGAATTAAACATTCGGCCGCATACCCGTTGAACCTTTTTCCCGTACCCTTTGTGGTTCGCGTTCCACACTTTGGGGAAACACTGCAATTTGGAAACGAAGCACAGATCCCGTGAAACACGGATGATCAAATGAGTGGTCACAATTAGTAAAACGAAAGTGTATGTGCGGTTTGGTCATCTCTGTTTGCTTGACCAGCTGCAGATGCAGAAAATATAATAGTCATCATCATCATCATCAACCATTTTCCGTTGCGTTTCTTACGAAGCATGGAGCCACCACTGCAGCTGGTCCCCGTGCAGGAGGCCTATACCAGGCAGTCACATGCTGTTGCAGAGGTGGTGTCTGTGTAATTTGTTTTACATGATGAGGTTGCCAGCCTCCCCATGTAAAACCTCACATTCGTCGCCATGTACGACATGCATGATGCAAACACATGACTGAATATATTCTGTGGTTCTTGTTGTTCTTGCGTCTAGGAGATGGCAGAGCTTCAAGCCCCACTGACTGCTATTGAGACTCCTCACAAAGTTGATGGCGAATTTCCCTTCTATAGATCGGGGTCTCCTGCTGGAAAACGTGCCATAGAATGTTCTCGGGATTTGTGCAGTGACGGTTTTAAAGAGGTAAGCTTGGTTTTTCTTTTCCCGTTGTTCTTCTTCTGCTCCTCATCATTCCCCTCTTCCTTATTATCCATGTGTTCTCAGGCTGTACACAGATTTACGATTGTCAGAAAGCGTGATAGTGGCTACGTTTTGCGGGAGAGGTTGTGCGAAGGGAGAGGTTGTGTGAACGAACAGAGTTGTTGAATGTCGGGTTGAGAGTTCGAAGGCGAGTTCAAACCGAATAGTATCTTCGTTTTCCAGTTTTGAGGCGAGCTGAATTTTAAGTAAGACATGATGTTATTAGATCTATTTTGTCTGACAGTCCCGCATAGTTAGTTCGGAGTGGGGGCTCATATGAGACGGGCAGAATATGACTACTGCTTTTAAGGCACGTCATACAAGACGACAAATATGATGTTGTACTTGGGGCTGGCAGTCTGACCATGTAAAACAAATTGCTACAGAAATCACTGCTGTATGAAGACGTGAATGCTTGGTTAGACAACCTGCAAGGGGGACCAGCTGTAATGGTGGTACCATGCTCCACATGGAGCGTAAAGGAACAGGACAATAATTGTTTTGTTAGACAGGAAATAGTACACCTCACTGTTTAACAGCTTCTTTTACACGCTGCTGCCAACTAGGATTGTATCAAGTATTAGAACAAACGTTTACAAACAATAAACTTACTATTTTCTGTAACATTATTATCAATTATTATTTTTTAACATTTTTAATGAAAAGAATATATATATATATATATAATCTGTATATTCAGTGGCTGACAAAAGGTCAGAAAGGTGCACAAAAACAGCAAACAGTGGTGCACAGTGATTTATGCAAACTTCCACTCAGAACGCCTGCTAGAAGCACGATTTACTTCACAGGAAGGCGATGGCGCCGTTTTGATGGGCCTCGGTTCGATTCCCAATTGTTTTGTCGCCTTGTTTACTTTTTTCCTGTGTTTTATTATTATTATTCATTATCTTCTCCCTGCGTTATTTTTGTATCTCCCTCCACTCCTTTACATACACAGACACCCCTCTTTTTTAGTTGAGTGAATACACACTTACAATGTCTGCATCTTACAGGCTAGGCACTTCACTTCTGCTCTTCTTCTTATTGATCCTGATTACATGATGCAGGAAATCTTCATACATGTGACTCGATATTTGCTACTCATGATATGTTTATATTTGTTGTTTCATGTGAAAGTAAGTCTCAAACGCTCTAGTTTTGCGATCTTAAACTGTTATCAGGCCTAAAGGTCTTGTATATTTGGACATGCGCCCTAATGTAACCGACTCACTAAAACGAGGCAACATTTTATTTTTAAAAAATCTTAGCGATCTTGTGTGATAATTAGTAACAGTCAGTGAAACATTGCTTATAACCAAATTGATTATAAATTAATACAATGGAAATCTTTAAGCCAGTAAATGTCTACTAAATTCACGTTGCGTATATATACAAATACAGCTGTGTAGCAGAAATATAGAGTAGCCTCACCTAGTGCAGAAACTGCATTCAGGATGTTAAACGTGAACGGAAGTTAGTTCAGCATTAAAGACAGCTTTCGTGGAGAAAATTAAACCAGAGTCGTTCGAAGGTCATACAGGAACAGTAAGCATTTGAAAATACAATATCACAGTTCTCTAGTATAAAGATGACATCGACGCACCTGGAGAAGAACGGTTGCTGCAAGAACTAATAACCAGGTTCGATGCCACGTTCTAGAAAAGCGGTAGGAAACCCAGGATCTACTGTTGAAACTCTGCGATCACCAAAGGTCTGCCATGATAAAATAATGACTGTTTTTAGGTTAAGAGTATCTAGGGCCGTCTAAACAGCATTGTAGGCCATGGGCAAAGCAATGCACTGCTCCCCTACCAGCCCTACCCACCGACGGGAATAAAAATGTAAACGGTCAATAAAATTAAACCTATAGATTTATAATTTAATGGTACTTTCAACAAAAAATTCGTCAACTTACCCACGTCATGTTTGATTTGAATCCCAGGCCTTTCCAACGAGAGATCGAGTAATTATCCACTCTGCCAAGAGATGTCTTATGAACAATATGGCAGCATCCCAGCATGGGGCCCCTAAAATCGTGGGGCCCCTGGGCACCGCACAGTGTGCCCATGCCTTTAGACGGCACTGAGAGTACCTGGAATATGTGTATTACAGCAGGGTAGGCGGGAGCGTGACGCTACCAGTATCTGGAATAGGAGTATTACAACAGGATAGACTGGGACGTGACGCTACCAGTATGTGAAATAGGTGTATTACAGCAGGGTAGACTGGAACGTGACACTCATCATCATCATCACCTGCCATCTCCACAACGAAAGTTGGCTGTAATGGATCTCCAGCGTCTTCTGTCTCTTGTCTTGATAGTGCACTCTGATAGACTCTTTCCTGTCCATCTCTTGATGTTATCTTCCCACGCATAGCGATGTCTTCCCCTTGCACGTTTGCCTTCAGCTCTCCCTTCTATTATGGTCTTCTGCAAGGTGTTATGCCTTTTTATGTGGCCAAAATAATTTAACTGCCTAATTTTGATCTCCTTCATTAGTTCTCTTTTCATACCTAGATTTTCTGGGACCTCCTTATTTGTTTTCTTCTCTTTCCATGAGATGCGCCCCATTATTCTATATATCTGCATCCCAAGAGCCTCAATTCGTTCTTCCAATTGCTTATTCATTGTCCATGTTTCTACACCATACAGTGGTGCAGAATATATATATATATAACATTATATGATTCTCAGTTTTAATTTATGAGTTAACTGTTTAGATACGTCAGTATATGTCTCATGTTGTTGAATGTAGCTTTGGCCATTCCTATTCTCTTCTTGATTTCTGTTTCACATCTGCCATCGTCTGTTATTATATGACCAATATATGAGAAGCTCTTGACTTGTTCCAAGATTTTCCCTTTTATGCGTATCTTTATGTGGGCTCATCGTCTGTTTTGCTAATTATCATAGTTTTTATTTTTCCAATGTTAATGTTAAATCTATATTCATGACTTATACTGTTCACTTCCTGCACCAGTTCTTGTAAATCCAGTTCACTTTCAGCTAACAACACGGTATCATCTGCATATCTAAGGTTGTTTCACTGATGTTCAGTCCAGGCATTTCCTGTATCTGTTTGAACACTTTTTCGGTGTATAAATTAAATAGGCAGGCGGACAGCACACAGCCTTGTCTGACACCTCTTTTTATGTCTATGTTTGGTGAATAATTCCTTCCAGATCCTACTGTAGCAGTTTGCTCCCAATAAAGTTTACTAAGTATTCTTATGTTTTTCCAGCAATATCTGTCTTCGAGGCATTCAATTATTTTCTCGTGATGAACTCTGTTAAAGCCGTCTTATAGTCAATGAAGCACATGCACATACTTTTTTGGACCTCTGTATATTTTTCTGTTAATATTCTTAGGCAAAATATTACCTCTCTTTTGTTCCGCTGTTCCGTCTAAAACCAAACTGCTCTTATTGGACTTCGCTTTTTATTCTTTCGTGTATGATTTTGAGCAGTATTTTTATCGCATGGCTCATTAGGCTGATTGTTTTGAAGTCGGAACATTCTGTTGCATTATGTTTTTTTGGGCAACGTTATAAAGACTGATGTTTTCATGTTATTGTTATTGTTGAACAGAATCGACATCATTGCACTCCCGGCAATCCCATAGGTGCTCAGTCTCCCTCAGTATATGTCGAAGAGTGTAAAGGCTAACTGTTCCTTTAGCTCGCTGGTTGTATACACGACGAATGCATTCTCCATTGCGTCCATCTCTGCTAGCCATACGTTTGATGCCATATTCCAACAGTCTTAACCTTGATGATTCATCTATTGCAGTGTCATTCTCTAACAGGCGATCATTAATTGTTCTCAGTATCTCCCCCTTATCCATATCCAGTGTCCCCACTGTGGGTGCTCTTATTGCTAGTCTGTCAGGTCTCTCTTTACCAGGTACCCCTGCATGACCAGGACAGTAGATCCACACCAGCTCTTGTAGACTCGAAGCTTCTATGAGTGTTTTCCATTCATGCCGCAACCAACCACTTTGAACCTTTCGAAGCATGGACTGAGAGTCTGACACAATGACTGCCTTTGTTAATGAAGTTTCAGTTAGCCACCTTAAGGCTGCAGTGACAGCCTCGACCTCCATTCTCATGCTGGAAGTTGTTATCTTGTAAGCCCCGCTATTTTCGGCGACGATTCTGTCCTGTACCCTAGCAGAGAAGCCCCAACCTGATTTCTCACCACGGATCGCAGACCCATCTGTATACACATTGGCATCATTATTGTGATAAACGAGCGCCAAGGCCTTATAGCTCTATCTTTTCCTACATCTCTCGTATTTTATTTTCTCCCACGTTTGTGCTCTTTCATCCCACATTTGCTATTTCATCGTTTTGATTACTCGCCACCGGTATCTAGAGAACCGCATTTGTTTTTTCATCGGTGGTAAAATAGTCTTTTGATTGAGTCCCCATACCTGACATCATCGTTTGAAGTCCACATTGCATCGCGATAAATCTGGTGAAAACACATCTGGTCATCCAAATCAGACATCTGGGCATTATACAATTTCTGTGGACTGTTGTTATCTTTGTTGCTCGGCCGCTGTCCATACAAGCGACGGGTCACCACATTGGACGCCCAGCTTGGCCAGGTGAAAACGTCTCATGCTGTTTAAACCAATCGGCATGTAAATCAATAGGCGGCGCCACAGAGGGGACATGTTAGCACGCTGGCAACAATGGACGGAGGTAACAAAGAGTGCCGCCAACACACGGAGCGATAGACAATCAGAGAGTAATGTGACAGCACTTTTGCATTGGCCAGCCAATTATCTCAATACCTGTTTGTCAGGCAAGACAGGCAACGAAAGTTGGTCGCGAATTACCCCACCCACTTTTGGACTGACATGGGACAAGAGCGATTCTGGGAATGAGTGACCAGAGGGTCTCTTAGGTATTGGTTGTATGGGCGGAGTTGTATGTCACCAGTCCAAGGAACCCACATTGGACTTCTAGAGATACAATATACCGCGTAGCTCGCTAGAGAGAGGAGTCCAGTTTTTACATTGTGAGGTAGAGATTAAATCCCTAAAACGCTTAGCCTAAATACACGTGTTTATTCAGAGTGGATAATAATTCATTTCTGGGGTGAATTGTGTTCTTAAAGGATTTTGCGAAGGGAAAAGAAGGTTAGTAGATCTTCTACAGATTATTAATACATTTTCTTATTCTTTGTTTAGTTTAACCTCACAGCTAAATGTTCGAAAGATAGAGTTTCAATTAATTCTTTTCATAACTGATTAATAACATCAGAAGATTTTCCTAGAGGATGATAGGAGGTAATTAATAGTTCATACTTCACCTTCATCATCATCACAGTCTCCCATGCGCATACACTCTCATGCACAAGATAGTTAACATCATTAGAATCGAACTCAGAGAGAGAGAGATCAATAATGAGCAGTAGTATAAATTAAAGTTAACCAGTGATGTTAAGTGTGAAAACCTACGAAGACTTTTGTGTGTCTTCAGTTCATCAGAAGTCTGAGTCTACACGCAACGTGTCTGACGTCTAACCAGAAATAAGTTATCAAAAAACGGACATTTGGCTAGCAGAATTCGCCATAGGACATCTTTCATTCCACAATTAAAAAGGAATATTTTCTCACCCACAATTCAGAAGGTGGACGCAGCATTTTTCGACACCATACACTGCTGGCTCACAAGTTCATTACATAGTTATCACAAGTTCAAATCACTCGAAAGCTTATTATCTGAAGTCAAGCAAAAGAGCTCAAAAGTGGAATCTCATGTTTATACCAAGTGCAACACACTCTTAAGCGCATTCTATGAAGCAGATTCTAAAGTATATTTTATGAATCACGACTACATACGCAAGATAATGAGTCTACATATCACTAACATTTCGTGAAGATATCCAGTCTGGCCAGTACCCTCGGGAGATTGGACAACAGACTTTTTGTTTCATATGACAGCTATTAACTGTTGATCAACACTACAGAGTTATACTCAAACAGTGAAGGAATATATATATATATATATATATATATATATATATATATATATATATATATATATATATATATATATATATATATATATATATATATATATATATATATATATATTCATTCATAACCCTCCACTCCCAAAGGAGCATAGGCCTTCAACAAACACATGCCAAGTCCTCCTATCACGTGCCATCATCTCAAGTTCTTTCCATGTTCTCCTCATCATTTTCACCTCTGTTTCCAACTCTCTTCTCCATGTACTTCTTGGTCTTCCTCTGCCTCTCTTGCCCTGGGGGTTCCAGAACAAGGACTGCCTTGTAATGCTATCAACAGGTTTTCTCAGTGTGTGTCCTATCCATCGCCATCGTCTTCTTCTCATTTCTTGTTCCACTGGCACTTGTCTAGTTCTTGTCATCAGTTCCACGTTGGTAACCTTGTCATACCATTTTAATCCCTCTATTCTACGCAAGCACCCATTTATGAAAGTCTGTAGCTTTTTTGGTTGTTGTCTTTGTTGTTCTCCATGTCTCTGAGCCATACAATAGGACTGACTTCACATTTGAGTTGAAGATTCTTATTTTCGTGTTGGATCCTATTTCTCTTGATCTCCATATATTTCCCAATGCAATGAAAGCTCCTCTTGCCTTTTGTATTCTTATTTTGATATCGCTGTCTGTCCCTCCAACTTTGTCTATATTACTGCCAAGATATGTGTATGATTCTACATCTTGTATTGGTGTTTCTTCAAGTTCAACCCTGTATATATATATATATATATATATATATATATATATATATATATATATATATATATATATATATATATATATATATATATATATATATATATATATATATATATATATATATATATATATATATATATATATATACTGTTCAAAAAAAGAAACGCATAGCTATCCGAGGGCGCTTTTTTATGAGTTTGTAAGTAAAATTTGGTGCTAGGGTATATAAAAACCAGCCTCAAATGTTCTTTACAGTGTCACATGCACGTGTTGACCTGAATTGCGTTCGTTTTTGTAATCGTTACAACGCAGTGATCAATAGTGTATATGACGCAATTTTTGACCACAGCTCATGTTGCTCGCACGTGAAAGCAACAACATTTGGGGTGAACACTATTCACTGACTACGCAACTGAAACCCTATAAAAGGATAACGCTACACACAAAAAATTCAGTTAATTTTCAAGCAGACATTTATGCCGTCTCTATCGATAAATTTAAGGAACATTGCTATTGGCCGTTTGCACGCAGGCGAAAGTCAAAGTCAGGTTGCCAGGCATCTAAACGTGCATCAGAGTACCATCAGTCGACTTTGGCACCGGTTCCACGCATCCATGCCCAGAAGATGCCAGTCGCTGATCGATGCAAGTGGAGGCCACACACCATACTAACGGGAACGCCCGCACGCCAAAAACTCTCGTGACTCAGATGCAAAACAACTGTCAATTGATTGGTTGAACCCTAAGGTATTCTTTTGTGCAATTTGAACAATTAACTCATTAAATTAAAAAAGTTATTGAATGTCAAAATTGTGGCTATGTGTGTGCCTTCAGTAGCTATACGTTTCTTTTTTTGAACAGTATAATTCAAATGGCGCAAACTCCGTATTTTCGTTAGGAATTTCTCTATAGGCGAAGAGAATAGCGGGTAATATTCTATCCCAATCCTGTGGATACTTAGTCGTAACCTTTCCCAACATTTGTTTTAAACTTCAGTTAATCTTTCTATACTGTCCAAAAAAAAGAAACGCATAGCTACTGAAGGCACACACATAGCCATAATTTTGACATTCAATAACTTTTTTAATTTAATGAGTTAACTGTTCAAATTGCACAAAAGAATACCTTAGGGTTCAACCAATCAATTGACAGTTGTTTTGCATCTGGGTCACGAGAGTTTTTGGCGTACGGGCTTTCCCGTTAGTATGATGTGTGGCCACCACTTGCATCGATCAGCGACTGGCATCTTCTGGGCATGGATGCGTGGAACCGGTGCCAAAGTCGACTGATGGTACTCTGATGCACGTTTAGATGCCTGGCAACCTGACTTTGACTTTCGCCTGCGTGCAAACGGCCAATAGCAATGTTCCTTAAATTTATCGATAGAGACGGCATAAATGTCTGCTTGAAAATTAACTGAATTTTGTGTGTGTAGCGTTATCCTTTTATAGGGTTTCAGTTGCGTAGTCAGTGAATAGTGTTCACCCCAAATGTTGTTGCTTTCACGTGCGCGCAACATGAGCTGTGGTCAAAAATTGCGTCATATACACTATTGACCACTGCGTTGTAACGATTACAAAAACGAACGCAATTCAGGTCAACACGTGCATGTGACACTGTAAAGAACATTTGAGGCTGGTTTTTTATATACCCTAGCACCAAATTTTACTTACAAACTCATAAAAACGCGCCCTCGGATAGCTATGCGTTTCTTTTTTTGAACAGTATATATATATATATATATATATATATATATATATATATATATATATATATATATATATATATATATATATATATATATATATATATATATATATATATATATATATCGTCAACGTTCTCAGTATGACAACAGTTTTCATCAGAACGTCCTCGACTTAGAGATACCCCACTTGACATAACGTATGACATCTTGGGACATTTTATGCATACATGTGAATCATCGTATCCATGAGAAGCATTTAGAGACACATGGGCTGTGTAGATTACTCACGATTTTGGTAACACGTATCATATCACATCATCATCATATCTCTTTACACCAGTTCATTCTTAATTAACTACTACTTAATTAACTGCTATTTTAATATCTCATCTGTGTGTTTTGTGTGAATCGTCTTTTACCACCATCACGTTCTAACCATTGCTAACCCTATATGTGTGGATATTTCATTAATAAACCCAACAATCGTTTGATCATTATCTAGTTTGTTAATGTATCACTCGTGCTGTCGGTGTTACATATTCACATATAGGAACATTTCTCTACTCAGATGAGGTTGGGGGCTTTTTCTGTTACGGGATCTAAGGGCAGAAGCTAAGGTCGTGGGGAAACAGAACTCTTTCCATAATTAATTAGAAAACACTGTCCATTGGAAAGCATTCACATTCCCGTCTTCTTGTCCCTATCTCGAATAGGTCTTTATTCTTTCTTAACGAGCCAATTTCTAGAGACCTTCTACCTAATATCTCATAGGCTATTCCTGGCAAAAACTACTGTTGTAGTTGCCCCAATACGCACCACACGACAATTATCCAGTTCTGCTTTTCTATTGCCGCAAGTTCTACACTCTCTGCCAAGGCTGATGAGGACTTGCTGGTAGTTAATCCAGTTCTCATCTGACATACTCCACTCTTCCTCTTTGAATATATTTTCAACTGTGGCCACCTGCTTGATCGTTGTCTCTGCCTGTGCCATCCATGACATCCCTCTCTTTATTCTTGCTTTCATAATGTCAGCTATGTTTCCATGCAGGGGTGACGTTTGTCTGTGGTTACTCGCATATAGGCTCTACCTTGGGCCATCGCATATCTTGATCTAATCGACAGCACTCCAAGCATGTACCTCATTGTCACAATGGGGGTATCTCGCGTACAGCCCAAGACTATACGCATTCCTTCATTTTGAATGCGTTCTAGTCGTTCACATTGTGTTACTGACAGCGTGAGTATTCCCAGTCCATACTCAGTGACCGATATGACTAGCTGATGGTAAAGAAGAAATAGTAATCTCTGCTCCAGACGCGCCGCGGCCATTATTTTCAGGGCTGCTAGACCTCTCCTGTATTTCTGTGTGATTCGTTCAACATGGTACTTATACGAGAGCCCGCGATCGAATGTAACTCCAAGATATTTCAGCTTTTCGTACCTTTCAATTTTCTGCCCATTGAGAGTATTATCTGGAAAGTCTGTTTTCACAATGGAGTTCGTCACAACCCAGTTGGTTGAATGGTGGCTACTTTTGCTGTATGGATATTAAACAGCACCGGTAATAGTGGAGAACCCTGGGGTAGTCCCGGGCAAATGGGCATTGGGTCTGATGTCCATGTTTCAAAGCGAAATGCCAATGATCTCTCAGTTAAGGCAGCTGCTATCCATCTTGTAAGCCAAGGGTTAACACCGCAAGCCATTACAGTTTATTAATGTTGCAAAGTTCACACTGTTATAAGCATCCTCTAGGTCAATTGCTACAGCAACCGTTTCTCGCTTATCCCGGAACCCCTCGTACACATCATAAGCAAAAGTTCCAGCGTTACCCCATGTTACTTTCATGGGCCTATACCTGCCTAGAGTATCAGGTAGGATCAGTTCATTTTCTAGGTGATTCGTTATTTTTCGTGCTACTATCTTTTTTAATAGTTTACCGTAGACATTCTGCATTGTGATAATTCTATTGCTGCTGAGAAGTGTGAAGTCTTTACCGGGTTTAGGAAGTGGCCGTAGGTAACTATGCAAACAGTCTTCTGGCACCTCAGCATTCTGTATGTTGTTGTTGAAATCACTCACCACATTCTTAATGCCTGTGTCATCGAGCTGCTTAATGTGGTGATACTTACTTTACACCATCAGGACCCGGGGCAGTGTTCCTACTGGATTCTAAAGTGCACATAACGTCTTCTTCTGAAATAAGGTCGAAATATATGTCGCCTCTTCTGTCGCTTCACCGGATACGGTTTTTAATTTCTTGGCGAGCAGCTTTATCACCTTTATCTGTCTGAGTGATATAACGCTCGAGTAATGCATGTACCTTTTCGATATCGGTCTTCAGGCTTATTCATGTCGAGCTGAGAATATTAGGAATTGGTTGACCTGTACTTTTCCTACTCATTCTGCGATGTAAGGACCATAATTTCTGTAGTGTTTTGTCTGTGGCTTCTCTTGCTAAGCCCTTGAAATTATTGCTTTTTCTCCTTAAAATCTTCCACCTCTTCATAATTCATTGTCCTTCTCTTCCGTGCTATTTGCCATAACTTTGTCGCTCTTTCCTTTTCCAGCCATGCTGTCTCTACTGCCTCATTCCACCAGGGCGGTTGTGTAAAAGGTGTACGAGTTGTCTTTTGTTTTGCAATTTGACGCACTATGTGCACAGGGCTACTACTGTCATGTGGGCCTGTATGATACTGGAAAGTCTGTTTCGGTTTCCTGTGTCTGGTGGTTTTTCCCTTCGCAGTGAGGACTACACAGGGTAGGTGATCGCTTTCTTGAGCTTGCAATACATCCCAACGTGCGACGGTAGCGGCAGTATTAGAAAACAATTCCAGATCTATGACACCATCAGTATCCCCTGTTCTAACATGTATGAGGGAGTTCATCTTTCACATACATCGCTTGCCCTCGTCTGCCAGGTCCACACGGATTTGTATAACATCTGTAATCCGGGCAATTGACAACAGTATTCACTTATAAATTGGTCTCCTGTATCATTAATATATCAAAGTCATAGTTTGAATGATGGCTGCCCTCTAATAGGCACTTCGACAGTTCCAGTATTTCATAGAGAGGCTGTCCGCTGTATTTCTTGTTTTTCTCGTACTAGCTCTTCTTTTTCTCTCTCTCCTCTTCTACCCCCTACCTCTCCTTCTGTATTCACGTTTCTTCGTTACAAAGAGCGCGATCCCCGTAGCTCCCGCGATAATTCTGGTTTGTTGCAAAATCCATCTTATTTTTTCAAAATACGGTGGAAATAACTGGTCACTCTAGAGCCACCATGCCAGGGAAGAGGCAAGGGATGTTCCTTAGGAAGTTCATCTTCCTGGCGCCGCCCCGCTCGCATTCCAGACAGCCAATGTTTAAGACTAATTTCCCATTAACCATTCAGCCTCTCGGCACATTGGAGCACCTTAGGCTTTGGGTCATTAACAAATGACTATGACCGAAGATGCCTTTATTCGAGTTTTACCATGCTTATTACGATGTGAAGACATTTGTTGACGACGCCATTATTATTAAAACTAAAGAAATTACGCGTCATCTGTTTGTGAACAGAATGTCCCATCATTGCTGACAAAGTCGTTAGCTGAACTTTTAACAAAACATGCCCTCATTCAGGCATATACTTAACATGCAGACATCGATTGTTGGACAAAAAGGGGGACGTCTCCTCATATGAACATACTGGATCGTACCAAGTCAATCACTTAGGAAAAACGCAGCAAAGCAGGCTAAAAAAGCTCAAAACTTAAACTGCGCCAGACGTCTTGAACCGGAAATCAACATGTCTTCATGTCCTGTGGTACCGTATATATCCTGTCTTGTATATATCGTTTCACAAATCTATGATTGTATCTATACCAAAGCTCTCCAGGGCTTCTACCATTTCAATTTTTATGTTGTCCATGCCTGCTGATTTTTCTTTTTGTATCATATGTATTGCATTCTCTACTTCTGATCAAAAAATGTCTGGGCCTTCATTAGAACCTGGTGATGGTTTTTTACCTCTGTTGTCCTCGAATAGTTCTTTTACGTATTCTGCCCATCTGTTTGATACGTCTCTCTCACCAAGTAAGATTACACCATTTTTATTCTTGATACAGCCTCCTGCTTGGGCAAACGTCGACCTATTTGATAATTTCTTTATTTCTTCATGCATATCCCTTGTCATGGGCTTTGCTTCCGTGTCTTCTATTTCCTTGCACGTGACGCTACCTGGTTTCAAACTCGCTAACGTTGCATTCAGAAGCAAGCTCTAACCATTTTGCCGCTCGACGCTGTCATTAAATAACCAGAGAACAAAAACTGAATAGGTCAGAAGGCAATGGAGAGGACTTATTTATAGAACCCACGTATATTACAAATAAGAAGACGAGAGACTAAGACATTTGAGATAACGTTTTCCAGGACTGCGCAGTAAACAGTTGAAGCTTTAACCCTAACGTTATTTTCTTGTAGCGGTGACTGACACTCGTGAAGGTCGGGCCAAGCCAAGGCTATAATCATGTGACGACACGAATACCTGTAAGCACCTGCTCTCGGGAGTAATGCTAGTTATTAATCGCATTACTGTTGGAGAGTATTTTACTTATTTGTGTGTTCGTTTATAGAAGGTGGCGTGTGCGGTAGGCAGTAGAGATGGGGGGGCTGTAATTTGGCGGTGCTTTTACTTGCTTTTTTGCTTCTGTTGAAGGATGATATATAATGTCATTGGAGAAAGTGGAAGAGAGAGAGAGAGAGAGAGAGAGAGAGGGGGGGGAGGGAAGACAGAGAGATAAATGGGGTGGAGATGTAAACCAGGCAGCAGAGAACGTAGAATATAGTTAGAGAGATATGGAATAACGCCGGTGGGCGTAAGGAAATAGAAGAGAGAGAGGAAGAAGAACGAGAGGAGGAACCTAAGGAAAAGGTGATCCCATAGCAAATACTGCTGTAGGGGAGTGTTGTGTTAGAGACTTAATACTATTAGGTCTTAGATTTAAGAGGTGAGTGGCCGGTTCCCTTTCCTCACTGCCTTTGCCCTCCATAACTCACGAGCAGAATCAGGGTCTCATGTACAGCTGGATAGACTGGAGGGTGATATTACCAGGTTTCAAACCCGGTAACTTTGCCTTGCGAAGCAACCGCACAAACCACTCCGCCAGTCTACGCTCAGGAGAGACATAGAAGAGAAAAATGGAAATCGGAGATATAAGATAAGCGCAAGAGAAATAACGTGAAAGTAGGAGAGACGAGGATAAGGACGGTAGGACAGAGTTAAAAACGGAAGAGAAAAGAAAGGTATTATATAAGAGAGAGACAGACGGAGAGAGAGAGGAAAAAGGCGGTAGGGCAGAGTTAAATACGGGAGAGAAAAGGAAGGTTATATATGAAAGAGAGAGAAGAGAAGAGAGAGAGAGAGAGAAGGTGGTAGGACATAGTTAAATACGGGAGAGAAAATGAAAGTATTTTATGAGAGAGAGGGATAAGGGCGATAGGGCAGAGATAAATACGCAAGATATTATATATATATATGAGAGAGAGTGTGTGTGTTTGTGAGAGAGAGAGAGAGAGAGAGAGAGAGAGAGAGAGAGAGAGAGAGAGAGAGAGAGAGAGAGAGAGAATATCTTACAACCGGGCAATTCGACTAGATTTGCATCAATTGACTGGTAGCAGTGAAAGAAACTTGACGGATTGAAGTTGCGTTGTTGACCTATAACAAAATAAACAAAAGTTATTCGTAATTTGAAACAATTTCGTACAGTAGGGTGATTTTAAAATCTTTGTGTGTGCGCGCGCGCGCGCGTGTGTCTGTGTGTGTGTGTGTGTGTGGGGGGGGGGGGGGCTGTTTTGCTGTGTTTATCGAGCTAACAGTTTCAGGTAGACCTTATTGTTGGTGTCACAAGATGGATTTTTGGGGCGACCTCTCTCCGATCTCTCTTTCACTACGGCAGTTACATTTTGTACTGAGTTTATTTGCGTGATTTTCCATGTTCGCACCTTTTTCTTTCTGTTTGCTATGTAGCAGAGAGTTTGTTTGTTTGTTCAAACATTTGACACTCCTTGTTGATGATAAACGCATCACATTTGCAAGGAGTGGCCGAGGTAACACTGAACGTCAGACAAGTTGGTAAATTCTTGTGTACCAAAGCTTGGCCGCTACAGATTAGCCCTACAATCGCCAGCATGTTTGCTTAAATCGCTGATAAAGGCCAGAGTGCGGGACAGATAACGAGATTACCCGTCTGCGAATAGATTACTTTCTGATCAGACAACACAACCAGAGCGAAGCCTAGAATTCAAAATTTCATTCTATCAGACCGGACACCCTTTATTAGAGAATTTATCAAGACTTACAAAGCAGCCCAGGAAATCTCTAGCATTTTAAATAAGGAAATCTGGAATATCTGAGGAAACAACAACACGGAGTCAGAGAGGGAATTAAAGTTAGAATTATCGACCCCAAGTACACGTGTAAAAAGGCATCGGCAGTACCCTTAACTTCAATCATCTGAGCAAAACGTCTGTGAGCCAGGATTGGCGTAAGTTGTCATTTTACATTCTATATTTTCATTACTAACAAGTGAACTTGTATAAAAATGTATATATTACCATGTGAAAATTGCTAGTGGATGTCCCAGTCATTTGAGGCTGGCAACCTCAGCGCATAGAATGATGATTTCATGAACCACAACTGCACGGGCTGGCGACTGCTTTATTGCTAGTTTCTTAAGGAGAACTAAACGCACCAGTAGTCCCAAGTTCCACATGGAGCAGGGAGGGAACGATGAAAGAAATGATGTACAGATTAATCATAATTCTTACAGTTTCAAACCAGGGTAAATGTCGATGTTAATATATTCACTTTAAAATTAATGGAAGTTTCAAACTTTTCAAATCAGTGTAAACATAAATGTAAACATATTCAATTTATATTGTGAACACTTTTCAATCAGTGGAAATGTAAATGTAAACATATTCTATCTGTACTATTACCCTTTTCATTTTTATGTAAAGTGACTATAAAAGCTATTGAATTTAAATGTAAAGAAAGTTTTCTCTCGAAGGATTACGTTTAATTCACATCGAGGGTAAATTCTGAGATAAATGAGATGGTGGAATAGGAATAGCGGACACATCAGTATGTGTCGGGAAACGCAATACTCAGAAGAGCGTTTCGTTTCTATTCTTTTACCATAGTTGGTGGTGGTACCAGTTGAAGGGTACTATCTCTGGAACAAGAAGGGAACAGTGGCCTGAGCTTTAAGACGAGGGACCACTTTGTAGACTCTCCCTGACACTCCTGGGAACGAGCTACACCCTACAACCTTGACCAGCGACGAGCGTGAGCAGTGTAAATAGAACCAACCCAGCGGGAGCAGAAACAACCACTGGCAGCTAAGTGCAATATGTAAGCTGCTAAACGGAACTTTTTTCATAGGATCTACTATCAATCAATGATGATCCCTTTCATTTAAACTATTTAATTATTTTCAAACTGTTAAAACTTAAGTGATTATTAAATTTTGTTATTTGTAATTTTACAAATTAAACTTCGATTTAATCATTTTAAATGTACTGCATGTTTGTCTCAGTCAATTTACTAAACACACTCTAAACAGAGCTATACCAGAATAATAAGAATTCCACTGAGTAAATCAGAGGTCGGGGCTTGAACGAGCTAAGACTAATCATTGCTTAATTCTTCACAAAAGTTGTCGGCAGATTCTAGAATTAACGTGCTCAGTCAATGCAGCATTGTTGTCGCTTGTCTGAATGTCTCGTGAATACTCTATTGAGATAGAAGTGTCATTAGACTTCTATTTACAAATCTGACAAGAGTAATCTTGTGCGAAGGTAGACACATTTGAAGCTCATATTAGATACTCTTGAGTTTTGGCCACTATTGGACCACTACTGCAAAGCAGGGGAGGCAATACCGTCACAGTTGGTCCTGAGTGCGCGCACATGTGCGGCGACAGAGGATTACACAATTCTGATTTCGCCTGTTGCCTTTTTTGGCGTGTACAGTTCTGACGGTTGTTTAAGCGCTCCCCATTCTCTCTCTTTCTCTCTCTCTCTCTCTCTCTCTCTCTCTCTCTCGTTCTCTTTCTCTCTCTCTCACACACAATATTACCGCGACAATAAATTTCTTAAAACATATTTGGTTAGGTAGGGACTGAGAGGGGAAGAGAGAGAGAGAGAGAGAGAACTGACGAGCGAGAGAGGCATATTTGGGAAGACTAGATTCATTTATTAAAATTTGAGTTTTACCTCGTTTTGGCGGCTGGTTCAACCTAGGCACAAGGTCCATCGGTTATATTAGGATAATGTGGACAAACTGTTCTATAGCATAGACAGAGTAAGGAAAGGACTTCTTCTGTAACTTATTGATGTGTTTATTTTACACTTATTTTTTATTGTTTGAAATTTAATTAAACCAAAATGGGGATATTTTTTTTAACTACACTTAGCAACATTTAACCAGCAAATCTGTCATTGTAAAAGTGTAATTAATTAAAAACTATTTTACTTGATAGATTGTTATATTGTCTGCATTAGTTAACTAATTTACAATCCATTACAATCTTTCTTTGCAGTAAACAAAAATTGGGGAGAAAATAAAGATGGTGGTGGTTAAGAGATGTCACAGAAAAAAGGGGGTCTTGATTTTTGTGACGAAATGTTAAAAAAGGGGGGGGGGGGGGGGGGGGGGAGAAGAGAAGGTCACCGAAGTGGAACTGATGACAAGAACGAGGCAAGTGCCAGTAGAACAAGAAATGCAGACGACGCCCACAGAAAATGTTTCTTCTAAAGTTTCCTATGTTGTTTTCTTTTGATATATTCTGGTTTATTTTAATTTGATTCATTGCACACGGACAACTCCATCAGTGCCCCGATCTCCTCCCTTAGATTACACAAGAAGGATCTCAGCACAGTGCACGAACTCCATAGCTCCAGCAAGTATCCCAATGTGTGAATAAATGAATAAAATATTCTATAAATATGTTTTTGGTGGGTAAGTATTTCATAATTTTGTAAATTTTGCCGTGACAGCGGACTTATGGCCTACTCTTTACGATTTCCAACTGCCAAGGAGGGATTTTTAATGTGCGCAACTTGCACGTGGGACCTTCTATTTTTTCGCCATTACCCGAGAAGGCTAGCCATCCGATCTCACTACCTATAATACCAGGGAGTAGTATGACATTATTAGGACCCACTGGTCTGAAAAAAATATTCCATCAATTATATCCCCTGTACTGGAAACCGAACACACTAGACTGACGTCAGCAATATTAAGAATATACTGTTGACATTCAAAAATCCGGCCATCGATAATCCGGTTCCTTCAGATTTCCGGCATGGATTTCGGAGCGCATTTTTCTATTTACCGCGTTGGCGCGCCATTGTTTTCTGGAGCCGTTTATGTTTTGATGCAGCTGTTGGGTCTTGCTTGCACGTGTTAACAGGAATTCCTGCTCATTCCTTCTCATTTTATTATTTATTTGCTGCTGTATAGCCCCATTATGGATTCAGCAAATAAAAGAAGTGGTGTAAAACGTAAACATCGTGCGTTGTCGATCGCAGATCATTTAGTTTTTAATTTTCTTTCTTTAAAGGACTGTACAGGTAGTCATTTTCTGTTAAATATATACAGCATATATAACCATTAAAAAATCCGGCATTTTCAACAATCCGGCACTCCTCAGGTCCGGAGGTTGCCGGATTTTTTAATGTCAACTGTACCAGGATATGGGATTGTTTGTGTTCTCGTTATCAACGATCACTTTTCCTATCGTTCTGCCTCTCTGCCCTACACCTGCCACAGTGTCTTCTCTTCTAGAAATAATTGCTCTAAAGTCTGTGCATAGGTGTGCCGTAGTGATTATATTGCTTGCGAACATTTGGCAGTGAGCTAGAACTTGGTCATAAGAGTACAGTACTTCACAAATTATATTTGTATGTACAACATGCGTCTCAGAAGGATGAAACATAGCTTCAGTACAGGGGGAAAAAAGCTATAAAGAAATATCTTCTAAGGGAAAGAAACGCAGACAGATAACAATTTTCCGGTATCCCGGGCACAGTTAACAATTCTCAGTTACCCGGTATCAATTGTGGAATAAATCGCAAGAAAGGAGATTGTCAGTCAGCAAATAGCAACAGTTGAATATGTTGTCTGAAATATACACTATCGAGGTGAAGAATCGGACTACTGCTTTCTCAGGCATGTCGTACAAGGCGACTACTTTGAGGTTGGGCATGGCGCTGGCAACCTCATCATGTACAACAAATTGCTACATAAATCACCGCTACAAATGTTTAGTGCAAGCAACAAGCAAGGGGGACAGCTACAGTGGTTGCCTCTTGCTCCGTATGGAGTGAAAGGGAAAATAATGATACATCCAGGTTGGCCATTGCACCTCCCGCGCCAGCCTGTGATGTCAGCTTGACTGCTTGCGTCAGGGTCAGCGAACCAGAGCTGACCAAGACTCTCTACTCCACCTCCAAGTGGTGGTCCTGGAAACAGGCTGCACCACTGCAGTCTGGATGAGAGAGTAGGGATCGAAGAGGGAAGGCAAACCCGGTCATTAAAAAATGCCGTGCTGACCGAAAGGCGCAGATATCGCAGCTGCGCTGTAAAACGGACCCAACGCAACCAACGTCCTTTTCAGGACGAACGAAGAAGAAGAAGAATTACGTTCTCGAACAATGAACAATGTTCAAAAAAAGATTTGTCTTTTTTACCATTGATATGCTACAAAACATTACGAGGGCAGGAGGTCACATGACACAGAAACTCTACACAGTTTTACTAACTTACACAAGAAATATGAACGTTACACTTAGTCAGAATTGTACCATTCGCACACATTTGATCTTTGTTAAGATATATGGATGGCTCTTTCCAAAATGTCTTCCAGTATTGCGGCCCCCAAAGGTCCCCTAATTGGCCACCGTTGCTGTACATTCTGAAATATGTAACCCATCAGAGGTTTAAGGCGTTGTTATTTTTCTCCTTGAATCCGAACACATTAAAATTGTGGTCAAGGTCAACAGGTTAGCAGTATTAATTTTTTGAATAATGGATTTAAAAGCGACGCATCAAGGCTAATGTCAAGGTTCTTTTTTTCCCCCTCGCTGTTCTTTGTGTGTTGTTGATTATTTTCCAGTGTATAGTCCTTGCACCTCACGATGTGGCTAAGAACCCCGTCATGCCTTTTCCTAATTTTGGAAACATATTGGAGTACGTGACCGACCATGTAATCATCTAACTCTTTCGTATATTTATTTAAACTAGGCTATTCTCTTTGCGGCATACATGTAGAGGATTGACCCCTGAATATTATGGGTTTTTCTTAAAAGGTTCGCACTTTACTAACAGTCTGAGAAACACCGCGGCATTTCACATAATTGCAGTTATTATTCTGATAAAGTTAAAAGGTCTTGAAATCGATTTGTGACTCCCAACAGCAAATGTAGTGGGGAAACAGCGTTTTAAGATTGTATGCATGGAATGTAAGAGAAATGCATGAAATATGTAAGTAACAGAACAGAGGAAAGTTATGAAGTTAACGTTGTTGGTGTAAGCGAAATAAGATGTATAGCAGGACTCTTTCTGTAAAAGACAGTTCAAGGTTCAAGAAAAAGAAACAAATGGACAACAAACACTAATTAATTCTAGATTTGTAGGTTAGTTTGGTTTGGTTTGGTTTTAAGGACTATCTTCATTGCACACGGACAACTCCATCGGTGCTCCGATCTTCTCCCTATGAGCACACAAGGAGGATCTCAGCACAGTGCACGAACTCCGTAGCACCGGCTTGAATCCCAATGTGTATATATAGGAATCACACATTCTATAAATATATTTGGTGGGTAGGTTTATAAGTTTTAAATTTTGCCAGGGCAGCGGCCTACTCTTTACGATTTCCAACTGCTGTGGGATTTTTAACATCGTGCGTAACTTGCACACAGGACATCCTATTTTTTCGCCCCTATCCGAGAAGGCTAGGCATCCGATCTCACTACCCATGAGACGGGGGGGGGGGTGTATGACATCATTAGGTCCACTGGTTCTGAAAAATAATTTCCGTAAATTGTATTCCTTCTACTGGGAATAGAACCTGGTACCTCTAGAATTCGAGGCGTGTGCCAAACCTCATAGCCCAGGAACATGTTAATTAAATTTGTTGGTTAGAAAAATAGTTAGACAGGCAGGAAGAAAAACCGACCGCTAGACTGACACAACAAACCGACTGACCGACAGACAGACACAACAAACCGACAGACAGACACACAGATCGATTGACAGGCAGGTTTGGAGCCAGCCAGACAGATAGACCAACCGGCAGGCAGACCGGCAAGAAGGCAGACCGACCGCCAGAAGACACACAGACCGACCGACAGGCAGGTAAGGTAGGCAGAAAGACAGACAGACTGACCGGCAGGCAGACCGGCAAACAGACCGACCGACAGGCAGGCAGGTAGGGAGGCAGGCAGACAGACATACATAGATCAGAACAGAGAGAGAGAGAGAGAGAGAGAGAGAGAGAGAGAGAGAGAGAGAGAGAGAGATATATGTAAAACCATTTACACGAATCCTAGTTTGTAGCTGTACAAGGCTTTTCACTCTTTCAATTGATGTCACGAAAGATCTTGTATGATCGTTCAGTTTGTGCGTGTAGTAGACAGCTGACAATCAAATGTTGTATACTACCATACTTATACCTCGGCTATATTCAGTTACAGTCGTTGTAATTATTAAACAATTTATTACATTCCTGTGTTTCTGTCTTGTCAATGCTAGCATAATCACTTTAGGGCCTCAGTAAAGTCTAATTAACACAAACGAAATGACAAAATCATTCTGGATAGTGTGTAAGTATGAACACAGTCAAATCTTATCAGCTTTTGTAGCAGTGAAATGACAGAGCTTACCAGGAAGAGATGGTGTGATAATTTTGCAGTCTGAAGACGAATTTTCAGTCTGAAGACGGCCACTGCAGACTCAAATATCGTCTGTTCGACATATTTAAAATCGGGCATAGTGGCGTTAATGTGGAAGACAATAATAGAACATGTCATCCAAACCTGTCAGCTCCACGGGAGGTGCCACATAAATATTGGGTCGATCTCTTTTCCTCTCCGGCGGTAGTTAGTTACGTTTTTTGTGTGTACTAAATCACTCGCAATTTCCGTGGTCGGCCCTTTTCTTTCTCTGCTATCAAGCAGATAGCTATTTTCTTATCAATTTTACACTCCCTTCAGTGATAATTGATCATGTTTGCTTTGCGCTTCTCGGCTTTGCTAAGATTAAGACGCAGGTCTTCTTCTTCTTGCGATCGCATCTTTGATGATTACACCGTCAGACGAGTTCTCATGATGAATTCGACTGTTGTTTGAAGTTCCTCTTTAACTCCATATAGCTTTGAGTTTAGTGTTGAGTCATTGGGCCAGTATATCTTTCTTAACTGGTCATACAGAGGACAGTCCTGTAGAACATGCTCAGCAGTTTGTTCGGTTAATCCACATGTGCACAGTGGTGAAGCAGACAATCGTAGCTTGTGCATGTGTTTATTCAGTTTGTTATGCCCTGTCCTGAGTCGAAAAAGTTATCTGTCCCTGCCGGTCGAGAGTGTGATAGTCGTCTTTGGGTTGGTTCTGTTCTCTTCTGATAGTCTGGATAGCTCTCTTTTTCTCAAAGTATGTGACTTCATTATCTTCTTGTTCACATTCTCCTCCCTTTTTTGCAAGTTTATCTGCCTTTTCATTTCCGGGTACACCACAATGAGATGGTACCCACTGAAGTATGGTTCTCTTTTTGGCAGCTACCTTGTTTAGTTCATTTCTCAGATGCGGGAGTTTACCACCCCTGAGAGCTTGCAGGACAGACAGTGCATCTGTGAGGATGACTACCTGGTGGCAGTCAGAGTTGGTGTTATAAATCATATTTGCAGCTTGCTCTAGAGCTTGAACCTCAGCTGTATAGTTGGAACAGAATTTACCAGTGGGAATGTGCCTAGTCTCATAGTGGTTGTCAGGATATGAGATAAAGATACCGGCACCTCCATTCCTAACAGCATTAATTGCTGATCCATCTGTATAGGCATGTATCCATGATTGATCGGGATAGCTTTCTTGGATCATACTCAATGTAGCAGTTCGTTTTTGCAGATCATTATACTCATATCCACTTGTGAGACCACTGACTGGTGTATTAATTTGGAGGGCACTGCTGGCCTGCTCCCATGGTACAGGGCATAGGGTGGGCTTCAGTGGTGTTGTCTTCATGGATAGGTCTTCTTGATGCTGTCTTATAAGTCTTTTTCCCCGATGCACAAAGCTGCTACGCTTTAGACGTCCCAATGCCAGATCATCTAGTCTTGCCTTCATTGGGTGCATTGGCATACTGTTGTACTTTTCCATCTGGATCATGGTTTTTGTGTCTCTTCTATGGGACAATGTCTGTAATCCAGCAACCTTCTGCATCTCTGTTATTGGTGTAGTTTTCATGGCTCCTGTAATGAGCCTGAGAGCTTGATTTTGCACCTTGTCCAAAGACTGCAGATGTGAGTTAGCAGCTGATGACCATGCTGCTGAGCTAAACTCTAAGTGTGGTCTTATTACTCCATTATAAATCTTCTTTAGATTTCGTTCATTTGCTCCCCAGTTGGTACCTGCTAATTTTCTGAGTATGCCTAGTCGTCTTCGGGCCTTTCCTTCTGCATTTCAATATGCTTATTCCATGTAAGCCTTTGGTCAAATGTCACCCCAAGATAGGTGGGGTAGCTTTCTTCCTTGATCACGGTTGTCCCTAGGTGTATGTTAGCTGATTTGTCCTTGGGGGCGAGGGAGAACAGTGTTGTGGAGGTTTTGTCTGTGTTTATTGTGATAAGCCATTTCTCTGCCCATGACACTAGCATGTCTGCTGCCCGCTGCATTCTATAATTTGCTGGGGTGACATTTTCATCAGCGCACCAGAGTACTAGGTCATCTGCATATAAGGCAGCTTTAACTCCTGCAGGGAGATCTTTCACCAGGTCATTGATGTAAACAAGGAAGAGTGTTGGGGAAATTACTCCTCCTTGAGGTACCCCCTGATGGAGCAACACTTTTCTGCTCTGCAGACCGTCAAGAGTGACTCTAGTTCTCCTGTTATGCAAGTATGACTGGATCCATTTCATCATGTTGCCTTGGATTCCACTTCTCCTAAGTTTTGCAATGAGGCCATCTTTCCACACCTTGTCAAAGGCCTGCTTGAAGTCGACCCAGATCGTTAGAATCTTTTTCTTCTCCTGGAAGGCATCTTCTATTGCTTGAGACAAGTAAGTAACTTGGTCTTCTATACTGTAGCATTCTCTAAATCCAGCTTGTTCCGGCACCAGGATCTGCTCAGACTCTAAATACCATTTCAATCTGTGGTTGACTATTCGCTCCATAGTCTTCCCAACACAGCTTGTGAGACTGATTGGCCGGTAACTTGCAGCCTCGGTCTTACATTTCCCTTTCTTTAGTATGGGTATTGTGATGGCTTCTCTCCATACTTGGGGTACCGTTCCTTTCAACCAGCTGTGGTTGAATATCTCAAGCAGTTTTGTCTTTGCTGCTGAGCTCAGATTTACTAGCATTTCGTTGCTGATTTTGTCTGGGCCGGGTGACTTTTGAAACTTAAGCTTGGAAATAGCCTTCTGTAGTTCTCCTAGTGTGATGGGTTCCCTCATTGGGGCAGGAGTATCTGTCTGTCCCATGGTTGCCAGTATTTCTTTTCTTATCTCTCTCTGATGATCTATGTTAATGGGTAAGTTGCTTTCTGAACTGTATCTTCTAGCAAACAAGTCTGCAGCTTGTTTTCCTCTGAAAAGTTTGCCACCTTCATCCAATGTGATAGTCTGCCTAGGTGAGGAACGCTCTTCATTTAGAGACTTGACTAATCTCCAAAGTTTCCTGCCGTCTTTCTCAAGGTTCAGTGATGCCGTTTTAGTTCTCCAGCTTTTCCGTTTTTCTTCTAGCTTTGTTCTCTGAAACTCTGCTACAGCCTTTTTCCATTTGTTGTGAGTTTCAAGTGAAGGCTGAGACTCTGCGTCCTTTCTAGCCCTGTCCATAGCTTCCTGACGTTCTTGGAGTGTGCTGGACCAGTATGGTATGTAGTTACGCCGGCATCCTTTGGGAATGGTTTCTTTTGCAGCTTGTAGTATGCATCTGTTGGAGTCTTTTACCACTTCATTAATGTCTCTGTTCTGTACCTTGAGGGTAGACAGCAGCGTGTTCACCTGATGCCTGAATAAACCCCAGTTGGCTTTTTTGTAGTTCCATCTTGTAATGGCTGGGCCTGTACTGAGAGTTGCACTCTGGACAGTAAGAAAGATTGGGCGATGGTCGCTTCCCCCTAGTTGGTCTCCTACTTCTCTACTAATAGATCCAGCTATATCTGGTGTGGAGAAAGCAAGATCTGGTGTTGAAGTTGTGTGCCATCCTCTGGAGTAGAAGGTAGGAGTATCTGTGGCATTATTGACTAGGATTAGGGAGTGATCATCTTGCCAAGTTTCAACCTCTTCACCTCTGTGATCCAGATGGTTATAGCCCCAGCTCTGGGAGTGGCTATTAAAGTCTCCAACTGCTATAAAGTTGGTGGCTGGTACCTGTATAGAGCTGAGACTCAGGGGTTTGTTGTTCGGACAGTAATAGTTCAGGAGTTCTATTTCCATCTTGTCTACCTTTATCTGCAACAGCTGATATTCTGCTCCATCCATGAAGGTTTTCCTTTCGTGTGCAGGAATGTTATTCCTTACAAGAGTAAGTACTCCTCCTTTTCGTCTATCTTTTCTGTCGGATCTGAAGCATTGATATCCCCTTATTTTAAAGGTTTGATCTGCTTTCAAGTGAGTCTCTTGGATACAGCAAACACTGACTTGCTTCTCATACAAGATGTTTTCCAGCTCTGTCTTTTTGCTGTATCCAGCCTGCTTGCTGTTCACTCCCTCTGCATTCCAGTGCATCATGACAAGTGGCACTCTGGGTTTCTCTTTTTCTGTTTTGTTTTGGTCAGTAGTTCTCCTCCGCCGTCTGCTGACTCCACAAGACGGTCTAGAGGGTCCTCCAGTAGCTGAGGGTGGGCTCTGTCGAGGCTCAGAGCCCGGCACTGCACCTGCCTGGTGGAGCTCCACAGGGCGAGCACCAGTACGAGATTTATTTGACGGTGTACTCTCCATAGAAAAAAAAAAAGCGAGTTGCGTGATACTGTGGTTTCCGGTGCGCCTTCTGGCCCAGTATCTATGACTTTAGCACCTGTTCAACGGGAGAGTGGGCTCATCCCTAATCTGTTTATGTTCCCAGTAGTAGACTATTCGCAAGCAGCCTGGGGGTGTCACTGCTCTGCGCGGACCTTGTTTACCGAGGCGGCGTCCGAGCTCGTATGGTGAAAATATGGTTGTGTTATCTTCAAAATAGCCCTGTCTTTCCCATGGCTTTTCTGCCATCCTGCAACTTTGAGTTAGGGAGTTCTGAGCTCCAGTCTCTTTCCCAGGCATTTTATCCTGGCCTGGCACGCATACAGAGGACCCCACTTCTGGTTCTAAGTTAGCAGTTGGGGATAGGTGGGGTAGCACACTGTGCATTCCCCGTCATCCAGGGGGCTCTCCAACTATGCAGAGCTTGCACAATGCTGTGCTCTGGTTCTGGGCTCTCCCAAGGAATCCTCACGTCCTGCACAGAGCCACTTCCAGATACCCACCACCTGCCAACCCTCCATTGTAGAAATCTCCTGCATGCGGCCATCCAGTCAAGAGCCAGTATTAAGTCTGGTGCCCAAGTGATCCCCCCAAGCTCAGTGTGCAATGCTGGGTTCTCATCATGCTGCAACACAGGGGGGATTGTGATGCTCAGCCATCTCTCTCAACTCTGCACCGATAAGTGACATCGGGGACTTAACTGTGCCTCAGTACTGGGAGGCCCCGTTTCCGGGTACACCACACACAGCCAATTGAGGCAACGGTCGCCGTGGGCGTGTCTTCAGTGGGGAAGTTGTGGAGTCTTCCTGTCCATGTTCTTGCACATCCTAACACTGCCCGCAAGACATCGGAGGTTTGGAGAGTGGCCTTCTCTGCTTTTTTGAGCCGGGGTGGGCTCCCCGGGCAAGTCTCGATGGGGATCGGGACGTGTCCACGCGCCAGTGGGCCCAGCATCGGCCGCATCTGATGGAGGACTTGCTCTGCCAGGTTTGATGTGGATTTCCTACCGCCCCAGGTAGAAGCCAGAAGTGTACTGTGCCAGCTCTGGGGGAGATAAAGGGGGTGTTTCTGCGTCTCCTTGTGATACGTAGCCAAGGTAGGGCTCACAGTGCTCTTTCCCCGCCACCAAATTGCCTGCTGGTTACGCCGAGTTCTCCGAGGCTCTAGGCATGTGGCCAAGAGTTGAAGGCAATATGATCGTCAAGTCCTGAGTCTCTGTGCCTGTACGATGGGTTCCGATCTTCAGGGAGCAGTCCACACTCGTTCCCACTCCCAAGACTTGTTCAGTATCCATCTGGCTCCTTCCCACCCACAGAGGGCGTGTACGGTGTAGTGCACCGGTTTTATTATCGAGGTTTGCTCCTCTAGATCCGTTGTGTTTAGCCTGAGGATTCGCACCCTCAGTTACCAGGACTACCTCGAGGAGGGTGTGGCTCTTCACCACGCACAACGATCTTGGGGTATGAGAGGTTTTGCTAGGCCAAGAGACTAACACCGCAATGGTCGCTCCTTTCATGAACAAGAATTCACTAGGCCTAGGGTGAAGCAAGGGGGGAAACCCACTACCCACAACACCAGCACATCATACCCCCTGTCTGTAAAAGACTTTGCCCCAAGACGCAGGTGAAACCAAGATGGGTCCGGTCAATATTCGTATAGGGAACGCGTGTCATGTTTACCTAGGAATGCCCCGCGATAAATTGTCGGCATGCGGAAACGAATGACACAATTATTTCCTGTACACCTTGTTACAAAGACATTACTTTAGATGAAAGTAATATCTATTTTGTAAACATTGCCAAGAGAGTGATCGGATGTTTGTATTCCATATTTGGAAGACATGACCTTTGTATAAAGCACAGAAATTTCCTTGTGGAAATATTTTGAATTCCCCATCCTAAACACGCAAATTTGAAATTATTGGCCGGCACTCGAGACGTAAACATAACTACATTTCTGATTGGAGCCTGGTCTAATAGTAAGCAACACGTGCCAGGAACGAGAGGGGCAATATAACCTGACACTTTGGTCGGTTGAAAGCATTGTGAAAATTCACTCGTGCCAAGAAACCAGACCTTGCCAGAGTTAAATGTGAACTAATACGTATATATATTGACATGTGAATATTAATATGTGAAAATTGCTAGTGGATGTCCAAGTCATTTGAGGCTGGCAACCTCAGCATATAGAATGATGATTTAATGAACCACCACTGCCAGGGCTGGTGACTGCTATATTGCGAGTTTCTTATAAAGAACCAAAAGCAGAGGTAGTCCCAAGTTCCATGTGGAACAAGAAGTGAATGATGAAAGAAATGATATACATACTTGTTAAATTATTAACCTTTTCAACCAGTATAAATGTAAAACATATTCACTCTAAATGTAATGAAAGTTTAAACCTTTTCAACCAGTGTAAATGTAAAACATATTCACTCTAACTGTAATGAAAATTTACAACCTTGTCAACCGATGTAAATGTAAACATATTCAAACTATATTGTTAACATTTTCAACTAAAGTTAAATATAAAACTATTCATTTTAATGTAAAGATAGTTTTTCGCTCACTTGGATTAAGTTCTCAGAGAGGGTAAAAGGTCTGAGATAATGGGATGGTGGAATTAAAATAGGGGGGCACATAAGTATGTGTCGGGAAACTCAATACTCAGAGGGTATTTTTTCTCTTCTTTTGCCATACTAGTTGGTGGTACCAGTTGAGGGTACTATTTCTGGAACATGTCAGGGTATAAGTGGCCTGAAGTCAACGCTAGACACCATCAACAGACGGGTCTTAGAGACGCGGGACCAGCTTTGCAGTTGCTCCCTGATTCTACTTGGAACGTGCTGCAACTCTTAAATCTCGACCAGTCATCTATCTGCAAAGACCTAAAGATCAGCGGGAGCAGAAACAAATATTGGCAGCTACGTAAAACTTAAAAGCTGCCAAATGAACTGTCCATTTTCGAAAACCATAACATCACACTGTGATGAACACTTTTTTCTGAACAATTATTCATTTTTTATAACTGTTAAACATACTTGATTATTAAATTTATTACTTGTATAAAGACAAATCTAAAGTTGATTTAATCATTTTGAATGTACTACATCCGTATGTCTCAGACAATTTCTTAAATACACGTAAACAGAGCTAAATAATAATAAGAGGAAATTAGCTGAATTAACTCAGCTGGGGGCTTGTACGAGCTAAAATTATATTACATAATCCTTCCCAAAAGTTGGCGGCAGATACTAGAGTTAACGTGCTCAGCCAATGCAGCATTGTTCTCGCTTTTCTGAATATCTTGTGATAATTCCCTTGAGGCAGAAGCATCATTATCCTTCTGTCTACCACTCTGCCAAGAGTAATCTTGTGCGAAGGTAGACACCTTTGAAGACCCACATCAGTTACTCTTGAGTTTTGGCCAATGTTGGACCACTGCTGCAGAGCTAAGGGGAGGCAAACCGTGACAGGATTACCAGGGTCTTCAGCTACCCATTAGAGTGAGAAACTGTATAACAACGAGAGAAGATAGACCACCACTTGTATGAGAGACATAGTCGTTGTTATGTATGGCGAACGAAGGAGAACAAGAAAACATGTAATAGAAACAGTATACGAATAGGTAACTGCTTTTTCTGTAAATAAATTTTATTGTGCTTAAATTTTCTGGGAGAGACAATCGACATTCAGAGTGAGCGACAAAAAAGAAATGAAAAAGAAAAGGTGAGTTGCGGAGAAAAAAAAAATGCTTTTTGGCTCACGACCTTTTTATTCTGGAATGGCGATGATTAATAAAGCTTTCAAATGACCAGCTGCTGTTCTTTTACTGTACATTATCAGCAGGAAGCAGTAATGTTACAGCACGTGATTAGATGGTTGCTGAAGCCACAGTCATTGTGAGCCGACAAGATCGATATCTGAAGCCACAGTCATTGTGAGCCGACAAGATCGATATCTGAAGCCAAGTTCCATTGACGACTGAACAATTTAATATATATACTTTTGCACAATGAGCGTAACACATTTCTCACACATTAACTTGGCTTTAACATAGTACTAAGCTCTACGCAATGTTCCTCTCACAGACTTAGCTCGTCTGTGTTAACCGTTAAGTCTATAGCGTAATAGAGTGTGCAACCAACTCCTACTGAATCCGATCCTTGTTCTTTCAATATCAATTTCGAAAATCTTCAATCAACCGGTCACGTCTGCTTCTCAATGGAAACAAGTCAAACAGTTGGGAGCATTTTGTTGGGGTTTTCTTGGATCACAATGGCATGATCACATGAAGATAAGTTCTTGTCTAAATTAGAGCTTTCGATTAGTGTGTGTTGTCCAGTTGGCTAGCTTTGGCCTTCAATTTTCCCTCCACTGTCACTTGTCTGTCCTATTTTGCAGTTCTAGTAATTATCAAAGGAGAAACCATAGTCAACCTGGTCATAGTGTATGGGCCAAATGAGGATGAGAGAGCAGAGGTCAAGGAAGAATTCTTCGAGCTGCTTCAAAGGACAGTGGATGACTGCCTAGATGAAGTTATTATGCTCGGAGATTTTAATGCCAGAGTTGGAAATGACCATGCTATATGGGGTGGAGTTATCGGAAGATATGGAGAAGATACTCTCAATGACAATGGAAAGCGACTCCTTAGATTCTGCAGTGAGCAGAATCTGATCATTACAAACACAAAGTTCCCCCATAAGCGCATACATGCATACACTAGATGTGAACCAACCAAGAATGAGAAGTCAGTGATCGACTATGCCATTGTTCGGAGAAGCTCATTCAGATATGTCCGAGATGCAAGAGTCTGGAGGGGGCCAGAGATTGGAAGTGATCACTACCTGCTAACAATCAAACGAACAACTGAAAGAGTTGCTCAGCCTAGGAACTGCCCAACATCACGCAAGAAACCAAGTAAACGAGCAGGAGAATGAGCATTAGGACCTACAAGCTGAGAGAGCCAGAAATTAAGACCAGATATCAGGGGCTTATTGCTACAGCAGTGAGCAACACAGAAGAACGACCTGATGACTTGGAAACCCTCTGGAATAAATTCAAGGATATCATAAAGACAGCTGCTGCAGAAGCATGCAGTGAAGTCCGACTTGGGAACCAGAGAAAGAGGACACCTTGGTGGACAGAGGAAGTCAAAGAGAAAATAAGAGAGAAGAAAATGGCATGGAAACAATACTTAGGAGCTAAAAACACAACAGGACAAATGGAAAAAAATATAGAGAATATGTGACACTCAGAACAGAAGCAAAGAACAAAGTGCTAGCAGCAAAACAGAAGTCCTGGGAAGAATTTGGAGAAAAGCTAGAAAAAGATGCACAAGAAAACCAGAAATTGTTCTATAAGACCCTAAAGAACATGAGGAAAGAAAAACAATGCCCTCTCAAATTTATAAAGGACAAGCAAGGCAAATTGCTTACTGCCCCGAAGGAAGTAATGGAAAGATGGAAAGAATATTTCTCAGAACTCCTGGAAGGTGAGCATGGTGAAGCATCAGAAATGATAACAACTAGCACAGAAGAGAAAACCAATGATGGTGAAGATGACATAAAGATGGAAGAACTGAGGGCAGCACTAGAGAAAATCAAGATGGGCAAAGCAGCAGGGCATGATGGTATAACACCAGAAATGGTTAAGTACATGGGAGCATCAGGCGACCTATTACTCTTAAAGGTCCTACAGGCAGCATGGTGCAACAAGACCATACTAAAGGATTGGGAGATTGCCATCATAACACCAATTTTCAAAAAGGGTGACAATCGACAATGTGGAAACCATAGAGGCATATCCCTTCTCAGTGTCCCTGGTAAAATCTACTCTAGAATCCTAGAGCAGAGACTCCGACGCCTAGCTGAGCCACAATTGGATGAGGGCCAGTGCGGATTCCGAGCAAACCGAAGTACTCAAGACCTAATCTTCACACTCAGACAGCTGAGTGAAAAGGCCCTTGAGTATAAGAGTGAGATCCATCTTTGTTTCATAGATCTGGAAAAGGCGTTTGACAGGGTCCCCTGGAGCAAACTTTGGGACTGTTTGGCAAGGAAGAATATTCCAGCACCTCTGATTCATGCTATACAGAGCTTCTACAAGTCTTGCAGAAATTATGTGAGAACAGCAAACCATAAGTCAGAAGAGTTCAGGACCACCACTGGTGTAAGACAAGGTGATATCCTATCACCTTACCTCTTCATACTCCTTATGGACGATGTCATCAAGGCATGTAAGGAGAGAACAAGAAAGTATTCAGTGGGGTACTGGAAGATGAGACAGGTCTATATTTCGGAGCTGGCATTTGCTGATGATGTTGCCCTGATTGCTAAATCAGAGGCACATCTCCAATCCAACCTGCAAGTCTGGAAGGAAGAGCTGGAGAAGAGAGGGATGGTCATAAGCAGCTCTAAAACAAAATCCATGGTGATATCACGAGAAGAAAGAAAACATCAGATTAAGTTGGGAGAACAGGTCCTGGAGCAGGTCGACCACTTTAAATATCTCGGAGCTATTATAGACCGAAAGGGAGGCATCAAAGAAGAGTTGGCCACTCGAAAAGCAGCGGCTGGGAGACTTTTTCAGGCCATAAATCGTGGATTCCTCAGCAAGAAAGAGGTTGGTAAGAAAACGAAGATGGCTGTATACCGCTCCACCCATGTCCCAGTCTTGACATGGATGCGAGTCGTGGGCAATGACTACAACCCACAAAAGCCAGATCCAAACCTCAGAAATGAGGTATCTGAGGAAAGTGGTTGAAGTAACAAGAAGAGACATGGTCCGCAACCAGACGATCCGTCAAGGCCTAAAATCCCATCCGCTGCAGACCCAAATAGAACAGTCCCAACTAAGATGGTTTGGCCATGTCTGCAGAATGGGAGAAGATCGGCTACCACGACAAGCATGGGAAACAAAGAGCCAGGGATCCAGACTTCCAGGACGACCCAGAGTCCGCTGGGAGGACAACATTAGACAATCTTTGAAGGACCGAGGACTAGAATGGAACCAGGCCAGGAAGAAGACAGCTGATAGAATGGTCTGGCGCTCTCTCTTCCAAACCTCTACACCTCACGGTAGAAGGGGAACGACTAAGTAAGTAAGTAAGTAATTATCATTAGGTGTTTACTATCGATGTACTTTATGTAACTTCGCGGGATGTTACGGTCCCGCTGTATCTCTTCTTGCTAGTTGTTATTAAAAGATTCAGCCCCGTTGGATGTGAGTTTATTGGGTTGCTTGTCAATACTTCAGATATTATGATTCATCTATTCTAATTCCAGCTTATAGTTCGATTGCAGTTTTAAGCCATTATTGTGTGATTTAATTATTATTATATTCAGTGTCGTCGTTGTATAATAATTCTACCGCAGTGTTGGTTATATTATAGTTAGTCTTATGAATACCTGTGATAATCTGGACTGACCTTGCAAGGATTAACAACAGTCACAGCACAGAGTGAGAACTTGAATAATTCAGGCAATCAACAAGTTCCATTGACGACTGAACAATTTAATATATATACTTTTGCACAATGAGCGTAACACATTTCTCACATATTAACTTTGCTTTAACATAGTACTAAGCTCTACGCAATGTTCCTCTCACAGACTTAGCTCGTCTGTGTTAACCGTTAAGTCTATAGCGTAATAGAGTGTGCAACCAACTCCTGCTGAATCCGATCCTTGGAATTATTATCCCTTCACAATGCTAGTGAGTACATTATCCGTAAATCTATAGATCCTGTCTATGTATCATTATTCAACATCTTTGGCTTACCTCGCCAGGCTTTAACTGCCATGTATATAAGTTCAAGGTGAACGTAATCTGCATTATTCGCGATTCTAATCTGGACTCTATCTGGTCCTATATTTAATTTGATACGGATTCTTACGCTATTTTACACTTTCCAGTGGATCTGCCGTTCCACATATATATTTAGTCAGTGGCTGTGCCACATATTAAAACACAATCCTTAAGTGGCTTTACCACACATTCCAACACTGCCATTCGGCGCAATGGCCATACATAGACTAAATTTAACTAGGCTTGACACGTCATACATCGATCTGCGCGATTTCTGGTATTAATTCAATTGAGGTGTCTCGTGGTGCATGCATGCGAATGTGGCCATTATTCACATGCCTGCAAACCGCGAAACAGTCCTCAACATCATCCCCCCCCCCGCTCCCAAACGTGACACTCGTGGCACGCATGAGAGTGGTGGCGAAGATGTGACCGACTATAATCTATGCATGTTATCTATCGTCAAGAATGATATAATGAAATTAATATACACAATGAGAAATATCAATTATAAAATTATGTCCATTGTCAACATCAAGACAAGAAAGTTATCTCAATCCTGTGACGTAAAGTTTCTAGATAACAAGTCCGCGAGATTATTATCAGTTCCTGAAATCGGTATGATTGTAAATGCGAATTCTTGTAGTAACAGAAACCATCTGTGAATTCTTGCGTTTTTAATAGTTCTCGAAGTGATAAACGTGAGCGGACTGTGGTCTGTGTAAATAAAGAACTTTCTCCCTATCAAGTACTTAGACAGTTTTTCTAAGCACCAAACCACAACCTATCGAGCAGGTTCGCGCTCTCCTGTTGCGTATTTTGTCATCGATGTTCCGCAGGCGCGCCATCATGTAGCAAATGTTGCATGAGACTGTAAACAAGCATGGATGGTTATCTGTATCCTCAGATCCTTCATAGCATTGAAGCAAACATCCTGCAATTTCCGGAACTGGATGGATCTGTTTGAATCATCATATGGTAAATTGTATGTTTGGCAATAACAGGATTGGAGGATTCTTAAATATGTCAATTTAAAGACGGTAAGGACCTGGAAGGTATATTCATAATCAGACTTGAGCCTCTTCGCACTGGCGGTGTCCATAAAGTATATTCTTTTTGGACTACCTTTGGCCAACAATTAACGGACAAAGGAGCAGAAAAGGGTTCTGTTACGTGCGATAGCGTGGTATAAATTTTGCCCATGAAAACCAACAGTATTAGTTAAACTAGGATTAAAAAGTAAACTTTGTTCTTTTAACTGCTCCTCCGATGCACTTGTTTCTTAGATGATGGAATTAGTACGACTGCAAACTGAAGAATATCCAGTATGCGCTTGACTGTAATGTCATCAGTGTGTAATCTATGGTTACCTATGCGGTGACCCAGAGAAAGTAATCTCCTGACAACCCTATCTGGACCTTAGAAGGTCTTACAGTCAAACCCATGTTTGTCGTAGTGTAAAGAGAGAGAATACGACAAACCAGTAATATGGTCTTCCCAGAGAGTTTGTGAAATAAATATGTCCTACATTCATCGATGTATGTGATGACATCTTTTCTATCGCCCAGAAGGCGGCGCATCATGCGCACAAATTGTCGCAGGCAGAGTCGTTGATGAATAATACAAGGCCGAAAACCACATGTAATTCCATTGTAATAACCCAAATGGAGTAGTGAAAGCAGTGAAAGGGGAGAACTTGGCATGTTTCAGTAAGTGGTATATCTGCCAATAGCCTTTGGACAGATCTAGTTTACTAAAGTAAGTGGCCTGTGAAACTTGCAAAGCTTCTAAATCCCACCAATGTAGTCGTAAATGCAGAGGGCTCGACGTGTACAAATGCATTGTAAAACGTCTACTTCCCATCGGTTCCAGACCAAATGTCAGTAATTAATTGTGATACGGTTAAGACGTCTGAAGTCAATACAAATACGGAGTGACCATAACAAGAGTCTCTCTTTTTAGCATGTTTGTTACAAAAAACCATCGGAAAAGCATAAGGAGATTCTGATGGAGATATAACTCCCAATTTTATCATATCCTTTAGCTCCCTTTCAACCCTGTCTTTATGATGTAATGAAATAGGGTAAGGTCTTAACTTAATAGGATGATCATCTGTTAGAATGATGTCATGAGAGATTAAAGACGTACGACCTGGAAGGTCAGTAAGTACATCGTTAAAAGAAAGAAGAATTTCCCTGACTTGACTTTGTTGTGAAGATGACAAAGTCGAAGAAATTGTGACATCCTTCCAAGATTCGGAAGCTTGTAAAGACGGTAAAGCAAACTGTAGAGGAATTGAAGACGTAGTGTCTTCCTCATTCACTAATGCAAAAGAAGAAATATGAGGTGAAGACTCAGACACAGACACAGAGTTAATAATAGGAATTAACTCTTGTGGTCTTTCCACTGCCAATTTCAACATATTGACATGGAACGTTTTAATTTTTCCTCTTACGTTTATAGCATAGTCAACATCCGTGACTCGTGTAATAATCACAAATGGACCCTGCCATGAAACCAACAGTTTATTATCCTCATGAGGTAGAAGTAACGAGACTTTTCCCCCAGGATTAAAATATCACAATCTTCTCCCTTGATTGTGGAATAATCCAGATTTTTGTGTCGCTGTTTTAATGCTCTCGGATGCATATGTACACGCATCAATGATTCTTTGTCTAAGGTCAATCACCAGCTCGTAACTAGTACGAGTGGATTCATCCACTGATGATCCGACCAATAAATTTTTCAAGATCATCATTGGGCCACGAGGATTAGAGCCGTAGACGAGCTCGAATGGACTAAATCCAGTGCTTTCGTGGGGGACCTCTCGATATGCGAATAATGCGGCACAAAGTAGCCTGTCCCAGTCACGAGGACATCCCTCCGTGATCTTGTGAAGAATCTGTTTGAGTGAACCGTTAAGACGCTCACAAACTCCGTTCGTTTGGGCATGATATGCACTCGAAAACGAATGGTGAATGGAAAGCATCGACTCCACTTCTTTCATAATATTTGAGGTGAATTGTGAACCTCTGTCTGATAGAATTTCCTCCGGAAAACCAATACGACAAAAAATTGAAAATAATGCATCTGATACCGACGCAGTAGTGATGGTTTTCAGAGGTATGGCCTCAGGCCACTGTGTACAAAGATCTACACAGGTTAAGATATATCGGAACCCATTATTAGATGGAATTGATAACGGACCAATAATATCTATGGCTATCTTCTTAAATGGTCTTTCTGGTACATCAGTGATCTGTAAGGGTGCCGTATGGAATCTGCCCTTACGTGATATGCTTTGACATGTCGTACATGACCTACAATATAATTTTGTGTCCTTATTGACACCAGGCCAATAGAATTGCGACGTGACTCTAAATAATGTTCTTTTAATTTCCATGTGCCCTGCCATGGGAGAGTTATGCCCTGTTTGTAACACCAAAGGTCTAAATTGTTTTGGAACGACTATCTGATGAATAATTGACATACCATTATCATAGTATCTTGTTAGTATGGATTTCTTAATTTGAAACCAATGTTGTGCTGATTTCATATGTTTACTAACTTTTTTTTTCTGCTAGCGCAAATAAACGCTGTAAACTTGGATCATTTTTTTTGTTTTTCCGCAAACGCCGCTGGTGCTTCAGCAACGACGTCGGGAGACATAATTGTCTCTATTATAGGTGTAGATGGGGTGGCCATATCTGTAGCCAACTGTTGTGCTCTGGTGACAGCAGCATTTGCCACCAATGGGTGAGATTCAACCCATTTCGTAATCTCGTTTGGAGTGCAATTTCTCACTCCAGGTATGTTACCTAAGATTATCTCAGCCACGGGAGCTCTTAACCCGCAAGAATACACCATACCTGTATAAAACGGTGTATCGATATAGACATGTGCTATTGGATATTCTTCTATATTCCCACCAAATGTGATGCATTTAACAGTTTTACCCGTAAATGCAGAGGGCTCGATAAGCGAGTGTTGTATGCCGACAGTAGAACAGCCGGAGTCACGTAAAACTCTTACTTCCCTTCCGTATAAGTATGCCTTGTGGTATGTGAGACGTCCCAAATTCTCACAAGCAGACATAGAAGACATTGTATGACCACACCGAAGTGTATTTTTCCTCTCTGATATCAGATGTGATTGACAAACATAACAAGAGTCATCTAAAATGCTGCATGAATTAGCATGTTTGTTATCATCATTCTCATGATCTCTTTTGGTAGTACATGCGTTAGCATGACTATGTTTGTCATTATTCTTTGAAGATGATCTAAAATTATTTGTTTTCTTTTTGCCTGATTTTGTCTTATAATAAAAATCTGATGAATCATCATTATCATCATTCCTTTTATATGATGATCCATGATTATTGTAATCCCTGTAATAGTCTTTGTGATAATCATCACGACCCCTGCCTTTGTGGCCTCCACGATCATGAGGTGAATAACCTCGATAACTCCGACGATAGAATCTTGACGGTGAGCGATGCCGAGGGAAGTTGTAAGACCCCCGATATTCATGACGAAACTGTGTACGATATCGACCGTCCGTGCTCTGTGATCTAGGTCGGTGATCATAAGATCTATGATCATGGAGTGCTGCACACGTAGGCATAGGATCTCGAGGAAAAGATCGATGGACATCCTTATTCGGATGTGCCGTGACAAACTGTCTACCGAATTTTTCATATTCTGCAATAGAGTTAGGGTGTCTCTCTTGTAAGAAGGATTCTAAATCATGACTACATGAGGAGAGCACTTTATCACGTAGCATGAGATCCATTAACCCCTCATATGATTTGGTAATACCTGATAATTCTATCCATCTATTGAAATAATGTTTAATGGAAGCAATAAATTCCCCAAAGTCAGCGTCCTTACTAGGCTTAGCCATATGGAAACGTTCTCGGAATCCAGATTCAGTTAACTGGAACCGTCTAAGAAGTACTTCTTTTACGACATCAAAATCGTTTCTGCTTTTCTCATCTAGATTCATGAAAACCTTGAGTGAGTCCCCGGTCAAAAAATCAACCAAAAGACTACTCCATCTTTCCTTAGGTATGTTTAAACCTGTAACTTTCATAATAAATCTTGATAAAAATTAATCGATGCAATCTCTAGATTGATCGAAATGTGGCATCTTCAATTTTGGATAAAATACATTTGAATGAGCCGAAGGTCGGGACTGTTCTGATTGCACCCTCGCCAATTCAACAGCCTTTTCTTTCTCAGCATTTAATCTTAAAGTCTCAAGCTCAATAGCATGTTTATGTTCTTGGTCTAATTGAAGGAGTTCCATTCTTCTTATTTGCATTTTCTCCCTATCTAATTCTCTCTCCTTTTCTTGTTGAGCTATTTCTTTCTCCTTAAGTTCTTTTTGTAATTCTCTATCTTTTTCTTGTTGAGCCATTTCTTTCTCTTTTTGAGCAATTTCTTTATCTTTTTGCGCCAATTCCAACTTTTTAAGTTCACGTTGCTCAATTCTTTCCGGTTGAGATAAATGCTTTTCATATCTCGTTTCAGCATAAGTCTGAAGATCAGAGCCTGATTTACCTAGGCTTTGTCCAATTTTAATAAAATCTTCTAACGTAGACATGGTGCTACGTTTCTCAATAATTTATATAAGTATATTAATTGTCAATAAATATTCTATGAACATATAAGCTTCATTAATTCAAAGTAACTATGATATTTACTATAGCCAGAGACAAAAACAAGTGACGATAAACAATGGATGGAACAAGCAAATGGAACATAATGAAATGATATATTCAATTATACGACGCTATGAAACAGATAAAAAGAAACTAAGTAGGTACTAGACATATTAATAAGAGAAATAAAATGTTTAAAGTAACATTACAAAAATTTTACGATACAAGTCGTCCTAAACTAACAATGAGACAGAGAGATGTTAGATCACAAACGAATAAAATAGTGAGACGAAACGGAAACTAGGATATGCAAATAAAATGACGCAAGCACGTGACGTCACAACTAGCACAAGCAAAGTGATTATATTGCTAACTGAAGAAACATTTATATCCTAACTCAAAAGAAAAATTAATAATCAGTTAGATCCTCAGTCAGCGAATATAAGCAATTATCCCTAAAAGTCGTTAAAATTGTTTGAATCTTCCAAAGGAATGCCCAAGCCATGATAAGCCCTATCCATCCGTCCCGCGAAAGGTTGCTCTGGACGTTTAACAAGTGTATGGCTTGTCTTCCCGGTTCTCTGTGATGGTTCAGGATCAAAGATTGAATGACATACGATCGATTTGATTCAGCGAACTCAGCGACCGTTGATCGGAGTGATGACTCGACCTTGACCTTCGTAACTTGATGTGTAAATTCGAGTTGCCAGATTGGACCTGCGCCTTGAATGAGACCTTCTTGAACTGTTCAATTTCCACTGTCACTTTGTATGTGACGAACTAAATTGATTTTGAAGTTGTTTCCACTAGAATCTTCCCAACTTGAAGCCTGATTCATGAACATTAGTTCGTTCAATTGGGTAACGGAAAAGATGAATTCTGAAAATTGTCCGACCACTTCTGACACCAGTATGTTACGGTCCCGCTGTATCTCTTCTTGCTAGTTGTTATTAAAAGATTCAGCACCGTTGGACGTGAGTTTATTGGGTTGCTTGTCAATACTTCAGATATTATGATTCATCTATTCTAATTCCAGCTTATAGTTCGATTGCAGTTTTAAGCCATTATTGTGTGATTTAATTATTATTATATTCAGTGTCGTCGTTGTATAATAATTCTCCCGCAGTGTTGGCTATATTATAGTTAGTCTTATGAATACCTGTGATAATCTGGACTGACCTTGCAAGGATTAACAACAGTCACAGCACAGAGTGAGAACTTGAATAATTCAGGCAATCAACAAGTTCCATTGACGACTGAACAATTTAATATATATACTTTTGCACAATGAGCGTAACACATTTCTCACATATTAACTTGGCTTTAACATAGTACTAAGCTCTACGCAATGTTCCTCTCACAGACTTAGCTCGTCTGTGTTAACCGTTAAGTCTATAGCGTAATAGAGTGTGCAACCAACTCCTACTGAATCCGATCCTTGGAATTATTATCCCTTCACAATGCTAGTGAGTACATTATCCGTAAATCTATAGATCCTGTCTATGTATCATTATTCAACATCTTTGGCTTACCTCGCCAGGCTTTAACTGCCATGTATATAAGTTCAAGGTGAACGTAATCTGCGTTATTCGCGATTCTAATCTGGACTCTATCTGGTCCTATATTTAATTTGATACAGATTCTTACGCTATTTTACACTTTCCAGTGGATCTGCCGTTCCACATATATATTTAGTCAGTGGCTGTGCCACATATTAAAACACAATCCTTTAGTGGCTTTACCACACATTCCAACACTGCCATTCGGCGCAATGGCCATACATAGACTAAATGTAACTAGGCTTGACGCGTCATACATCGATCTGCGCGATTTCTGGTATTAATTCAATTGAGGTGTCTCGTGGTGCATGCATGCGAATGTGGCCATTATTCACATGCCTGCAAACCGCGAAACAGTCCTCAACAGCCGACAAGATCGATATCTGAAGCCACAGTCATTGTGAGCCGACAAGATCGATATCTGAAGCCACAGTCATTGTGAGCAGACAAGATCGATATCTGAAGCCGACAGTTTGCAGATTTTTCCATCTGTCTGTCTGTCATCATGGTCAGATTCTTTTGATTTGTAGAAATAAGGATGGTGTGTGTATTTGATGATGGCTTGATGTTAATAGGACTATATAGTAATGAGCATCGTGTGGCAGCGTATTTGTAGCACATGCTTCTCGACGCAAAGTTATCGAATTCGAAACCCGGTGTTGTCACGCATCAGTCTATCTAGTTGTAATTGGGTACCTGACTTTTCGTTTGAGTTAGGGAAGGCAAAGGCCGCGAGGAAGGGATCTAGTCACTCCACCTCTAAAAGCTGAGACCTAGTATAGAGACGTGTGTGCTCCTCTGCGTCAGTATCTGCTATGGAACTCTCTCTCTCTCCTCCCTCTCTCTCTCTCTCTCTCTCATAGGTAAAGGTTATGCTGTGCATGGCTGATTCGCCATGCATTTTTACCTCTTGCACAGTTCAGCCAGAGTAGTTGCGGCTTAAAAGATAAATACGGGCGATTAACTTGAACAATATCTACCCGCCGAGATCAAAGGAAAGAGGCGGAGGGGATTCTGTCGGTACTAAGTTTGAAAAGATATAGACGGCCAAGACGCGCAATTGACTCTTCCACAAAAACATAACGAAGGGTTAGACGAAGTGTAGACGGCCTTTGACGGGCAGATTTCCCAAAGAGAATAAAAACAAATGGGGAGTTGAAGGTGGAATAGAGAGTTGTTGTCTCCAGCTGCAGTCGTGGTAAGGTTTGATAGTGATACTGGCCCATGCATACAGAAGTAGGGGATGCATTTGGCTTGGCTGGACATGTCCCATTACACTTGGTAACAGGATCATCAGATTGAGTGCTTGACTAATTGCCACTACTTTTGTCTGTCGATGGTTACTGTTGTTTAGTTCCGCGACAAGGCATATTTATACCTTTTTTATGTTGTCAGTTAATTCCAGTCTCCCCGGTCACACCACTGAGTTCATCATAATTACCGTTTATCAATAAAAAGTGCAATTTTAAGGACGCGGACAGTGACAGAAATAATGGATCAGCAGGTGCAAACATCAGCAGATAGTATTGGGGTAAGACAAATTTCCAACATTAAGTGGTAGGACTTATTTCAGCATTAAGTGTAAGACTTATTTCAACATTACGTGGTAAGATTAATTTCCATCATTAAGTGGTAAGACTAATTTCAACATTAAGGGTTAAGACTAATTTTCAGTATGAAGTGGTAAAACAAATTTCCAACATTAAGTGGTGAGACAAATTTCCAACATTAAGTGATGAGACAAATTTCCAACATTAAGTGGTGAGACAAATTTCCAACATTAAGTGGTGAGACAAATTTCCAACATTAAGTGATGAGACAAATTTCCAACATTAAGTGATGAGACAAATTTCCAACATTAAGTGGTGAGACAAATTTCCAACATTAAGTGGTGAGACAAATTTCCAGCATTAAGTGGTGAGACAAATTTCCAACATTAAGTGGTGAGACAAATTTCCAACATTAAGTGGTGAGACAAATTTCCAACATTAAGTGGTGAGACAAATTTCCAATATTAAGTGGTGAGACAAATTTCCAATATTAAGTGGTGAGACAAATTTCCAACATTAAGTGGTGAGACAAATTTCCAACATTAAGTGGTGAGACAAATTTCCAACATTAAGTGGTGAGACAAATTTCCAACATTAAGTGATGAGACAAATTTCCAACATTAAGTGGTGAGACAAATTTCCAACATTAAGTGGTGAGACAAATTTCCAACATTAAGTGGTGAGACAAATTTCCAACATTAAGTGGTGAGACAAATTTCCAACATTAAGTGGTGAGACAAATTTCCAACATTAAGTGGTGAGACAAATTTCCAACATTAAGTGGTGAGACAAATTTCCAACATTAAGTGGTGAGACAAATTTCCATTTGAGGTTGTACATTACTATCAGACCTAAAGGTCTTTTATATTTGGACATGCGCCCTAATATAACCGACTAGTTGAACGGAATGTGCCTCGCCAATACGAGGCAAAATTTAATTTAAAATTAAAAAGTAATAATTTCCAACATTTAGTGGTAAGAACAATTTCCAACATTTAGTGGTGAGACAAATTTCCAACATTTAACGGTGAGACAAATTTCCAGCATTAAGTGGTAAGACAAGATAAGAAACAAAGCTGTCCAGAGACGAACAAAACGTGAATATATTCAAATGAAACAAATATGCAGATGTACTGTTGAAACTCTGAGAAACACTACGAGTGTAATATAACTGAACAAACATGGGCATGACACCACTTGACAAATAGCGAATATCTAGGAATATAGGAACACGCTGATTTAGTCATTCATTAGCGTTCAGCTCTCAAAGGAACATAGGCCTTCAACAAACGTATGACAAGATTCTAATGTGCGTGTGTGTGTGTGTGTGTGTGTGTGTGTGTGTGTGTGTGTGTGCGTGCGTGCGTGCGTGCGTGTGTGTGTGTGCGCACGCGCGCGCGTGTGTGTTTTTTTGTTTGTTTTGGACTTGATTTCTCTAGATCTCCATATATTTCCCAGTGCAACGAAAGCTCCTCTTGCTTGTTGTATTTTTATTTGGATACCATTGCCTGTGCCTCCAACTTTTCATTTCCATATTTTTCCCCATGCAATGAAAAGTCTTCTTGCTTTTTATGTTATAACTAGCAATAACCCGTCAAACTTGACGGGTTTTTAATTATAGTGTGCTGTTTCCGTTCCCGGATGAGCAGATAGAAGTACATTCTTAGAGTGTTTTTGGTTTCTTTGCATTATACAGTGTAATCAAACGGTTCATGAACACCGTCGAACGCTTTTCTTTGTTGATTGTAACTATTTTCGGGAGAGTATATATACCCTTCAAAAGAAGTTAAGGACCATTTTTATTAAGGGTGCAAAGTGAAATGAAAATGAAAATAAAAATACAGCACTTCAAAATATAACATGACAAGCTTATCAGTGACAATCAACGCTATTTTCATGACGGTTGCATTAACGTGTGTAAAATGACAGCACAGCAATCAATACAACCCTCATTTTCAAAATTAATGAGAATAACACCAAAGGTCAACATTGTCAGTAGCGTGTGTGTCCTCCATTATTGGCGATACTTTCAAGGCACCGCTGTCGCATGGAAATGATGAGCTTGCGAATGAAGCATTGGGGCACTGCCTGCCACTGATGCTGAAGTACCAGAAGCAGTTCATGCAGAGTTGCAGGAGATGGCTGATGTTGCTTAACTCGTCGCCCAAGCTCGTCCCAAAGATGTTCTATGGGATTCAAATCAGGACTGTTTGCAGGCCAATCCATTCTATTGACACCCGCTTCTTGCAGGAAAGCATTTACTGCACGAGAACGGTGTGGTCTTGCATTATCATCTTGAAGGACTGCATTGTGCCCAATAACTTGCAGGGTTGGGATGGCAAGAGGCTGTAGAATCTCGTCAAGGTAGCGGTCACCATTCAGATTCCCAATCACGTGATAGAGGGGGGTTCTGTGGAGTAAACTAATGCCTCCCCACATCATCACTGATCCAGCACCATATCGGTTACGTTCGATGACTGCAGCATCACTAAAGCGTTCACCACGACGCCTCCATACTCTGATTCGTCCATCTGTAGGCTCCAAGACAAATCGGGACTCATCCGTGAACATAACGTTAGCCCACTGTGCACGTCGCCACTGCACGTGCTGCATACACCATGCTAAACGAGCTGCTCTGTGGGCAGCAGTCAAGTGTGGTCGAATGGCTGGACGACAAGCACGAAGGTTGGCATCGTGAAGGCGATTCCGAATAGTCTGATCACTGACTACAGTGTTGGTAGCATCTCTGAGGAACTGTCTGATAACATTTGCACTTGCAGTTCTCCGTTGCAGTGCTTGCCTCTGAATTAAGCGATCTCCTCGAGGTGTAGTGACTCTAGGACGACCTGTGCGTTGTCGTTCCTCGACGATTCCAGTCTGGGCAAAGCGCTGCTGCAGTCCGACAATAACTGAATAAGATACTGCAAGCCACTGAGCGACATTTCGGACAGTAAGACCTTCCTGCAACCACGCAATGGCTCTTCCTTTATCCACAACACTCAGCTTTCGCCGTTGAGGCATATTGTTGTGCAATGGTTATGCAGCACTTGTGTTGCTTATAAAGACAATGTTGTGAGTACAGCTCAAGACCAACACTATAGTCTCCCACATGCATCACGCATTTTTGGAATAGCAAGTATTTTTTTCATGCTCAGATATCATTAAAAACACCTACATTTTGGCGTCTGAGCAGCATTTTTTCAGCGTGCTTACTGAGCTAAACACTAGCCACACGGTATGCTGGTGGCCCATGCAGCACGTGTTGAATGTTTGTCGTTCGAGAAAAATCAATGTCAGATTAATTGCTTATGAAATATAATTTTTATTATTTTTGGGTCATTTTCACCTACTGGTCCTTAACTACTGATCAGAGCATGTATATTCCCAGTAGCAACATACGGCTGCGAGACTTGGACACTCAATAAAACAGTTGCAAAAAAGATTACATCATTCGAAATGAAATGCTACAGAAGGATGTTGAGAATACCCTGGACAGAAAAAAAGACCAACAGAGAAGTACTGCACTCACTAAACGTACAGGAACATTGGCTCCTAAATACCATCGCAATAAGGAAGCTGAAATTTTTCGGTCATATAAAAAGACATAATAGTCTGGAAAAAACAGTGATGGAAGGCATGGTCCCTGGAAAAAAAGGGGAAGGGGTCGACCTAGACGACGGTGGACCCAGGACATCACAGAGAGTCTGAACTTGTCTTTGGCTGATGCAGGTCGACTTGCCCAGAATCGTGATGCGTTCAGAGCAGCTGTAATGGAGACAACGTTCTGGAAAGAATACGTCACATGATGATGATGGTCCTTAACTTCTTTTGAAGGGTATATAATGGAATCAATACAATTTTTCAACACGTTGATTGTAACTATTTTCGGGAGAGTATATATAATGGAATCAATACAATTTTTCAACACGGTTGCATTCCTCAGCTGTGACCAACGTACACACGGCGAGAATTATGTTATTTTAGATTCAGTTTAAAAGTTCTTTGATGACAACATTTCGTGTGAAAGTGCGTGGATTGTTTTCAAAGAGTGTTCCCTGATAATAAGTGGTTTTAACAAAAACTTTCAAGTTTTCATGATTTGTACATCGGTGGAGGGCTCATGCACACCAATTTTTACGCACTTTTTCTTTGTCGAGCGCTTCTAATTTCGGGAAAGAATAATAAAAAATATAAAAAAAACCCAAAGTATTTGTTTTATATAACACCCACGCCGCGCAAGTTGCACACCGTGCGTTGCGCACTGTTTTTTCTGGCGCGAGTTACTATTTTGAGTGAGACCGGCCGACGTAACATACACCGGTAATTATGTTAGTTGGGATGGGATAATGACGTCCCATACATTCTTAATGCACGATACTATATTATTGAACCCAGTGTAAAATGAAGTGTAAAATGAATTTCAGAAATCCATTCTTTTCCGGTAAGACCAAGGCGCTCTATTACGGCTCAATAAGATGAAAATAGTTACTGAAAATGAATAAAAAGTCGATTAATTTTGTCATATCAAGGGTGTCCTTGCTGTGGCAGTAACAATGTACAGCTAAAGTATCCTTCCTTCTCCATTATCCTTTCATGTTCCACTTCACCAGTTTTCTCTCCCCCCCCCCCCCCCCCTCTCTCCTTATTGTGTGTGTATGGAGTGTCCGGATTGGCAGAGTGGCGAATTTACCGGGTTCGAAATATTATGGCGTTGCGCTCCAGTCTACCCAGCTGTAAATGGGTACTTGACTCTGCTCTTGAGTTAGGGAAGACAAAGGCAGTGATGAAGGCAGCTAGTCACCCCGCCTATCGAAGCTGAATCTAGTATCACGAAGTATGTAACACTTGACTAACCTACGGCAGTATCTGCTATTGTACAACATTTAGCTATTGTCCATTTCTAAGAAAGCGCTGACTAGACCTGAGACGATTATTTCAAGTTTGGTAAGAAGATCCATTTATTCTGTGTTCTTTTTATTTGTCTAGTTATCTTTATCTGCGGCTGTCATTAACGAGCTAAACCAGTCCTTCCTTATAAAGCTCTCGTGTTTAACATCTCCTTGTCACGCAGGCATGGCGAATACGGCGGCTATATTGATTGTGGAAGTTCGAGGAATATATTTTTCATTGTTACTCCCCTTTGACTGTCAAATTACAATGATGTTAACCTTTAGCACGCTGCATTCTTTTCCAAAAAATTTGCCCTGCAGCTGCATTCTTTTTCACAAAACCCCCATTTTTATAGTGGATGACTTGTAAATTCTATATTTATTTTGTTTTGTAACCAATTGCTCTAATTTTTGGACTGTATAGAGATAAATGGATGACGTCACTGATGACGTCATTTTGTTGATGTGATAGGAGAAGAAGACTGGTGAAAAAAAAATCAACAAAAAAAGAGCCTTACCTCACTCCAGGTGCAGCCCTGGGGTGCAATCTGCCTTAATTTAAAAATAAAGTGTATCATTTTCGTTATGTGAATATCGTTGAGAAGTAAAGTGAAAATGAAACTTTTAGGGATCCAGTTTTATTTTTGTTAAAAAAAAAGGCAGAAAATAAATTTTCCATACATTCTGTTGCACAGAATAAAATTGGGTGACCAGTTACCATTAACAAGTAATTCGTCATGTCTTTAAAAAAAATAAAAAAAAAATAAATAAGATCACGCACACTCGTACATACATCATCATCACCCTTCAGCTCTCACAGGAGCACATACCTTCAACAAACTTGAACCAAGTCTTCCTGTCCTGCGCCATCAGCTCAAGGTCTTTCTTCTTTATCCGCTTCACATGTGTTTCTCGTTCTCTTCTTCGTGTGTTCCTATATCTTCCTCTTAACCTGGGGCACTCCAGAGCAACACCTGCCGGGTAATTCTCCGGAAGTTTCCTCAGTATGTGTCCTATCCATCTCCAGATTCTTCTCATCTCTTGTTGCACTAGCGCTTGTCTAAGTTCTTGTCTAAGTTCTTGTCAGTAGTTCCACATTAACATTAATGATCTTGTCATACGACTTCAATCCTTCTGTTCTACGTAAGCACCTATATATATATATATATAATCATCATCAACATCCATAATTCTCGCCGTTTGTACGTCGATCACATCTAAGGGAAGCAACTGTGGTTGAAAGTTAGACATTAATTGTATTGTTTCCCTTATATGCACTCTCCCGAAAATAGTAACACTCAACGAAGAAAAGTCGGTGAATTGTGCAACACAAAGCGAGTGACAGTGATATATGAATAAAATGTAAGTTTTTGATTGTAGAACCCAGTTTCATTCCGGAAACGGATTTAACTCACATTTTTGTAAGGTTATTTTTAACAAAATGATAAGTTTTTGATTGTTTCTTCAAGACACAATTTTAATTTAAAGTATTGCAGACTTATTATTATGGATCAAAATGATAAGATGGCTGCAAAACGAGCTGCAGATGCTAAGAGGAAGAGACGATCGCGTCAATCACAACGAGCAAGCGAGACTCTAGAAGAAGCAGCAATACGACGACAACATGAAGCGGCACAAAGACAAGCACAGCGTCAGTCACAACGAGCAAACCAGTCTGCAGAAGAGCATGAATCTCAACGTGCTGCAGAAGCTTTTCGCATTTGTCAGTTGAGAGCATCACAACGAGCAAAGGAGACTTCAGGAGAAGCAACCGAACGTAGAGTAGCAGCTGCACAACAAGTGAGATGATCAAGAGCTGCATGGAGTCCAACAGTTCCAAATCATGATGCCTTTGATGAGAATGCAGTTGCTGTACACAACTGCGGCCCAATGGATCAGGAATGTCAGTTCTGTCACTCTGTCAATTTTCAAGTGGAAATATCAACCGATGGTACACTCAAATATTGCTGCCATAAAGGTACAGTGCTGTTGGAGCAAGAAGGAGAGCAGAGACGTCCTTTTCCTCCATATCTCAAGGATCTTTTGAGCAACCCAGCGCATCCACAACATCGACATTTTAAGGAAAATATCAGTTCCTATAATTCAGTCTTGGGCTTTTTGCATCCATGGGTGCCATTTACTTCCGTCATTATTGTCGGGTTATTGCTAGTGTGTGTGTGTATATATATATATTGTGAACGATATGAAGAATTACTGATTAATGGTAATTGGCCAACTACTTTTATTCTATGCAATACATCGTATGTAAAATGTATTTCCTACTGTTTAGTGCATTTGGTAACGACGATAAAAAGTGGATCCCACAACCTTGTACAGTATTATGATTTTGTCGTAACTGAAAATTATTATTATTATGTTTGAACTGTTGTCAGCTCCGTCCAGTGAAATTCATCTTCGAATTAAAAAAACAAAACAGTGGTGTTATGTTTTTTAAAAAAATATACTAATGTAAATGTGACGAAAAAGTTAGTCGTTGTAAAGCTGGGTTTAAATGACGGTCTGGCCACTTACTTAGCTTCACGTTTTGACAGAAACACCTTGATTCAACCGCCACATTACTGTTTACTTTGCAGGTTTTTGGAGTCGTCCAGCAAATATTGGACTCCGACTACTGAAATTTTAGAACTCAGAATCCCACAGCAGTTTTTTTTTTATTAGTCATATGACATAAAATTTGCGTCGGAGTTCGGGCATTTATTTCCGACTCCACTAAAAAACGACCGACTCCACGACTCTGACTCTACAGCCCTGTTACTACCTCACGTTCCCCTTTTAAAAGAAAACGCAGTGTGTATTCTCACTTAATTATTTCTCTTACTTTGCTTACATTATATCCACCTTATTTAATATAATTTACAGTTACATGTAAAATCAGCTGGGTCAGTGCCGATCAAAACGTGATAGATTAAAGTATACCAAGTACGGGAGCTGCGTGCTAAGGTTCACCTCTTTACCATGAACAGAACAGAGATTTTGAACGTCAAAGTTTTGAAACGCTAGAAGTATTTAGACCTCGTGTGAGCTAAAATAATAATGGTTAATGAAAATGATCGGCTGAAGTCATGTACATCATAGATTCAGTAGCAGAACAGTTGTAGTAGTATTAGGCTATTGGCCTTTGAAGGTTATAACGTATTGTAACCACTCAGTCCTATTTGAAATATTCTTTCACAGTATATTGATTTTATTCTAGTTTGTCAGTATTTCTGCATTTGCCCTTTGGCTATTATGATGTCTCTGTAGTTTCTGTCCCCACTTATTATCTGTATTGTTTTTCCATTGTCTTCTCAGAATTCTTCTTGATCTTGTCCGCTAAGGGAAATTTCGCATGTACTTTGCTTGTTTCTGCCTTAACGTTGAATTTGATGGAACTGTCTCAGTTTCTGATGTGTGGTGTGCATTTGCTCTGTTAGATTGCCTTTGAGATGCCTGGTATGTGCACAGCTAATTATCCTCATTTATTGTAAGATGTTATCTTTAATTCTTTCTGTCGTCTCAGGTATCCACCAGGTCTAGTGCTCTAATTTCTTTCACATATACTTTCCTTGCTTCTGTCGTCACGTTTAGTGTGCTTGAGCGGTCTCAGTAAGTTGTTTCTGACACACTGTATGTGTAATGCTGTGTGAGGTTAATTTTGAGGTGCCTGATGCGACCACAGCTATCCCCATATCTAAGTCTTTTTCTGTACTGTCTTTTTCTGTACTTTCTTTATCTATACTGTCTTTTTCTGTACTGTCTTTTCATCGTGTTTTCAGGAGTCTTCTTCGTCTAGAGTCCCTTGAGTTGGTTTCACACATACTTTATTTGGTTCTCTCGTCCCGTGTAGTTTGCTTCAGCCGTCTTAGTCTGGTCGATTTTAGAGTGTTGGTTATCGATAGAGGTTCTCTTTCTTTGTGTCCCCGATATCAGCATATTTCATCATCAACATCATCATAAACCTCAGCTCCCGTAGGGAACATAGGCTTCAACAAACTCATGCTAAGTCTTACTGTGCCCTGCCATCAGCTCAAGGTCTGTCCATGTCTTATCCCCATCATGTCTGTCTTCCTCTACCTCTCTTACCCTGGTGATTCCAAGATCAAGGGCTGCCGGGTATTGCTATCAACATGATTCTATAGTGTGTGTTCTATCCATCTCCAGTGTCATCCCATCTCCTGTTCTAATCAAAATATGTGGTTGACAAATAAACGCTTGCTTTTCAGTATTCTGTTTTGAAAATACTGTAACCGTAGTAAATCCGGATTAGACGTCGTTGAAGATTGTGAATCGTGATGGACCGCGGGTTTGATGGATGTATGTAAGCCTGGCGTGAGATATCAAATGTTACATTGACAACTGGTTGTTATTCCCCAGTTACTATCACAAGGATGTAACGGCTGACAGATACCGATAGTTTAATAAATACATTTACATACGGGGTTTCGGTAATGTCACATTTTTGTTGTTGTTGTTGTTGTTGTTGTTGTAGCAGATGTCAGACATGTTCATTATTTAAAGGAGTTTTATTTGTAACCCGCATGACTTTACACCAGTGGTTCCCAGACTTTTTTGCTAGTGACCCTATTTATTTATTTTTTCCACTTCTCATGAGGCTTGGAGAATATAATTTTTTTTTTTAAATTTTGTCGTACTTTTCCGAGACCTCCCCTTGACCCTGCTGAAGAGCTTCGCGACCTTAATAGACTCGCGAGGTTGGATTTGGGAACCACTACTTTACACATAAAAATAACACACGCACACAGCTATAGCGTTCATATTACACGTTTATATAGGTGTAGATTGAAAGTTGCTATTTTCTGGTGACCCACTTTTGGGTCTTGTTAAACTACAAACTGATCATTTGTCGCGGTTGTTGTATACTGTTCAAAAAAAAAAAAAAAAAGAAACGCATAGCTATCCGAGGGCGCGTTTTTATGAGTTTGTAAGTAAAAATGTGGTGCTAGGGTATATAAAAACCAGCCTCAAATGTTCTTTACAGTGTCAAATGCACGTGTTGACCTGAATTGCGTTCGTTTTTGTAATCGTTACAACGCAGTGGTCAATAGTGTTTATGACGCAATTTTTGACCACAGCTCATGTTGCGCGCACGTGAAAGCAACAAAATTTGGGGTGAACACTATTCACTGACTACGCAACTGAAACCCTATAAAAGGATAACGCTACACAAAAAAAAATTCAGTTCATTTTCAAGCAGACATTTATGGCGTCTCTATCGATAAATTTAAGGAACATTGCTATTGGCCGACTGCATGCTGGCGAAAGTCAAAGTCAGGTTGCCAGGCATCTAAACGTGCATCAGAGTACCATCAGTCGACTTTGGCACCGGTTCCAAGCCACTGGCTCAGTTGAAGACCGGCATCGCAGTGGACGACCCAGAGTGACAACAGCAGCGGGGGATCGCTTTATTCGGCTTCGTCACCTCAGAGACAGGTTTACAACAGCTTCCTCAACTGCCCAGTCATTGCCTGCAGGACGTCATGTGTCTGATCAAACTGTCCGGAATAGACTGCATGACGCTGGACTTTGGGCACAACGACCTCACCGAGGACCTGTCCTTACGCGCCGCCATCGCCAAAATCGACTTCTTTGGGCCAACCAGCATCGTCCCTGGGCAGCTGATAATCAATGGAGGCGTGTCTGGTTTAGTGACGAATCTTTCTTTTTGTTGCAGCGTCATGATAGACGGCGTATGGTCTACCGTAGGCGAAATGAACGTTTTGCCCAAAATTGCGTTGATGAAGCTCCGCCGCACGGTGATGGAGGTGCAATGGTGTGGGGAATGATCAGTTACAACGGAAGGAGTCAATTGGTGCACATTGAAGGAGGCTTGAATGCGCAACGATACGTCAATGAAATTCTTCGACCCCATGTCCTTCCACTTTTGGCTGCCCAAAGGTCTGTGTTTCAACAGGACAACGCCAGACCCCATTGTGCACGGTTGACCACGCAGTTCCTGACTGCCAACAACATTCTCACCCTTCCCTGGTCATCCCTGTCTCCAGACATGAGTCCGATTGAGCACCTGTGGGATGAGCTGCATAGACGTGTTTGTCGCCGAGACGTTGCTCCAGCCAATCGTCATGATCTGTTCCAGGCACTCCAGGAAGAGTGGGCAGCCATCCCACAGGCCCACATCAGATGTCTGATCGCATCCATGCCCAGGAGATGCCAGTCGCTGATCGATGCAAGAGGAGGCCACACACCATACTAACGGGAAAGCCCGTACGCCATAAAACTCTCGTGACCCAGATGCAAAACAACTGTCAATTGATTGGTTGAACCCTAAGGTATTCTTGTGTGCAATTTGAACAATTAACTCATTAAATTAAAAAAGTTATTGAATGTCAAAATTATGGCTATGTGTGTGCCTTCAATAGCTATGCGTTTCTTTTTTTTACAACAGTATAGTTAGCACTGGTGTTGTGTCTCCGGATACTGTGTCCTAGTCAGTTAAAATTGACAGCTTTGACAGAAACGTTTATTCGCATATTAAGCTCGTGCCGTCTCGTAACGTTGAATTTTTCACCTTATTGACCGTTCTTTATCACTGGCCCGTGTATTCAGTACAACGTGACAGTCATTCTCTGCCATAATCCCGTGTTTTTCTTACACCTTTACTATCCGTTTATGTCAATCCGTGTATTTCAGACAACGTAATTGTCATTATCTATCCCCATCCCGTATATTTGGCAACCTCATCATGCAAAACAAAGTGCTCGTTCAAGCCCTCACCTCTGATTTACTCAGCGTTGTAAGAGGAAGTGAGTGTTTGATGCAGGCTTCCTGCAATGGGACCAGCTGTAGGGGTGGCTCTATGCTCCATTAGCAGCGGAAAGGAAAATGATAATGATCCCGTGTATTTCATTCAACCTGACTGTCGTTTTCTGTCACCATCCCTTGTGTTACCAGGATAAAACGTGATTACTGTGATTTTTCTACCATCGCCAGCATAACAAGATTTCACTGGAAGAAACACTACTACAAGATGTAGAATCATACATATACCTTGGCAGCGATATAGACACAGTTAATGGGACAGACAGTGATATCAGAATACCAGAGACTAGAGTCACGTTTTTATTGCACTGGGATGAACAAAGTTCAGGTCCAACATAACAGTCTGAATTTTCAGTTAAAATGTCAAGCCACTGGAAGACCCTGAGCTGATGGCTTGAGACAGGAAGACTTAGCATACGGTCGTTGAAGGCCTGTGATCCTTGGGGAGCTGAAGGGCGATGAATGAATCATCATTCCTCATTATGATATGTGTTTCATAGTCATCTCATTATGATATGTTTCATAGTCATCTCATTATGATATGTGTTTCATAGTCATCTCATTATGATATGTGTTTCATAGTCATCTCATTATGATATGTGTTTCATAGTCATCTCATTATGATATGTGTTTCATAGTCATCTCATTATTATATGAGTTTCATAGTCATCATTTTGTATCTTCATCTCATGTATTCCACGAGCACAACCGTGTTCTATGTCATTATATGTCTTCGTATAATCTGTGTTAAAATATGCCTTCTAAATGTCTCTTGCTCTTCATGTTATGTCACTGGTAGGCCATTTGCTGCCTTCATATCATTATGTAAAGTAATATAAATCTGTCTCCGTATTTTGTCTCATTTTCCTTGTCTTATCACGTGCTGCTTTAGGTCTAACTTTGTATCATTCCCTTGTCTGTTATTTATGGGCCTTCATGCCTTTGTCATATAGTGTTGTCATATAATTTTGCACGAGCTGTATTCTCAGCAAGTTATTCAAAGGCTTTCAGATTACAACGTTGAATTCTATCGTACCGATAGGTTTGTGAGTTATTGTTGGTCCCGTCTGAGTAGAGTGGATGGTGATAATTACGCGAGAAAGGTGTGAGAAATAGATTTCACGGGTGAATAGCATAAGGAGAAGATATGTCTCTGGAATGAGTAAGTTTCTCTATTCCAGCCTATCTATACGACTATAATTTAGTACAAGACAGCCTTGCCCTCCTCATACATATAAATATAAGTTTAACTACACACACACACAGCTATGTGACAACAAGACACACAAACGTGAAAAACTACGGTTAATTGAGAATGGGTCTGACCAACATACAAAGTTAAGTTTCTTTTGTTGTTTATTATCATTTAAAACTTGACAACACCAAATATCTAAAGAAAGATCAAATAAAATCAGATTTACATACATATGAAATAGCAGAATAAATGTGCCCTCCCCCTATTGAGAAAAGAACCCAAAAAGTTAATAACCCAAAAGGTCAAAGGTTAGCACTGTGTTACAGAATAGACGGTAAAGAAACAAGTTCCTACTATAGCTACCCAGTAAAGTAAACAAGTTTAAGCAAAATCCAGTGTTGGTAAAGTTCCTGTAACAAAGAAAAATATTCACTCTCTGTCATACAGTGGCCACTCAATCACGCTTACCTACTCTTGGTGATATCTCTTGGAAATACAACTATCCTGAATATAAAAAATGCCAGGTTTTATTTCCCATGGCCCCAGTCCATCCTCTAACAAATCAAGACTAGCGAGGTGGACGCCGAATCTGGTGTTTTAATTTTCCCTGGATGAACAAAATGTCACCACGAATAGTTAGTGTAGCAAAACGTGCTATTGAGGTTCACAGTTAAAAAAGGAGGAATATACTTCCAGTATTGGGAAACATCTGGTTGCTAAAAATGTTACAAATGATGATGTTAATCCTATCGGCTGACTCTATGGGAGAGTGCCGATTCTGAAACAGCGTAACTTTCTGGATAAATCCACTTGAATACGACTGTCAGAAGTCGGGAGTATAGTGTTATTTTGTATACCCCAGCGGGCTGGTAAAATTGAAAAAATATTGCTGGGTTTTGTAAGTCCAGTTAAAATTTACAAGTTAAAATATTTCTCATGTATCTTTGGCAAGTCCTTGCTCACAAATGAAATTGGTGACGCAGAAACCAAGAAAAGACAACATTAACCAATCCGTAAATGAAGGGGAAAAAAAGACCGCTGAACCCCCTTGTGATCAGGTCTGCTAGGAATAAAACAAACATTTATGGAAAAATGCTACTATTCTATATAGCTACATGTATGCACACGGACGAGGACAAACGATCTCTTACCCACTCCGTCAGTCCTGATTAAACTTAACAGGCACACGGTGTCTTTCTTTTACGCCTATACGGTCAGCTTTCGCTAGCGCTGCGTTTCTAGGTCGGGTAAAGGTATGCAACTCTCCCTGCCCCTTGCGCGCGCTTTAACGATCAGCGTACAATGTCAATTATTATTTAATGATATATATGCGCACTTACACAAAGTATCGCCCGTCTTTAATAATATTAAGTTGTCGGCGTCTGATAGTTTAGTCGTATGATATTAAATAATAGGCACTTATAATAAATACGCACAATGAAATAAACCGTGAATTCTTTTCTGTCACTATCAGTCACGCCTAACATAAAAATCAGTCAACTAAAACCGTCTCTTCTTGTGTGAGAAAGCGGGTGGTGAAAATTAACATTATAACTGAACATCTGGTATAAAATAGCTACGCGTTATTTTATTTCACTAGTTCTAACAGCTAGAAAATCTAAGTGAGTTATAATGGTATAAGCTTAAAACTCTTAATCGCGTAAACACTAATTTCTATTACCAGAGAATCAGACTGAAAATCCACACGAATGCTATTAACACATCTTCCACAATGGTTCTAGCACTACGTGCTTAGACTATCCAAAAATTCTGAGTGACCAACTGATAGCTGGTTTTAGAAAACACAGTTTATATCTAGTTATGTTTCTCTGATCTGTAGATGATGTTACTTTTCATTCTATTGTGTGTACCGGAAAATCAGAAACAGAGTTCATCAGATAAAAGTTTACGGTCGGCCTTCTGGCGAGGTTTCAACCGTCATCAAAAGACTTTTATCCGTGTAACGGGGTTCTCGAAGATTTTGCCAGCTTCTGAAGATCAAAGAGCCCGGGGTTTTTCTGCCTTCCCTCTGTGTACGAACTTCAAAGGGTCTTTGGTTCTTCAAGTGCGGTCTGTCAGGTATCGTATGATTGACAGATAAGCTTGCGTGAGGATACCAGGTAACTAAACCTGATTCACTACCTGTTTTGACAGGCAGGTCACGAAAGTTGGTAAACATTGCGTTAGCTCGTGTTCACAGAAAAAGAGGTAGGACTAAAAGTGAGTAAACACAGACTATAAATGCATGGTTTTGCTAGCAAATCATAGAACGCTACGAGGTCGCAAACTTGTTAGATTACTGTATGCTGTCTTTCCATTATACCTTGAAATTGATATGTAAAATGCATGTGAGAATAAATGAATTGAGTATAAAAGGCGAGAGAAAGAAAGGGCAGAATGTCAGATGAGCCTGCGTGCCCAATTCTCAACCCTTTGAAAATAAAGTTCGTTCGTTCATTCGCTCCCTTTCTCTCTCTCTCTCTCTCTCTCTCTCTCTCTCTCTCTCTCTCTCTCTCTCTCTCTCTCTCTCTCTCTCTCTCTCTCTATCTCTCTCTCCCACCCTCTCTCTGTCTTGTCTTAAACAGGACATGCACTAACCACCTGTCTTCTTTCTCCTGAGCCGTACATTCTTTTAAGAGATTGTTAAAGAGGGAAAAGAAAAAAAAGGTTACATTGTGCTCAAATGCCAGGGTTCATAAGATCGGCACCGTCCGGAATTACGAGGGTTGTACATTCGTGTTGCTTTGTCTGACCTCAGATGTGCTTGTTTGTGCGTTGTTATAAAATGTAATTCATTACATTTTTGTGGTGTCCATTACTACGGATTGGCGGACGCTAAAGTTGATATTGTCTGTTATTTGTTTCGTCGATCAGTGATGGAAGATTCAGCTGTTGTTTGTCTCCATTTCGTCGTCGTCCTTATGTAAAAAATCAAACACAAAAGAAGAAGACTTAAGTACGCGTTTTTAAATATCTTGTTAGAAAGGGCTATTCTCTTCAACAAATATTTACCGCGGACTTGTAACCCCAAATTATATCTTCTGTAGAATAGCCTGTGCGCGTACAGAAAAATATGAGACTTATATGACACATTCAGATACGGGGCAGCATACTTACTTACTTACTTACTTAGTCGTTCCCCTTCTACCGTGAGGTGTAGAGGTTTGGAAGAGAGAGCTCCAGACTATTCTATCGGCTGTCTTCCTCCTGGCCTGGTTCCATTCTAGTCCTCGGTCCTTCAAAGATTGTCTAATGTTGTCCTCCCAGCGGCCTCTGGGTCGTCCTCGGGGTCTGGATCCTTGGCTCTTTGTTTCCCATGCTTGTCGTGGTAGCCGATCTTCTCCCATTCTGCAGACATGGCCAAACCATCTTAGTTGGGACTGTTCTACTTGGGTCTGTAGGGGGTGGCATTTTAGGCCTTGACGTATCGTCTGGTTGCGTACCATGTCTCTTCTTGTTACTTCAACCACCTTCCTCAGATACCTCATTTCTGAGGTTTGGATCTGGCTTTTATGGGTTGTAGTCATTGCCCATGACTCGCATCCATATGTCAAGACTGGGACATAGGTGGAGCGGTATACAGCCATCTTCGTTTTCTTACCAACCTCTCTCTTGCTGAGGAATCCTCGATTTATGGCCTGAAAAAGTCTCCCAGCTGCTGCTTTTCGAGTGGCCAACTCTTCTTTGATGCCTCCCTTTCGGTCTATAATAGCTCCGAGGTATTTAAAGTGGTCGACCTGCTCCAGGACCGGTTCTCCCAGCTTAATCTGATGTCTTCTTTCTTCTCGCGGGGCAGCATACATTTATGTAAATTAATGATTTCGGACTCTGGACAAAATCGCAGCCCCCGTAGAATCCGAGGATGACAAATTAAGAAATACTTCTCTAGATGACAAGTCTGTCCTGTCTACTCAAATCTCTCACACAAGCACCCATGAACTGGTTTCATGTACCATATACAGTAGTGCGTGTGTTTATGTTTTTAAAATGAGCATACAGAGTAATTAAAAACGAACCCAAGCCCCAGTAGAAAGAAAACAAACACAACTGTAACTTATAACGAACGATGAAGCCCAACAAAAGGTCAGAGTTCAAGAGATCCTTGTCACACTACCACGGAAAAGTACATAGTTTTTCTTGTTTTTTTTTGCTCTTATTTAGGTACAGATTAAGAGATACGGTAACCTACCGTCGGTATATGTGTGTGTGTGTGTTTAGAGAATGTGGTTTTACCTTTTTTCAAGTCAGCTCTTCAACACTTATTGACATGTGTCAGGAGTGTGAACTTGTTATGGAATGGGGGCAGCTTAAGGTTAACTAGGAAAATGTATTCTTCTTCTTAAATTACTATGCCTACGGGCGTTGGCGATCATGTCTCTTCACAAGTTCCAGTTTCCATTATTAGGAAAATTTAGTCATAACAGTTACTGCCTTCATAGCTCTGTATTTGCGATATGAGTTGCACGATTTCACGTTTAGATCACATAAAATGTATGTGAAATTACAAGAGCATGACATTCATTTGCTATTGGTCAGAAATATGTTACACTTGTCTAAATAAACCAATCGATATGCTAGTTGTACTCCCATCAACGCCGAGCCAAGCTAACCGTGTTTACTGCATGCTCTCGTCGTTCCTGCACTTCAATATCTCCTGCTGACACGCGACACCCTCTCCATGTTCTCTTCTGTATCTCCTTCGCCCACTTCATTATATCGTCATTGCCACTCGTCTTATCTTCGTTCTCTTCGTTACCTCCGCCATTCGAGCCGTCAAATCAACAGCAAATTGTATGAGAATATAAAAGATCGAAACTAGTTCACTCACCTGACATGTTTTTTTAATATGGTCCCTGGTTGGATTCCCTGATGAGCCTATCACACCTGTTACTTTGCTATTGTCTGGTTTTGTCCTCCTTCTGTCTGTCTTACTAGTGCCAGCTATTAACCTATTTTATTTATTAACTGTTTTGATTTTACGTTTTGACTTTTCTATATTCAAGCACCTTTACTTGGGTCATGGTCGTCATAGGTGTTTATGCTGAAAGCGAAACAGAGAATCTACCTTGATTACAGCGGTTGCAACATTTGTAATTTTTGGTTAATAAGAATCAAGTCTGGCCCAACAGACCAATCACCTGTTTGCCTTAAAATGTGATTACATGACAAGAGAGACATAGCGGTCTCTGCCAAATCTCTACACCTCACGGTAGAAGAGGAAGACTACGAAACACAAAAAAGGAATCAAGTGTAAAATTGTACAGCCAGCATCGTGGTCTGTTAGACGGTTGATATCGTCCACCAGTTTCCGTAATTAAGTTATTGAACTTGTTTAATGTTTACTTATTTATTATAAACATTTCTGCTTAATGGGACACCACCAGCGAAGAGAATGTCGGGCAGAGAGAATGAACGAACGGACTTTATTTTCAAAGGTTAAAGAATTGGGCTCACAGGCCGGTCTAACATTCTGCGCTTACTCTGTCTCCCTCGTCTTGTGTACTGTATCCATTCATTCCCTCGTGTACTTTAAGTATTAATTTAAAGGCATGCAACATTATAAAGGCAATATAGCAACATACATTTGTAGTATCCAATCAAAATAAAAAGTATATGTAAAAAAAGTAGTTAAAAACCAACAAAATCCATACCATCCATACAGTATATTAGACAGTGATTTCCGTACCCCTTTACAGCACATTAAGAAGCCTTGCACCTCTTTAGAGCATCTTAAGAAGCCTCGCACCCCATTATCTTCTAGCTCGTGTAATATGCCAGAAAAGAGAAACAAAAAGCGACAAAATTATGCTTTTAGAAAATGTTATTTACAAAATATGACTAAGGTTCATTCAGTATCTAATTCACGTTACCAGATGTTCTGTTTTATACAATTTCTTTTGAATTATGTGCGTTTTGTAGTATTTGTGATGATTCGCGTTCTACAATGTCAGCATGTCTCGCACCCCTAGAGAGTGGGGCTCGTACCCCTAGAGGGTGGGCTCGTACCCCTAGTGGGTGGATCTCGCACCCCTAGAGGGTGGGTCTCGCACCCCTAGAGGGTGGGTCTCGTACCCCTAGAGAGTGGACCGTGCACCCCTGGTTAAGAAGCACTGATTGAAATGGATATACTTATTCTTAAGTAATGATAACATTTTCTTGTAATAAACTAAATGTAAAATGTAATCAATGTTAACGCTTTTACAGAGTTACAGGTTACTTTAGTTAATTAACAATATGCGTAGACAAGATGTTTGTGGAGACATGCGTATGAGAAGATCGATGGTAAGCAGTTATATTAGACCTGTTTATGCTGGCTGTGATCTACATATCAACACTCTGCTCTCGTGCCACGCCGCGGTAATTGAAATACTTTCAGTCACAGAGTATACTGCCTCAGGAGATGTCATAGTTTTAATTTAACTTTCCTACGGTTCTTGTCAGCTCGTGGTTGCGCGCCAACTGATAACATTTGTTCCTTTAGTTACATCCAGGTCATCAGAAATAGACTTTCGGAAAGGTAGTTATCCCACAGAAGCAAGAAAAGCTTCTGCGAAGATAGCGAGCGAGAGGGAAAAAAGTAATAGTTATTACTGGGTTTGATCAAAGATATCTGTTTACAATCACCACGAACAGGAGTTCAAAAACCTCGCCTGGAAGGATATTGTGGAGAAAGATATTTATTTGTTCAGCTTATTCGGTTTCTTTTTTGCTATTCTTACTTCTTATGTAAACTTAATTTCTTTCGACACCCCGTTCAACCTCACCCGAGATGGGCACTTTTGGTTATAATTAGTATATATATAGTGCCAATATAAAATCTTGTTCTTACTCTTCTTAGTATAATCACCTCCCACCATAACCCGAACATACGGGGTATTTTGTTTTTGGACTATGTTTTGGAAAGATTGTCTCTTTCGTGCAGCAAACGCTTTATCACCTGCAGAGACTGAGTTGGAATCACCAGAGAGCATTTTGTTATTTTTTTACTCGTTCTTTTATCTTGTCTACCAGATTTATTTAGCAAAAATACAAAGTGTAGACAAACAGCAGTAAATGCTTAGACTAGCAAACAAAACAATGAATACGAAAAACAGAAACTTATAAAAAGACGGAAGAAATTCTGCAATTAATGGAAGGGGGTGGGGGGGGGGGGGGGGGGGGGGGAGGGGGGTGGGGGGGGGGGGGGGGGGGGGGGGGGTGCTGGGGGGGGGGGGGGGGGGGGGGGGGGGGAGAGGAGGAAAGAATAGGAACATCAAAAGAAGTGTCCAAAAAAAAAAAAAGATTTATAATGAATGACAAGCAAATGCAGCCATGGCGATAGAAATGTTGTCGAACAAGCAGTGCTAGAAGAAAGCACAAAAAACTATTATATTAATTATTCAAAAGCTGCCCACAAAAGACTAAAGGAACTAATAGATACGAGATAACGCACTTCGAACAGGGAGTCTGATATCTAAAGTTGTCATTGAGTGCAAGAAAAAGGGTTCTGAACTGTTACAGCAAGCCGGTATTATTGTATGGAAGTGAGTCCTGGACAATGAAACCCCCCCCCAAAAAAAAAAAATAAGTGGAGGTAACAGATGCAGTGTACCATGGAAAGCCAAGATAACAATCGAAGAATGCCTGAGAAGAGCTAATTAGCAAAGAAATATAATTGAAAGATGTACGAGAAGGCAATCAACCTTCATTGGACATATGATGAGAAGAAGAGTACTGGAAACCATCTTGACCACGGGATAGAAATAGATGTAGAGCAAGACAGACAAGATAACCGATAGCTTGACACTGTGGCATGGAAAGAGATTAACAAAGGAACTGATAGGGAGTATAACAAATCAAGATCTATGGAGGGACATGATCGCCTGAACCACGAGGCACCACACGACATCTGACGACTTGACTTGACCAGACTGTGTATCAACGCTTTCTTCCTAATGCTTGTACCTGTAGTCAGTTTGGCGTTATGGTGTACGGCAAAGAAGTCAGGTGAACGTACTCAACTTGTTTGTTCCAGTTGTTGCACTTTTGTGAGTTCACGGAGGACAGACACGAGCCCTTTCTGTCAATCATCCTGTCCTTATCCACCCTACCCACTTGTCCCCAGTTCCTTTGTTTTAGATATACTAGCTGATTAAGTCTAGGCTTTGTTACGTGTGAACGCAAGAACAGAAATAAAATTAACGAGCACCAGGCGTTTTGAAAGAGCTAGTTTTTAAAAAGATATATTGTTTATGTGTGTCAATAAATCGCTCCTGATTAGTCCCATATAGCCGCGTTCTTTTGTGTATGGTCATTTTGTGTGTGTACTATGTGTCATGACGTTCCACAGCTTGGGAACTGAGATTACGCATAGCTTGTGTGTCGACTGCGTCCGTGCTGTGAAGACGAAGTTACATTAGTAGTAGTATGAGTAGTGGTAGGAGCAGCATCATCGATTGTGGTGGAAGTAGTGACGGTGGTAGTAATTTCCTTGTCTTCAGTGTTCAGATTGTTAGTCATGGTACGCCTACAGGTCTGAGGCCAGGGCGAAGTCCAGTCTTTTTCTAGCTACACGCGGCAGCCCCATGGCTTCCGCCTCAGCTCCGATGTGTTCAGGGGTTTGGATTCCAGAGGTAGTAATAGTAGTTGTTGTTGTAGTGAAGGTGATGATGGAAGAAGAATCCAGGGATTTGGAGTAATTACAATTGTTGAATCGCTCCGCTCCGGCATTGGCAGTAACTTCTCCAACTCCGTTTCGCTCTTCGACTCAAATTAATTTTTTTTCTTATTAATTGTAAGTAACCCATGTGTTTTTATTTTTCGTAGTAAAAATAACCCTGAAAATGTATGGAAAAAACATTTTTTAAAATTACCTGGCATTCTGGATAAAACACACCTATTAAATATTTTATTTCTATATATTTCTTCTTTGGTCGCTGACAGACAAAGCAATAAGCAACCATCACGCCTTGTGGCGTCTTGTAGGGCAGCAACAAACAGTTAGTATGATTGTCGTAATTTTTTAAAGATAGGTCAGAAGATATTTATGGTCCCGTCTGAGCAGAGGTGATAGTGGTAAATATGTGAGAATAAAGGTGTAAGAAATAGATTTTCACGAGGGAATAGTGTAAGAGGAAATTCTGTCTCTGGAATGAGTAGTTTCTCTAGTCCAGTGTCGTAATTTTTATCTGAGAGAGTTCTGATGGATATTGGTCCTTTAGAGTGTAGAATGACAGTGATGGCTCTGTGGGAATAAGGATTTAGGAAAGTGAGGTAGTAGATTCACAAGGGCTGGGGAAGAGTAAGGACAGTCTCTTATTACGACAATATTTGTCTCTCAAAAACTATTTCTACCACTCTTCTGAACAAACATTTGTTTGTCAGTTCCTGTCGCTCATGCGCACACACCGATTTGGTGATTCTGACGCACAACGTACATGAATACACACTACGATAACAAAATATGGGAAATGTTTGGGTTTTGGGCCAGCCGACACCAATGCTAATAAAGTTTTTAATACCTTTATTATCATAAAATCAAGTTACAAGTAAGTATCAATGTACAGTCAGAAATCATGGGTTACAAAACACAAAATAACAGGGGGGAGGGTTTCTGAGGAGAAGTATCCAATGCACCTTTTCCCGCTTGTATTTACTAACAGAAAAGACCGGGTCCCAAAGACGAGAAAGGGGGGGGGGGGGAAAAGTGTGATGATGATGATGATCAGAGATAGGCAATTTAACCCAATGGTAAATTTATTACTCTGAGTCAAGGGGGTTACAGTAATAGGGGGAAAAGCTAGGGGTCATCAAATGTTTTCCTTTGATCAACCAATTTTCCCGGGAGGGGGGAATGCTCACCGTTAAATCCCGCTAGGAGAAATCCCGTACAATTAATACAGTACACCTTAATATTAGGTTGGACTAATTATAAGGGTAAAAAGATTAAATCTCTTTTTCTTTCATTAAAAAAAAACACGCTTGGCTGGCCAGCACACAGTCACACACACAGACTTACCAAATGGTGAATTCTGGCACTTCATAGGAAATACATAAAAAAACCAGCACTAAACCTTGGCTTAGGTAAAAGTATTTTCTTCCGTGTACAGCCCCAGATTAGCGGGTTGTTGAAGTTAATAAAGTGTCCCGAAATCGCTGGACGTTGAAGTTTAACGGTACTGTTTGTTTATTAGATAAAGTTCCTAAAGAATGGCACAGGCACTTGGCTAGATGTGAGGAATGGTGTGGTGTCTAAGATTGGCACAGCTGGTGGAGATAACTTTCTTTTGCAGTAGTGTCACAAACTACAAAAAAACACTGAGGTAAGTTCTTCAGGGGGTTGGTAAAATCCAATGATTATGCTTGACAGACAGTGTCAGGGAAATCTATGTTCTTCTTCTCGAATAGAGCAGTGAGTAAAATATTGCTACTGTTGACTGTTCTTCTTCCAGTTTGATAACTATAAAAAACGACTTTATGAATTGGGATTTTAAAATAGTCTTTGGGTTTGCTTTGTTTCTGTATACTTCAGATAGCTGAATCCCAACAGGATCGCCACAAAGATTAAATTTCAAATATGTTCATAAGTCACTGGAGTAATCGAACTGAGTCGGCAAGACTCTAGATATATATTATTGCTGCGAAATGGCTGCTTAAATGATGTTTCATTGCTGCTTAAATGATGTTTCATTGCTGCTTAATTGCTGGGATGCGAGGTTCAAAAGATCATTCTGGATGCAATAGAAAAAAACATGAAATACAATAAAATCATATTAAAATCTAACGCGCGATACATTTACAGTTTAACTATTTTCTGCACTCGCATCTTCAATTAATAAAGCAAGAGAAAAAAAAAAAAACTCCCCGTGAGGTTAATAGTTGAAAGCACATCTATTTATACAGAACTAAACTGTATTAAAGTTATAATTCCCTTAAGCGGCTATTGTATTAGGAAATAAACTTATAGATGTAACATTTAGTTGGCACTAGAACTTTGAAGATGGGCTTATTTAATAAGGTTAAATTTACACCACAATCCAGTGAACTAAATATGAAATAACTAGACCACTGATCACTCGAAGCTAATGTATAAATTACCGTCTGCACAGAAAAAGAATTTCACTCCAATAGCCAACAATTTAGATGAAATCTAGCAGGAATTTTTTACTATATGCTAGTGAATCTTAGAATTCTGTCAGAACGAATGATACGTTGCCCTTTTCAGATTCTGTATTTATCTATTAGAAAGGCAAGATAAATGGTACATGTGAAAATTTCGCGCCTCTTCAGTTCCCAGGGAAGTCGAAGTTATTTAGCCGCCATGCTAACCACGATGGCCCGACTGGCTTCCGATCTACGTTCGTTTCAGGCTGCTCGCACGAGCATGTGAAATTCCGGCGAGACTAGCCTCGTTCGCGGTGAGTTTCCTGATTCCTCAGATCGTATCCGCTACGCTGAGCGTTCCGTCTTTCGGGCAAGTCTGCCGGTGGCCACAGAAGTGCGAAGTCTGCATGAAGCTTTCTTCTGACCGCTCGTGTCCGTCTTGCGAACGGTTCAGTGTTCGTACGGAGATGCTAAACTTCTGCTTCTCTGTTCTGGGGATCTTCTTGACTGCTTTGATCCTAGCCGCTACTCTTCGTTGATGAAAAGTTACAACAATACTGATGTTCAGGGATTCTAATGTTATGAAAAGCTAAAGTCCCTTTAATCATCCATCAAATCAGGGAAAATTCACTTGACAAACTAGACGTAAGTCACATCCAGCCTATCTATACGACTATATTTTAATATAAGACAACCTTTCTCTCCCTATATGAAATATAAGTTACACTAAACACACCCACACACACAATTATGTGACAACAATACACACAAACGTGAAAAGCTATGGTTAATTGGGTATGGGTCTGACCAACACGCATGTTAAGTTCTTTTTGTTCTTTATTATCATTAAACCTTTTACAACATCAAAGATATAGAGAAATCAAATAAATCAAGTTTACGGATATATGAAAATAACCGAATAAGTGCCCTTCCCTTGTTGAAAAAAGATCCCAAAAGAAGTTAATAACCCAAAGGTCAAAGATAAGCACTAGATTACAGACTAGACTGTGGAGAACAAGTTCCCACTAAATTACTTTACTCGGTAAAGTACTCAGTTTAGCGAACTAAAAAAAAAGTTAGTACAATGATTGTAACAAAGGAAAATATTTACTCTCTCACTCTGTCATCTGTGGCCACAAACACTCTTGCTTACCTAATAATGGTGTAGTCATACCGTGGAAAATTACAATAGTATGAACCTATATTGTCAGGTGGGCTGCTCAAATCTGGCCCCAGTCCAGCCTTTGTATCGAATAATAATTACAAGGTGGACGCCAAATTTGGTGGTTTAATTTTTCCTGGATGAATCCTGTGTCACCGCATATAGTTATTGAAGCAAGACGTTCTCGGGACGTTCACAGCTACAAAAGGAGAAAAGTAGTTCCTGTATTGTCTAGCCTCCGGTTGCTAAAACAAATGTTACAATATGTAAAACTGATAATGATGGTAAATCCTATCGGCTGACTTATGGTGAGTGCCGATTTTGAAAGAGCGTAGTTTTCTGGATCACCCTGTTGCTACGGCTGTCAAACGTCAGGAATATATGTTCTTTAGTATGCCCAGTGAGCTGGAAAATTTTGATAAAAATAATTCTGGGTAATGTACCGTCCAGTTACGATTAATCTTATTGTTTCTATTGGTCTCTCTCTGAATGAAGAAAGAGGACCGAACAGATCCAAAAATCGAAGACCCAAAATAATAATAATGTTACTGGTAATAGGTACCCCAAATTGCCCGCTTTGAGCTGTTGCCAGTGGAGAAAACTTAGGGAAATTCTTCAAGTTTAAGTCGTCACTGTCCCTTTGCTATTAAGCGGATTGTAATAAAATTTATATCATGGTACTCTTTATCTTCTTCTCTTTTGAAATGTATTAATTAAACAAAAATAAAAGCTATTGAAGTATTTTTTTACTAATAAAAACGAACAGCAGCGTTACGCGTAGTTTGCTACGGCTCCGAACGTTTTCGTCTCACCCCGCTTCATTCAAATGAGGATCGCTTGACCAGCAAACGTCTTATTTGCATACGGTTTTCACCATTAGGCGGGTCAAATCCATAGCATTGATTTCGTATAATGCAAGCTGGAGAAAACAAAGTGGAAGATGTAGATTTTTCGAAGTGAAGTCGCAATTTTACAAGATTTGACATTTTAAGTTGTGTTATAATTCCTTGCATGGTATGAGAAGATTCGGGAGCCATTTTTATTTATTCCTGTAAAATATCAAAGACTTTTGATGTTTGCTGGTGAAGCGATTTGACTTTTAGTAACGCTCTCTCAGTCAAGAATTGTAGCGAAAAATGCAGAGCGAGGCTGTTACATCGACCGTGATAAGTCCCTATGTCTATCAAACTCGGCATGCCACTTATGTTGGTTCGTGCTCAAACTTCATCACATCTTTGATTTGAAGATGACTAAGACCGGACAATGCCATAATTAACGTAGCTGATTCTGTACTGAAATGTCCGGACTCGCAGTCAATAGTTGATAGTCTTAAAATTCCCCGAAAAGAAGAAATATATATAAACAGCTTTCATAAAATAGGAGCCGCGGTAGCTATATATAATATATTATAATATAATATGGTAATTTCCTATTACTCGTACCATTTTGCTCCATAGTGAATATGTGTAGTTATGTGTTCTTTCGTAGCAGTTAGGTTTAGGATTAGGGTTAGTGTTAACCATAAAGTTAGTGTTAACCCTAAACACGAGTAATGTAATACTATAATAGACTGGAATGGAAGAAACGAAGTAAAGAATTAGAGAGGGCAGTTAAAGAAAAAATCAAACAGCGAATAACTGACAACAATAGGAGGAAAAAAGAGAAAGATGTTAAGAATGCAGAGAAGAAGTTAGAGTTATATAACACAATCATTAGCCATAGGGGTCTGTGCACCACAAAGGAGGATGTGGATACAATTTGTAAAGGACGAAACTTAGAATAGAAATCTTAAGGCTCAGTTAAGATACAGAAAATTAATATTGAATGATAAGGACATTAATATTGAATGATAAGGACATTAAACTTTTAGGAAATATCAAAGCATTGTATTTTGGACTTCTGAAGCATTTAGGTTTTGATGCGTCATCATTGACCTTGATCATTCTCCTCCAGTTTAAAAATGTCTTTTTAAATGCTAATAACCAGTTGTTTAAAAAAAATATAGCGTTTAGATGTTGTTAATTATTGTTTAGATGTTGTTAATTACACTGGCTAACAAAAAAAAAATTTTTTTTTCTTTCTCTAACATTTCTATGTTTTTCTGGTCAATTTTAATGCGCTGTTTTTAAATCTGCAAACCGTTTTTCTCTATCAGGTCGGGATCTCTAGAAATACGCAATTGAAGTTTTTTAACAACGTATACAGTATTACAACATCATTCGTACAAGAAGTATAACAGTTATGTAGGCTTGAATTTCTTTGCAGTCGACTTTCGTCGGTGAATGGCATGTGGTACATCGCGACGAAGCATCCAACAATAATCGGCAAGCATGGTCATACTCCACCGTCCTTGATAACGTGACTCCATTACGGCGATATCTTGATGGAATCGTTCTCCATGTTCATCGCTGACTTCGCCAAGGTTGTCAGGGAAAAAGTCAAGATGCGAATCGAGCAAATGGATTTTGAGGGACATGTTACAGCCCATAATTCTGTATGCATCTATGCACTGCTTAACAATATGCAACATAGTCGACAGATTTGTGATTTCCCAGAAAGTTATCGACGATCGATTTGAATGCCATCCATGCGCGAAGTTCACTACCATGTAACAAGTTCTCGAATTGTTTGTCTGAAATAACTTTCCTAATCCGAGGTCCTACAAAGATACCTTCATTTATCTTTGCATCGCTAACTTGCGGAAACTTTTCTCGAAGATAAGTGAAAGCTTTGCTCGTTTTATCTAACGCTTTTACGAAATTCTTCATGAGCCCCAACTTTATATGTAACGGTGGTAAAATGATGCTGTCTTTGTTAACTAATGGCTCGTGTATTACATTTTTATGCCCGAGCTGCATATGATCCCTGATAGGCCACACCTTTCTTGCATAATGTTCCTGTCTGTTGCGGCTGTCCCATTCACATAGGAAGCAACAAAATTTAGTATACCCAGTCTGCATGCCCGTGAGAATTGCAATGACCTTTAGGTCTCCACAAATCCGCCATTGGTAGTCATTGTACTTTATTTTTGCCAAAAGTATAGCCATATTGTCATAAGTTTCTTTCATATGAACAGAGTAGGCGATTGGAATTGATGAAAATACATTTCCGTTATGCAATAACAAGGCTTTTAGACTAGTCTTAGAAGAGTCGATGAAAAGTCGCCATTCGTTGACTATTGGCTCATGACCGAGGTGCACCATTAGACCGTTTACATCTTTGCAATAGCAAATGTCATCATCCATCTCAAAGTATTGAACAAGTTCTCTGTGTCTATGATGAAATTTAGATATCGGAGTTTTGGGCGCTAAAAGATTCCATTCTTTGAGTCGCGAACCGAATAATTCCGCTTGTCCTTTGGTAAGAGCGAGATCATATATTAGATCTGAAAGTTCTGAATGGTTAATTAAGTGAACACCATCATTCACCGGTATATAATCCGAGTCAGAATTAGTTTCTAAAACAGGTAAACTATCACTTTCTGATGGTTCATTCACGTCCAACGGATATTGTTCTGGTGGAACTGGGATCGGACACGTGATTGAATCATGAGGCACTGGTTTCGAATCATGAGGCACTGGTTTCGAACCCGATTCAATATTTGGATAAACCACAGACTTTCTCGTTTTAAAAATGAAACCATGGATATTTGTCAAGCAGAAGTAACAATCAGTAGCGTAATTTGTCGGTTCACGCCATATAAAGCTTATACCTTTTATATTTTTTGAAATATGATGTGAATATTGATGTTCATGCAAAATACTACATTTTTTGGTAATGATTTGCAATATTTGATCTAAAATATATTGATAATTATTCATGATATAGCCCTATAGTTTTGTTTATGTAATCAGTATATTGCAGACTGTATGCTGTTTATCAGAGAAGGTTCTAAGATTATATTTAAGAAAACGGGAGCACTCTGAAGTTGGTGTGATGTAACTTTTTTAACTTTGTGAAAGTACATACACTTTTAAAAATGCCGTAACATTTTTATTTTTTGTCCGATTTAAAAAAATTAAGTACCCAATTTCATGGTTTTCCAAGAGCTTCCAAACTGCATTGTTTTCTCTGGTGCTTCTGTGCAAACAAAAATCACTTTGTGGTACCTACTGGTAATATTAGACCGCTGGCCGCTGGTTTTGATTAGATGCTAATTTGGGAAGAAAAGAACATTTATGAAAAACTGCTACTATCCTATCCGCCCTAAGTTTTCCGCTATGGCATGTCGGGAAAAAAGGGTATGTGTCTCTTTCCCCCCCCCCCCCCTCCCCCCACCCCGTTATTGCCTGCGAGAAAATGAACAGCTCACAAAGTCAATTATTATTCAATTTATCCATACGCACTTTAACAAAAATTCGCCTGTCACTACTAGCTATTTGTCGGCGTATATTGTTTTGTCACATAACATTAACTCTAGTCACTTATTTAATTTCACACAATGAAATATAATGCGAATTCTATTCGGTCACTGATCCGTCACACTTAATAATCTCAGTCAGCTAAGCCGTATCTTCTTGTGTAAGAAAAATGGGGTATTTTAAATTACATTACTCTGAACGATTGGCAAGAAATATCTATGCGTTATGTTATTTCACTAGTTTTAAACGCTAAGGAATTATAGTGAATAAAAATGGTAAACCTAACACATTTTAACACTTAAGCACAATTTCTATTACCACAAATCAGAAAATGAAATCCTGTCGTAGATTTATGATAGGGGAATTAAGACACAGATTGGTCCCTTCTGAATAGACTAGAACCTGAGGTGACTCAGTGAGAGATAATAATAGAAATAGATTTTCACGAGTGAGATGGTGGAAACTAGGCTATTCTGTCCCTGAGACTCGCTCAGCCTATCTCTACAACAGAAAGTATTCGTCAGACAGATAACTCAGTTATATAGATGTACTATATATCAACCACTCACCGACACACACATAAGTGACGACAGTTAGACGTACAAACGTGAAAACTATAACAATGGAATATAGATATTTTTGGGCGAGCTGACCGACACACTTAAATAAGTTTATGTAAATTTTATTTATCATAAGAAATTTCACAACACAGTAAATAAATTTAGACTATCAAATCAATACACAAATAAACATAGGTTAAGGAATCAATAACAGAGTTGATCCATAGGTGTAATCCTTTCCCCCTCTGTTGAACCAAGATCCCGTTATAAGAGAAGTTATTCGCCCCCAAAGAGTCACAGATTTATACACTATGGTCTAGGATTTCTCTCTACCGTTAATAGCAGAGGTTTTCCTGTAATCTACTCTGAAATAGATAGCATATGTAATCTTTAAGAAGAAAAACAATCAATGGATATATGAATTATAGAATCAACGAATTAATCATCCCTGCATTTTCTCGCTCTGACACACTTGTGATCACAACGACATTCGTTCTTACCTAATAGGCACTCTCACCACATCTGGAACAATTGTTTAAGGAACATACAATGGTGTGTTTAGGCGAAACAAGCCCCAGCTTCTCCAGTGTTAATAAATTCAAATCTTGGGAAGCGCTCGCTTCACTATGGTACGTAGGATGCTGATAAATGTCACTTCAATTTTTGTCCAGGTAGTAAAATAATTAAGATGTCTAATGTTCACAAGGGTACAGTAGCTTGAAATAATCGATCGTTACCTCGAGTTGCAGGTAAATAACTCTGTTCAGGTTTTATCTTCTTCTCACCACAGTGGTTGTTATACAATTAATGTCACAGGGTTTGATTAGGTTAAATGTTTGATTTAGTCGCCACCACGGGCCGACTGTAAAACTGTGATTATTGGAAAAGAACTCTGGAACTCAATGCCAGTTACAATATAAAGTTCATGAGAATAGTTCTTTTCGTCTAGTTATTCTCTGCTATACATAAACAGAAAACCGCTGGTAGGTTTTGGGCTTGATACAGATACTGTATAAAAAGGAAGAGAAAAACATAAATACTCAACCCTAATATAGTATACACAGTCCTACGCGTAAATAGAATATGTTCACTTCGGTCATTTATTTATCTTAAATTATAAACTGCAAACATAGAGCTAGTCTTATCGTTTAGAACTCCCGTGAAATAAATTTTAGTCATTAAAAAAAATCAATCATCATGAATTAGAAATAAATACATATCTCGTCAACACTCATGATGAATCAGTGCATTTACTTAGTTAAAATGTTCTCTGACTGGTTACTAGCAATTTAATTAAATTTACTTATAGCTGAATGAATTTTAGCTAGAAATATAATTAATCCGCTATCCACTGTAACACAGTAAACTTAGAGAATTCATAATGACGATTAAACTAGTAAATCACTCTGCACGCAATCTAGTGGAGATATAATTCGAACTAACAATTCTATCACTCGGCAATACTAGTCCTATATATATATATATATATATATATATATATATATATATATATATATATATATATATATATATATATATATATATATATATATATATATCTATATATATATATATATATATATTTACCTTCACACAAACTTCTAAGATTTTCTCCACGAGAAACTAAGAACTTCTCTTATATAATGTATTCTAGAACTCAGCTAGATGTCTCTAACGAGAAACTAAGAACTTCACTTATACAACGTGTTCTAGAACTATGAGCTAGATGTCGCTCTAAAGCTGTGGCAGTACTGAATGCACGAAGTCTAAACTGCTGGGGTATAAATATCTCTCTGATGAAAGGAAATAAGTTACGTCTATAACCCGAAAACAGACTAATTTGCCAGATGTAGCACCTTTCGGGAAAATCTACATATTCCCTAACTCGTTTCTGCTAATCAAACGCATTTCTCACACTTGAGACCGAAGCCCAGACTTTACACCTTCCGAGGATTCTCCGTTCGATCTCGGATTATACGTAGTTCAAAGCCATTCTCTCGTTCTGATCAGACATCGGCAATAAAACTTAACAGTGTGCGTTTTACACATTCTGCTTCATATGGTCATTCCCAGCGATCAATGTCTTTGATCTACTCGTTAACACCGTGTATTAATTAACTATCCACGAACGAATTAGGAAAAGGTAATAGACACTTGTCTGCTTGTTCGTTCCCAACTTATCTCTCCTGATCACTGTTACATCGATTTCTCGATCTCTGGCGTTTACAATTAACATGAAACCGACTCACGTATGCTAATCCGGTCTTCTCGTACTCTCAACATCAAAGAAATTAGCGCACAGCCCTAAACTGCGCGTGCTAAATGTAGAAGACATGGGAAACAGATAGCTGTGTGTGTGGGACAGTAAAGTTAACAGCATAATATATGTAGGTGAAAAAGTCGAGTAAAAGAGAAATGAGGAAAATGAAAATAGATATAGAAATGTATCGCCATAATCTACCACAAATCCCCACGGGACAATTTAACACATTTAGCGAAGAAATGGTTCTAGTTCGTCGTGCTTAGATTATCCAAGAATTTCTGAGCGACTCTAATAACTGAATTTGAGAGAGCGCGGTATATATACAAATATATACAGCTCATGGTGTTATCATCACCAGAAGACGTTACAATTCACACCTTCTGTATAGTAGGGAATCAGGAACTGCGTTTCCCGGATCAAATGTTTCTTCGTTCATTCTACTCAGCGATGCTGACCGACATCAGAAAACTTTGCCGTGCACGGGCCTCTCTTAGATTACGTCCCCTTGCGCAGATCAAGCATTATCTCCCCCTGGAACGTGCTAACATCAAAGGTGGTCAGGAAAATATTATCGCCCCTTGTCTTCAAACAATCCGTTTTTTCTCCGCGCAACTGTCTAATGACCGATAATTGGCAAATCAGCTCGCGTGAGAAACTCAGGTAAACAAATCAGGGCTCGCGGCCTGTTATGCTGGCAGGTCACGGAAATTGGTAAATGTCTGTTTGTTTACATGTCAAGAAAAAAGGGCGTGGATTAGATATGAGTAATGCAGTCAGAAAATTGCGTGGTTTGGCTTAGCCAATGGTAGACACTAAATGGGAAAGCAAAGGCTGTCAGATTACTGTATCAATATTTCCGGTCCACGTCACAATGATATCATTAATTTTGCAATGACCCAAAAAAAAAAAAAAAACGTGCTGTGGAGCAGTCAACACACCTAACTGCATGGCTCCTTATTGTTGGATCTGCTAACTCTGCTTCAAAGACTTACGGCTGGTTTTGATCGTTGCTTATAAAACTGCTCAGTTGTAATGAGTCTGTTCAGGGGTGTGAAGGAAAGTGAATATGGATGGTGCTTGTGCACACACACGCACGCGCGCGCATGCGCACAAATACACATAATATCAATATTCTAACACGCGCATACACACAAAGAAAGATAGTGAATTTCATTCACCGAACACACAAACACAATCAGAAAGAGAGAGAGAATTTCTTTTTCTAACACATACACACACACACACTAGAGAGATAGAGAGAGAGTTTCATTTTTCTAACAAGGACACAGAGAGAATTTCATTTTTCTAAAACACACACACACACACAGAAACACAATTTCATTTTTCTAACATACACATACACACAGAGAAAGAGAGAGAGACTTTAATTTTTATAACACGCTCACACACAGAAAGAGAGAGAATTTAATTTTTATAACATGCACACAGAAAGAGAGAGAATTTAATTTTCTTAACACACATAAAGAGAGAGAATTTAGTTTTCCTAACACACACCACACACAGAAAGAGAGAATTTCATTTTTCTATATCTCTTTTCGTAGCTGCCTTCGGCATGTGGAACGTTGGTGTAAATTGATCGCATTTCTAACTTTGCACCACTTTTTATTTATTTATCGTGCTTAAAAACACTTAATCCACACTCCCTCATCCTCAGCCTCACGCTCCTTTTATCACGTCTTCCGCCAGCAGCTAGCAGCCTCACTGTGCCAAGACTATAGCATAAAAATTCCCTAGCCACAGCATGTTTAACATTCCTCTCTGTCCCTTGTAATTTGTTTGACGTAGTAGCTAAAGATTACCTGATGTTTTCGGCTTGCTCACTATTCCGTTTATGAAACAGTGCATGAGCACCATGTAAGCGGCCAGGACTTGTGTGTGAAGACTGCACCCTTGTTAATACATCGAAGGCAGGTGTTTCGAATAGTGGTAGGCAAACCAGGACCCGAACTTGAAGAAACGCCAATACAAGATGTAGAATCATACACATATCTTGGCAGTAATATAGACAAAGTTGGAGGGACAGACAGCGATATCAAAATAAGAATACAAAAAGCAAGAGGAGCTTTCATTGCATTGGGAAATATATGGAGATCAAGAGAAATAGGATCCAACACGAAAATAAGAATCTTCAACTCAAATGTGAAGTCAGTCCTATTGTATGGCTCGGAGACATGGAGAACAACAAAGACAACAACCAAAAAGCTACAGACTTTCATAAATGGGTGCTTGCATAGAATAGAGGGATTAAAATGGTATGACAAGGTTACCAATGTGGAACTGATGACAAGAACTGGACAAGTGCCAGTGGAACAAGAGATGAGAAGAAGACGATGGCGATGGATAGGACACACACTGAGGAAACCTGTTGATAGCATTACAAGGCAGTCCTTGTTCTGGAACCCCCAGGGCAAGAGATGCAGAGGAAGACCAAGAAGTACATGGAGAAGAGAGTTGGAAACAGAGGTGAAAATGATGAGGAGAACATGGAAAGAACTTGAGATGATGGCACGTGACAGGAGGACTTGGCATGTGTTTGTTAAAGGCCTATGCTCCTTTGGGAGTGGAGGGTTATGAATGAATGAAACCAGGACCTGTGGGCATGGCCAGTCTTACGCCGATATAACATATAAGTTTGTTTCATATTAATTTACGCCGATATAACCTATTTGCCCCAATCTGGCCCCGCGCTCACGGAGGCCCAACAATTGGGTCCCCCGCCCCAGCTTTGAAAAAAAAAAAAAAAAAAACTAATCTTAAGTCCACAAACTATGTCAACGATTCAAAATAGTTGTGATCCAATGGATCCCATCTCATTGTAACATCACCGGCAAAGAAAAGGCTGACAGGTTGGCAAAAGAAGGTGGAAATCTACCTCAGCCTGATGCAAGCATAACTTTTGAGGGGGTAAAGAGTTTTATCAGAATCAGATACGGAAACAAATGGGATGTAGAGCATCCAGGTCACACACAAAATGATGCATACTACCAGCTCAACAGAAGAGAACTAGTGGTAATATTCAGACTCCGCACTGGCCACAGCAGATTGAGATACCATCTATTCAACAAGCTGAAGATAGGAACTACCGATCAGTGTAACTGTGGCACTGATAACATGATTATTTAATTGTCCATTTAATACTTTCATGTGGAAACTGGATCTGACACAGGAACCATTGTCTTACCAGACGAATCGTAAAAGCGACCAAGGAAGGTTGGGCATGAGGCATGGCTACACCATTCTGTGAAAATATCCCTACAAAAAAAAAAAAAAAAAAATAATTCAGGCTCGGCATTCGGCATGAAAGAAGACATTTCAACAAGTTCCTGAATCGGACTGTTCATGACAAGTTGGATTGTTGAATTCTGGTTGAAGGTCTGTGTACCTCATAGAGCTGTATAAGCGATGTCTAATGTGACGACGAGTCACTTAACTTAATCCATCGTGTTACCGAGCTCAGATTAGTTAATTGATGCTGCAAATTTTTACAGGTGTCGGATGTTTTGTGAATTGTTTATGTTTATGGAAGTAGAAATCGCAACAGGTGTTCCTGATATAATTAATTATCTTCCAGTGATGAAATTCGCTGAAGTAATGTGCCTACCCAGGTGAGTGAGGTGTGAAAAATATGATAATCATAGTGGAAAGGTAGAGAGTTCATTAGTTAAATCATACATTGTGTTACCACGGGGAATGATGTTGATGACGGCCACAATTCGTACCTCAGTAACAGCAAGCATAAATTAAATTAATCTAGGTGATACCTGGTGTAAATGAAGTCTCTTCAATCCTCTACTGAGTTATGCATGATGTATTGAGAATTCTTCTGAAATGTATAAAACCAACAATACAAATCTTGTTATGCGGCCGTAGCTGTACTGATAAATTATCTTTCACTTCAGTACTAGAGTATCGATCACGCATAATAATAAAACGTTATATTTTATTTCCTCTGTCTGGATCATATCTTCTTCTGTCTACTGTGGTGCGCGTACTTGTGGTAAGCCAAACGTATTTAGAACATGCGACCCAACTCTCTGGGCCTTTGCACCTTCTAAAAACCGCACAATTGTTCGACTCTAATTGAAGATATGATGTGTTTAAAAGATGCACTAGTCTTACATTTATCCTACCACTTATGCAAAGAAAGCACCGGCAATTACTCCGACTAGAGCAGGGGTCCCCAAAATGTTCGATATCGACCCCCAATGGTCGATTACAACATCCAGGGGGTCGATAAATCCCAGAGGTTCGACAAATTCCAGAGGTTCGATTGGGGGTCGATTAAACTTTTGGGGTCGAAAGTTGGTAATCATATAACAAACAAAAATGCCTTATGTGACTCAATTTTACACCTGTAAGTGTTCGAATTGGTGGTTACATGTTTGTTTCATATCTTGCCGTAGATCACCTTGAAAAATCTTTGAGGACAAGGAGAACATACATGCACCTGACTGGATTGTTGCCACAGATTAATGTAGAAATAGAACATACATGCACCTGACTGGATTGTTGCACAGATTAATGTAGAAATAGAACATACATGCACCTGACTGGATTGTTGCACAGATTAATGTAGAAATAGAACATACATGCAGATTAATGTAGAAATAGAACATACATGCACTTGACTGGATTGTTGCACAGATTAATGTAGAAATAGAACATACATGCACCTGACTGGATTGTTGCACAGATTAATGTAGAAATAGAACATACATGCACCTGACTGGATTGTTGCACAGATTAATGTAGAAATAGAACATACATGCACCTGACTGGATTGTTGCACAGATTAATGTAGAAATAGAACATACATGCACCTGACTGGATTGTTGCACAGATTAATGTAGAAATAGAACATACATGCACCTGACTGGATTGTTGCACAGATTAATGTAGAAATAGAAAATACATGCACCTGACTGGATTGTTGCACAGATTAATGTAGAAATAGAACATACATGCACCTGACTGGATTGTTGCACAGATTAATGTAGAAATAGAACATACATGCACCTGTTGCACAGATGGACTGGATTGTTGCACAGATTAATGTAGAAATAGAACATACATGCACCTGACTGGATTGTTGCACAGATTAATGTAGAAATAGAACATACATGCACCTGACTGGATTGTTGCACAGATTAATGTAGAAATAGAACATACATGCACCTGACTGGATTGTTGCACAGATTAATGTAGAAATAGAAAATGCAGCCACTAAAGTTCACCTTACAAGATGAACTCATTGATGTGTGTGTGTTGTGACGGTATTGCCTCCCCTGCTTTGCAGTAGTGGTCCAACAGTGGTCAAAACACAAAAGTATCTAATATGGGCTTCAAAGGTATCTACCTTCGCACAAGATTACTCTTGGAAGATATGTAAATAGAAGAAACAAAACGCTTCTATCTCCAGGGAGTATTCACAAGATAATCAGAATAAGCTAGAACAATACTGCTTTGGCTGAGTATGTTAACTCTGTAATTCTGCCGACGCTTTTGTGAAGGATTTAAACCTTATTACTTTCAGCTCGTTTAACCCCCCCACCCCTGATTTAATCAGTGGAATTATATTATTCTAGTATAGCTCTGTTTAGAGTGAGTGTAGTAATTTGACTGAGACAAACATGCAGTAACTTTAAAATGATTAAATCGAAGTTAAATTGGTAACATTACAAATAACAAAAATTAATAATTACTTTAGGTATTAACAGTTGGAAAATAATTTGAATAGTTATGGATCAAGAAAAGTTATCATCGTGGTCTTTAAGGATTGTGAAGTGTTACAAGAAGTTCAAGGGGCAGCATAGATTTGAACTTAGCTGCCAATGATGGTTCTGTTCCTTCTTATGGGTTGGTTCTTTTCACACTGCTCACGCTCGTCCCTGATCAAGGTTGTCAGGGGTAGCTCGTTTCCCAGACATGTCAAGGAGAGTCTACCACGTGGGTCCTTCGTCTTAAAGCTTAGGCCACTGTTTCCTTCTTGTTCCAGAGATAGTACGTTCTGCTGGCACCACCAATAACTATGGTAAAAGAATAGAACGAAACGGTCTTCTGAGTATGGCGTTTTCCACCCCACAGTTATGTGTTCCTATCTGCCCATACCACCATCCCAATTAACTCAGAATTTACCCTCGATGAGAATTAAATTTAATCTCTCGGGATAAAACTTTCTTTACGTTTAAATAGAATAGCTTTCATAATTACTTTATATCTAAATGAAAATGTTAATAATACAGATAGAGTCTGATTACATATACATCTCCACTGATTGAAAAGTGTTCACAATATAAATTGAATATGTTTTAACTTATGTTTACACTGCTTTGAAAATGTAAGTATTATACTTAGAATGTACATCATTTCTTTCATCTTTCCCTCCCTGCTCCATAGGGAACCTGGAACTACTTTATGCTTTTAGTTCCTCTTTACGAAACTATCAATAAAGCAATCACCAGCCCGTGCAGTGGTAGTTCACGAATCATCATTCTATACGCTGAGGTTGCCAGCCTCAAATGACTTTGAAATCCACAAGCGAGTTTCACATATTAAAATTCACATGGTAATAAATAAATTATATATATATATATATATATATATATATATATATATATATATATATATATATATATATATATATATATATATATATATATATATATATATATATATATGTGTGTGTGTGTGTACTTTAGTTCACGTTAGTAATAAAATATGAAATGTTAACCACAACTTACGCCAATTCTGGCTCACAGACTTTTTGCTCAGGTGAATAAAAGAGACTTGAATCGGCCTCTTACACGCGTCTGGGGTGTGGTTAATTTAATGCCTCTCTGACTTCGTGTGTGGTCCTTAGTTTCCTCAATCCCGGTTTCCTTATTTAAAATGTTGAGATTTCCTGGGCTATATTGCAAGTCCTGATAAATACTCCAGTAAAAGATGTCCGGTATTTTAAGAAGGAATTCTGAATTCTAATTCTTCACTGTAGCAAGGTCTGGTAACTTGGCGAGCGATTTCTCAAGTGAAATAGTTTGAGAAAATGATCAGATTATATTCCACGCATTCGTTTGTAATGAGCTATCAAAAACTCCAATCATTTTCAAACAGGCGGGTTATGGGGTAATTTCAAAATATTCCGACATCGGATAATTTTGAACGTAGGGCAGAGGTCAACTCTCCCATATATGGTAATAAGATGTTCGATGCCCTTGTGTACAAACTTACAGACGTATCGGTAAACTCATACAACAGCGTGTTCAAAATATAACCATCATTACTTTATCAGAAAGTACTCTTGTCATAACAAGTAGGACAGGAAACGCTTATGTCATAAGTTTCCGCCGGTACACGAGATCTTGTGCTAATCTTAGCCAAGTTGTGCCGCTCCCTCGCGACTGCGAGTAATTATCTCAGCAAATCTGGGTAGCGTCAAGCAAATGTGATTATTATCACCTACATTGAGTGTCAATTCGACAATACTCAAATATCTGCTACTCAGCAGAAAAATAACGAAGAAAGAAAGAAAGAAAAGTGCGACAACTGAGAGCAAATAATAAAAATTAGTACCACATATGTACCGATACTGCTGGAGTGAAACAAAGATCGATAGGGGCCGCTCCATTCTGTCACTCCAAACTAAATCATTGTTCAAATATAAAAGCCTCAGTGACTAATGTAGTCAGTCATACAAATACTGCTACTACAAAATACTCCAAATTATGTGCAGCGGTTGAGCCGTTTCTTCTTACATTCCTAAGTTCGTATTTAGTTGAAGTTTATTTTAGCCACGCAAACGCAGTTTTATCAAAGCAAAGGAACAGACTGAACCTGGGGGAGTATGTTGACTTACGACTAACATTCATCACTGTCCAATCAAATATAAATAATCTTGCTAATGCCGAAGAGCCACACCCTTCCCATTAATGAATTCAACCGGTTCAATAAAAAAGGCAACGTTAATTTATTGTACCTCTATAACTATTTATATCTATTATTATTATTATTATTTTTTTTTTTCTTGGGGGTCGATTAAAGATGGAAGGATTCCATGGAGGGGTCGGGGCTCAGAAACGTTTGGAGACCCTGGACTAGAGCATTTGTGGGAAAAGTTATTATGTCGGTGTATGCAATTAGTGAAAGCCCTTAACGTGAAACATGTGGAAATGTGATATACTCAGATGGGACCCAAAGACGCAGCAATAGAGAACGCAGTCAGCGACTCATAGCTTGACTGCCTGCGTCAGGACCAGCGAATCAGAGCTGGTCAAGACCGCACTCCACCTCCACGTGGTGGTCCTGGAAACAGTCTGCAGCAGTGCAGTCTGGCTGAGCGAGTGTGGATCGCAATGGGAAGGCAAACCCGGTCCTAAAAAATGCCGTGCAGAAGTCGGATGTGTCGACCGAAAGGTGCAGATATCACAGCTTAGGCATAAACAGACACAACGCAACCACCGTGCTTTTCAGGGCGAACGAGGAAGAAGAAGAATATACTCAGATTCGTTCAGCGCTAGACGAGCGTGTAATTTGAGCAACGCTAATGCTGGTCGAGAGAGAAACTTTGTAGTTGGTTGTTGGAGGCTTCAGTTTCACATTTACCTCCCTCCCTTTCACGCAGCTTCTCATCAATTCTGCGTTTTCCTTCCCTTCACGTTCATGGCTCATTATCTATTTTTCCATCTTTCTTATCATCTACCACAATCTTTCTGTCTCCCGGTCCCCTTCTTTGTTCATCAGCCTGTTCCTTTCTTTGTTCTTGTCTTTCTTTTTAAAAAAAAAAGATATGTCTCATGCCTTTCTTTATTGTTTGCCATCCTCCAATCTCAGTCACTTCATTAATATACGATACTTTCTCTTTCTTTTTTTCACACTAATTCTCAGCATTCCTTATTTAAAATGTCAAAATCTCCACGTGTTCAATTTTTGTTTCTGTCCTGTGTCTCGCACAGTCTCGCACAAGCAGTTCTCTCAGGAAACCATAACTTGTCTTTTTTTTTTTTTTTTTAAGGTAAATGTTCTCAGTTTCAGCTTATTAAATAGAACATGCTAAGACGTTTAACTTGTCATTAACCGTCTGCAGACTTGACCAGTTGAGTGGGGAAAAAAATCTCTTTGAAATTTGTTCGTGCACGTGTATGTTTGTGTGTGTTTGCGCGCGTGCGCTCGCACGCTCGCATATGGTTGTGCGGGCAGTCGTTATTCCTCTGAAGCTACTTTCTTGTAACTTTTTTTTTTTTTTTTTTTCAGGACACAAAGAAAACACCAGCGGAAGGGAAGACGGAAATTGGGAAAGGTGAGCCGCTGTTTGTTTTTGGTTTACACGTTCACAGCTTTTGCACGTTTTCCTCCAGCTGTCCAAAACAGTGTTCTTTTTCTTTCACCCCGGCTCCGCTGTGTTCTTCACCAGCCACTGCCCAAGTCTTTGACTACATATCGTTTCACCAGCATATGATTGTCGTCGTTAGACATGTTGGCATCTAGAGCATATGGCATGGTCACATGCCAGAACAGACCTTTTCATATTTGGAGCATAATGACAGACTAATCGTAGTACATGACCTTATTTAACAGCCCTATAGTATAATTCATGCTACATACAGACATTCCTTTTTTTTAATGTCTTCTTTGTTTCAATCACACACACAAAAAACCAGCGATAGTCCTGGAATTTCCAGGGAAAGAGAGGCAGAGGTAGACCAAAAAAACCAATAGAGAAGAGAACTAGAGACAGAAGTAAAAATACTGAGGAAAACATGGACAGAACTTGAGCGGATGCCACGTGACAGGACTTGGCATGTCTTTGTTGAAAGCCCATGCTCCCTGGGGAGCTAAAGGGTTATTGATTGACATACAAATATTGTTTTTTTTTTAAAAATAAGTGTTCTTTGTTTCAGTCACACACAAAAACAGCAACAGCCTTTGTCATCCGCCTCCATGTCTCTCTTCAACTATATGTTTGAGGCAGTTGTTTTTATTTCCTTGGCAGCAGTCTAAGTTTCATCCTCTTACTTTGTTTTGTCTTCTTTTTTTCGGAACTCGTTATTACATCATCTTTCATTCTCTTTGATATTCTGTAAATTAAGTAACCAGACACAGTTGCCAGGCAAAAGACCTGTTGGTTAGAACGAACCATCTGCCAATTCAAGGATAAGCTGCCACAAGGAAGTTGTAAGTGAACAATTGTACTCTCAGGAGAACTCGTGATGGCACAGCCAGGCAGGTCTTAGAGTAGAAACCGCAAGGAATGAAGGTGGACTGGCGACCAAGAAAATTATGGAGAAGAAAGAAGAGGAGACTAAAAGATTGAATGTGTCGAGCACAGATGGGTTAAATAATGGCGTAGAATAAACTACACCTAAACAGGTTGCAGGCGCTCTTGCTCTGCTAGGAACCAGTGAATGTCAAGTCTTTGTCCCATTGGCATTATCTCTGTGGCTGCGCGTTGTGTCTGAGCTTGCATTTATGAACTCACACCACACCCAGTCAACAGCATTTTCCCCCACAATTGTGACAGTAATCTCTTAATCTTCCCAAAGTCTGTCATTGCCATGATATACCCTTACATATCACATCGTATAAAACAGTAATCTTAGAAGCACATCCATTATTTGTCGATCTTCTTCCTCCAACTTTATTCTGTTTACTAACTATATAACTATTAACCAAAATAAAAATAAAAAAGCCTTTTTGAATCCTTCACAAGAGACAAATAAAGCTGGCAGCATAAAAATAGCCGCGTAACTAAATCTAATCATGAATATTGATCGCCTGGTAACATGAATATCTCCAATCTAACCTCGCGTTTTCTTCTTTATGTCCAAGGAGATGCAGTTGCGACTGTGTAGTGCTTGTTAATATTGTAGGCGTATTGCGTTGTTATGATTGTTTTTTTTCTCTTTTACACTTGTCTTCAGGCTGATTTTGTGTGTGTTGAAAGAACGGCTTAAAAAAGAAAACGGTTGGAGCTGATGATGTTGTGCGTTGGCGGTTATTGTGTTTGGAAATTCTTTTCCTAGGTGCCTACATTCACTTTGAGATTTCGATTGGCAGAATGGTTAGAGATCTCGTCTCTCATGACAAATTCCGGGTTCGAAACCTGGTGGAATCGCGCTGGTCTGCCTATCAGTAAATGGGCACCCAGCTCTGCTTTTTTAGTTAGGGAAGGCAAAGTCTGAGAGGACGGGAATTGGTCACCCCACGCAATAAAGCTTGATGTTGTATAGTGAAGTCTTTAACACGCTTCTCCCCTACGGCAGTATCAGCTGTGGAACTGCCTTTACCGTCGTACATTTACTAAAGGAAAGACAAGTTCATGACTTAACAAGCGGCTGTCTTATTGGATACTTTCTGTCTCTATATCGACCGTATCCTCATTGGCGTTGATGTTATTGTTTTTTTTGTGTGACGAATAATGTTGAGCGATGAAGCAACAAATATATGCGCCCACACAGACGTGTAAAGCTCAAACAGGCACACCCACAATGGTTAACAAATTGTGGCGGCTTGCGTTTGATTAAAATAGGAAAAAATTATTAACAGGTCAGAAGTACCACATCCCAGTTAGCAGACATGGAAGACATAAAAGGCGATGTACCAAGCAGACCTTTCACGTGATACTATCCTTTTAACATAAAAAATAAATATCAGGGTTTCTTAACCTGTGGTCCGCGGGCCACATGGGGGTCCGTGAATGGATTCTAGGGGGTCCGTGTACCTAAAATTTAAAATCTAACATTGTATTGTATAATTATTACTGATTAAAACAAAAACAACCTCCATATAGTACTCTCATTGCCGTATCTCAGTGGGCGCCACTGAGCGGTTGAGTGAATCCCGATGTCATTGTCATGGTTTCCGCGCCTTTAGTGGTCTCTATTTGGAACGCGCCCAAACCCCCAGATTATTTTGTGCTTATAACTGCTTTCTGATTTTCTACGGCTAATCCTTTGATTGTGTCTTTTTTTTTTGTTGCTGTCTGCCAATTTCATGGTCTGGCATTTTTGTTTTGCATAAACCAATTTGATATGTCAAAAAAGTGTTGTCTTTCAACATAACCTAATCATTTATGTTGGCATGTCGGATATGTGTTTATTGATGCGGTCTATTGAAATTTAATGGAACTTTCCCACCCTCGGACTGTGTTGTTATTGAAGAGCTTCATGTCGTGAATTTTTAGATACATAGGTCAGAAGATATTTATGGTCCCGTCTGAGCAGAGGTGATAGTGGTAAATATGTGAGAATAAAGGTGTACGAAATAGATTTTCACGAGGGAATAGTGTAAGAGGAAGATCAGTCTCTGGAGTGAGTAGTTCCTCTAGTCCAGCCTATTGTCTTAGATGTTTGATAGGGGAATTAAGACTTGGGTTGGTCCCTTCTGAATAGATTAGAACAAGTGATAGCAACAGTGAGAGATAATACTAGAAATAGATTTTCACGAGTGAAATGGTAGAAATTAATAGAGTCTGTCCCTGAAATCGAGAATCTTCTCTCTTTCAGCCTATCTTCTACAACAGATCTAGAGGAGTCAGACAGTCTATTATAATATATATTAATATATATCTCCACTCACACACACACATAAGTGACGACAGTTAGACGCACAGACGTGAAAAACTATAACAATGGAATATAGATATTTTGGAACGAGCTGACCGACACGCTTGAATAAAGTTTATGTAAATTTTATTAACATAAGGAAAATTGTCCACAACAAATAAGGTTGCTTATCAAGCACATATAATTACACATAGGTTAATGAATTACTAAAAGAACAATAGACCCATAGGTGTAATCCTTTCCCTTTATGTAGAGCCCACGATCCCGTTATCAGAAAAGTTATAGCCTCCCAAGAGTCACAGATATATATGCTATGTTCTATGATTTTTCTCCTCTATAGTTTAAGAACAGAGTTGATATATTAATCTATCCTAAGAGGAAATCAGCATTTGCAACACAAATTGCATATAAGAAATACAAAGTGGGTGAAATTTGTTATACAATAAAAGTCACTCATTCCTGCTCTCATTCTATTCATACAACAGTGGCCACTGACAATCTTGCTACTTACAGACTGGATTTTTTCCTTTCTGGAACAATCTTTGGGACATACACACATATAGCAGCGCCAGTTATTTTTCGCCAAGAGAACCCCCAGCTCCTCAAAAGACAGAATCAAATCCACTGTTCCGGGGAGCGTTCCCTTGGTTATTATTATTTGGATTACTGGTTATGTCTCTAGGAAAAATCAGTTCAACTAAGAGATGCCACTAAGCTCACAGTGTCAGAATCTTGAGGTTTCCAGTACTTTAGGAAATGTCAGGTTGGTACCTTCACTCAGTATAAACAATTGATTGTCACACCACAACGTGATCCCCCCCCCCCCCCCCCCCTAAAAAAAAAAACCGTCGGAAAATGTTATTGTTAGTAATTTCTCTTGCCACATGGCTGAATATTTCAATGAGAATGTTGTGAAGAATTATAATCTGGCTCGATAGGTCCAGTTTTTTTCATTTAGTATTAAAGTTAGTGAGATGAGTACTCTGTCTCTTTCTGGATGCAAACACCACACCAGACAGGTGGTAACTTGGAAACTCACTTATTTAAATTTCAAAATGTTTCTTTTATGGTTTTCTCATATACTGTAACAAAACCGCTGGTAGAGGTTGGGCTGACCCAAAACTGTATAAGGAAGAGAAAAGTACAAAATACTTAACACCAATATATACACACATCCTATTCTACCCTTGCGTAAAATATAATATTCACTTCAGTATTAACTTTAAGTTAGAGACTATAAGCTTAGTGATTGTCTCATCGTTTAAACTTCCGTGAAATATATTCTAGTCATTACAAAAATCAACCATCATGAATTAGAAATACATACGTATTTCATCAATACTCAGTGATGAATCAGTGCATTTAATAGTTAGTTAAAAATATTCTCGGACTGGTGCTAGCAGTTTAATTAAATTTATTTATAGCTGTATGAGTTTTAGCTAGAAATTATAATTTATTCTGCTTTCCACTGTAACACAATAACTAGAGAAATATTAACTGACTTATCATTTAATCACTCTGCACATAAATCTAATGAAGATATATTTCGAACTAACAATTCTATCACTCGACAATACTAGTCAATATTATTTACCTCCAAACAGAACTACAGGCTATCACCACGAAACTGAGAACTATCCTTTATACAGGTAGTCTAGAACTCGGCTATGTCGAGAAACTAAGAACTTCTCTATACACGGTATTCAGAACGTAGGAAGCTGTCTACTGAATAAGGAGTACTGAAGTCTAAACTGCTCTGGTATAAATATATCTCTGATGAAAGGAAAATGATTACGTCTAAAACCCGAAAACAGACTCATGTTTTCAGATGTAGCACCTTCGTCCCGATTACATATTTCCTTACTCATTCTACAGATCAGAGAGATTTCTCACACAGGAACCGAAACCAGACTTAACGCCTGCAGTCCAATCTCTCGATCTGATCAGACCTCGGCAATAAAACTTCCCGTGTGCGTTTTACACCTTCTGCTTTCTATGGCCACTCCCAGCGATCAATGTCTTTCATCTCACATCTTACATCGAGTATAATTAACTTATAGGCGAGCAGATTCAGAGACAAGTGATAGACGATAGTCTTACTTCTTATCCCTGTCGAGAACGAATTAACACGATTCGGTCTCATCAAAGAACTTAGCTTAACTGCAATAAAATGCGTTGCTAATTTATCAAGGGAAAAGACAAAGGTATAAATGAAAGAGTTTTCTTAACAATCGAGCGTATGCGAACAAAAGAAGAAGGTAAAAGAGCGAAGAAAAAGTAACAGGCAAGTGCAGAATAAAGAATAAATATCTTATTAATCATAAATATCTCTCTGCCACACATATCTATACGACTGTATTTTAATATCAGACGACCTTGCTCTCCCTATATGAAATATAAGTTACACTACACACCCACACACACACAATTATGTGACAATAAGACACACAAAACGTGAAAAACTATGGATAATTGGGTATGGGTCTGACCGACACACTAAATTAAGTTTTTGTTTAGTTTATTATCACTTAAACTTTACAACATCAAACATATACAAATCAATATATTCATGTTTACAGACATAGGAAAATAACCCAATAAGTGCCCTCCCCCCTGTTGAGAAAAAATCCCAAAAGAAGTTAGTAAACCAAAAGGTCAAAGATTAACACTAGGGTATAGAATAGACCGTAAAGAAAAAGAACAAAGTTCCTACTTAAGCTATCCAGTAAAGTACTCAGGTTAGCGAAATAAAAAAAAATAGTATAGTTAGTACAATGATTATAACAAAGGAAACTATTCTCTCTCTCTCTCTCTCTCTCTCTCTCTCTCTCTCTGTCATCTGTGGCCACAAACACGCTTGCTTACCAAATACTGATGCAGTTATCCCTTGGAAAATTATTATAGTCTGAACATATATTGTCAGTTGGGTTGCAAAATCCGGCCCCAGACCAGCCTTGGTATCTAGTAATAATTACAAGGTGGTCGCCAAAGTTGGTGGGTTTAATTTTTCCTGGATGAATCATGTGTCACCGCATATAGTTACTGAAGCAAGACGTTCTCAGGACGTTCACAGTTAAACAACAGAAAAAGTAGTTCCTGTATTGTCTAGCCTCTGGTTGCTCAGACAAAAAAAAATGTTACGATATAAAAAAAAAACTGATAATCGATGGTTAATCCTATCGGCTGACTTTATGATGAGTGCCGATTTTGAAACAGCACAACTGTCTGAATAAATCCAGTGCTGTGTCTGTCAAAGGTTAGGAATATATGTTCTTTCGTGTGCCCAGTGGGCTGGAAAATTTGGGAAAAAAATAATTCTGGGTAAGGTACCGTCCAGTTACAATTAATCTTATTGTTTATATTTGGTCTCTCTCTGAATGCAGAAAGAGGACCGAACAGGTCCAAAAATCGAAGACCCAATAATAATAAGAATGTTACTGGTGATATTAGACCGCTAGCAGCTGGTTTTTGATTGAGTGCTAGATAAGGAAGAAAAGAACATTTACAAAAAACTGCTACTATCCTGTCCGTAAGTTTTCCCCTATGGCATGTTGGGAAAGAAGGGTATGTGCCCTCCCCTGTATTGCCTGTGAGAAAGTGAACAGCACACAAAGTCCTTTATTCAATTTATCTATACGCGTACTTTAACAAAATCTGCCTGTCACTACTAGCTTATTTGTCAGCGTCTGTTGTTTAGTCACATAACAATTACTCTAGTCACTTTTTTATTTTCACACAATGAAATATAATGTGAATTCTATTCGGTAACTGATCCGCCACTCTTAATAATCTCAGTCAGCTAAGCCGTATCTTCTTATGTAAGAAAAAAATGGGGTATTTGAAATTACATTACTCTGAACGACTGGCAAGAAATATCTATGCGTTAGGTTATTTCACTAGTTTTAAACGTTCGGGAATTAGATTTAATAAAATGATAAACCTAACACATTTTAATACTTAAGCACAATTTCTATTACCACAAATCAGAAAATTAAATCCCCACGGGACAATTTAACACATTCAGCAAAGAAATGGTTCTAGTCCTACGTGCTTAGATTATCCAATAAATTTCTGAGTGACTCTAAGGCCTGGTGCAGACGAGCGTTTCTTGCTGCGCGTTTCTCGCGCGTGACGAATGAAAGAGTAGGGATTTACAGACAGTCTCGCTCGGCTGCGCAGCCTGTAAATCCCTACTCTTTCATTCGTCACACGCGAGAAACGCGCAGCAAGAAACGCTCGTCTGTAAGAGCCCTAATACTGAGTTTGAGAGAGCGCTGTATATTTACAGATTTGAGTGTTATTATCGCGAATAGCAGAAATTCAGGAAACTATTCCCCCCCCCCCTCCCTACCCGATTAAAATTCCTCGGTTACTCTGTTAGCCGTTGCAAATCGACAACAGAGGCTTACTCGTGTTCCCGTTTTCCTCCCGAGATTTCGCTTCTGATATCAAACGATTATCTCCCTGTATGTATAACATCAACCAGTTATGACGGGAAAATTTCTGCCCGCGTTTCCCCTTCAAAGAAACGCTTGTCTCCCGCGTGCTTCTGTCTGTCAACAGTGGTGATGGCAAATTAGCTCGCATGAGAATTCAGGTAACTCCGCCTAGGCCGGTCCCAAGCCCGGCTGAAAAAGGAGGAAGGCGGCCTGCATGGAGGCCGTAAGGAGGCAGCCCCTCCACTATGCAAAGGCACAACAGGCTAATCACCTGTTTGCTTTAAAACATGATTACGCGAACTACAAGAGAGAAAACCGGACTGATTCTAAAGGCGACAAACTGGAACGGACTACGACTTATGGAACTTGGAAAACAAGAAGTATAAATGGGAAAGAAGAGGAGCTGGTAGAAGAGATGAGGAAAGCAAAACTAGAAATCCTGGCTATTACGGAAACAAAGACAAAGGGACAAGGAGTCATGGATCTCGATGGCAACACGCTGCTCTACAGTGGTGTACCTACATCTGAAAGAGCTAAAGGGGGCGTGGGTTGCATTTTGGCCAAAAACCAGGAAGATAGTATCAAGGGATGGAACTTTGTCTCGGAGCGCATTATGGTTGTAAAACTAAAAGAAGGAGAAACCATAGTCAACCTGGTCATAGTGTATGGGCCAAATGAAGATGAGAGAGCAGAGGTCAAGGAGGAATTCTTCGAGCTGCTTAAAAGGACAGTGGATGACTGCCTAGATGAAATTTTCATGCTCGGAGATTTCAATGCCAGAGTTGGAAATGACCATGCTAGATGGGGTGGAGTTATCGGAAGATATGGAGAAGATACTCTCAATGACAATGGAAAGCGACTCCTTAGATTCTGCAGTGAGCAGAATCTGATCATTACCAACACAAAGTTCCCCCATAAGCGCATACATGCATACACTAGATGTGAACCAACAAAGAATGAGAAGTCAGCGATCAACTGTGCCATTGTTAGGAGGAGCTCATTCAAATATGTCAGGGATGCTAGAGTCTGGAGGGGGCCAGAGATTGGAAGTGATCACTACCTGCTTACAATAAAAAATCTTGTAGTTCTGAAAGAGTTGCTCAGCCTAGGAACTGCCCAGCATCACGCAAGAAACCAAGTAAATGAACGGAAGAAATGAGCATTAAGACCTACAAGCTGAGAGCGCCAGAAATTAAGACCAGATATCAGAGGCTTATTGCTACAGCGGTGAGAAACAGAGAAGAAAACCTGATGACTTGGAAACCCTCTGGCTTAAATTCAAGGACATCGTAAAGACAGCTGCTGCAGAAGCACGTGGTGAAGTCCGACTTGGGAACAAGAGGAAGAGGACATCTTGGTGGACAGAGGAAGTCAAAGAGAAAATAAGAGAGAAGAAAATGGCATGGAAACAATACTTAGGAGCTAAAGACACAGCAGGACAAATAGAGAAATATAGAGAATATGAGATACTCAGAACAGAAGCAAAGAACAAGGTGCTAGCAGCAAAACAGAAGTCCTGGGAAGAATTTTGAGAAAAGCTAGAAAAAGATGCGCAAAAAAACCAGAAATTGTTCTATAAGACTGTAGCAAGTTTAATTTGCTGGAGAGGTTAAAATGTTATAATTGAATGATGTATTGCCGTGGAAGTGTCAACCGTGTGAGGTCAAGCAATGTAAGACCCTGAGTCTAATAGTTGATGATGATGGTGATGAATTCTCAGGATACTTAACGCTACCTCTCTAGATCTCACACGGGCTGTATTTTATTTCTAGTGTCTGGTGTTTAAACCTCAGAAATGAGGTATCTGAGGAAAGTGGTTGAAGTAACAAGAAGAGACATGGTCCGCAACCAGACGATCCGTCAAGGCCTAAAATCCCATCCGCTCAGACCCAAATAGAACAGTCCCAACTAAGATGGTTTGGCCATGTCTGCAGAATGGGAGAAGATCGGCTACCACGACAAGCATGGGAAACAAAGAGCCAGGGATCCAGACCTCCAGGACGACCCAGAGTCCGCTGGGAGGACAACATTAGACAATCTTTGAAGGACCGAGGACTAGAATGGAACCAGGCCAGGAAGAAGACAGCTGATAGAATGGTCTGGCGCTCTCTCTTCCAAACCTCTACACCTCACGGTAGAAGGGGAACGACTACGTAAGTAAGTAAGTCTGGTGTTTGATGTGGGTAGTGTCTAGGGATGAAATGAAAATGATGGTACATCAAAACAACACACTATAACTCGCTATAATTAAAGGAATAAGTCTGGTTAAAATGTTTTTTTACATTAATTCTTTTTTACAATTTTATTCTGCCTGTCCTGCAAACTCTTTTGGACAGGTCTTTGAAACTGAGGAAAATATATCTTACAACTAATAATTAACTAAAGGGACTCTTTGTCCTATAACGATAACTTATAATGTTCCTATAGGTGTATTCACAACTGTTCAGTGATATATATAGTAGTGGGAGTCATTTATTTGAGAAGCTGTTGTTGTCATCACGCCCCGATCATTATAGTTAATTTTAGGGAAATCGATTTATTCACAGATGAACTGTCAGAGTGCCCAGATTATGGCACATCACCTTAGATTCTGTATGTAGATTCACTCGTATCACTGCTCTGCATAGAACGTCAGCTCACAGAAACTTCTTCTGGCTAACAGCATACAGTAAACACTTTCACTCGAGACTTTTCTGTCTTCGTATTTATTTCATCAGGTGTCCCCTGTCACCGGCTGGTAACAGGAAATAAAACCCTGCAAACAAAAGACACCCTGGCATTTTCACATCTGGAATATATTTCAATTAACTAGTTACTACATGCTATGATGGGGTCAGCCTCGTGTGCATACAAGTGCACCAGCCCCTAATTCATATGACTTCACATCCTACTGTGACCACACCTCAGGTCCATATGGCGGATACGCCACTGTCATTTTACATAGTTTTCTTCAATACAATAAAATGGAGTAAACACCTCTCCTTCTGTGTGATTTCTCTTCTTTTCATAATTATAAACGCTCTAGGCATGTTTATGAGTGTTCATGGAACACAGAGGCTTCCTAGTATGTTCTGATCTTATCTTCTTCTTCTTCTTCGTTCGCCCTGAAAAGGACGGTGGTTGCGTTGTGTCTGTTTACAACGTAGCTGTGATATCTGCACCTTTCGGTCGACACATCCGACTTCTGCACGGCATTTTTTAGGACCGGGTTTGCCTTCCCATTTCGATCCACACTCGCTCAGCCAGCCTGCACAGCTGCAGACTGTTTCCAGGACCACCACGTGGAGGTGGAGTGCGGTCTTGACCAGCTCTGGTTCGCTGGTCCTGACGCAGGCAGTCAAGCTATGAGTCGCTGACTGCGGTCTCTATTGCTGCGTCTTAAGGTCCCAACGTTCTGATCTTATAATAATAATAATATTCATAGCAATATTCAAACACAATACAATTTGAGGACTCAATAATTTTTGCTCCAGGCATGTCCTTCACTTTTCCCAATAGCAGTATCTAGCTTTTTGCAGTTTTATAATACTTATTAATAAATCAATTTCCTTACCACAATTCAATGAAATATAAACACACAAGAAACGATGACTGGCAAATATGGCACAAGTTTTTCTCTGCCGCTGTCCAGACTGTTGAACTTATTTTATGTTAAAATCAACACTTCTGTTCTCATCGTCCTTTGGTAAGGAAAATTTCTCTTCAAATGGCCAAGAGCCTTGTAAGCTTTTGCTAATATCATTTTGGGCTGGGCAATGAAATCAGGCGACTACCAATTTTGAACTGAATTTGAAAAACCAAACCCCAAATATACTATGTGTTTCTTAGTCTGTTGGTCAGTCTGCCCATGCTATTACACTGCAAAATATGTATCGTTTTGGGCTAACAATTTCTACCTCTCCCTTCCTCCTAGCGTTAACCAATCAAATTTGAATCACGCCAAAGCCTCTTTTCAAAATTGCGTCCCAAAAATGTTACCATTAGAATGAGCAAGAACGAGAGTCTGTCTGCAGTCTATATAAGGTTTTATATCAATCTTTATTGCCGTCTGTCCGAAAAATATATAGTATTTTTACAATATCTTGGTTATTACTACTGCGATTTTTGATATTGAAACATATTATTTATCAGAAGACTATAACCTATCAGTCTATATAAGTTTTATATCAATCTTTATTGCCGTTCTCATTTCTGTATTTTTCCCTGCATTTTGGGTTTTATTTTTTAACCAAAGTCTATAATTATATAAATAAGTTTTAAAAATTAATTAAGGACTATGGAGGAATTTGTTATAAATAATCTTTATTAATTTTATCCGTTCTCATTTCTGTATTTTCCCTGCATTTTGGGTTTTATTTTTCTGAACCAAAATATTAATAAACTTATCTTCACAGATATTATAAGGACTATGGAGGATTTGCATATATTATATATTAATTTTAATATTTTCCCCATCTTGGGACAGTTGTTAATATATGGAGGATTTGTTATAAATATATATATATTAATATATATATAAATATAACCATATTATATATATATATATAATATATATATATTTTTTAGGTCCCTATATATATATATATATATATATATATATATATATATATTTATAGTATATATATTCTAGGCTGTTGTTTTATGGGTTGTGAGTATTTGCAAATATATAAATATATATTTTATATATATAATACAGTACTTTGCAAAAAAATGGTGTGTTTTCAAATATTGCTCAGCTAAATATGCTGAAATCTAATTAAATATGCATGTTCTGCCCCAAATTTACACTCCACTTAAGTGGCATGTGGTTTTAATGAAATGGTTTGGTACACAAAAGGTAGGAGTTAACTCTAGAAATTGAATAAGGAAGTCCAAATGTGTATTGTTGGGGGATGACTAACCAAAAAGTAAAAAAAAATTAACGTAGAGTTTAAAGTCCCTTGATAATAGAGCAGACGACTTTCTAATGCTAGTGGCAGAAAATGGACACAAAGTCAAAGTGTATGTTAATTTCACAGCTTTGGAATGAATTTTTTTATTAGAGGAGGCTCACAGAAATTAACATATTGGTTTGGAAATTTTTGACATGTTCCAACATTTCTAAAACCTTGAACATTCCTGAGCAGACTGTCTACAGAGTTGTGAGTAAATTAAAAGCAGGTAATGGAATCGAGCGAAAAGAAGGTAGTGGGGGGTCAAGAATTTTGGACAGAAAGGACCATCGGCGTCTCGCCCAAATCGTTCGGGCTGGGCCAATGAAGATCTTGTGTAGAAAACATACGGCAGCGCATGATCGATTTGGGAAACCCAGAAGTATCTAATGCTACTGTCAACCGAGAGCTACACAGGATGAATTACACAAAAAAGCGGGTAATTTCGTCACCATTTCTCACAGAGACTCACAAACAGATGCACTTGAACTGGTGCCACGAACACCAAAATTTGTCATGGGACAATGTGATTTTGTCAGATGAATGTTCTGTTTGGTCTTATCCTGCTCAAATAAATATTTGGATGAAAGACTCTGTAACGCCTGTGTACCAGCGACCGAAACATACCCATAAATTCCATCTTTGGGGAGGGGTGGCAGCAAGAGGTGCCACCCCACTATGTGTTTTCACAGGAATTCTCACGAAAGAAAGGTACATCGACATACTAGAGGGACACCTTCTGCCATTTATGCAGGTCATGTACCCCGATGGGTGCACATTTCAACATGACAATGACCCAAAGCATACAGCTCATACCACCAAAGCATGGCTGCAAAAGAAGAATGTGATAGTGCTGAAGTGGCCCAGCAACAGTCCCGACCTAAACCCAATTGAAAACGTTTGGGCACTACTCAAGAATCATTTAAAAAAGAGTGGACTCAGAGACGTTGAACAATTGAAGAAGGTAGCTGAAAAATACTGGGACAGTCTGACTTACGCCGCATTCAGGCTTGCCTTGCTGGAGAAGGCAACATTATATTGTACTGAAACCACTGTTAATAGATAGGGGAGATACCAATCTTCCTCTGGACATACAGTTTTTATTATTATTTGCTTCTATGAGTGTGCTGCGTTGCGAAAATATGACTGCCATTTTTTTTGCAAAGTACTGTATATATATATATATATATATATATATATATATATATATATATATATATATATATATATATATATATATATATATATATATATATATATATATATATATATATATGTGTGTGTGTGTGTGTGTGTGTGTATATCGAAAGTCATTTTGAGTTCCACTTTCAATATCGTTCTACCCCACTTCCCCTTCTCTCAATGCGTTTTTGAATCGTAGTTAACTTACAGCGTGTCTAACCTAACGAAGTGGCGGGTAACACGGGGTAATGACTTTCTCACGCAATAGCATACAAATTCAAACCTAGGTTACTATGCGACTTGGATACAATACAATGCATTAGTTTATTTTTAGATTCATAAAAAGCATTAGTTTTATTCTTCTCTCACTCCCCCCCTCCCTTTTTTTTTCTATCGCTCCAACGCGAACGAAACCAGTATTTGCCGCACGCAAACTGTTTCATGTCAATTTCAAATTCTCAAGACGGAGTGACGAAACGCGGGCGGGTTTTTGGATAGGCTGGTATTTTGCTTAGCGCGAACACTTTTTAAAATACAGCTCGACCCGAGGCATCGGTGAAGATGACGGGCAATAAACACGGGCGTTGTAAAGGTTTTTTACTACTTTTAACTCTTTCGTTAAATATTAATGAAATTTTGATCAATTGTATCACTGATCTTACCACACATCCCCCCTGTTAAGAACATGCACCCAAGCGCAAGTTTAAAATCTGTGATACACATTAGATCAAATGAACTCAACTAAGCCTTACTCGGCCTTTATTATCATAGATTTCTGCAGTGGGGTCATTCAAAATAGGCACTACTAACAAAGGTTGCCCCAGACCTCTGCAATCCAAGAATCTTTTTCAGCTGCAGATGTTACTGCCTGTCTAATGCTGAATTATCAATCAATGTTCACCATTTCTCTTCTCTGAGTCTGTTCATTGACATGTCCAGACTTTCTTAGAATTTCCTCAAGATTGCAATCGTTATAAGGAATGAATCTATAAATATGGTGATGGCAGAGTTATGTAGGGGATCCAATAATTCCTTTATCAGCCTGGATAAAACACTCGGAGCAATTTCCAATACAAAAGCAACATTCGAATTCAATGTGCTCCTCTCCGATGTGCACACAGCCATCTAGTGGTCTGTGTTCTGGCTTGATTTGAATTTGGAAACACCCTTTAATAACATTTATATATAATTCCATGATATGCCACTCAAGTGGAGGCCATATTCACCAATTGTATTCTCCGCTTAACGACAATTTGGTGATATAAGATATAATGTGGGGAAATGAATTTTTCTGCACCAGAAATCAATTCGCCCTTTAGCATTGCTATAATATGTGGGTGATCTCCATCCAATGTCCGTACAATACTTCCAATTGGACTGGGTGGGTGTTACGGTATATGTTATTAACGCCGTCTGCTAAAGGTTAGCAGACGTGCAATTGTAAAGGTTAAGACATTTAATATATTGCGATAGATGTTTCAATTATTGAACGCTCCATACACGATCGATTATGACGTGTCTAGCGTTGTTTGGGTCACAGTTGGTAACTAGGAGACGCTACCCTTTGTTACTTGACCGTCAAGCTGAATAGCTGCGTTTTTCTAGCCTTCCAAATTAATGGCATGATATAGCCATTTATATGTGTATTTATGCAGGACCAGGGTCAGTCCTAGAACTCTACGAGAGAGGAAACTTATGGAGGTTAGTGATTAACTAAATCCTTGGAAGGAGAAAGATAATCGTCTACTTAATACGAAGTAATTAGACTCACAGTCTCACTGTCGGCAGGTAGCCATTCTATCTGCGCGTGCATATAGCTGTGATGTTCTGACGACAATTACTGCATTGTATCCTTAAACGGACATTGACACGTAAAACAGCAGTCTACGCTATTGATTGATTGATGCATGTACCTCATGTGTGAATTGAACTGTTTATGTATGTGTGTAATCCATATTAAATTGTGAAGGACTCGAACCGGAGGCATTATTCGTTGAATCACGTTACACCATTCAACCTTATGAATTACGTATTTTATGTCAAGTTGCTGAGTTAATAAGATGAACAGTTGTTTACATCTTGATGCCAAGTTCAGGCATTACGACAAACCGAAGGTGAGGTTCACCCCATTCGCGTAAGAACATTAGCACGATCAGAATTCAGGCAACACAACCAGTAATCCCACACGAAAGTCTTTCAACAAAACTGGCGGCCAGTGTGGGGATCGACAGAAGAGAAAAATTTTTTTCTGTGTTCCACACGCCTCCACGATATTTACGTTTGAATGAAAATCACATGACCATTACGAAGCTGACGTGACGCACGTGATCATGAATAGCAACATGACGTCACTGTTGCATTGTCGCCGTGAAGAAGACATCTTTTCAACGCCTTTCTAGTTCGCTTCAAATTTATCAAGATGCACAAGATGGACTACCGTTGCCTGCCCATCAGGAGCAGACAGTCAAAGGCACAGGCCTAGCCGTCGACGACAACGAGCATCAAGTGAAGCAGCAAATAAAGATAAGTTTAGCTCAATAACTATTGTCGTTAACGTGACAGTGCTAACTGAGTCCATGCCTTCTGCCTACATAGGCATGTTTTTACCTATGTTTAATGTACTTTTTGTTGTTTTAAGGTGTTGTTAACTAGTGGGCGGTAGGGAGGATGAACCGAAATTAGATTCTGTGGCTCTCACGATGCCTGAATTGATTTCGGTCGTTTCTTAGGGCAGTTAAACGATCACACTTTTTGGGAGCTCCATCGAAGATTCTGCCGAATGGACTGCCTGTCCAAATCTGCTGTCGTTTGACGATTGTGTTAACTGTACCGTTCCGTAGATAACTGGTGTATTTTATTTGTACTAAGTTCACATTTTTATTCAGTTTTGTATCATGTTCGTTAACTATTTCGTCCAGTCTACTCTTACTATCATTTATTTGATGATTGTTAAATGTTCGTCCGTTATGAGTCCTGTGATGTCATCATTTTTTGCAGTCATTTTTTTTTGGGTGTACTTTGCATATTCAGTTGACCTCGGGTCAATCTTTGACCCTTCGTTTTCCGTGTGACACTTCCGCTTGTTTTATTTAGTTCATAAATTCATTTTTAATTGTGAAAATGTCTTGTTTGCGTCTTGACATTGTTTGTACCCTTTAGTTGCATCATTGTTTTGTTTGTACTCATGATATATATTAAATACTACATTAATAATATGACATTATATTCAATAATACACTTGTAATTTAATTTAATTAATTTTTTCTGACATTTAAGGTTAATATGGGACATTGCATAATTATGCAGTGATAGTCCAAGAAATTAGCACTACAATTTATAAGAGATGCCTAGGGCATAATAATAATAATAATAATATAATATATATATATTGACCAAATAAAATAATCTTATAGTCTACCTTTGAGGTGACAGACCCATTGTATATTATTTAATATACTTTTCTGGTACTAAGAGAGTGACTTAGTACATTGAACAATATAATTACTAGGAATCATACCCAACATTATTGGATATTAAGATTAATTGTGTGATGTAATTACATTATAGTTAACAGATATCATAACTATTTATGATATAGTTAGTACTTAGATACAATATTGTTACAAAATATTGTCTATTAGTTGAACTTAGACATAAGAGTTCAGTACTATTGTGATTATTTATATTGAATATTCCTAAGTTGAGTAAGTATAATAATTACTCTGAAGCTACTATTGACTATTTTAATCAGTAATTATCAATAATTACTTACGGATAAAAGTCAAAATGCTTACTATAGACCATTTCGTTAAAATTGGTAAAGAATATGGTTATAAATCCCAAGAACTTCGTCAGTTTGCTGAGGCAGAACTGGAAAAACATAAAGCAGAAATGGAGGAACAAAAGGCTGCATTAAAGAAAGAGGAAGCAGAACGTGAGATGAAGCAAATTGCCAAGGAAAATAGATTAAGAGAAATTGCTCAACAGGAAGAAGAGAATAAATTGAAACGAGAGGAAATTATTTTACAACAAGAAATGGAATTGGCACGTATTAAATTGGAGACAGCAAGATTACAAGCACAAAGTGCTGATGCAAAGCAGAATAATAACGCACAAAATGGATCGTCATCCAGCCAAACTAAACATTTCTACAACTTTAAATTACCCACTTTCAACTTAAACGTGGACGACCTTTCATCGTTCCTGTCACGTTTTGAACAGACTTGCAAAACAAATCATTTGCCGAAGAGTCATGGGTACTCAAGTTAAATGAATTCTTGGTTGGAGAACCATTGACGGCTTCTCAAAATGCTGACCCATCAATAGCAAATAACTACGGTGCTATTAAGTCCTTGCTTTTACGAAGGTTTCACCTGGACGAGGAACACTGTAGGTTGAAATTTAAGGGAATTTTACCTGAATCTCCAAAAGATTTTGCAGGATTCATTGCGAACATACGCAATACATTTAATAGATGGGTTGAACTGGCAGAAGTCAACAAATCGTACGACAAATTAGTTGATTTGCTACTACGGGATAAGGTATTATCTTCGGTTAGCCAGCCATTCTTTGCATATTTGCAGGAGCGTAAACCAGGTACTATTGACGAGTTGGAAAAAATTTCTTTAAACTACTGTTCGGCACATCCGAATGCAACCATTTCTAACTCCTCATTAAGAGAACCTCTACCTGTGGCGTCTAATATGGCCTACAATCATAATAACAAACAAAGACATCACAGTGTAGACAGAAGTAGGTTCCAAAGAAATCACAATGTTAACTTTCAGAAGGGACATAATAATGATTTCAACAATAAAAATGAGTTCAACAGAGGTAGATCACGAGATAGAAATTATTCACCTCAAACAAACTACCACAATAGTCAACATAACACTAATTATAATCGATCACATACCCCGAAAAATAACAATAACTGGAATGGTAATAATCATGGCTCGAGACATCGAGATAATAGTTACTATAGAGGACGACGAGATAATTCTAACAATTATACTCGGAATCGATCTCATTCTCGGGGATCATCTCATTACAACCATAATACAGGGGCGGCAGTTACAAATAATACTACCCCTATAGCTCAGGTCCCACTTGACAATAATACAACACAGTCTTCTGCTGCATGTTTTGCTATTAATTATAATGTGGCAAATAGTTGCCAACAATGCAATCTTATTTTTCAGAAGGCGAAAGAAACAGTGCTTAACTGCGGACATATTACACCAGAGGTAGGTCTTGCAGTCAACGATGGAACAGGCTTACTAATTTTTAACAGGGGAATCGTTAATGGATCCGTCGTCTCAGTGCTGAGAGATTCAGGATCCACAACGATTGGTGTACGTCAGTCGCTGGTACATCCTAGCTGTGCGACAGGAGAATACGTCCGCTGCATGACATTTGGTGGAACGGAACTATTGAGTTTTACCCCACAGCTATTGTTCATATTAGAACACCCTTTTTCACAGGGAATGTAAAAGTATGTATGCTAAAAAAGCCTATTGCTGATCTGATGGTTGGTCGTATACACGGCAGTAAAGATTGTACTCCAGATGAGATCATAGAATGGGAGAAACATAACCTATGCACTGGAAACGCCGTGACGACTAGAGCGCAGACTCAACTCATGGAGAAAGTTGGTGATAATAAAATGGATGTAGACAACCAAGAGGAATTTGTAGTCAATTCACCTATTGACAGGGAAACATTTGCAACCAAACAAAAAGAGGATAAATCTTTAAAAAATTTTTTTAAGCTGGTTGATAAAGTTGACAATCTATCCTCAGGTAATAATAACAAACATTGGTTTGTTATTAAAAATGACCTATTGATTAGATGTTTTAATGACAAATCACAAATGAAACAACAAGTTATGGTCCCGTATACTTTTAGACGGTACATTCTTCAACATGCGCATGACTCACAGTGTGCTGGACATATGGGATATACTCGAACACGATCTCGAGTACTGTCTTCATTCTTTTGGCCAGGAGTGTCAAGAGATATTTCGCAGTATGTACGTTCCTGTACTACATGCCAAGAAGTGAAAGCACGTGGAGCTTTTCACACGGCGCCTATTCAGGCTTGCGATGTCTCAGTAAGACCGTTTGACAAGATGGCCATAGATATTATTGGTCCATTGCTACCATCGGCCAGAGGACATAGATTCGTCCTTACGTGCATTGATTTGTGCACACGATGGCCAGAAGCTATCCCATTAAAGACCACCACTACCACAGATGTAGCTGATGCACTACATCTCATCTTTTCTAGAATAGGGTTTCCTAGAAAACTTTTATCAGACCATGGGTCACAGTTCATATCTGACACCATGAAGGAAGTCATGAAAACCTGGAACATTGATAGGAATTTAAGTAGTATTTATCATCCTATGAGTAATGGTGCAGTTGAAAGACTTAACCGTACACTTAAACAACTACTACATAAGGTTACTGTTAAGCACCCTCATGACTGGGACAGAGCACTCCCAGCTGTTCTATTTGCTTATCGGGAGGTACCGTATGAACAAACTGGCTTCTCTCCCTTTGAATTAGTTTTTGGTGCTCCCCCAAGAGGTCCTATGGGACTAATAAAAGACTTATTAATTGACGCGGAGATGACTCAGGACACTCAGTCATCTTACGAGTATGTGATTAATCTTCGGAAGAACATTATTGAGTCTTGCCAGTTGGCAACAGCTTCTTCTGAGGCTGCAAAAGCTAAGGCTCGATCTCTACAAAATAGGTCTCGACGATTACGCCAATTATTCCCAGGCGATGAGGCTTATGTGTTACTTCCTCACAATAACAATAAATTATTGATATCTTGGAATGGTCCTTACAAAGTCATTGATAAAATTTCCGACGTCGATTACGTCTTAGATATCAAGGGACACAAAAAGATATTTCATATTAACATGCTCAAGCAATTTCATACACGTCCTGAACACTTACAGTCAATTTTTCATGAACTAGATGACAACACAGTATCTACTTGTTATTATTCTAACTTATGTGTCATCCAGGAAGAAGAATCTTCTTTTCCTGAGGTACAGTTACCGTTACCGGTACCAGTAGTTCAACCTACTGAATCTTGGCGGGATGTAACCATCTCTTCAACGGTTACAGCGCAACAGCGTCTACAGATTGCTAATCTCTTACAATCTTATCCAGATGTGTTGACCGACGTCCCGGGTCGCACATCGGCTATCAGTCATGACATTACTCTCAATGACGATACACCTATTCGTGTACATCCCTATTCAGTTCCTTTACATTTCCTTGCTAAAACTACTAAGGAACTTGAACAGATGTTGTCTCTGGGAATCATTGAGACTAGTAATTCGCCATTCTCTTCTCCATTAGTGATTGTCCGGAAGAAGGACAATAACATCAGACTATGTGTTGACTATAGAAAATTAAATGCTAAGACTATAGTTGACAGCGAACCACATCCACTTATCGACGACTTACTGCCACGTCTATCCAACGCAACTATATTTAGTAAGATAGACTTAACTAAAGGTTATTGGCAGATACCACTGACCGAAAAGGCTAAGTACTACACCGCATTTTCTACTCCACAAGGTCTATACCAGTGGAATGTGATGCCTTTTGGGCTTGTTAATGCGCCAGCTACCTTCATTCGCCTGATGCGACAAATTTTATCAGGTAGATTAGACGTTATTACGTATATTGACGACATATGCTTGTTTAGTTCGTCGTTTGAGGAACATGTTTCGGGACTTAGATATGTTTTCGACACTCTAAGGAATTATCATCTAACTGCTAAACCTACAAAGGTGCAGATTGCGTGTAATGAGATAACCTTTTTGGGACATATCATTGGAGTGGGATATATCCGAACGTTACCTAGTACGGTCACCAAAATTCTAAACATAGCAGTTCCTCAGACGAAGAAACAGGTCAGGAGTTTGTTAGGACTTGTTCAATATTACAGTAGATTCATACCAAACTTGTCATCCATCACGGCTGTATTGTCTTCATTGTTAAAAAAAGACATGCCGGTGAAGGTGACATGGACTGGTATATGCAATGAAACTCAACAAAATTATAAATTTGTTTTCGCATGAACCAATTTTAAGACTTCCCGATGCTTCCAAAAGATTTTTCTTACGAACAGATGCTAGTAACTACGGCATCGGTGCATGCCTGCTCCAGAACCATGATGGCGTTCTACATCCTACATTATATATTTCAAGAAAGCTAAAGCCGGCAGAAACAAAGTATTCCACAGTGGACAAGGAACTTTTGTCAGTTATATGGGCAATCACAAAACTGGAAAGGTTCTTGCTTGGTGCTCCATTCACCATTCAGACTGACCAGCGTGCTGTAGCATCTTTGCGTAGATCAAACCACAAAAGTCCAAAACTCGCCAGATACGCGATCATCCTGCAGCCATTTGAATTCTCCATTGAACATATTCCTGGCACTGAAAACATTGTGGCGGATGCTTTGTCACGTAATCCTATTGACGACGAATAATCAACATTGACATTCCTAAACTACGTCAATCATCACTACATTGGATAGAACGAAGTATCAACTATAAGGGAACTAACCTTGACTTCAATTTAATAATTATAAACACTATATGCATCACAGAATTGAACTAAAGACAATCAAGGTATACATATTGACATTGAAACTTCGTCTAACGTCCTTACACAATATATGAATATTCGTTCAACAATCATGGAACAATATCTGACGACAAGTCGAACTTATTATCCTATGTGCACTTAATTCTTGGATCCTAGGATAATTGACATTTCTGTCCGACGTAAATGCTTCAACACTTTGTCTAAAAGAATTCATCAGGATCAGGACTACGGATGGATCATCATATCCTATACTAATTAATTAGTTAACTTAACTTCTTAATTGAATTAATATCAATAAAATGAAATGTGAGAAAAAAATGAAATGAAAAAAACAAAAAAGAGAACGAAATATAAAAAGAAGAAATTATGAAAAGAGAAAATAAATCTCACACAAGTATTAGATTAATATTTTTTTAAATGTACCTATACGTTATTTAGTTAGTTAAATTAGATAGTTATTATTCACTAACACTTAACACACACAATTAAGTTAAACTTATATTCGAATTTCTTTCTATTTCTTCTCACTTATTTGTCTTTTCTTCTCTCATAACATCGTGTTACATTAGAATCTTAATAATTTAACTCTTAGTTTAATTAATTAATTTAATTTTAATTAGTCAAATTAATTCCTATATGACATACTAATACGACAGACCTTACTTTAATTTAATTCTATCATTCACTATTGACATTACACATTTTATTTAGTTGATATAATAATATGCATAATATTGATATATAATATGATTAATGTTAGATGACTATGACAAATAGTTAGTTGACATGACCGCGACACGGTTCTACTCAGAACATCGTCGGCCATATGTCACAATTGTGTTAAATTTTTTGAAAAATTGTTAAGTCGGATAGATCTTGAAAAAAAATCTATCGATTTTTTTTCCCCCGGTGTACAGGGAATTGTTACGGTATATGTTATTAACGCCGTCTGCTAAAGGTTAGCAGACGTGCAATTGTAAAGGTTAAGACATTTAATATATTGCGATAGATGTTTCAATTATTGAACGCTCCATACACGATCGATTATGACGTGTCTAGCGTTGTTTGGGTCACAGTTAGTAACTAGGAGACGCTACCCTTTGTTACTTGACCGTCAAGCTGAATAGCTGCGTTTTTCTAGCCTTCCAAATTAATGGCATGATATAGCCATTTATATGTGTATTTATGCAGGACCAGGGTCAGTCCTAGAACTCTACGAGAGAGGAAACTTATGGAGGTTAGTGATTAACTAAATCCTTGGAAGGAGAAAGATAATCGTCTACTTTATACGAAGTAATTAGACTCACAGTCTCACTGTCGGCAGGTAGCCATTCTATCTGCGCGTGCATATAGCTGTGATGTTCTGACGACAATTACTGCATTGTATCCTTAAACGGACATTGACACGTAAAACAGCAGTCTACGCTATTGATTGATTGATGCATGTACCTCATGTGTGAATTGAACTGTTTATGTATGTGTGTAATCCATATTAAATTGTGAAGGACTCGAACCGGAGGCATTATTCGTTGAATCACGTTACACCATTCAACCTTATGAATTACGTATTTTATGTCAAGTTGCTGAGTTAATAAGATGAACAGTTGTTTACATCTTGATGCCAAGTTCAGGCATTACGACAAACCGAAGGTGAGGTTCACCCCATTCGCGTAAGAACATTAGCACGATCAGAATTCAGGCAACACAACCAGTAACCCCACACGAAAGTCTTTCAACAGTGGGGCCGGTTAACTACCACTGTCACCAGTGCCCTTATACTGCTAAATTAATAGCCATATTGTGAAGCGATTTGAGCATTTTCCCAATTCCTCAATCGTCCACTCCCCACTTTTCTTACGTTAACCTTTTGTTTCGGTTTCAAATTTGGCGGATTATCTTCAATGCTAATTTTTGCCAGTTCCCGGAATGCTGCTTCAAATTGAGCCGGGGATGACTGGTCTTTGTTTCTGTTTTCTCTGGGTGCCATACGTAGAGTTGCCAATCTAAATATTTTTGGGGAAGACTGTTTGTGGGAAGGTGCATACCTATCCTCTGTGTCTACCTTATTATGTTTGTTTTCCTTTTGATTTTTAGGCCCATGTTTTTCAGAATTCTTGGCTGGCATCTGTTTATTAGTTTTCCAACATGTGGAATTTACCTTGCAGCACTGGTCACAGGCCTCAACAAATTTTTCAATGTCTTCAGCTACGCCTGGCCAGAAATATGTCACAGATGTCCTTTGACGGGTGGTTCCACTCCTCTGATGTCCCTCGTCTGGTACAACATGTGCTTGTGCCATCACTTTTTCCCTGTATGAAGTTGGAAGTACCAACTGTCCATATCTTTTGGATCCTGCTCTAGCTTTCTTGTAGAGCAGTCCCTCCTTCAAATAAAATTGTTCTTTTCTAGGGTGAGTATGGCTGTTTGGCAATTTGCCAAAGCAAGGTTTTAATGATTTGTCCTTTGTCTGGGCCTTTCTCATCTGCTTAGATGAATGTGTAGTGGTAGTGTTTCCTCCTTGCTAGGGATCGACCTGACCTGAAGCGTGGCCATTACCACAGGTTTTACAGGGCTTCCTAGAAACACATATTTCTTTCCTAACACCAGCGGGTAGTTAGGGTCGTCACACACGGCTGCTCTAATCACACCTTCCACGTACCTAGTCTTGACATTGATCTCGGCTACGGGAAGTGTCATGTTGGCTGTTCCCTTTATTGGTCTGGAGGGGTTCTATTATTGTCTGCCTGTTTTCTTTTACTGCCAGCTACTTCTGCCTGGGCCACCTGATACCTCTCAGCGACATTAAGTACCTCACCCAACCTCTCTGCACCTTGTTCCATGAGAAACTTTCTCAGGTCTGGAGCCATGGACTCTCTCAATTGCTCTATCATGATCATCTCTTTAAGATCTTGGGTTTTCCCCAGAGCAGTCCATTTCTCCAAATAGGTTTCCAATCTGGCAGAGAATTGGTGGTATGTCTCCCCAGACAGAAGCTTGGCATTTCTAAACCTCTTTCTATAAAACTCACCATTTTTCTCGTATCTAATCAAAAGAGCCTGCTTTAACAAGTCATAGTTGTCTCGGTCATCCCTGCTCATTTTTGCAAAAACTTCATAAGCTGGTCCCCTAAGACCCTGGGATACCTTCAGACTCCACCTTTCTTTTTCCAACCCATAAGTTGTAGCTAGTACCTCGAATCTACTTAAATATGACTCTGTCATCATCCTTTTCAACAAAATGATCTAAATGAAATCCCTGAGTTAGAGGCCCCCTGACTGGCAGTAGCATCAGAGGTAGATGGGCTGTGACCATTTTCAGGAGCATGTCCTTGCAATTCCAACTCCCTTAGTCGTAACTCGTGCTCCCTCTGTAGTCTCTTATCTTCTGCTTCCCTTTCTGCAATCTGTCTTCTTTCCTCTTCTTCAGCCTCCCGTTCTGCAGCCAATCTCTTTTCTTCTGCCTCCAATTTCTTAGCCTCAGCCTCCAATTTCTTTTCTTCAAATTAGAGCCGTTTAATCTCAGCCTCCCTATCAGCCTCTAATTCCCTTGCCTCTTTATCAGCCTCAATTTGTAATCTTTTAATTTCTTTTTCTGCTTCTAGTTTTCTTTCCGCTTCTAACTTCCTATCTTCTTTATCTCGTTCAATAAATTTGTCACACTCTGAGGTTACATACTGGACCAGCTCTGGCCCATCCATGCCCATCTCTCTGGCAGTCTGCACTGCAGCAAATTGAAATTTGGCCAAGTCTGCCATCTGATCAATTCTAAAATGTTCTAAATCTATTACTATAATAAGTACAACTCTAATTAAATTATTCCAGGCTCTGACAATTCATCAATTTCCCAAAGTCTTGCGTAATATTAATAATGGGGATTCCCTGGGTTAAATAGAAATGATGTTAATAATGCTAAATCCCAGAACAGGACCCCAATTTATGTAGTAATGTTATGAGAATTTAAAATCCCGGAACGAGCGTCCCAATATATGTAGCAAGTTTAATTTGCTGGAGAGGTTAAGATGCTATAATTGAATGATGTATTGCCGTGGAAGTGTCAACCGTGTGAGGTCAAGCTATGTAAGACCCTGCGTCTAATAGTTGATGATGATGGTGATGAATTCTCAGGGTACCTAACGCTACCTCTCTAGATCTCACACGGGCTGTATTTTATTTCTAGTGTCTGGTGTTTGATGTGGCTAGTGTCTAGGGATGAAATGAAAATGATGGTACATCAAAACAACACACTATAACTCGCTATAATTAAATGAATAAGTCTGTGGTTAAAATGTTTTTTACATTAATTCTTTTTTACAATTTTATTCTGCCTGTCCTGCAAACTCTTTTGGACAGGTCTTTGAAACTGAGGAAAATATATCTTACAACTAATAATTAACTAAAGGGACTCTTTGTCCTATAACGATAACTTATAATGTTCCTATAGGTGTATTCACAACTGTTCAGTGATATATATAGTAGTGTGAGTCATTTATTTGAGAAGCTGTTGTTGTCATCACGCCCCGATCATTATAGTATTTTTTACAATATCTTGGTTATTACTGTGCGATTTTTGATATTGAAACATATTATTTATCAGAAGACTATAACCTATCAGACTATATAAGTTTTATGTCAATCTTTATTGCCGTTCTCATTTCTGTATTTTTCCCTTCATTTTGGGTTTTCTTTTTCTAAACCAAAATATTAATATCTTCACAGATTCATAAAAATTATTATAAGGACTATGGAGGATTTGTTATAAATAATAAGATTAATTTTATCACCCCAACCATCCTTTTATATATATATATATATATATATATATATATATATATATATATATATATATATATATATATATATATATATATATATATATATGTGTGTGTGTGTGTGTGTATCGAAAGTCATTTTGAGTTCCACTTTCAATATCGTTCTACCCCACTTCCCCCTTCTCTCAATGTGCTTTTGAATCGTAGTTAACTTACAGCGTGTCTAGCTTAACGAAGTGGCGGGTAACACGGGGTGATGACTTTCTCACGCAATAGCATACAAATTCAAACATAGGTTACCATGCGACTTGGATACAATACAATGCATTAGTTTACTTTTAGATTCATAAAAAGCATTAGTTTTTTCTTCTCTCACTCTCTTCCCCCCCCCCCCTTTTTTTCTATCGCTCCAACGCGAACGAAACCAGTATTTGCCGCACGCAAACTGTTTCATGTCAATTTCAAATTCTCAAAACGGAGTGACGAAACGCGGGCGGGTTTTTGGATAGGCTGGTATTTTGCTTAGCGCGAACACTTTTTAAAATACAGCTCGACCCGAGGCATCGGTGAAGATGACGGGCAATAAACACGGGCGTTGTAAAAAGTTTTTTACTACTTTTAACTCTTTCGTTAAATATTAATGAAATTTTGATCAATTGTATCACTGATCTCACCACAAAGACCCTAAAGAACACGAGGAAGGAAAAACAATGCCCTCTCAAATTTATAAAGGACAAGCAAGGCAAATTGCTTACTGCCCCGAAGGAAGTAATGGAAAGATGGAAAGAGTATTTCTCAGAACTCCTTGATGGTGAGCAAGGTCAAGCATCAGAAATGACAACCACTAGCACAGAAGAGGAAACAAATTGTGATGAAGATGATATAAAGATGGAAGAACTGAAGGCAGCACTGGAGAAAAATCCCTTCTCAGTGTCCCTGGTAACATCTACTCTTGAATCCTAGAGCAGAGACTCCGACGCCTAGCTGAGCCACAATTGAATGAGGTCCAGTGTGGATTCCGAGCAAACCGAAGTACTCAAGACCTAATCTTCACACTCAGACAGCTGAGTGAAAAGGCCCTTATGTATAAGAGTGAGATCCATCTTTGTTTCATAGATCTGGAAGAGGCATTTGACAGGGACCCCATGAGCAAACTTTGGGACTTTTTGGCAAGGAAGAATATTCCAGCACGCCTGATTCATGCTATACAGAGCTTCTACAAGTCTTGCAGAAATTATGTGAGGACAGCAAACCATAAGTCAGAAGAGTTCAGGACCACCACTAGTGTAAGACAAGGTGATATCCTGTCACCTTATCTTTTCATACTCCTCATGGACGATGTTATCAAGTCATGTAAGGAGAGAACAAGAAAGTATTCAGTGGGGTACTGGAAGATGAGACAGGTATGTATTTCAGAGCTGGCTTTTGCTGATGATGTTGCCCTGATTGCTAAATCAGAGGCACATATCCAATCCAACCTGCAAGTCTGGAAGGAAGAGCTGGAGAAGAGAGAGATGGTCATAAGCAGCTCTAAAACAAAATCCATGGTGATATCACGAGAAGAAAGAAAACATCAGATTAAGCTGGGAGAACAGGTCCTGGAGCAGGTCGACCACTTTAAATATCTCGGTGCTATTATAGAACGAAAGGGAGGCATCACAGAAGAGTTGGCCAATCGAAAAGCAGCAGCTGGGAGACTTTTTCAGGCCATAAATCGAGGATTCCTCAGCAAGAGAGAGGTTGGTAAGAAAACGAAGATGGCTGTATACCGCTCCACCTATGTCCCAGTCTTGACAACCCATAAAAGCCAGATCCAAACCTCAGAAATGAGGTATCTGAGGAAGGTGGTTGAAGTAACAAGAAGAGACATGGTCTGCAACCAGACGATACGTCAAGGCCTAAAATCCCACCCCCTGCAGACCCAAGTAGAACAGTCCCAACTAAGATGGTTTGGCCATGTCTGCAGAATGGGAGAAGATCGGCTACCACGACAAGCATGGGAAACAAAGAGCCAGGGATTCAGATCCCCAGGACGACCCAGAGTCCGCTGGGAGGACAACATTAGACAATCTTTGAAGGACCGAGGATTAGAATGGAACCAGGCCAGGAGGAAGACAGCCGATAGGATAGTCTGGCGCTCTCTCTTCCAAACCTCTACACCTCACGGTAGAAGGGGAATGACTAAGTAAGTAAGAGAATTCAGGTAAGCCAATCATGGCTCGCTGACTGTTATCTGGCAGGTTGCGGACTAGCTAATATGTCTGTTTGTAAACACTCATTAGCGCACGTAATACAGGAAAATAGGCGTGGCTTCAAAAGTGAGTCAACTGACAGCGTATTGCGTGATTTCGCCTTCGCAAAACATAAACGCTAACTAAGGGAGCAAATGTGGTCTGACGGTGTACTCTCCATAGAAAAAAAAAAAAAAAAAGCGAGTTGCGTGATACTATGGTTTCCGGTGCGCCTTCTGGCCCAATATCTATGACTTTAGCACCTGTTCAACGGGAGAGTGGGCTCATCCCTAATCTGTTTATGTTCCCAGTAGTAGACTATTCGCAAGCAGCCTGGGGGTGTCACTGCTCTGCGCGGACCTTGTTTACCGAGGCGGCGTCCGAGCTCGTATGGTGAAAATATGGTTGCGTTATCTTCAAAATAGCCCTGTCTTTCCCATGGCTTTTCCGCCATCCTGCAACTTTGAGTTAGGGAGTTCTGAGCTCCAGTCTTATTCCCAGGCATTTTATCCTGGCCTGGCACGCATACAGAGGACCCCACTTCTGATTCTAAGTTAGCAGTTGGGGATAGGTGAGGTAGCACACTGTGCATTCCCCGTCATCCAGGGGGCTCTCCAACTATGCAGAGCTTGCACAATGCTGTGCTCTGGTTCTGGGCTCTCCCAAGGAATCCTCACGTCCTGCACAGAGCCACTTCCAGATACCCACCACCTGCCAACCCTCCATTGTAGAAATCTCCTGCATGCGGCCATCCAGTCAAGAGCCAGTATTAAGTCTGGTGCCCAAGTGATCCCCCCAAGCTCAGTGTGCAATGTTGGGTTCTCATCATGCTGCAACACAGGGGGGATTGTGATGCTCAGCCATCTCTCTCAACTCTGCACCGATAAGTGACATCGGGGACTTAACTGTGCCTCAGTACTGGGAGGCCCCGTTTCCGGGTACACCACACACAGCCAATTGAGGCAACGGTCGCCGTGGGCGTGTCTTTAGTGGGGAAGTTGTGGAGTCTTCCTGTCCATGTTCTTGCACATCCTAACACTGCCCGCAAGACATCGGAGGTTTGGAGAGTGGCCTTCTCTGCTTTTTTGAGCCGGGGTGGGCTCCCCGGGCAAGTCTCGATGGGGATCGGGACGTGTCCACGCGCCAGTGGGCCCAGCATCAGCCGCATCTGATGGAGGACTTGCTCTGCCAGGTTTGATGTGGATTTCCTACCGCCCCCGGTAGAAGCCAGAAGTGTACTGTGCCAGCTCTGGGGGAGATAAAGGGGGTGTTTCTGCGTCTCCTTGTGATACGTAGCCAAGGTAGGGCTCACAGTGCTCTTTCCCCGCCACCAAATTGCTTGCTGGTTACGCCGAGTTCTCCGAGGCTCTAGGCATGTGACCAAGAGTTGAAGGCAATAGGATCGTCAAGTCCTGAGTCTCTGTGCCTGTACGATGGGTTCCGATCTTCAGGGAGCAGTCCACACTCGTTCCTACTCCCAAGACTTGTTCAGTATCCATCTGGCTCCTTCCCACCCACAGAGGGCGTGTACGGTGTAGTGCACCGGTTTTATTATCGAGGTTTGCTCCTCTAGATCCGTTGTGTTTAGCCTGAGGATTCGCACCCTCAGTTACCAGGACTACCTCGAGGAGGGTGTGGCTCTTCACCACGCACAACGATCTTGGGGTATGAGAGGTTTTGCTAGGCCAAGAGACTAACACCGCAATGGTCGCTCCTTTCATGAACAAGAATTCACTAGGCCTAGAGTGAAGCAAGGGGGGAAACCCACTACCCACAACACCAGCACATCATACCCCCTGTCTGTAAAAGACTTGCCCCTGATGTGGTCTGATTACTGATGCTATATTTACATGTCCACGTCACACTTCCGTGTCTCTAGAACCCTGTTTTCATAATATCACTTGCCTCGATCCTGTTTATTTCCCCACAGAGCAGTATAGAAATGTGAACGTGATTATTAATTTGTATATTGTTGTTGTGACGTCAAAGATGTACCCTTTGATATGATTATAATTTGTATGTGCATTACACTTTGTTGCTTTGTATGAGATTGTTCTGATCGAACTATCACCAGAATTAGAAATTGGCTTTAGACATTGAACAGTATCCCCCTTCTACGCTTCTTTTCTATCTCATGCATATTTTCACTCATTAAAGTAGTATCCCTCTGTCACTGTCTTCCTTCTCTCTCACTCACTCATTCACTCACTCACTCACTCACTCACTCACTCACTCACTCACTCACTCACTCACTCACTCACTCACTCACTCACTCACTCACTCACTCACACGTTCTCTCTCTCTTTCCTACCCCCTCTCCTCTTCTATCTCCCTTTCCTATCCCCTCTCCTCTTCTGTGTCTTTCTCTCCCCCTTCCCCACATGTGTTGACCTTTTATTATTTCACATAGAAATCTGATAGCTGAAATCGTGACTAAAGTACAAAGATCTATTTCCAGATATTATCGTTTCTCATTCACCGAAATATCGCACGGATAGCTAAGCAGCTTATGGTTGCCATCCTTACATAAACCGTATATTTCAGAAGTATCGCAAATACTAAACATAACCCAGTCACAAACATTTTCCAATTTATTAAACTAATGTCTAAAGAGAGGCGATCATCATAAGAAAGGGCCAGAATATGGAAATATTCAGTGATGCGTTAAATATATAGATAATAGATTATTGAGAGGTTTGCATAGGCTGACCATAAGTGACCAAAATAGAAATCTGGGGATAACAACACAATCCTTTGCTCCACGGGAAGCGAAAAGGAATGATAATGATACAGAATTGCAGCCGTCCAGCAGCCCAGGCATAAAGCCTTAAAATGGAAGAGGCCTGTAATGCAGGAGCAAATGGATCAGAGGGGTGACATATATCTCAGAGAAGTACACCATGGCATCACACCAGGCCGCTTTCGTCCACTGGATCGAAAACCAACAATCTTTTTTTTGTGCTGCGCTTAACCGCATGAGCAGTAGACAGAACACCCCCCCCCCCCCCCTTTTTTTTGTTTTTCTTGCCCCCTCCCCCATCCCCCCAATTAGCGTCATATCTCTCATATAAATGAATTTCTTTAACCATTATTTTCGCAGTTTGCCATTCACGTTCCCTGTGTGGGCTTATTTGAAAGTTTTAGGACATTCTGTTCTGCCATACTGTTCTCACTTTTATCCACCCATCATTTAACTCATCAATGCACTCTTATTCATTCTTGCACGCATTCCTACATGGGGCAGTCCATCTTGGGGCATTCTAGCACTGGGATTTTCCTTATTCGTTCTAATCAATTCTCTTTCGTCGATAAGGCACCAACAAACACTTATTGGGGGGTGCTCAGACCCTCTCGCCACGACTTGTCAAAAACACCGTCTGGGTGGAGTGGCGAGCTAACAATAACTAGGCTGACGGGCATTGATCATTCTTAATATCATTTATGCACAGCCTTTGAAGAGTTCATCACGGAGTCGCCATTTTGTCTACAGCTAAGATGAAAAGGAACAGGCAGACGCCTAGAGGAATAGTAAACAATGGCCAGAAATTTGTACCCTTTTATATGAACGGGAGCGCTAATACCATCAGTGACACTATTTCCGCAAGCGCGTGCGTTGCATAAGAGGTTTGTTCTTCTGACATACCGACTGTCAAAACTACGCAATTTAAGGATAAGCGTGTATATTTATGTGTGTGAATGTGGGTGTGCCAGATCAGTTGCTATGTGTGTATTAGTGAATTATTAGATAGTGTATTAATTTGGCCCCATGTAGTTCCCGGTGTCTCCGAAGAGACCAAGAAAGAATAGGCTACTGCACACTCAGGATGTCATACAAGGCGACTTACTTGATATTGTGCATGGAATAAAAATATTCACAGAAACAACTGCTGCAGGAGCATGTAAATGCTTCTTCTTCTTCTTCTTCGTACACTCTCAGACGTCCACTTGAATGTTCTCAAAGAAAGCAGTAGTCAGTTTGAGGCTATTGCAAGGGGACCCGCTGCAGTTATGTCTCCATGCTCCATTAGCAGCGCAAAAGAAAATGGTAATTTATTGATTTGAGAACATATATAATGGTTGTTTGAAAGTGATTGTTGATGTCTTTCATTCATAACCCTCCACTCCCAAAGGAGCATAGGCCTTCAACAAACACATGCCAAGTCCTCTTGTCACGTGCCATCATCTCAAGTTCTTTCCACGTTCTCCTTATCCTTTTCACCTCTGTTTCCAGCTCTCGTCTCCATGTGCTTCTTTGTCTACCTCTGCTTCTCTTGCCCTGGGGGTTCCAGAACAAGGACTGCCTTGTAATGCTATCAACAGGTTTCCTCTGTGTGTGTCCTATCCATCGCCATCGTCTTCTTCTCATCTCTTGTTCCACTGGCACTTGTCTAGTTCTTGTCATCAGTTCCACGTTGGTAACCTTGTCATACCATTTTAATCCCTCTATTCTACGCAAGCACCCATTTATGAAAGTCTGTAGCTTTTTGGTAGTTGTCTTTGTTGTTCTCCATGTCTCAGAGCCATACAATAGGACTGACTTCATATTTGAGTTGAAGATTCTTATTTTCATGTTGGATCCGATTTCTCTTGATCTCCATATATTTCCCAATGCAATGAAAGCTCCTCTTGCTTTTTGTATTCTTATTTTGATATCACTGTCTGTCCCTCCAACTTTGTCTATATTGCTGCCAAGATATGTGTACGATTCTACATCTTGTATTGGTGCTTCTTCAAGTTATACCCTGTTATCATTACCTGCATTTATTCTCATTATCTTTGTCATTTCCCTGTGTATTTTCAGACCCAATTGCTGTGACCTCTCATCGAGTGTTTTCAATTTGTCCTGCATCTGATTACGGTTATGGGACAGAAAAGCTAAGTCATCAGCAAAATCCAGATCATCCAACTGTTTAGTCAGAGTCCACTGGATTCCATTTCTGTTGTGTGTTGTCGATGTTCTCGTAACCCAGTCTATTGCTAGTGAGAAAAGAAATGAAGACAAGAGGCATCCCTGTCGCACTCCTGTTCTTATCCCAAACGGTACTGTAAGCTGTCCTTCATGAAGAACTCTGCATGTCATGTCTTCATATGTTTTCTTTATTAAATTAATTATCTTCAGGGGAACTCCATAATGCCTCATCAATTTCCAAAGTGATTCTCTGTCTACACTGCCAAATGCCTTTTCGTAGTCCACAAATCCGATGTATAGTGGTGAATTCCATTCCAGACTTTGTTCAACTATTATTCTCAAAGTGGCTATCTGGTCTACAGGATCAGTTTTGTCGAAAACCTGCTTGTTCATCTCTCAGTTTCTTGTCCATGGACTCTTTTAATCTTTCAAGGATAATCCTGTTTAATACTTTTCCTGGCACTGAAAGTAACATTATTCCTCTATAATTTGTGCACTCTTGTAAATGTCCCTTCTTAGGCAACTTAACCAGATATCCTTCCTTCCATTCTGCTGGTATCTCTTCCGTTTCCCAGACTTACTAAGTAATTTATATAACATCTCTGTAGCCGTGTCGATATCTGCTTTGATGGCCTCTGCTGGAATGCCATCAGGTCCAGACGCTTTTCCATCTCTTAGAAGCTTTATGGCTTTCTTTATTTCTTCCTTCCTTGTCTTTCACCGTTAATTTGTAGCTCTTCTTCTGCTGGCTGGATGTCCGGGGGGGGGGTTTTGTGGAGCTGGTCTGTTGAGAAGGTTCTCAAAATATTATGTCCACCGCTTCATTTGCTCTTGTATATTGCTGAGCAGTTTTCCATTCTTGTCTTTTATGAAGCAACTTGTTTGATTGTATTTCCCCGTTAGCTTCTTTGTGCTCTTATACAGTTCTCTCATATTCCCTTTGGCTGCAGCATCTTCTGCCTCTCTTGCCAACTCCTCAATATACTTCCTCTTGTCTCTTTTGATACTTCTTCTTACTTCTTTGTTTGCTTCTGTGTACACTTCTTGAGCCTTGGCTTTGGAACTTCTGGTTTTGCTTGTGTTTAAATCTGCTTTCTTGTTTTTCCTGTCTTTTATCTTATTGATGGTTTCTGTTGTTATCCATGCTTTTTGTTGTCGTTCTCTTTTCCCCAGTATTTCTTCACATGTCTCATTCCATACCGTTTTGATTTGCTGCCAATAGTCTTCTGTATTCTCTGCATCTTCCAGCTGTTGGAGCACCTGGAATCGTTGGATATTGTGACCGCAAATTTTTCTCTTGTTTCTTGATTTCTTAGATGTCCTACATTAAATTGTTGTCTATAATTTTGCATTGCTGCATATCTCTTGAGTTTCATTTTTACTTTGGCTATCAGAAGGTGGGTGATCTGATGCCACATCTGCTCCTCTATATACCTTTACATCCTGCAATGATGATCTAAACTTCTTGTTTATGCATATATGATCAATCTGATTTTCTGTTCTATGGTCTGGTGATATCCATGTTGCCTTGTGTAGTCTCTTATGTGGAAACATGCTTCCTCCTATAGCCAGTTGATTTGAAGCACAGAAGTTTGAGAATAGTTCCCCATTTTCATTCATTATTCCTAGCCCCTGTTTTCCCATGACTTCTTCAAAGAAGTGTTGACTGTACCTATCTTTGCATTCATTTTACCCATCAAAATTGTGATGTCTCTTCTTTTTACTTTTTCCATAATTTCCTGTAGTCTAAAAATGCTTCTTTCACAGACTCTTCTTTGTCATTAGTTGGCGCATAACATTGGATGACATTTACATTTATTTTCTTTTTAGCTGTTTTAAAAGAAGCTGTTATTATTCTGGATCCAACGGCTTCCCATTCAATGAGTGCTTTCTGTGCTTCTTTAGATAACATAAGAGCTACCCCTTCACAGTGGTGTGAACTTTCGTCTTCATGTCCTGAGGACAGCACCAATTCACCTGTGATGAGTTTCTTCCTGTCTACCCCCTTCCACTTTGTTTCACACAGTCCCAGAACCTCGATTTTATATTCCCTCATCTCTGCTGCTACTTGTGCCACTTTCCCTTGTTCGTTTAATGTTCGAACATTCCAGGTGCCAAATCTGGAAGTTCTCCTAGAAGAAAGAAGGTTAGTCAGCAACACAGACTCCTTTCGGGTTTCTCTATGTTGCATCATACGCCTCCCTGCGAGAGGACCTTCCCCCTGTCTTGGATGACTGTGTTTTATTTTCTTTAATTGACTTGTCCATGTTTGTTGAAGTATTTTGTGGTTTAAATTTTTTTACAGGATGGGGTAACCGGCCGCATGCCCAACCCTCGTTATTCGCTTTCTACGACATGCTTGGCAGGGAACAGTGTTATTATTCTTTGCTCCCCTTTCGGACCCCAGTAACACACATGATTGTTGATGTAGGAATATGCATATGAATGTTGTGTGGTATTGTGTATGTTGTATGTGGATGTGTGAATATCAAAATATGATTGTGTGGATGTAGGTGAATGGGTACGGTTGTAAACTGTAATGAGCAGAAGCACCATCCTGCTGAAACTAAGATGTGAAATCCCAGTCTGGATTAAAGTCGCCCGGCAAATGCTATCCCTTCAAGCAAACTCTAGTGGGTGTCTCGTGTGATATGAGCATACAAAATGATGAGGTTTGTGATGCAGTCTTTTTAAAATGGCACACTATACATATGTCATGAGTTCACTTAGAATGTCTTGTCGATCAACCGGCCTAAACGCGCACTTTCCTTTTTTCTGATTTATTAGTCGACGCCATCTTCATTTTTGTCTTGAATTTAACGTAACATTCCGGACTTCGGCAGTGTCAGTCTTAAACCAGGCAGCCCCGTAATCCCCTTCTTCACGCATCTTTGCTTTGTCTACACAGATGCGACCGAAATTCGTTCATGCTGGTAGCTGCGTATCTTCGGATGTCTTTAGATCGAGGAGAGAGCTACCTACTTAGTAATCCTTTTCACTAAGTTATGATCTAACTTTCCGCTGGCTGACGGGGAAAACCGGAACGCCGGCAGGTTCTTCCTTTAATGCCTTTTAATATCACAGGTCTGCTCGTCTTCCGGAACCCTTTTTGCCGGACACCGACGATTGTGTCTCTCGCTACTTTCCTGGTCAACCAATCTAAGAACTCTTTCATCTCCGGTGGCAGGGGAAATCTCCTTATTTCCTGACGTCTTTGTCACCAGTCTTCCTCGCCGCTTGCTGCGAGGAAGGGGGACTACAGGGAAAATCCAAACAGAAGACAGGCTACAAATGAAGAGATAAAAGCAATAATCAGAAATAACTATAGAGAAAAAGGCATTAGGAAAACCCAGAGTCCGATTGTGGTGAAGTGGGATGTTATAAATACTTATAGGGAACTTAGTGTACTGACTGAGATCAGCTGTGAAGGTATCTATATCTATTAAGAGTAGTGTATTATAGATAACCTTACTTGCTACCACATATCTATATATCTCAGTCAGAATTATTCTGGAATAGTGTGATGCTACGTTATGTGTCTAGGGTATGAGTATGGTGAAGTGTAGTCACAACAACAGACAGATAAACAATTTAATTTAATCCACTACTCTTGACAACACTGTGACACTCACATACATATAACACTCTACAAAGATATCTTAAAAGAGTCACTGATAAACTTTCAAATAACAATATGTATTCATTACTGGCATGAATGAATATGTGTCCTGATTCAACTACAAGGGAACCAGGAATCACAATCAATTTAAATTACAAGTTATGTACAGAATGTATTTAATATGAATATTGTAGTGACATATATTATTACAAATGTTCTATGTGTGTCAGTTGTGTAGTAGTAAAATGAGGTAATACTGGTTTTGTTTTGTTCAAGCTCTGTTGGTATTTGTCATGATGACTTCAATAGTTTGTCTTTAGGGACTAGTATTGGAGATGTTCACAGTTCCTGATTTTAAGACAAGTAAATTCCCCTCTTAATGTTAATTTTAAAAAGTCAGTTCAAGATGAGGGGACATAATGTTGAGCTCAGCTGGCCAATTCGCTTATCTGGCGTGATGGCGGCAGGAAAGGACTCCTCTGCTCGAATTCTCCTCTGGGCTCAGGAGACACCTCACTGATAGCTAAAAAGACCAAGGAGTATGCTGTCCGACTCTGGATTCAGCAAAGCTCTGACCAGGTGCTGCTCAGTACCATCACGACCACTGTCCCTGAAATCAAGAAGGATGTACCTTCTACTTCATAACTAATTTATATTTTCTTTTTACACTGATCACAATACATCACAAACATTGCGTTCAGAGCGTTAGGCCAACAGTCAGCTTCATCTGAAATACTTTATTCCAGTATTACCCTTCTTAATGGTTACTACGCCTCTGCACTTCCAGCATTATTTCTTTCTAGTCAATCATCCAGGTGTCAGTGTACTGTTTGGCCATTCCATGCCGTTTTACTTCTCTCCGACACCCTCTGTTCAGGCTGGAGCATTACAGGCTTTACCTCACGTGGCAGAATGGTCTTATATATACTCATAAATCAACCCACATTGATTTTCATTAAAAGATATTGAATGGTTCAAGCTTACCACAATTCATACGAATAACACAGATACGTTGATTAGCAATGAATTCTGGCACAAACTGGCACAAATTTCCATCTGCCTATGTTCCAGGCTTTTATTGAAAAATATATGCTGGCTTCAACGCACTGATGCTTTATCAAGCTATTTTAGATAAACAAGTGGTTTTAACACTTGAGATATCAGCGAATGACCAATGAGCCCCGAAATAAAAAATGTTACCTTTCCCCGTTTCCCCTAACAACCAAGATAGTATTTATAGTCGTGACGCTTTTTGGGGGTAGATTTCTGTTTTTTTTCAAACACGTTAAAAAAAAATCTTATGAGCAGAAATGATTTTATGCTGTCAGGCACCCCCAATATTTTATTTTGGGTATAATTTATTAATTCCTGACTATTTGCGTAACGTTTTACATATTATTTGTCAGCAAGCCCTAAGGAACCCAAAAATACTAATTTAAAGGAGCTACGTGGCTGCGTTCAAAATATGCAATTTCTTTTACCTCCTGTTTCGAAAATGTTCTGTCTGGGTACTGTAAACCGTAAAACCCATCTAATGTTATCTTTTCTAATAAGAGTTTTTTATGATTTATAAACCTAACTCTGGGAAAGGGTAGTGTATTTTATCACTGTCCGTCTGAAAAAGTTAGTGCTTGTAGACTCGGTATAGTAGTAAGTGTATCGCGCGACGCGTGTTTAATGTTCGGCTTTCTGCCTCTCCCTTCTCGCTATCCTTTTGTCCATCTGTTCGTTCGTTTTGGTAACGTAATGTAGAAAAAGACATGAATGGAATTTAAAATTTAGGTCATTACGCTTCCTTCAAGAAATACAGCACACGTCTTTGAAGAAAGCATAATACAGTAAGCTTTTACTATCAACGTGAAAGCGTTACAATTTGCAGACGAAGCAGAAAACAAGGGGGATTTCGAGTACATTCCTTGTGACAGCACTGTCATTTTACCATTGCTCTTCTCTTTATTAATTTTATTTGTTAGGCTTCATATTTACCTAATAATTTATATATGTGGATTAGAATATTTCATGACACCGATAATGCAGAACCATACTATACATTACCAAGAAGAAATCAAGTGATAATTTTCAGACTAAGAACGGCCATTGCAGACTTCAGTACGGCAAATTTGAAACCGGACATACCGATATGTGCCCACATGGAGAGGACAAACAAACAAACGAGATTACTCTTGGCAGAGATGTAGCCAATGTAGATAGGGAGAAACTGTATGGTAACGAGAGAAGCCTAAGACAGACTGCCAGCTTTATAAGAGAGATAGATGTGGTTTTTTGAGAGCGAATGAAGAAGAAATAAAGTGTATGTTACCGATGTGTGACTACTTAGGGGAGATTTAAGTAATAGAATGAAGAAATGAGAATTCCTTACTAGAGCGGTCTCACGTATAGATTATGTAACCATTAGCGTCTCGGTAAGTAAGGGGGTCTGTGTTATTACTTTTTCGTAATTTATGTGTGTGCGTGTGTATAAGCGCACGTTTTAACTACTTCTTCAAACCTGTCTTTGTCAGTGTCACGGACTGCCTCCCCTGCTTTGCAGTAGTGGTCCAACAATGGCCAAAATTCAAAGAGTATCTAAATGGGTCGTCAAAGATGTTCACCTTCGCACAAGATTACTCTTGGCAGAGATGTAGATAGAAGTGTAATGGCGCTTCTATCCGAGAGGAGTCTTCGTTCGCAAGATAATTCAGAAGTCAAGAACCATGCGGAATAGCGCTCAGCAATGGTTAACTAATATCTGTCCGTCGCCTTTTAAGAATGATTTAAGCAATGGTTTTTAGCCCGTTCAAGCCCCCAGCTGAGTTAATTCAGCGAATTCCTCTTATAATGGTATATCTCTGTTTAGAGGTAAATATATGTCTCTCTCTCTCTGTATGTATATATATATATATATATATATATATATATATATATATATATATATATATATATATATATATATATATATATATATATATATATATATATATATATATATATATATATATATATATATATATATATACTGAAGCACATTAAAAACGCACCACCTGTATAATCCAGGAACAGAGTGTGAAATGTAAATATAAGTGTGTACAAGTTTACATATTTGGAATCTTTATTCATTTTCCTATGAATCCATGCTGGTCATTAATTTGTACATTTGATTGTTATGAAATTCATTGCATTCTGTGCAGGCAAGGGAGAAAACCAAAAATACAAAAAAATGCACGTCCGTTATCCTGCTGGAGAAGCTGCAAGTCTGGATAAATTGTGAACGCAGGAGCAACCAGTGCATCCAGAACCTCATCTCGATATGTCACAGCATTAACATTTCCACGGAAGACGTGAAGAGGCAAGCGATGGTGAAAACTGAATCCTCCCCAAATGTGAATACTGCCACCTCGAAATCGGTTGACACATCAATCTGCAAAGCGCTCTTCACACCGTCGCTAAATCCGCATACGTCCATCTGCAAAGGATATGTTGAATCTGTTCTCGTCTGTGAATAGGACAGCATTCCACTGCAGTCTAGTCCATCTGATATGTTGCTCTGCCCATTGCAGGCGCTGCTAACGATGTCTGTGAGTCACTTTTGGCCCAACATAAGGTCGTCTTGCAGTAAGGCCTGTATCTCTGAGTTGTCGTATGACTGTCATTCGAGAGACTTGCCCATGTCTACCCACTATTGCTCTTGCTGTTTGACTTGCCGGGAGAGTACGATTCCTTAGGTGACTCAGCACAATATGACGATCTTGCGCAGGGGTAGTAACTCGTGGTTGGCCACTCCGAAGTCTATCCCGGGCACTGCCAGTGGTTCCGTAACGTTCATTGAGACGTACAATAGTGCTGTGGTGGCAATTCATCCTTCTGGCAATGGCCTGCAAGCTCATTCCGGTCTCCAACATACCAATGGCTCGTTGGCGGTCGTTTTCAGATAGTCGTGGCATTTCAAGCACATGTACTGGGTGTTTTGTCTCAACGGCCTTTTTATACGGAGTATACTGCCAGAACGCGTACACATTTTCAGGATCATAGCTGTTGGGAATCGTGTTGCATGTGTAACTTTCATCGTTTTCATGTAGTCTGTACACACACCCGTGGGTTGAATCTTGCACTTTCCATTCCAGCAGCCATTCGCTCTCTACCTCATGGCAAACATGGGGAAAATCCATTCCCACACTTTTTTTTGCCAGCTTCTCGGCATCAGTATATATAATAGTGGTGCGTTTTTAATGTGCTTCAGTATATATATATATATATATATATATATATATATATATATATATATATATATATATATATATATATATATATATATATATATATATATATATTAGTTGTTCTGGGTTCATACGTTTGCTTTCATACATATTAAAAACATGAATCGACTATGATTGTTTAGTGTTAAAACAACGTGTAACAATTTTAATAATGAATTAGTCTTTAACAGTTAAAATAAATATGGAAAATGTGGTGAAATTTTTATATTGGAATCAAATTTTCTCCTCACGGAGATAAAATAGAGGGTTTTATCAATGTCCGTTTCTTTCGCCTGTTAATAAGCACTTAGCTTGTCTAAGTGAGTCCTGCCTCCGTTGTCTCGTCACTTTTCTGTTGATGTGGGCACTTTTTCGCCTAACTCGTCTTATGTAGGTGGTCAGTGTTGATTCCCTGCTCTCACAACTAAGGGCGTAGAAACGTCAGTCTTGCCGCTTCGTCCTCGAACGGTCTTATGGCTTCTTTCCACAAACTATTGGACAAAATAGGAAACAAATGCCTCTGCTAAGTACATTTGTTTGAAGCACTCTGACAAGCTAACTCTTCAGTTGTCTACCCACCAATGATAATCTCTCAGAAGAATTAAATTTTTGAGCACATATCGTAGCTCAATGAATATGATTAAAATTCACAAATATTCTTCTGTGTATTAGCTGGGAAATGAGCCTGGACAGCGTGAATAATGATGTGTGCCTGAATTAACATTAACAAGTTACATAAATCTCACAAAATGATATACTACACTTGAGGCACATATGATGTAATCATCACTCATCACTGCTCAAGCCGGAGTCTGGGGTCACCTCTGCTGTCGGGTTTTCCCGCACGACTAGCAAGAAACAATCACCAGCACTTGCTATAGTGGTTGAGGAATATACTCTTTTCATATGTTGAGGTCACCCGTGTGTTACCGGGGCCCGAAAGGGGAGCAAAGAATAGTAACACTGCACCCTACCACGCATGTCGTAAAAAGCGACTAAGGAGGGTATGGGCATGGGGCTGTTTACCCCATCCCGTAAAAACTTCGCACAGTGGGCTGATCACCTGCTTGCCAACCAATCTGATTACGGAAACAATGATAGATTGTTTGGTCTGTTTTTGTTCCACAAAGACGCCACCAGGCGTGGTGGAAACAGCGATAGATTGATCAATTTGTTGTTGCCCTAAGACGCCACTAGGCGTACTGGCCACATACTGCTTTGCCGGTTGATGGCTAAGGATGGAAGAAGAAGAAGAAGAATATGTTGAGGTTGTCAGCCTCATTTATAACTACCAAGCAAGAAACATGTAAAATTTACATTAGTAAATAAATTGTTTACACTTACTCCAAAAGTTTTGGGAATACACAATCTCCTTGCATAGATTTTGACTAGACACAGCTCTGTATTAAATGCTTCGAATCACTTAGGTCTGGAAATTAGAGTTAATTCCTCTGACGGCGCCAATTCTACGAAATCACTGGCCTGGGAAAACTTGTGTTTAATTCCTTTATGACTTGGTCTGGGAAATTAGAGTTAATTCCTCTGACGGCGGGTGTTCTGCGAAACCCCTGGGCCTGGGATAACTTGTTGTTTAATTCCTCTATGACTTGTGATCAAATTCCTAAGTTTCCAGTCTTGTATTAAAAATGCGGGTTTATTTGTACATTCCAAAGTTGCCTAATACTCGATCTTTTACTTATAGTTGTGGAATTTCTAAGTCCAATGTCTCCTTTTTCGTTCTGGCTTTTAGGAGTCGCTAGTCTGACGTTTGCGCTGCAGTATGTGCTGTGACTCCAATTTTGTTAAATTATATTTCCAGTTTCCAAGTTCCAATTCCAGCTGTGTTCCCGACTAATTTTCCTGTGAGATACATTGTATATTCCGGCCTCTCAAATCACCCAATCCAATCAATTCTCGTTCATCACAACGTAGATAGGGGTGTTTCAAATTAAAAAATACCATCATGTGATTCAAAATATTAAATTTAATATCCACGCGTGACCTCTTCATATCGTTGCGTCAGACTTCCGCCGGCATCTTGTGCTATCATCGCAAACAAATGTTGTGCACTGATACTGTCCCGATGCTATCGTCTGCAAATCTCGAGTTTCCTGACAGATTTATCTTTAATCTCAATACAGAACGTTCATCGGAAGCGATTACCTAATTATCTCCCGTCTTGTGCAAATATAGGGATAGTCGCTAGCCACCTGGAGTCAAGTAACGGACCGTCACGTTCAACGGGATCAATAGAGATGACGTCTCTATCAAATTTGGCCAGACCAATAAAGCGAAAACTTATCAGTCGCTGATCAGTCAAATTACATAGCGTTATTACAGTTCTGTCTGGGATCTGCTCAAAGCAAACATGTGAAAATTAAAGAAAGTCCCGTGGCCGATACTTCCGTAGGAGTGTGGAGTGTTCGAGACTTCACCCTACTGATCCAACGTAGAGAGCAAAATAATGAATGAAAGGGCACAAAATATGCGAAATAAAAGGACGATGAAAGAGAGAAATAAAGAAATGAAGCGATACTGCCGGAGTGAATGAGAGTTATAAAAAAGCATGAATGATTTCGTCACAATTAGGTGCATTCTTTAACTCTCGAGATCTGATATTCATGGCTCGCACTAAGTAAGAAAATTAAGAAAAATGCGAATGGAGGACATACTAATTATAAATATATACACACACAAAAATTAGACACGACACATGTGTCCCAGCAGGTAGATTGTCTCCAGGTTTGGAGCTTGTGTCACATAAATACGTCTAGAGATGTTTTTTTCCCCGTTTTCGCAGCGTAATATTTCTTGTGAAGGTCATCCAACAGACACGTCTCTCCAGATCTCGCGTCTAAAGGAAGGCCGTCTCAGAGGAATTTATCGAAGCAATTACTGTACTATAAACACGAGATAGAAATATGGTGTTGTAACATTTTCATTGTCACTGTTACGTGTCGTTTCTATCATGAATGTTAATATTATATATCAGGATGGTTCCTGTGGCCAAGATACCAGCTAGGGTAGTAAATATTTCTGACACCGCAACCAGCCAACACCACTCAGAAGTATTTAAGTCACAACTGACTAAGTGGACGAAATACAGTTTATTTTGGACAGCACGTAGCTCCACAGGTAATACAGTTTAGGCCAACAATATAATGGCATATAATCGACAGTCAGTCTATGTCAAGAAGGCTGTCATATTTGGTCGCAGTATGGTTTTATATTTTATTAGTAGTCACAGAACTCCATTTTAAAACACTTTAACACGCAGGAGCTCAAACACGTACGTCCACTCTGTATCGCACACAGTCCACTCTGCCCCGCACTTCTGTCCCTCCAGTCTCGCGTGAGCCAGCCAAGCATATCGGCTTAACCCGTCTTTTCCAGTGACCCGTATAAAATAAACAAACAAAGAGCCCCGCTGAGCTAAACCTATATTAGGCACACTTGTTAGGAATTTTACTCATAACAGTCACTCATGCAATTAGTTGGTTTAAATTATCAAAAGGCATCTGCAGCACAATTTACACACATACACACACACACACACACACCAACACACACACCAACACACACACACACATATATTATCGAAGCATATTTTCATTTACTGCACATCATAAATACATTACAAAGTCCACTTACTTACAGTCTTTCTCCTTCAAAAATAAAGCACAGCAAGTTTAATATGACACACTGTAAATATACTTGAGAGCAAACTTTCACACCCCAGACAAGTACAGTGAAGTGTACTTAATTCGACGCTGAAGGTGCATCATCAAAACGTGCGAATTAACGTACATTCGAATTGTGTTCAAGAACGGGACTTGGTACTATGCAGGTTATTTCTATTCGGCCAGTTTCAGACCTTTGAACAAAAAGAAAATGGAGACGGAGACGGATGCCCGATGAACGATTGTAACTTACCGGATGATTAACACAATTATTGTTTGCTTATTCTTAAAGTTGTTGTGAAAAGACCAGTCAAAATTTGTTCTTCTTAAATCTTATAAATACATCTAGTAAAACCTACACTAGTTAATAAATTTGAAGTAAATCAAAAAGCGGATGGCGCACTGTTCCTCCAGACTCGAATTCGCTTTGCAGAACTAACTGGCGCCGGTCATAGTTGATTTTAATAGCTTAGGTATGACTTAAACTTTAATTAATGAAAATATACAGAAACTCGTAATTAATCTTCCGCCATTTATGACAAGGTCTAGGATTAGCGTTTCCTACAGAACGCAACAAGGGAAGGCAGGAATCAAAATCTGAAATACAGATAAACTTTGATCGGTTATTGATCTGCGAGTGGCTTGGAGTGGTCAGTAGATGAAAGAGCTTTACGTAAGTTCTTAAGAAGACCTGACCTATCAGTCTAACTAGGTGTGACTGAACGTTACATTTCACGTTTCCTGCGTGTGCCTAAGTTGGTTACTGAAAGTGACAACTCTTCGAATTAAGTGGCTACATACCATTGGAAGGACGGGTTTGCCAACTTCGTGTAAGTTTTGTCACTAATTTGAACTTTGAATGGACAACCATTATTTTCGTATAAACAGATTACGAAAAAAAAAGAACCAAATCTTCCAGCTTTGAATTACCGCCTTTTCGAATGAAGTGCACTTCACTGAATATACAAACTTCATTTTTCACGCTATAATCGTAAAATCAGTCTCCCTAGTTTGTTATGAGTTACTGTTAATTTTATTTTCAACTCGCCCCATTCTTTTTTCCATTTTTATTATTTGGGTTCTTTAATTATTCTTGGGCGGTGGAGGTCGTTAGTTATTAATTCTGGGTTAGTCTTTATGGCGTTAGGATTACTCAGACAACCTTCACCAACCCTTTTATTTGTGGGGATGGGAGAATTCCCCTACCCGTTTGTAACGCGGAACCAGTGATTCATTCCGGTAGATAGGTCAGAAGAATTACAGAATATTACGTATAATTTGGCGAGTGAGCAGAAACAATTTTGCGATTGCTCGGGCAATGATGAGTCAGAGGTTAGATTATATTATGATTGGGTCGGGTCGATGTCATTTATGTACATCTATGATATTAGGTCAAAAGTTGGGCACAAGCGGTTCCTGGGAGATGATGCCGGACGTGATGACTCACCGCGTCTGTCTTGCATCAGGCTATTAGCAATATATTTAGTGAGCGCCAAAGTTAGTTATGGCTCACAAGTCAAGAAATTCTGCGCCGTGAATAAGCGCCATTTCAGTCTGCCTGGTTCGGGAAATTCTGTAAAGTTTGGCGATTCACGGCGAGGAGGTTGTAGATAACCCTAAGCCTACAACGGACTTTGCCTTCTTGAGAGAGAGAGAGAGAGAGAGAGAGAGAGAGAGAGAGAGAGAGACATGAGACATCAGTGTAATTGAAGAAAACTGGGTGCGCGCTTTGTACCTGGCGCCCAGTTACGTCTGCAACACTGAGAGGAATTAGCAGTTCTCTTGACGTGAGGAAACATACCTCAGCGAGGGACTTGCATCTAAATAGGAGCTCTTAGCTCGTAAAGGCCCAATACCGAAACAGGCTACGTTGCCTCGTGTTATTTCCATACTGCCACAATAATGCAGTAGGCCTAAACCCGAAGCCGGTTAACTAGTCGGTTTGAAGAGTGTCATCAGCAGTGATAAAATCTTCAGCCTTATGCAAATAGATAGATATATATTCACCTGGGGCCCATTCACCAGTATTTGGGAAAGGAGAGAGGGAAAACATGCCTTTCTAAATCCTAACGGGAGGAGGTGCGTGACGAAAAACAACTCATCAGAGCCTCAGATGAAGACGATAGCGTCAGAGAGGCACTGAACAGAAACAGAGAAGAGAGAGAGGGGAGTTTAGCGAGGGACAGTAGGGTTAGATAGAAGTACTTAGAGGACAGCCTCTGTGGTAGTGCTGCAGAATCCATTAGCGTAGCATTTCTTGTGGTGTATTAGTTAGGTGTGCAGGAACGCCTAGAGCGCCTTTGTGACAGTGTAGTCATTTAGTTATAAATCTTCAGCGGGACAGTGTGTTTTAGTTACTAACAATAGTGTAGTCAGGTGTGGTGGCTCTTACTTAGAGACCCCCACCAAGTATATGTCTTTATCCTTAGTTGTTTTCGTGCAGGTGTGAAAGGGAGCGTGGTAATTTTTATATTGTGTCTTTCACTTGATTTGTTCTTTTTTCCAGGTTGTGCGAACTCGCACATTATTGTTGTTTGCTGTGGTATTGATTTTGTTTAATAGACTATAAAATGTATACTGGATCAGTTTATCTTTAACTATACTGTACTTGTATGCTTTGACTGTATAGTGGTGTCTGTGGATAATTTAGTGTAACCTTATCTCCTTCCTGGTAGTCAGAGGTGATGAGACAGTAGCTAGTACATAAGTCACAAGTGGCGAGGGAGAGTCAATCTAGGTTCTCACCCTTGAAGCTATAAGTCTCATCCTTCCACATTCATGTAATTCTCATCTTAATCTATCTTCTCAGACTTTTTCAAAACTGGTGTCTTGTCTCTGTACTCAGACATATCTAATTAAAGCCACTTTGTGACATAGTTGCAGACGTTACACGCTGACTAATTAAGCCACTTAACAACTGCGTTAAATTCCTGCTGAACCCAGGTGTCATTGCTGTGTTTCATTCTTACTATCAGAACGCATACACTACCCTGCATATTGAACTCATCACACATTTCGTTTAACAGCATCCTCTCCTCCGTCCTGTCTGCGGCATCAAGACTTTCTTTAGTGATTCCAATTTAGAAGCATGTATGTTAAATAGTTGTTCTGCCAGTAATTTAGTTTGTTTATCTGTCCAAATTGTAGGTGGCATAATCATAATATAAAATTCTTTAAATCTGTATTTATGTTCTGCCTGTCGTCAACTTCTTATCAACACCTTTTATTTTAAATCTCTGCCTGTTCTCTTGAAATATTATCATGGAGTAACCATGTCGATTGGCGTGATGCTGGTTTTTTTCACTCCATCTGTTTCATATTGATTTAGTGAAAGTGTTATTCCATCGACCGTGCTGTAAAGTTCCTGTTTCTCTGCCCTGGCTGATTTATTCACCTTCTTTTTCTTGTTCTTAAATGAAAAAAAAATGAGGTATTCTAGCGCTTCCGAAATACTTGCTTGGCTTAGAATCTGCTGTAGCTACCTGAAAAATTAGCTTTGTTCCCAGTACTAAGAAGGTATTTTGAAATTCTCTCTCTTCCCCCCTCTCCGTCCCCACACACACCCAGCCCACTCACACTTTATTTCTGCGTGTCACTCTAACATTTACCAATACTGTTGTCACAGCCAGGTCACCAAAAGTCACTGCATGTCAATTCGCGCCCATAACAGTCATGTTGTTTTTCCCCACCCACAGTCACCTGAATGGCCACTGACTGCTTTGACGGTCGGTGGCTAAGGACGGAAGAAGAAGAAGAAGAAGACAGTCACTTGAAAATTTCGGGGTGAAATCAGTTCTTACTAGCACCAAACTATCAATCTTATACAGCCGAAGGAGTTGTGGTAGTTCCAGGAAGTATTTTACTTCCCTTATCCCGCTAGCAAGCTACAACCAAAACCTGGCTACAATATGCAGGGTAGAAAAAAAATCCGCTAGTCATAATTCCGCCAGTTTGCTAGATTTGGTTGTCAAGTTGTTTTCCTGTCAGAATAATGGCACATAAAATGGTAGTAGAAAGTTCCGGTAATCACGCCGTTTTTTTGCAGCAGTAGTTTGCGAGGCTTACCTGAGTGTGTGAACCACGACGAAAATAAGGCAGTAGCTGTAGTTTGGGTTGGGAAGGAAGAAATGAAGACTACGCTCAGGGATTACTGGCAGTAAAGGAAGAAATGAAGACTACGGTCAGGGATTACTGACAGTAAAGGAAGAAATGAAGACTACGCTCAGGGATTACTGGCAGTAAAGGAAGAAATGAAAACTACGCCCAGGGATTACTGGCAGTAAAGATCGAGGACAGTAATTATTATAAAAAAAAAAGAGAACTGCATTATTTGAGAACACCGACAGAGTGGCTATAATTATTTTTAAAAAAAAAACGTGACAGAAAAGAAAGAAGAGCCTACAAAAGGAGGACACATCAATAAATGTCCCGCGTAGTTCTCGATGGTCTTTGACGAAACAATCAACAAATATGACAACGGCTGCCTCATTCATGTCGTAAGAGCCGACTATCATGAGATTGTGCAAAGCGATGACAACCTCATGACATAAAATACATGGCTACGGAAACTACTGCTGTAAAAGTACTAGTATACTTTGTGCAGGATTCCTGCATGGGGACCGGCTGCATTGTGGATGCAGGCTCCATATGGAGCAAACAGGGAAAACAAGAATACGCAAGTTAATGAATGAATTAAACACATAAGTACATTCATACATAAATACATACGTCAATAGTCAGGGTTAATATTTTATGAGCTCGTCCGCTCTGGACAAAGTTTTTGATAAAAGCAAGAAATTCCTTGTGTAAATAACCAGGACTTGTTCATTGGTGGTACATGGTATGAATAATATTGCAGTAGTGGTCAGTGAAGAAACAAGTTTCTATTTTATAAACCATTAGCAACAGAGGTGAAGAAATGAAAAAACAAAAGATTAAAGTACATATTACAGTATTTGCGAAAGAAACAGTGTGTCACGGATTGCCTCCCCTGCTTTGCAGTAGTAGTCCAACAGTGGCCAAAACTCAAGAGTATCTAAAGTAGGTCGTCAAAGGTGTCTACCTTCACACAAGATTACTCTTGGCAGCGATGTAGATAGAAGGGTAATGACGCTTCTATCTCAAGGCAGTTTTCACAAGATAATTCAGAAGTCAAGAACAATACTGCATACGGCCGAACAACTGTTAACTTATATCTGTCCGTCGCCTTTTATGAAGAATTAAGCAATGATTATAGCCCGTTCAAGCCCCCAGCTGGTGTAAATCCAGCGAAATTCCCTTTTACAAGAAGTAGCTCTATAGAAGTATATATATATATATATATATATATATATATATATATATATATATATATATAAATATATATATATATATATATATATATATATATATATATATATATATATATATATATATATAATATAAAATAATCTTGCTCATACGTATACTTTCACACTTATAATAACTGAATCAACTATGATTGTTATGTTTTAAAATAACATGTAACACATTTAATAATCAATTAGTTTTAACAGGTTAAAATAAATAGAATGATGGTGAGTTTTAGTTGAAAAATCAATTTGTCTTCATGGAGACTGGATAGAGGACTTATATTAAAGAATATTTATGTCCTTTTGCTCGTGCCTTTTATAAGCACTTAGCTGGAATAAGTGAGTCCTGCAGCCGCGGTTTTCGTCGATTCTTTTGTGATGATGACTCTTACAGTCTGATAGCTTAGGTCCTCGGACCGTTTGATAGCTTAGTACCACGATCCCAAAATTTGAGAACACAATCTCCTCGCACAGTTTACAGTGGACACTAGCAACTAAATTTAGATGCTTTCGAATCACTTGGTCAGGGAAATTATAGTAATCCTCTAATGGCGGGTGTTCTGCGAATCACTTGGTCTGGGAAATGTTAGTAATCCTCTTATGACAGGTGTTCTACGAATCACTTGGTCTGGGAAATGTTAGTTGTTCTCTTATGACGGGTGATCTGATTCCTTAGGTATCCAGACTTCGTATTTAAAATGCGGGTTTACTTTTACGTTTCAAAGTTGCCCAAATACTTTCGATCTGTCACTTATAATCTTGGAATTCCTTGTCCGATCCTTCTTTCTCTGGCTTATGGGAGTTGCTATTTTGACATTGCGATGCAGTCTGATCTGTGACTCAAATTTCTCTATATTATATCTCTCATTCTCACTTCAAATCTCAGATTGTACTTCCCGGCATACTTGCCAATGAGAACCAAAGTATATCCCGGCTCTCAAATCAAACCAATGGTAAGCTCTGAACTATATGGGTAGGGGTGTTTAATTTAATTCTCCCCCGCGTGTTTTGAAATATTAAATTTTAAAATTCCATAGCGTGACCTCTTTCAATATGTGCTTAATGCTTGCGCTAACTCACAAACAAATATGTGAACTCATTTCCTGGCGTAATACTTTCCGCCAAGATTGCCTACCCAAACAGATTATCGGCAATATTGATACCGAGAGGGCTCAGATGAAACGATTATCTAATTATCACCGGTGTTTTCGCCCGTTCCTCAGGCGGCTTCCTTAGATAGCAATCTGGCTTTCTATGAGTGTTCGTTCGATACCACATTGCACAAACAACTGACGTTTCTTACAAACGTGGCTAGACTGACTTACGTGATAATCGTATTAACCTGATAATACTACGATCACTTAGTGAAACGTAAACAGTATTGGAGCGGTCACCGCAAGAAAAATGAAGAGGCATATAATATGCCAAATAATAGGACGATGGTGGAGAAAATGAAGAAATGAAGCGATACTGCCGGAGGGGATGAAAGAGTGAGAGAGGGGCAAAAGCACATGTACAAACTACAAACGTTTCGTCACACAGTGGTAGCCCAGTAGACGGTTAATAAGGGCTATAATATTGTAGAATGAGTTCCTGCGATTATATTTCTTTCTTGTATATAACAAAGAACATTATTTTGTTTTGCGACCTGAAATAGATGTGTACTGAAGCCAGCGCAGGTTTGAAGCGTACTGTTTGCATTTTCATCATTCTGACCACTCTGGAGATTCTTCTCACCTGAAAAACAGTTTCCTCCATGGTGTAAGATGCTTATATCCTGTCTTCCGTTCTCTTTTTCCTAATTCTTACGTTGCCAGCGTAATGTATTCATCATCATCAATATTAACCATCAGTTATAATTATAAGAACATAGACCTTCAAAAGAAGGTATCAAGAGATGCAGGAAAGAGTCGATCAGAATGCACCATCAAGACAAAGGGACAGAAGACGTTTCAGCCGAAATTTTTTGTGGAGATGGCAGCTGATGATGATGAACGTTTTCTTTTCTTCTTTTTTTTTTTTTTGTCTGATTCGAGTTATCAGCTTCCTTTATCGTTTGTTTATTTATCTTTATTTCAGACACTGTAGCTGTCAAAACGGAAGAAATATTACAGACAGAGGAGAAGTCTTCATTGCTACTTCTTTCATCAGCGCCTGTATTACATACAGCCGATATTACCAAAGATGTGAAGGTGGAAGAGCCAGAAGAGCAGGAAGATCTGTCGAAGTTCGCTGAAGGCCGTGTCACAGCAGCAGATGTGGCAGAACCCAACAGATGTGGTAGTAGAAGCAGCAGCATCGGCCAAACACCGAGGTACCGAAGTATAGGAAAGACCATGTCTGATGACAAGTAAGTGTAGCCCAGCCCCACATCCTTTAGTCTTTCCGCTTGCACATTCCAGTTGTCTTAGACGAGTGTGACTCGTGTTTTACTTCCTCAGAACAGTTGCACATTCCTGTTGTTTTAGACAAGTGGGACTCATGTTTAATTTCTTTAAACTGAAGCACATTCCAATTATTTTGGATGTGTAGTACTTATATTTCACTTCTCTGATTCCAATTGTCTTAGACGAGTGTAATCATTGTTTTACTTATTGGAACTGTTGCACATTCCAGTTACCTTAGACGAGTGTGACTCGTCTAAAGAATTCACTTTAACGTTATGGAAAAAAAAAATGGCCGAATGAGGTAACACCTCATCACCAAATGTTTGCTGTCACAAACCTCTAGCCTTGTCTATCTCCTGGCTTTAACGGTTCACTCTGATAGACTATTCTTTTATGTCCCATTTTATGTTACCTTAACCCCAATTCTATCATTGCATCATCATATCTTATCTTCTGTTCTGATTAACAGACAGTATGCAGGGCGTCCATAAATTATTCACCCAATTATAAACCCTAATAAATTCGTAATTTTAAAAGAGTTGCCTTAAAAATCAAGGCGTATAATGGGATGAACAGTTTATGGAAACCCTGTATATTATCTTCTGTATTGGGACTACAACCAGGGATACATCATGGTATGTTGACATATCAATTTGTAGGTATACATAGCAGATCTGAAGTCATGACACATTCAGAAATAATGGGCAGTACATCAAAAGTTCAATGTCATGATACATTATGGCCGCATCCCCTATCTGACTAAATGCGTCAGTGAAGGCAGATCGGTAAATAACTAAAGTTACTTGACGTCCATAGTTTGTAGTATATATTATGAAACCACGAAAGGGGGGTTTCTAGCAAGATTGAGATCTCCCTGTCACTGTCCGATAATAGGATAAATAATCTGTTCTCTTGGCAGTGATCAAAACATATGATGACCGAAATCTAACATGGCCGCCTCCCTGAGTTGTCGTTCACTCATTCATAGAAAGGTGAATATAAGCCAGAGTTAATTTATAATGGGTATATAAATGATTTCATAAATGTTTCCATACAGCTCTACGGTGATCAGGTTAATTCACGTAGCCATAACCGCTGTAGGAAAGTCTGTCATCTTCGTCGATACAAAACACGACCCTAGCGATACGAAGCACAATGTTCCATCTAGGTCGAATCGACATGAGATCATCAAAATAGGGTCTGGCAATACATGGAGTCCGAATTATACATTGTACCGTACCTTAGGAGAGTCTCTAACATAAACTCTAGTAGAGATACCATCTCCTTTAGAAGAAAACCACTTCATAAATCATATTTCCTTAAGAATCTACCAGCCCTTTGAAAAGTGCGTACCCGCCATTATCACGGTACATCGGAACTCATCACGACTTGTCAAGACAACTCATACTTCCGCTAGACCGGAATAACAAGAATCTAGTCCCGCCTACCCATCCAAAATATACAATATAGGACTGATTCTACTTGTACTAATAATATGTAATACATATGAATTCAGGCCATAAACATAATAAGCAAATTAATATATTTTCTGGCCCTAAAAATAAGTACAAACGTAAGAGCAATATCCGTGCGCCGGATCAATATCAAGAACGATTACTCCTATAATCAAAAGTGTGAATCAAACATGGATTATCTCGCTTTCCCCATAGACAGCATTTTCATACACAAATGAATGAATGTCTATATTTTTCCCATATTAAATAGCCATATCGATTTTTGTAATATGTGCGTCAAAATATGCACGCAACAGATTACCACACCCCTCGGGAAAAAAAAAAATGGTACATTTTTTTTTTTTGAAACACATCTAGGAGCAACATACAATAGGCTCACAATGCACCAATAACAATGCGCAGATGATAAGCATAAGTTTTATGACCTTAGAGAAGGTACTTCTCTAAGTATTAATATTTCCAGAGAGGTGTCACCAACGCATACTACAATATTAGCAATGACACAATTTCCACATTAGTTTATACATAAATTTCATCTAAGATATCTTAACATCATGATCATCAAAGACGAAAAACATTGAAAGATCAGCGGTGAATAAATATCAATGAACCGCTAAGTAGTGTTACAATCAATATATGATATATTACATATGTGTACACATTTCAACATAGAAACAACTGTATCAAAGTTGTATAACAGTTATGAATCATGTGGGCATCTAGACAAAATATCTGCCATCACATTTTCTGACCCACGGATAGCTCGCACCGAAAAATGAAATGGCTGTAGAGCAATCGCGTATCGCGTTGATCTCGCGCTCTTCAGATTTTTACTCTGAATAGCCGTAAGAGCTTTCTGGTCAGTTTCCACAATGAAATGCGCGCCCAGAAGAAATCTTTGCAGTTTAAGGATTGACCAAACCATAGCCAATAATTCACGGTCTAGGACCGAGTAATTCTTCTCTGCGGCATTTAATTTCCGAGAAATATACATCACAGGATGCAGAGTTCCAGAGTACTCTTGCATTAGTGCCGCTCCAATCCCGGTGGATGAAGCGTCACTACGAAGAATAAATGTCTTATCCTTAGAAGGCAATACTAGGATAGGTGAAGTAGAAAACATAGTTTTAACCTTATCCAAAGAGGATTGACATTCTTGAGTCCAATGGACTACATTAGGAGACCCTTTCTTTAGCAAGGAAGAAAGAGGTGACATAATGGAGGACAGATTCGGGATGAATCGTCCATAAAATTGTATTAGACCTAAGAGACTTCGTACTTGCTTTTTAGTCTTAGGAATAGAAATGTTAAGTATCTTACTTGTATTATGGTCTTCTGTTTTTAGGAACCCATGACCAACACGGTGTCCTAAGAAAGATATTTCGCTAAAACCAATACATGCTTTCGATGGTTTCGCTGTCAGGTTATGCTCGCGTAAGATAGACAATAGTTCATTTATACCATTATAGTGATCGTTCCAAGTATCACTGAAAAGACAGATGTCATCAAGATACGCAATGACATCTGAGCGATGAGATAGGATTCGACGCATCATGCGTACAAATGTTGCAGGGGCGTTCATAAGACCGAAAGGCATGAAATTCCATTGGAATAGACCCCTAGGCGTCGAAAAAAGCAGTAAACGGTTTGGCGTGTTCGGATAGTGGAACTTGCCAATATCCCTTAGACAAATCGAGTTTAGTAAAGAAGTGAGAATTCGATAGTCTCGTAAGTAGCTCTTCTAGTAAAGGCATAGGTTCAGCATCAAATTTAGTCACTTGATTCAATTTGCGATAATCCACGCAAAGACGTATGTTATTGTCTTTTTTTCGTACAATAACCATCGGCGAAGAATATGCTGATGTGGATGGTTCAATAATTTTTAACTCTATCATCTCATCTAACTCTTTCTCTACCTGTGCTTGAAAATGTATCGGGATAGGATACGGTCTGACTCTTATAGGACTATGGTCAGTAAGAATAATGTCATGTTGAATGACATCAGTTTGACCAGGAATGTCAGTAAGGACATCCTGAAATTGTTCTAACATAGTAGAAACTTGTTTCTGCTCTCCTGGAGATAATTCTGGAGAAATTGCAACATCTTTCCATGATTCATTAGAGTGAAGAGGAATCATTGGAAAAGGTAAATTTACATCCGAGAAACTCGTTTCCTCATCCTGTATTACTGACAGAGATGAGTACTGTCCATGTTGGACTGGAAAATCGTCCGTTGCCTGGAAAACAGGTTGTAAATAATCAGGACGTTCATGGAATTCCGTGAGCATGTTGATGTGGAAGGTTTTACGCTTCCCGTCAATATCGACGATATAGTCAACATCGGAAACTTTTGATATTATATCGTACGGACCTTTCCAAGAAATAAGAAGTCTATTTTCCCTACAAGGTAGCAAGACAAATGCTTTGTCACCTGGACAAAGTTGTCGCAAACATCTCTTTTTATTGGCAAATTCCCTTGCCTTCTGTTTCGCAAATTCAGAAGAAGCAGTTGCCAATTTGCATGCTTCAATAATCTTGTGTCTAAGTGCGATGACATATTCATAAGAGGATTTTGTGTCATCGACAATATTATCAGCAGTTATAAGATCATGAAGTAAGGACATAGGACCTCGCGGTTTCGCGCCAAAGACAAGTTCAAAGGGAGAAAATCCTGTATGTTCGTTGGCGACCTCTCTATATGCAAAGAGAGCCGCGGGTAAAACCCTATCCCAATCCTGAGGATGATCTTCTGTTATCTTACCTAGTAGGTTTTTCAGAGTTCTATTCAAACGTTCCACCATCCCATTGGACATAGGATGATAAATACTACTCAGCGATCTCTCTATCTTCAGAGTCGACATTACTTGAGACATGGTATCCGATATGAGTTGGGTACCATGGTCGGATAATATTTCTGCTGGAAACCCCAGACGAGAAAATATTAACCAAAGAGCATCTGCGACATCAGCAGTAGTTATGCTCTTTAGAGGAACAGCCTCCGGCCAACATGTGCACATATCAACACACGTCAAAATAAATTGGTGTCCTCTAGCAGACTTTATCTTAAATGGACCAATGATGTCTATCGCCATTTTTTGAAATGGCCGAATGGGAATGTCTGCAGCCTGAATAGGTGCATCATGGCGTGGACCTCTGGATTTAATCTCTTGACATACTTTACAAGATCGACAATAGATTCGTATGTCCTTATTCACAGCAGGCCAAAAGAAAGATTGAAGAACTCTAGCTTTAGTACGGGAAAAACCCATATGTCCAGCACACTGCGAATCATGAGCGTGCTGTAAGATTTTAACTCTCATATTTTTAGGCACAAGGATTTGAGAATGAATGGACTTAGCGGAGTCTTGTACCATACGTACAAGTACGCCATTCTTCATCGTAATCCAAGATTTACGATTTGTATCCTTATTCGGATCACCTTTTGTTGCCAGAGTAAAGAATTTCTTTAGAGTAGGATCATCTTCCTGCTGTTTGATAAAGGAATCGTGGGAAATCTCCAAGGGATCATCTTGGATCTGCGCATCATTATCTTCAGAATGTGAAGATTGTGGCATATTAAGAGCTTGAGCCCTAGTGATTACTGCATTAGCAGATTGCATATTAACATTTTCCCAATTAGAAATTTGCTGTGGAGTGCATTCTTTCACTCCATGAATGCGACCGATGATAAGATCAGCGATCGGATTCGGCAAGAGACATGCTTGCACCTCTCCTGTAAAGAAAGGCGTAGCAATATTGATAATGGCAGTGGAGTACTTCTCCAATGTGCCACCAAATGTTACACATTTGACTATATTGCCTGTAGCTCGAGAAGGATTTACGAGTGATTGCCTCACTCCAATGGTAGTGCACCCCGAGTCGAAAAGAATTGATACCGGAGTACCATCTATTAGGCCCCTATTAAAGACAAGAGCACCCCTTCCATTATGCGCGATTGACGCATGGAGAGCGGGAAGCGGGTGACCGCAGCTTAAAGTAGACACTGTGGTTGGATCGAATAATGTTTTGCATTGCGAACACTGAGATGCTCTAGCAAAATCGAAAGCGGAATTTGCTACACTATTGGAGTCTTTTTTATCATTATTCTGATTATCGGTATCGTGGAACTCCTGTTGTGCAGAGTTAGCCTGGTAATACGATTTACCATGTCTTTTGTGTTGTGATCTACCTCGGTTATAATTGTCTCTATAATTATCATTTCCCTTGTTATAACCCTTATTTGGGTTTGAATCATAACATTCATGATCATAATCATCATGCTCATTATATTGAGTATCCCTGTAATATTGTTTCTTTTGTCTCCATGAAGCACTTGGGTAGTTCCTATAGCTACTCCCTTTCCGAGAATTTCTAACATTATGGGTACCCCTCGCGTGTCGGGGACTATCAGCCCGATTCCAGTTCTTCAAAGAAGAACTCTGATTTGAGCGGTTATCTTGGTTTTGATACTTATTCCAATTAACCTTTTTATCAAATTTATTTTTAGCTCCTTGGATTTGTGTGAGTAATTCTGATTATATTCTGTTGCCGAAGCAACTGGCATACTCTCTTTAATGTTAGAGTTACTAAGAATCATGTCAGGGTGTGCCGTGGCATACTGGTCACAATATTCTTCCATTTGCTTTATTGTACTAGGTTTACGCTCATGTAAGAACTCTAGGAATGATTTATTTACAGAAGACATGACCTTGTCTCTTAGCAATAAATCCGTAAGACCATCAAATGTTTTTCTCTGTTTTGGATAATTCAATCCATCGTGAAAGTGTAATTCGTGCTTTTGAGATGAATTCTGAGAATTCTACACCTACCTCAGGTCTCATTGTTTTAAACAAAAGACGATAACCTTCCTCAGACAGCTGATATCTCTTTATCAAAGCTGCCCTAACAGCATCATAATTATCTTTGTCGGCCTCTTCAACAAAATATAACTTACTCAGAGACTCCCCTTTTAGATTTTCAGACAACTGATTCACATACTGTGATTTGTCAACATTATGAGATCGACAAGCCCGTTCAAATCTAGAAAGCCAAAATGTTATGTCATCACTGGTAGGGTTAAACGCTGGTACCTTGACCTTGTACACAAAGGGTTTACCATTACCACCAGATGCCTGATTAACATTACTCATACATGTCAATTTTAATTTCTCTAATTCAAACTCATGTTCTCTTATTGCTTTTCTCTCTTCAGCTTCTCTATCTAATCTTTTCTGTTCTGCAGCAACTTCTAATTTTTTCTGTTCTGCATCAGCTTCTAATTTCTTCTGTTCTGCATCAAATCTCCTTTCCTCCATTTGCATCTGCAATTTCTTAAGTTCAGCAGCAGTATCAGCTTCTTTTTCTAATCTTTTTTCTTCAGCTAGAGCTTTCCTTTCTTCTGCAGCAGCTTTTTTTCTTCTATTTGAAGTTTTCTCTCCTCAGCCGCAGTCAGCAGCAGCTTTTCTCTCTTCAGCAGCAGCAGCAGTTTTTTTCTCTTCTGCAGCTAATGCTTTGTCATATTGAGCAACAGCCCATTGTTCTAAGTCTTTTCCAGTCTTATCAAGAGATTTTCCTTGTGCAATAAAATAATCTAATGTAGACATATTGTCTTCTTAAATCAGAAACCTGAAAAAGTAAATAAATTACCCTATTTCAATTTAATGGGAGACAAGTCTATACCATAGACTTAGTCTTAGTCCAAACTTGTATGGTTTATAATAACCAATGATAACTTGAGTACCTGTGGACAACAATAACTGTATCTCAAATACTGTGAGAGACAAGCCTTACAAAGGTCTTGTATATCTCAATGTAATCAAAGATCACTTGGGTACCTGTGGAAAATAATCATAAAGTACTGATCTGTACTATACTATCAGTGTATACCACTATAACTCCTATGTCATATGTCAACTAAAGACATTACAAAGGACAAACAAGAAAAGACAATATGAACACATTTGCAGAGATCAAATTAAATTAAATAGGAGAAATGAAAAAAAAATGATCACAGAAACCGTGATGATAACTGCAATAATATAACAAGACAAATAACGCCACAGTGTATAAACATAAGGGTGTAAAAAACTGAAATGAAAGGAAAGATGAGACCTACAATTATACAAACAAATCAAACAAAAATAAAGAACAAAAAAAAATGTTACAAATACAAATATGAAACAGTCGTCACAACTAACCAAATATTTGCAAACTATGTTGCATGCAAATTTCAATTAAGAAATTGCTCCCTATAGAACGCCAGAACAAGACCAATATCACACGGTATTTCCTGTTCTAGTCACCTCCCATCCAGGCCCGCAACATATAAACACCTACACATATAAACAAATAACATGTAAGCATAAATAGCATATAGCATACAATATAATTTATGTCATGAATGGAATGTGTTGCAGGTATAGTGTTGTAAAGCAGGCACAGTTTATTTTAATACTAATAACTTGCCACTTTATTTAGTAATAGATTTAATTTTAAACTATTACACTGTCAATTTTTCTCTTTTGAGCATATGAAGATCCAACGATGAACTATGCACTTTATGTTCAACAACACTGTGATTCTTCTGTACGTTGAGAAATGTCAACAATACTGCTCCAGATATTTTCTACACTTGATACCACTGTCCTGTGTAATACTGTCTGTACAGCGAAAAACTGTCAACAAGCGCTGACCTAGATACAGCATCCTATCGGTAATACAGGTCAAGCTGACATCGAATGTATAGCTGTCCTACTGGTGTTGATGTGGTCAAACAAATGTTCTTTCAGCTGTAAACTGTGATTCTCAACACAAAACTGCGTAAGCTGGACCCAGGAATCTGGCTCGCCACTGTAAAAGGTTCTTTCTTCTTTTTTTGTTTATTTCCCACTCTGTAAAGTGTCAGTCTGTATGCTCTGTAAGGAAGAGTGGTTTGTTGTTGATCAGGCATGCTCCAGTCTACCCAGCTGTAAATGGGTAACTCACCCTAGTCCTGAGTTAGGGAAGGCAAAGGCTCCAGGGGAAGCAGGCCCTAAACTTGGTCACTTCAACCGACGCAGGATGGTGTATGTATGGAGTAGAAGTGTAGAGTGTGATTACCGCGAATGGTGTACTGTTCGTGTGCTGACCAATATAACCACTCATACACTTGTGTCTACAAGGCACCAATGCAGACTGCTGAAATCTTTGTTTACTCAATTTATTCAGCTGTACACACTGGGACATACGAGTACATCATGGTATGTTGACATATCAATTTGTAGGTATACATAGCAGATCTGAAGTCATGACACATTCAGAAATAATGGGCAGTACATCAAAAGTTCAATGTCATGATACATTATGGCCGCATCCCCTATCTGACTAAACGCGTCAGTGAAGGCAGATCGCTAAATAACTAAAGTTACTTGACGTCCATAGTTTGTAGTATATATTATGAAACCACGAAAGGGGGGTTTCTAGCAAGATTGAGATCTCCCTGTCACTGTCCGATAATAGGATAAATAATCTGTTCTCTTGGCAGTGATCAAAACATATGATGACCGAAATCTAACATGGCCGCCTCCCTGAGTTGTCGTTCACTCATTCATAGGAAGGTGAATATAAGCCAGAGTTAATTTATAATGGGTATATAAATGATTTCATAAATGTTTCCATACAGCTCTACGGTGATCAGGTTAATTCACGTAGCCATAACCGCTGTAGGAAAGTCTGTCATCTTCGTCGATACAAAACACGACCCTAGCGATACGAAGCACAATGTTCCATCTAGGTCGAATCGACATGAGATCATCAACATAGGGTCTGGCAATACATGGAGTCCGAATTATACATTGTACCGTACCTTAGGAGAGTCTCTAACATAAACTCTAGTAGAGATACCATCTCCTTTAGAAGAAAACCACTTCATAAATCATATTTCCTTAAGAATCTACCAGCCCTTTGAAAAGTGCGTACCCGCCATTATCACGGTACATCGGAACTCATCACGACTTGTCAAGACAACTCATACTTCTGCCAGACCGGAATAACAAGAATCTAGTCCCGCCTACCCATCCAAAATATACAATATAGGACTGATTCTACTTGTACTAATAATATGTAATACATATGAATTCAGGCCATAAACATAATAAGCAAATTAATCTATTTTCTGGCCCTAAAAATAAGTACAAACGTAAGAGCAATATCCGTGCGCCGGATCAATATCAAGAACGATTACTCCTATAATCAAAAGTGTGAATCAAACATGGATTATCTCGCTTTCCCCATAGACAGCATTTTCATACACAAATGAATGAATGTCTATATTTTTCCCATATTAAATAGCCATATCGATTTTTGTAATATGTGCGTCAAAATATGCACGCAACACCCCGTCAGTTTTGTCAACATGTTTACTTCTCTCTTTTTTTTTTTTTTTTGTCATTTATTATATCAGCATTTCTTTCATCCGTGTCGTATCGATTGGAGGTTACAAAAATATTGTAAGTTTTACTATCACTTATTTCTGTGATAAGTTTGTCGGCTTCTGTCGCTGTTAGTTAATTATTACTGTTAAAAAAAAAAAATTATCGTTTGTTCTCGAAATTCTAGGTTTTCTGTCATTCCATATGACCGTACGCCCTGTGTTATTTTTGGGGCGTCTTCGAGGGGTCAAGGGAAGAATATGACTACTGCTGTTAATACGACTATACCTTGCCCAGGCTTGTCGTTAGAGGCGACTGATGTGAGGTTGTGCATGGGGGGCTGGCAACCTTATCGTGTAAAACAGATAGCTAGAGACACACCACTGTTGCAAGAGCACATGAGTAGGCTTACTGCTAGGGTACCATCTGTAGTGGTTGTTCCATGTTCCATAAGAAGCGAAAAGGGCGACGAGGACATCGCGAAATGTTGACCTTTTTTGGGGGAGTAGGAAGAAGAGGGAGAGAGAGAGATGGGAAGGAAAGAACGAAGCGCTGGTTAATGCACAGGTTTACTAACCTTATCTGTGCATCGTCTGACATGTTTGTTCATAGTGTTAAACCTGCTGTAAAGAAACACAAAAGAGGTCAGAATCATACACGCGTGTAACGTTGCGCCCTCAAGGGCGTACATGCAGGAATGCAGTTGTTGAACCCGCCAAGTGCAGCGTGTGGATAATACCATAACTTGCATGCTGCATGTTAACGGATCACGGTTCCCGCCAGGTCTGGTTGATACAAAGCAAGGAGCTGTTAAATTAGACCACATGTCCAGGGATCAGAATTTCAAGAAATACCAACAGGCGGTTGCATTAAGATACACGTGTAACGTATTCTCAGGCTTAGTGGTAGCTACGCGGATTTGCTCTTTACGGCCCTGTAACGTACTCTCAAGCTTTGTGGTAACTGCGCGGATTTGCTCTTTTCGACCCACTAACGTATCAGTAATAGGTTACTGTGTAAATTGTGCAGTAAATATAATTAAAGGAGTGTGACAGCAGTGCTAAATTTTAGGCTAGGATTTATATTCGTTGTCTAAAAGAAGGGACATTGCTGTTTAATTTGACACCAAGGCTTTGTAATACCGTGTCAGAGGGGAAAGTTCTTTTTTTGTTTTTGGTTGCCCCATTATTCAGTTTTGTATCTCGTTTTTTTTCTCTGTCTGTCATAAAGATGGGCAGTCTGTCTCGAGCTTCTGTTTTCGAGAGCCGTCATACAGAAATATCATCTATTCAGCAAGTTAAACATTGAACAGATAGTGTTTATGTAGAAGGTAGTCGCATAGTTGTTGCTGCTGTAGGTGGTGAAGTGTTAGAGACTTCACTGTACTGGTTCAAGCTTTATGAAATGGGGGGAGGGGTGATGATCAGTTCCCTTCCTCGCTGCGTTTGCCTTCCTTAATTCAAGAGCATAGTTAGGAACCCATTTGCAGCTGGATAAACTGGAGCTTGACGCTTCCAATTGTAGGAAACAGAACATGTCCTTCAAGAATGCTAACGGTACAGAAGAGGATGAGGGTATGAACGGTATAAACACACCTGAACATTATTTGGGACAAGTGTATATTATGTATTATGGAAGCAAAAGTGCAATATATACGTTTACATTTTGTGTGTGTCTTAATGGTTTATGTTAGCTTGTCAGAGGTAATGAGCGATATGTCATAACGTAGTATGTTACACTGTCACTAGGAAAGATGCAATAAATATCTACATGTCAACGTTATTTGAGTTGCTAAGATACAGTGTCAGAGAGAATGATCGATTTATCTTTAAGTCATTTGAATAGCTTTGGTACATTTGTCCACAATAGACAAACATTTGAAAGCAAACAGGGAAGAAGAAACCGAGGTGTAAGTGGAAAGGTTGAGAGTAAAAATGCACGAACCATAAGTGGCAAGTTGAAGGCAAACTGGCATAAGGACAACATAGCTATAAGTGGAAAAGTTGAAGACAAACTGGCAAGAGGACAACATAGCTATACGTGGAAAAGTTGAAGGCAAACTGGCAAGAGGACAACATAGCTATAAGTGGAACAGTTGAAAAACTGGCAAGAGGACAACATAGCTATACGTGGAAAAGTTGAAGACAAACTGGCAAGAGGACAACATAGCTATAAATAGCTATACGTGGAAAAGTTGAAGACAAACTGGCAAGAGGACAACATAGCTATAAGTGGAAAAGTTGAAGGCACACTGGCAAGAGGACAACATAGCTATAAGTGGAACAGTTGAAGGCAAACTGGCAAGAGGACAACATAGCTATAAGTGGAACAGTTGAAAAACTGGCAAGAGGACAACATAGCTATACGTGGAAAAGGTGAAGACAAACTGACAAGAGGACAACATAGCTATAAGTGGAAAAGTTGAAGACAAACTGGCAAGAGGACAACATAATTAAGTTCAAAATGTGAAAACAAACAGGCAAGAGGACATTACAGTTAAAAGAGGAAAGGTAAGAGGAAGGGATGTACGGTAAATCGCCTATCGGCATTTATCACAAAGGCCGTAAGCGGAGAAGTTGAAGGTCCATTAAAGCCAACCTACGATGCGGTATAACTTTACATGATATAACGTAAGGCTTTATGATACATTATCTAAGAGAACAGGCAGGACAGTTTGGCATGTGTTGCCACGGCAAGGATTTATATTACATTGTCAGAAGTTGTTTCCCGTTGTACAACCTTATGTGCATGCAACATTCTCTCTTGTCTGTCTAGTTAAGGAGAAGCTGAAGAATTATAAATGTCTTTTTCTTTACCACGGTCGTTATCCGTGCCGAGTATCTAGCTTCAACCTACTTTATTTAACAACAAAAATAAATTTATTGGCAGTCTTCGGATTTCATTCTTGTTTCTCTTTGCTTGTTTGTTTGTTTCCTTCCGTCCTTTCTCTTCATTCCTTTCATCCATTCTTTCTTTCTTATTTAGAGCCACTGGGTTGCTCTCGTCTGTCTGTCTCTCTCTCGCACACTCTCTATCTCTCGCTTGCTCTCTTTATCTGTCGGTATGTCTCTCTCTCTCTCTCTCTCTCTCTCTCTCTCTCTCTCTCTCTCTCTCTCTCTCTCTCTCTCTCTTTATTGCTGTATTTTACAATATTAATAATACAGCTGGCGTACGATATAATTACTGTAGTAAGTAATATATATATATATGTATATATATATATAGATATATATATATATATATATATATATATATATATATATATATATATATATATATATATATCTGGTCCCCCTTCAGGGCGCCTGGACCAAGCAGTCACACGCTGTGTGAACAGTGGCTTCTGTGGCGATTTGTTTTACGTCTTGAGGTTACAAACCCCAGGCACAGTCTCATGTTAGTCTCCTTTTACGACTTACCTGAGGGTGCAGTAGTCCTCTTCATGGGAACTATACTTGATATGTACATATATAAATGAATTAGAGCATAGTATTAGACCAACCACCTATGTGATCTTGACACATGACGAAACAATTGACGTTGACTTGTTTTCACCATTGCTATTAGATCTGAATGGGACCTCCCAGCCTGTTGTATGACATCAGGCAGCACACTGTCATATTGTGACATGATCCATGTATAAAAATTCCACGGATCGTTCTGAAGCATCTTGTGTCCTGTGGCTTGTATTTTTCTTCCGTCACGTTCAGCGTTTAAATGTTGAAGCTGCCCTTGAATAAATAAAAAAAATACAGAGATGAACAATGTCTACATTAATTTAAGTTTGGTCCTAAGAGTCTTTCCAGGCTGGTTTCGGTTGGAGAAGAATTAGAGCGGTTTATGATGACCTTGATCTAAGCCAGGGCTTCTTAACCTGTGGTCCTTGAATAGAATTGGTGGTGGGGAGGGGGGGGGGGGAGAGAAAAGAGGGTTTCGTGTACATTAATTAAAAGTTAAAATAAATTTTTTTTAAATATAAATTATGCTTTTATGTAAATTTTTTTTCAAGAGTGATCCAAAGCCTTCATCGGACAATCATAATTGGTTCATAGACGTCATCAGACAATCAAAATTGGTTCATAGACGTCATCGGACAATCAGAATTGGTTCATAGACGTCATCAGACAATCAGAATTGGTTAATAGACGTCATCGGACAATCATAGGGGCCCATAGCCTTCATCGGACAATCAAAGGGACCTATAACCATCATCGGACTATCAGAGGAACCCATAACCATCATCAGACTATCAAATGGGCCATAGCCTTCATCAGACGATAAAAGGGGTTCATGGCACAAAAAATGATAAGAACCCTTCCGCTGTGGTTCCTTCGTCATTAATTATTGTTTCCGGGCATTTGAACTGGGTCACTATCTCAAGGTCTTGTCCATTAATGTCGATGGTTGTTGTGATCCTTTCTTTCTGTATTTTATTTTATTTTATTTTTTCATTTATGTATACAATCTGTCACGTCTCTTTTTTTCTTCTTTTCAGTCTCGTTGAGATGTGAATGAATTACATTTAGCAAGAAATCTAATCCGGCAGGGGGATGTAATTATCCCCCTTTGTAGCAGAATTCACTGGCGCAGAAAAGAGCAGCCGCTGATCGATTGGAAGAAATCCGTCTGCCAGCACTGCTATCTCATCTGACCTTTCTGTCAGGCTGTCCTTGTCTGTGTTAAGGCACCCGATTGACAACGTTTTTAGTTTTTTTTTTAAGGAGAAATGGAGCAGTCACATGTCATTGCTGCCTGCTAGTATGGAGAAAACGGTAGATGAAATCGTATATAGATTAATCCGCTACTGCTACCACCACGGCCACCACAAACATTTATATGAACACTGATTTTACCACCTTCGCTATAACAGCTTTAGGTATCATTGTAGTCTTAGATCATGGTTTCTTGAAGTGTGGTCCATTGGCTCCGTGAATGGGCAAAAATTTAAAATGTATTTATTTATTATGCTTGTACGATGTACATTTTTTTCCAAGAAGGAATCCATAGCCTATGTTGGACAATGAAAGTGGTCCATAGCCTTCGTTGGACAATCAAAGGGGTCCATAGCGTTTGTTGGACAATCAAAGGGGTCCATAGCCTTTGTTGGACAATCAAAGGGGTCAATAGCCTTCGTTGGACAATCAAAGGGGTCCATAGCCTTCGTTGGACAATCAAAGGGGTCCATAGCCTTCGTTGGACAAAGGGGTCCATAGCCTTCGTTAGACAATCAAAGGGGTCCATAGCCTTTGTTGGACAATCAAAAGGGTTCCATAGCCTTTGTTGGGCAATCAAAGGGGTCCATAGCCTTCGTTGGACAATCAAAGGGGTCCATAGCCTTTGTTGGACAATCAAAGGGGTCCATAGCCTTTGTTGGACAATCAAAGGGGTCCATAGCCTTTGTTGGACAATCAAAGGGGTCCATAACCTAGGTTGGACAATCAAAGGGGTCCATAGCCTTTGTTGGACAATCAAAGGGGTCCATAGCCTAGGTTGGACAAAGGGGTCCATAGCCTTTGTTGGACAATCAAAAGGGTTCCATAGCCTTCGTTGGACAATCAAAGGGGTCCATAGCCTTCGTTGGACAATCAAAGGGGTCCATAGCCTTCGTTGGACAATCAAAGGGGTCCATAGCCTTCGTTGGACAATCAAAGGGGTCCATAGCCTTCGTTGGACAATCAAAGGGTTCCATAGCCTTCGTTGGACAATCAAAGGGGTCCATAGCCTTCATTGGACAATCAAAGGGGTCCATAGCCTTCGTTGGACAATCAAAGGGTTCCATAGCCTTCGTTGGACAATCAAAGGGGTCCATAGCCTTCGTTGGACAATCAAAGGGGTCCATAGCCTTCATCCGACTATCAAATTGTCCATAGCTTTCATCGGACAATCAAAGGGGTCTATACCTTCATCGGACAATCCCTTTGACTGCCCATTGCACAAAAAGGGAAGTCCAGAGTTATTGTCTTCTTCTTTTTTTTTTTTTTTGTTGTTGTTTTTTTTTTGCATCAGGAATCTTTACAACCGGGTTTTGAGAAAACCTTGCACCCAAGACGTCTGAATGCCTTACATGGCAAACTTAATTTACATTTTTTCATAGTAGCTGCAAATGAAGAAGCAAATATTCACGAGATACTAGTTATAATTGTCCACACTTTCTGACAAATGTAGGGCACAATAACCGTGACTATCAAGTTTAAAGAATAATAATAAATGTGAAAAGTATTGCGCAACAAAATTTAATATTGTATGGGAAAATACTTCCAATAATCATATATTTTGCCAGAATATTTCATATTTTTACCAAAGAACAACAATTCTACGCAGTCCAAATAAATTATTTCTTACTTAAATAGCCAACGCACTAGTCATTAACATCAACAATTTCAGTGGCTTGTTTTCTGTTGAATTTCCTCTACTATGGTCTCAAAAGCGTCCGATTGACAGATGGGTTAGAGCGCAGGTATCTCGCAGCAAAGGTTCCGTGTTCTATTCACAGTATCGACACGCTACATTCCACCCAGCTGTACATGGGTACCTGATTTTGCACAAGGTATGGAAGGAAAAGGCAGCGAGGAAGGGCACTGGTCACCCCACCTCTCGATGCTGGACCTAGATAGTGGTCTCTAACACCTCACTCCCATACGGCAGTATATACTATGGGACTACCTTTACCTTTTTTTATCCTGTGAATGCGAGTCATTATTTCATACATTATAATCTTAATTTAGGTACCAAATAATGAGTCTTAGTGCAGTTTGTTTATCTAACTTGTTAATATAAGTGTTCCCGCTACCAAATAATGAGTCTTAGTGCAGTTTGTTTATCTAACTTGTTAATATAAGTGTTCCCACTACCAAATAATGAGTCTTAGTGCAGTTTGTTTATCTAACTTGTTAATATAAGTGTTCCCGCTACCAAATAATGAGTCTTAGTGCAGTTTGTTTATCTAACTTGTTAATATAAGTGTTCCCGCTACCAAATAATGAGTCTTAGTGCAGTTTGTTTATCTAACTTGTTAATATAAGTGTTCCCGCTACCAAATAATGAGTCTTAGTGCAGTTTGTTTATCTAACTTGTTAATATAAGTGTTCCCGCTACCAAATAATGAGTCTTAGTGCAGTTTGTTTATCTAACTTGTTAATATAAGTGTTTTCCCTATCACATAATGAGTCTTAGTGCTATTTGTTTATCTAAACTTGTTAATATAAGTGTTCCCGCTACCAAATAATGAGTCTTAGTGCAGTTTGTTTATCTAACTTGTGTTAATATAAGTGTTCCCGCTACCAAATAATGAGTCTTAGTGCAGTTTGTTTATCTAACTTGTTAATATAAGTGTTCCCGCTACCAAATAATGAGTCTTAGTGCAGTTTGTTTATCTAACTTGTTAATATAAGTGTTCCCGCTACCAAATAATGAGTCTTAGTGCAGTTTGTTTATCTAACTTGTTAATACCCGTATAAGTGTTCCCGCTACCAAATAATGAGTCTTAGTGCAGTTTGTTTATCTAACTTGTTAATATAAGTGTTCCCGCTACCAAATAATGAGTCTTAGTGCAGTTTGTTTATCTAACTTGTTAATATAAGTGTTCCCGCTACCAAATAATGAGTCTTAGTGCAGTTTGTTTATCTAACTTGTTAATATAAGTGTTCCCGCTACCAAATAATGAGTCTTAGTGCAGTTTGTTTATCTAACTTGTTAATATAAGTGTTCCCGCTACCAAATAATGAGTCTTAGTGCAGTTTGTTTATCTAACTTGTTAATACCCGTATAAGTGTTCCCGCTACCAAATAATGAGTCTTAGTGCAGTTTGTTTATCTAACTTGTTAATACCCGTATAAGTGTTCCCGCTACCAAATAATGAGTCTTAGTGCAGTTTGTTTATCTAACTTGTTAATATAAAGTGTTCCCGCTACCAAATAATGAGTCTTAGTGCAGTTTGTTTATCTAACTTGTTAATATAAGTGTTCCCGCTACCAAATAATGAGTCTTAGTGCAGTTTGTTTATCTAACTTGTTAATATAAGTGTTCCCGCTACCAAATAATGAGTCTTAGTGCAGTTTGTTTATCTAACTTGTGTTAATATAAGTGTTCCCGCTACCAAATAATGAGTCTTAGTGCAGTTTGTTTATCTAACTTGTTAATACCCGTATAAGTGTTCCCGCTACCAAATAATGAGTCTTAGTGCAGTTTGTTTATCTAACTTGTTAATATAAGTGTTCCCGCTACCAAATAATGAGTCTTAGTGCAGTTTGTTTATCTAACTTGTTAATATAAGTGTTCCCGCTACCAAATAATGAGTCTTAGTGCAGTTTGTTTATCTAACTTGTTAATACCCGTATAAGTGTTCCCGCTACCAAATAATGAGTCTTAGTGCAGTTTGTTTATCTAACTTGTTAATATAAGTGTTCCCGCTACCAAATAATGAGTCTTAGTGCAGTTTGTTTATCTAACTTGTTAATATAAGTGTTCCCGCTACCAAATAATGAGTCTTAGTGCAGTTTGTTTATCTAACTTGTTAATATAAGTGTTCCCGCTACCAAATAATGAGTCTTAGTGCAGTTTGTTTATCTAACTTGTTAATACCCGTATAAGTGTTCCCGCTACCAAATAATGAGTCTTAGTGCAGTTTGTTTATCTAACTTGTTAATATAAGTGTTCCCGCTACCAAATAATGAGTCTTAGTGCAGTTTGTTTATCTAACTTGTTAATATAAGTGTTCCCGCTACCAAATAATGAGTCTTAGTGCAGTTTGTTTATCTAACTTGTTAATATAAGTGTTCCCGCTACCAAATAATGAGTCTTAGTGCAGTTTGTTTATCTAACTTGTTAATACCCGTATAAGTGTTCCCGCTACCAAATAATGAGTCTTAGTGCAGTTTGTTTATCTAACTTGTTAATATAAGTGATCCCGCTACCAAATAATGAGTCTTAGTGCAGTTTGTTTATCTAACTTGTTAATATAAGTGTTCCCGCTACCAAATAATGAGTCTTAGTGCAGTTTGTTTATCTAACTTGTTAATATAAGTGTTCCCGCTACCAAATAATGAGTCTTAGTGCAGTTTGTTTATCTAACTTGTTAATATAAGTGTTCCCGCTACCAAATAATGAGTCTTAGTGCAGTTTGTTTATCTAACTTGTTAATATAAGTGTTCCCGCTACCAAATAATGAGTCTTAGTGCAGTTCGCTTTTATCTAACTTGTTAATATAAGTGTTCCCGCTACCAATAATGAGTCTTAGGGCGGTGTGTTTTTATCTATTTTGTTAATATAAGTGTTCCCGCTACCAAATAATGAGTCTTAGTGCAGTTTGTTTATCTAACTTGTTAATATAAGTGTTCCCGCTACCAAATAATGAGTCTTAGTGCAGTTTGTTTATCTAACTTGTTAATACCCGTATAAGTGTTCACTCTACCAAATAATGAGTCTTAGTGCAGTTTGTTTATCTAACTTGTTAATATAAGTGTTCCCGCTACCAAATAATGAGTCTTAGTGCAGTTTGTTTATCTAACTTGTTAATATAAGTGATCCCGCTACCAAATAATGAGTTTTAGTGCAGTTTGTTTATCTAACTTGTTAATATAAGTGTTCCCGCTACCAAATAATGAGTCTTAGTGCAGTTTGTTTATCTAACTTTTTAATGTAAGTGTTCCCGCTACCAAATAATGAGTCTTAGTGCAGTTTGTTTATCTAACTTGTTAATATAAGTGTTCCCACTACCAAATAATGAGTCTTAGTGCAGTTTGTTTATCTAACTTGTTAATATAAGTGTTCCCGCTACCAAATAATGAGTCTTAGTGCAGTTTGTTTATCTAACTTGTTAATATAAGTGTTCCCGCTACCAAATAATGAGTCTTAGTGCAGTTTGTTTATCTAACTTGTTAATATAAGTGTTCCCACTAGCAAATAATACTGTTATTGGTCTAGCATCAGCCGATAGGATAGTATGACGCTCTCTCTGGCGTATCTTGACACCCCAGGACAGAAGAGGAACTACTAAGTAAGTCTAGCATCAGGTAACTAAACATAAATATGCTGCATGATGTACTGAACATAAAAACTACTATAATACAAGGGGATTGACATAAGTCTTGAGCCTGTCCATGAAGGACATGTCACAGAGAGCTGAAATTTTGTATAGTGTTTATTCCTTTTCAATATAGCCACCGTCTGAATTGACACACTTCTGCCATCTCTGCTTGACCTTGAAAAGACCTTGGGAGTAGAACATCCTATTTTTCAAACTAAACCAGTCATCACATGCCAGTATAACCTCTTCATCGCTGTCAAAATGATTTCCTTTTAGCTGTTTTTTAAGAGTTGGGAATAGAAAAAAGTCTGATGGAGCCAAATCTGGAGAATATGGTGAGTGTGGAAGAATTTCAATATTCAAATCGTTGGCTGCTAGCTGCACAAGCCGTGCTTTGTGAGAGGGCGCGTTGTCTTGAGGCAAAGGAAGATTTTGAGTGAGCGTTATCCCTCGTTTCCTGGTCACAACCTTTCTTAGTTTGGTGAGAAGATCTGCATAGTACTGTCCATTAACTGTGTTGCCATGAGGCAGATAATCTTTAAAAAGGACACCTTTGCCGTCCCAAAAAACAGTCAGCATCACTTTTCCTGCAGATTTCTGCGCCCTCGGCTTGACAGGTGTTGGGGAGCCCGGGGTTTTCCATTGCATGCTGGCAATTTTGGATTCGGGGTCATAAGGGTGTACCCAAGTCTCATCTACTGTCACCATGGTCTCCAAAAATTTTTTTGACTGTCACTTTTTGAGCAACTGTTGACAGCAATTTACCCTCGTTTGCTTCTGTTCACGTGTCAACAGCGCGGAATCCAGCGTGCACACACTTTTCTCATGTTCAGTCTGTTGTGTAAAATTCTATAAACTGTTCTTTCATTTAGTTTTACTCTACTAGCTATCTCCACAATTGTCATTTTTCGATCCTGATCAATGATTTTCTTCACTCTTATTGCATTTTCATCGTTGCATTCTGAGGCTGGTCTACCAGATCTTGGCAGATCAGCAACATTTGAGCGGCCGCACTTAAACTGTTCACACCAGTTTTTTTTACCGAAGTATATGAAGGACAAGACTCACGAAACACTGGTTCCATCTCCCTGTGTATTTCTGTAGGTGTTTTTCCCTGAAACATCAGAAATTTTATCACAGCTCTGGCCTCCTTCTTTTCCATTGTTTTGTCAAATCTTTGGAGCAGCAGATCCGGTCAATAGGGTACATTGCGCAGTGCACCGTAGCGAGAAAACCCATTGAAGAAACAAACGCATACTTCACACATTCAGTGCAAATATGATGAACTTTAAGTGTGCCAAGTTTCATCTTCCTCATGTGACTCCTTCATGGTCAGGCCCAAGACTTATGTCAATCCCCTTGTAACTATAACGGTAAGATTTTAAAGTATCGGGGGAAGAGAGGAGGGGGAGGGGGGAGTATATTTTCAGGAAACTAGTTTCTATAAGGACATGCCACACCAAGCCTCAGAACTTGGTCCTGGTATAGAGTCATACACCCGCTTGGTCTATCAGAGTATTTGATTTAAGCGCGCTGTTAATGCTTAGGGGATTTCGGTCTTCATAAATTAGTTTCCAGGAATAGATCTGACGCGGTGCTGGTATGGCGCGTGGGGGCGGAAGATGCGCTTCCCTTCTCCGAAATCGGTGATTCCTAAACTCGGGGTCGCGACCCTGATTACGATCGCCACCCTGATTAGGATCGCGAGGGTCTTCAGTAGGGTCGCAGGGGTCATGGAAAAGTATGAGAAAGAAATAAGAAATTAAATTCCGTATTGGTCGCGAGGGGTGAAACAATATAAACCGTAGTCACCCACGAAACAGATTTGGGAACCGCTGACCTAAGTTGTCAGCAACGTGCATTGTCACACGAATGTAGTAACATCTTTGTATGTAAACTTATGTGATGGAAGTGGGTGATATGAATATATCATATGAATGAAACAGGTGTGTTGCGCTACGAGGTCTTTTAAATTCATTTAATTATAATGTTCATATGCAGTAACCTTCTAGTTACTCTGGCCAAGAACTGCTAGGGTTTTATCACAAGACCACCGCACACAATCCACACCAAACTGCCATAGTCAAGTAGTTGAAAGCGAAGAAGCCTTGTCGAACCATTTTGATATCGGCAGACATGTTATGAATTTTACGCATAAGAAGGTGAAAGTGGTAATTAAAGTATCAGATACAAATTTAATGTTATTCTACATTGTGTATGCTGAAAACGGATGAATGAGAGAGAGAGAGAGAGAGAGAGAGAGAGAGAGAGAGAGAGAGAGAGAGAGAGAGAGAGAGAGAGAGAGAGAGAGAGAGAGAGAGTTTATTTTAAGTCAGCGATACAGGAAGAAACGTATGCTCCAGAACATGACGTTTGAAGCCGTGCAATGTTCGTGTGTTGTGTATTATTGCACATTCACTTCCTTTAAAAAAAAAAAAAAACGAGGCTTATATGTGATTTTTATTTGGAGTTTTTTTTTGGGGGGGGGGGGGGGGGGGGTGGTCTTGCATGTTTTTGGTTTACGCAGTTTAATTGTTCACAAATATTCAGCCTTTCATTAAGATACAGTGTGGCTGTCTGTACACTCAGAATCAATAAAATCGCACTAGCATTACTCACCATTATTAAATTATCGCAGTAACTCCTGGCTGTGTGTCCCCTGTATACTTTTCTCTTCTCCCCAGCTCCACTCCTCATGGCCGAAAAAAAAAAACGAGGGAAAATAGAAAGAGAGCTAGGCGATCAGATTTCTGGTACTGTACATGATATTTTGCATGAAGGTTTAAAGCAGTATAGTTACCTTTGTATAAAATGTCACAAACTTAATATCGCACGGCTTCCGTTGTCATTGTACGCTGCTTCCGTTGTCGCGTCAGCTTCCGATAACTGTCTCCGATCTGGTTGTAGCATTACACCAGGCTCTTTTTTACGATAATCTCGACAGTTTTCTATTCAGATCCTGGAGTGGACGAGGAATGAGGTGACCAGAGTTGTTGTTGTCGTTTTGAAAGATGCGACCTTCGATCACCTGATCCTTGCTGGTGCTTCTTGTTTCCGCTGTTTCGTGGCTGATGAGCACATGGCTAGAGAGGTTGTAGCTAAAGGCACCAGCTCTTTAAAAGCAGCATTGATGCTACCGTTTGTTTCTCGGAATAGGGTTCGTTCCTTAATTAATGAACTCTTGTCATTTGCCTGCACGTATTTGTGTCTGTGTCGAATTTGTCTGTCTCGATAAAAGCAGACAATGTAAATACTTGGTTTGTTTGAGATGTTATCTTATTCTGTCTGCCGCGTTCGCATTAATACTTTGTCTCTGAATTCACATCCACTTATTCATCTTCCAGATCATTTACCATACCTTTGGTCCATGTTTGTTTTAGCATTAGATTGGTTGAGCTCGGGGCAAGATCATGCCCCGTAATATTCGAAATTTGCATCATTTTGGGTAGAATTATTTACTTAATTAAATCACAGGTATGTGTTTTTCACGCATAACCCATTAGTGTCCTTCTGTGTCGTTGGACGTTTTAATTTTAATGAATTATATGCTGGATGTGGGCGCATAACGTGTTTGCCTTGAGTAAGTTATGTTGGAGCGTCCGATTGGCAGGATGGTTAGAGCGCTGGCCTCTCGCGGCAAAGTGCCAGGTTCGAAATACGGTGGCGTCACTCTGCCGTCTACCCAGCGGTAAACGGGTATCTGACTCTGCTCTTGAGCTATGGAAGGCAAAGGTCGCGAGGAAGGGAACTAGACAACCACCTCTAGAAGCTGTGTCCAGTGCAGTGAAATCTCTAACACTTCAATCTCCGACGGAAGTATCTGCCATGGGACTACCTGTACCTGTTAAGTTATGTAGAAAGAGGTAGGCGAAGAAAGCGTGAGCGTGTGTTTTACACGCGCACACACACACGCGCGCGCGCGCACATAGGAATGTGAATATAACTGAATAATGTCACATAGACCTCCTGAACGTCTTCCTTCGCGGAGAGATACTATTACTGAACCACCGAGCCTACGTCAGAGAGTTGTAGCGGGATCGGATTTTACATTATGTCTTTCCGCAGCTGGCGACCCCCCCCCCCCCCCCCCCCCCCCCCCCCCCCCCCCCCCTATCCTTTTCCAGCCACACTTCTCTGCCGCAGTGGTTCCATTAAAGCGGTATTTATATAGCTGTGCTATTCTGGGGTACCATTAAGTGTTCTGTGGACCGTCTGAAACGAACTCGTGTGCAAGAAAATTGATGGGGTTGTGTGGGAGGGAAGGAGGGGATTAATCAAGGCATATTTTGGGATAATTCTTGCGTTACATGTTATGTCTGGGGCCCACATTTAAGGGGATATGAAATAATAAGCGCAGGGGGTTTAAATAGTAATTAACGAGTTATTATTGGTCGCGCTATTTACGAACTCTATTGTTTCACTTGTCGTGGCTGCTGTTCATTTTCTACGTTAGGATTACAGCTGCCGAAAACAACAAGCAGTTATTCAAGTAAAGTTTACATTGTATTTCCAGAACAAATAATATAGCGTTGCCGCTGTAGTTAAAAGAACATGTTGTGGATCACACATGAAAGATATTACGGTAGAAATATTTTTTTTTTTTTACAGCTGTGCCTCATTTTAGGGAGGGGCGTCCCGTTCAACCTAGGCACACATGTAAAAAAAAAAGGTAAAGGTAAAGGATCCCGTTACACGCCCATAGTGGCATATTGGAAATATTATGTTAGTCCCAGTGGCGTATTCTCTATGTATGCTGTGCGTGCTGCGCACACCTATGCCCGAAGGAAAATAAAAATTTAATTTATTATTCTATAAAATATTTCTCTTCTAAAGTTCTGCTTTCGGACCGCACGCATCAGGATAACGGATTTTCCCGCATAGAATCTACGAGTATATCTAGTTTCAGTTTCCCAGACGCGTTTTATAGTGCAGTTTTTATTGGTTGGTTGCAATCGCCCGAAGTTTCTCGGGTAATTCCGTCACAATGCGTGCTGTACCTTTCGGATTCACGTCTGAAGATTGGTTTGTGTGGACCGGGGTCATGGCCAGATACATCAATACAATACGAACATGCGTGCGGTGGTCTTGCAGCTCTCGGGTTGTAAAAATTGTGTCCGTCCAGTGTTTTTTGTGATTAATTTTTGTTAGTTGCCGGGAATGCAGATTATTACAGTGACAGTGAGTTTCAAGTTGTAAGTTAATTAGTATTTCGGAGATAATTGACATATACCCCTAATAACTATCGTTGCGTAATTGAATATAGTTGGTTTTTAAATTAAGAGGGGAAGAAGTTAAATAGTAGGCGTACATATTCATTTTAAGTAGCAGCACGCCTAGCTCGCATTACCAGGATACGCCACTGGTTAGTCCCATATATTCTTGACCATCGACACACTAGGGGTGATGTGGTCAGCATCATGCCTTCCGCCTTAACCTTCCCAGAGTTACTCTGGTACCCAATTCATGAGGCTGGGTCGACGCCGGAGCCGTTTGCAGTCTAAAAAAATCCCTCCTCAACTAAGGGATCGAACCATGGACCACCGAGCAAGGAAGCCAGTGAGGCACAAATATCCGTCTGCTATATTAGTTCTGATGTCCAAATATGAAAGACATAGTGGTCTAGTATTTGATCAAAATAAAGCTGCCTTGTAGTCCCTCGGGGGTCTCTGATGAGGCAAAGAAAAATAAGCCTACTGCTGTCTCAGGCATGTCGTACAAGTCGACTAATATGAGGCTGGTAAACCACATTGCTATAGAAACCACCGTTGTAAGAGCATGACCATGCTTGGTCCAGGTTTGCTAGGGCGGATCAACGGTAGTGGTTGCTCCATGCTGCATAAAGTGGCAAAAGGAAAATGAATGAGAGAACCACGGCTGTAGCTGTGAGATAGTAGATTTTCGAATAAACCAAGACAGCTGCAATAGTTGAGACCTAGTGTCGTAGTCAATAAGGATGCAACGGTCAGAAAAATAAAATGGTAGCATATGTTGTATCAGTCAGCTCATGTGCCTTCTGCGCCATAATTTTTTTGTTGCCATGGATCCGCATTAAAAAAGAAAGTAGTCCCGTAAAAAACCCTGCCGTAAGATAGTGAAGTTTTAGTGCAGGGGTTCTTAACCTTTTTACGATTACAGACCCCCAATGGATTGCCAAACATGTCCCCATACCCCCTTCACCACATTTATTTATATACAGGGCGGGCCAAAAGTAGATATACAGTACTGATCGGGTCATGATATTTTTATTTTTTATCTTTAGTTCATCTCGCAAGCATTTATCGACATTGGTGCTAACCGGAATTTGTGTGTCTTAGTGTCGGGGACAGGTTCCAGGAATGTTGCAATGTTGACGGAGGACATTTCGAGCACCTAAGCGATTAAACATGACCCGATCAGTACTGTATACCTCCTTTTGGCCCACCCTGTATTTGGTATTTGCTATATGTTTTATATGAAAACGGCAAATCACAAATACACAAGCTGTTCAGAGATCGAACTATTTACGAACTCTATTGTTTCACTTGTCGTGGCTGCTGTTCATTTTCTACATTATGTGGTTCCTATACCCCCAAGGGATATGGATACCCCGGTTAAGAATCTCTGCTTTTAGATATTTCAACATACGTGGTCCAGCTTTTTTGTGAGGTGGGGGTGACCATTTCCCTTTTCACTGTCTTTGCTTTCCGTAACTTAAGAGCAGAGACAGGTACCCATTTACAGCTGGGTAGAATGGAGCGTGATGCAACCAGGTTTCTATACTTGAATACATATTCATTTTACCCTCTGTTTTCAAAAGTACGATCTTTGCATTTACCTGTACTGTTACTGCAAGTGATTTATGGTTCCAATTGGAATTGGTCTTTTACTCTTGGACATGTGTTTTTATCTTAGAATTGTGTGTGTGTGCGGTCGCGCGTGCGGGTGTGCGTGCTAAATTTACTCTTAAACACGGTAAGGTACGTCTGATTTTATATAATAATATATATTTTTTTAATCTACTGATCTTTTCCACTTGTATAGTTTCACCCAGCTAGGAGAAAATCGATGTTCTTAACCATACGTAAAATGTTTTCGCTGTTTGTATATATGCTTATATCAGATATACGGATACATTATGGATTTATTACCTTAAGTTACATCTGTAATAATTTATTTCATCAAGTTATCTCTTTGCTTCAGTGGAGCATGAGGGGCTCCACTGTAATCAGCCCCCTTGCAGGACTCAGCACCAAGGCGTAACGATGGTGTCTGTTTGACATGAGATTGCTAGCCCGTTGCGCAACTCAGTTGAGTTGACTCATACGACCTGCCTGAAGGAGCAGTAACCCAGTTATTCTCCCGGGAACTACACCAGGGCCTGTTTAGTTGTACTTTGCTGAAATTATCCTTTAACTGTAAAAATGTTCGTACCTTCCACCAACATTATTTTGTGTGTGTGTTGGGGGGGTTATGACTGGTACACAAGTAGTGTCAGCGGAGCCAAGTCAATAGTTAGTGTCGTAAATTTATTTTGAGAGAAAAGAGTCTTAGAAATAGTGGTCCGGTTTAGAGTGGAAAATGATGATGGAAAGCTCAGTGATAGAAAATGTAGATATTAAATAGTTGCTTCACAGCGTGCTGGAGGAGAGTAAAGACAGACTTATTTACGACAAATCGCTTCTCTCAATCTTCTCTTCCGCTCTCCTGGTCAAACAATTATTTGCCAGTTTTCCAGACTCGCATCTGCGCGCACACCGATTTGGTGTTTTTCACACACACCGACGATGTAGATACAAACTATATTAAACGAATAGGGGAAATGTTGGGCTGTGGGTATGTCCAACACCGTACTAAATGAGTTTATGTGATTTTATTCACTTTAAACATCAATCACTAACAAATATCAGGTATTACATAAATTATCATAAGTACACAAATGCAAATAACAAATTTGGGAGGGGTGAAGAAGATTGGTATCGACTAAGCCCTTCCCGCTTATTAGACAAAGATAAACCCAGTCCAGAGATAGATAATATCAGGAACATAGGTACGTTAACCTAACAGTGAAGTTAATTACTCTGAAAGAGGGGTTACAACGTTAGGTATAGGTGATAGAAAAAAACCTGTTCTTCCCAGCTGTTCTTCCCTTTACTAAGCAAATGGAAAGGAGGGGGTTTTTAAACAGAGTTAACCAATTAGCAACTCCCCCTTAAAGGAACAATGCAGGGAATACAGAAAAATTATATTACTAGGCAAGAAAGTTAACAACAGGTTTACAAAAGAAAACGATTAAATTTCCTGTCATTCATGCACACGCGTGAGGATCCACACTCATATACTCACACACTTACCGAATGCAGCCTCAGACGATCCATAAAAAGTATATAAAAACAGCAAGTACTCTTTCGACATATGAACTGTCTAGTCCTTCGATGTCCCGCCCCAGATGTTTGCGAGGGTTTATTGGTAACAAATATTCTCACTTATCGCAAGACTTGAAGACTAAGAGTTCTCGTGTTTTTATTATATATATAAAAGGAGTCTATGGGATGGCACTAACACAGTTCGGCACAGGGGTGAAAATGAAGTGGTCTCTTTTAATCCTCCGCTATGGTAAAATTCCTTCAATGCGTGATGATAGTTTTATTAAATCCAATTGAGGAAAAAAACTAGGCTCAGTCACAGTCAGGAAAATATGTACTCTCTCACAGTAAACAGTAAATATGATATCGCTACTGGCGATGATTACCTTCCAGTTTATCTTACAGGTTTGTAAGGGTAATTTGATGATTATTCTTTAAAATGTTCTTGGGTGGGCTTTATTTCATTTAATTCTGACAGCTAGGTCGCAAAAAGACCGCCACAAGATTATATTTTAAAAGAAATGTTTCTTCAGTATGACTGGAAGTTTATAGGATGATTTCTTTATTTCTTTCTTTATTTAGCTGGGACCGCCGGTTACGATCACTCTGTGTGAAAGAAAAAAGACATGTAACATACCGAAAAATCAAGCGCGATAAATTTCCCGTTAAGCCTATAATACACTCGAGTATTTAATTATGTATTTAATAAACACTGCGCGAATTCTAGTGGTTAAACACACATCTATAAAACTAGGACTTAACTGAATTTATTAATTATAAATTCCTTCGCGACTTTAAAAGTTAATTTAAGCATCTATTATCTTTTGAAATAATATAATAGATAGATCATTATATTTACAACTGGAACTATTGAGATGGTTTAATTTAATAAATTTAAATTAACACAAAATCCATTGAAATAGAATGACTGAACTAGACCACTGATCACTTTACACAATATATATTACCGCTTTGCACAGAATAGAAATCACTGCAAATATATATATAAAATCCAGGGGAAAATCTATAACAAGATTTCAATAAAGCTAGTGCTTCTGTAAAGGTCTGGCCAGCGAGTGATAACGTGTCTAGTCTTCATGGTCTATTTAGCTAAAATGGAATGTAAGTTGAGTGGGACATGATAAACTTGACAGCTTATTTGATCTCACGAACTTTTGGGGATCTGACCGCCAAATCAAGGGAAGAAGCCGCCCCCTGGTCTTCGTATCTCCGTTCGCTGCTGCCCGTTTCGGCTTCCCCGTTCGCTCGGTTCTGCGATTGACACCGAGACGCGAAAATAGCGGCAAGCAACTGCGTCTCGTAGCAGGGATCACTACTGTCTTTGATAACGCCGATAGTCTCCCCTGAAATCCCTCAGTCTGTCTCTTTGATCTCGTGCCGCATACTAAATGAGTCCCGGTGGAATGAGTTCTGGCAAACGAAAAGTTACAACAAATGTTCAGGGGTTCTAATGTTATGAAAAGCTAAAAGTCCCTTTAAATCATCCATCATATCAGGGAGAATTCACTTGTCAAACTAGACGTACGTCACAATCGTCCCCACTTTTAGACATGAAACCATTTTTCATGTTTCATTTTTGTGACAATGGAGGTGACCTGATTGGTGATTTTAGGATGAGTGGTATCTTCAGTTTGCTCTTCTTCCTCTGTAGACCAGTTTCTACTCAGGAAATCAGCCCCGACATTCTGTCTTCCCGGAATATATTCCACTTTGAAAGAATAAACGCTTAAAAGAAGCGCCCAACGCATGATCCTTGCGTTAAATTCTTTATTGGCACCAAGAAATGCTAACGGAGCGTGGTCTGTTTGCACCGTGAAAGATGTACCATAAAGAAACTCATGATGGCGTCTGATACCGTCAATCAGAGCAAGACATTCCCTTTCAACTACGCTGTAGTTCCGTTCCGCTTTATTTAATTTCCGACTGCCATAGGCAACTGGAAATAGCATGTTCAGGTCACTGTCATCGGCTTGAAGCAGTGTTGACCCGATGCCCTGACCTGACGCGTCGACTCTCAGTACAAAAGGTTTCTTGAGGTCAGGCAACCTCAAAATGGGGTATGCAGACAACTGTCCTTTCAAAGTGCTATACGCGTGTTCGCACTTTTGATCCCATATGACCTTATCAGGACAACCTTTCTTTGTGAGGTCAGTCAGAGGTGCCGTCAGTCCGTTGAAGTTCTGGATGTACTTCTGATAGTATGCACATAGCGATATGAAGGAACGTACGTCTTTCTTCGTTCGGGGTCTTTTTGCTGCCATTATTTTCTCCACGTTCTTCTTAATAGGCCAACTGCATCCGTGAGAAATAGTGTGCCCCAGGAAGTCTAACTGTTCAAACCCGATGAGACATTTGCTAGGTCTGGCTGTGAGACCCGTTTCCTGTAGTCTCCTGAGGAGCATAGCAACCGTAGCAATATGTTCTTCATAGGTTTCCGATGCAATTAAGATGTCATCCATGAAATTATGGATATGGGGACTTTGCAAAGGTTGTAGAAGCTTCCTCATCATCCTGGTGAACACTCCTGGTGCGTTATGCAAACCGAACGGCATCACGTTAAATGTGTAATGTCCTTCACTAGTGCTGAAAGCTAACAAAGGTTTAATTTCCTCCTTGACTGGTATTTGATAATAACCTTTGCTGAGGTCAATCTTGGAGAAGATCTTTGCTTTGCTGAGCTTGGTGAACAACTCAGAAACAGTTTGGAGAGGTTCGGGCTGGAATTCCGTTACCGCGTTTAGCAACCTGTAATCAATGCACAGCCGAACTTCCTTATTGGGCTTCTGCAACAGCACTACGCTCGAGCTGTAAGGAGATGTAGACTCACTGATAATTCCTGCCTGACGCAGCTTGTCTATTTCTCCGCGAAGTGCATAAGCTTTAGCGTACGGGATGGGGTAAACTCTGGTTTGAACAGGGGTCTCGTTTGTTAATTTCATATCAAATTCAATGAGATTTGTTCGACCAGGTACATCCGTTAAGACTGCACTGTACTGTTTTAGTAGAGCCCTGGTTTCTGTTTGTTGTTCTGGTGAGAGATTGTCGCCGAACTTGACATCTTTAAAGGATTCTGTGGGTTGCAATGGATACTCCATGCAACCATCATCATCTTCCTCGTCTTCCGTTGCTATGGCGACAGCCAGGAGATGCTCGGAGGATGGCACCGGTCTTTCCAAATATTTCTTTAGCAGATTTATGTGGAAGACCTTCTCCTTTCCTTTGATGGAGATCTTGTAGTTGGTACGTGAGATCTTTTTAAGGACGGTAAACGGTCCTTGCCATCCGATGCGAAGTTTATTGCTTCCGGTTGGAAGTAGCAATAGGACTTTCGCCCCTGGTTGTAGTTCTCTCTCTTTTGCAGCTTTGTTGTATCTTTTAGTAATTTTAGCGCGGGCTTTCTTAAGGTTGGTAGTAGCTAGATCCCATCCTAGCTTTAGCCTTTTCTTAAGCTCAGATACATACTTGCTTGCAGAGACGACTGTCTCGTCAGCCTTCTGGTCTGTCAGGGACCGAAGTAAGGCTTCTAGTGGCCCCTTAATAGGTCTGCCAAATAAAAGTGTAGCTGGCGCAAAAACCCGTAGACGCTTGGGGTACCTCTCGGTAGGCGAATAAGGCAGCCGCTATATATTGGTCCCAGTCTTCCGGTTTCTCCTGACCCAGCGTTAAACGTAACATCATGGTGAGGGTACCGTTAAAACGTTCCACGTGCCCATTTCCGGCCGGATGGTAGGGACTTGTGTGGATATGTTTGGCCCTCAAGATCTTAAAGATCTCCTCCATTAACAGGCTACGGAATTGGGATCCAAGGGAACTTAGTGTACTGACTGAGATCAGCTGTGAAGGTATCTATATCTATTAAGAGTAGTGTATTATAGATAACCTTACTTGCTACCACATATCTATATATCTCAGTCAGAATTATTCTGGAATAGTGTGATGCTACGTTATGTGTCTAGGGTATGTGTATGGTGAAGTGTAAGTCACAACAACAGACAGATAAACAATTTAATTTAATCCACTACTCTTGACAACACTGTGACACTCACATACATATAACACTCTACAAAGATATCTTAAAAGAGTCACTGATAAACTTTCAAATAACAATATGTATTCATTACTGGCATGAATGAATATGTGTCCTGATTCAACTACAAGGGAACCAGGAATCACAATCAATTTAAATTACAAGTTATGTACAGAATGTATTTAATATGAATATTGTAGTGACATATATTATTACAAATGTTCTATGTGTGTCAGTTGTGTAGTAGTAAAATGAGGTAATACTGGTTTTGTTTTGTTCAAGCTCTGTTGGTATTTGTCATCATGACTTCAATAGTTTGTCTTTAGGGACTAGTATTGGAGATGTTCACAGTTCCTGATTTTAAGACAAGTAAATTCCCCTCTGAATAGTATTTTTATAAAGTTATTTCAAGATGAGGGGACATAATGTTGAGCTCAGCTGGCCAACTCTGCTTATCTTGAGTGATGGCGGCAGGAAAGGACTCCTCTGCTCGAATTCTCCTCTGGGCTCAGGAGACACCTCACTGATAGCTAAAAGGACCAAGGAGTATGCTGTCCGACTCTGGATTCAGCAAATCTCTGACCAGATGCTGCTCAGTACCATCAAGACCACTGTCCCTGAAATCAAGAAGGATGTACCTTCTACTTCATAACTAATTTATATTCTCTTTTACACTGATCACAATACAGCACAAACATTGCGTTCAGAGCGTTAGGCCAACAGTCAGCTTCATTTGAAATACTTTATTCCAGTATTACCCTTCTTAATGGTTACTACGCCTCTGCACTTCCAGCATTATTTCTTTCTAGTCAATCATCCAGGTGTCAGTGTACTGTTTGGCCATTCCATGCCGTTTTACTTCTCTCCGACACCCTCTGTTCAGGCTGGAGCATTTTAGGCTTTACCTCACGTTTGCCACTGAACTACACATATATATACAGGCATAAATCAACAATTCACATTCAATTTTCATTAAAAGATATTAAATGGTTCAAGCTTACCACAATTCATACGAATACACACAGATACGTTGATTAGCAATGAATTCTGGCACAAACTGGCACAAATTTCCATCTGCTTATCTTCCAGGCTTTTATTGAGCCAAATATAAGCTGGCTTCAACGCACTGATGCTTTATCAAGTGTATTTAAACAAGTGGTTTCGAACTAACGCTCCCAAGTGTGTATATCAGCGAGACTGGCCAATGAGCCACGTTTCGACAAGTGTTTGAAAAAATGTTATCTTTTCCCGTCTCCCCTAACAACCAAGATAGTATTTATAGCCCGACCAATCGTGGTTAGGCTTTCATTTGTTGCGCTCCAATCAATTTGAAGTTTACATGGTAGGCTATTTCTGTAACGTAAATTTTTTTCAAACACGTTAAAAAAAAATCTTATGAGCAGAAATGATTTTATGCTGTCAGGCACCCCCAATATTTTATTTTGGGTATAATTTATTAATTCCTGGACTATTTGCGTAACGTTTTACATATTATTTGTCAGCAAGCCCTAAGGAACCCAAAAATACTAATTTAAAGGAGCTACGTGGCTGCGTTCAAAATATGCAATTTCTTCTACCTCCTGTTTCGAAGATGTGCTGTCTGGGTACTGTTATGTGTTCAAACGTAAACCCATCTAATGTTGTCTTTTCTAATAAGAGTTTGTTATGATTTATAAACCTAACTCTGGGAAAGGGTAGTGTATTTTATCACTGTCCGTCTGAAAAAGTTAGTGCTTGTAGACTTACACGCGTGATGCCAGCATTTGTATATCGCGCGTCGCGTGTTGCATGCGTTCCTGATTTTCAGCCCTCCCCTCTCGCTATCCTTTTGTCCATCTGTTCGTTCGTTTTGGTAACGTAATATAATTAATGTTAGGATTAATTTAGGTCATTACGCAGTACGTCTCAATGTTTTTCTTAGAAATGCAGCACACGTTTCATTGAAGAAGGCGGGTAATAATACAGTAAGCTTTTATATCAACGTGAAAGCGTTACAATTTGCAGACGAAGCAGAAAACAAGGGGGATTTCGAGTACATTCTTTGTGACAGCACTGTCATTTTACCATTGCTCTTCTCTTTATTAATTTTATTTGTTAGGCTTCATATTTACCTAATAATTTATATATGTGGATTAGAATATTTCATGACACCTCCCCTCTTAAAACAGACATTATATGTCAGTCCTTTATTCTATATACACATAGAGAAATTTATTATTATTTCTGGGGTTTACGGTGATTCTCATCACACGGATGGCGGCTTAAAAAATCCGCTCCCAGATTGGTTTTTCCAGATATATATTCAATGCTAAAATTATATGGAGCCAGAAGCAAAGACCATCGGAGTAACCTAGAGTTCTCATGCTTAGCCTGTGCTAAAAACGATAAAGGTTTGTGGTCAGTTTGCAACTTAAATGCCTTCCCATATAGATAAATATTGAATTTCTTTATTGCCCATATTACTGCAAGACATTCTTTTTCGCTAGTTGAGTAGTTGATTTCAGCTTTATTCAACTTTCTGCTAGCATATGCCACTGGGCTTAATTCCCCATCCAATGCATCTGATTTCTGTAGTAAAGTTGCACCTAACCCAATATTACTTGCATCCGTCCTTACTATGAATTCTTGACTTAAGTCAGGTAATTTCAAAATGGGTTTACTTGTGAGCTTTTCCTTCAATTCTTGGTAAGTCATTTCACATTGTGGTGTCCATGTAATGCGATCTGGAAGTCCTTTACGTGTCAATTCCGTTAAAGGTGCACATATGGAATTAAAGTTTTTGATATACTTCTGGTAGAAACCACATAATGAGACAAAGGATCTCACGTCCTTCTTGGTTTGTGGTCTCGGGGCTTTCTGTAGTTTCTCTAAATTCTTTGGGTCAGGGGTCATGTTTCCCTGATAAACTGTGTGTCCCAAAAATTCCAATTCTTTACATCCAACGCAACATTTGGTTGGTCGGGCTGTTAAATTTGCCCCTAAGTCGATCAAACAGCATGTTCAGAGAGTCAATGTGTTCCTCAAATGTTTCTGTTGCTATAAGGATATCATCCATAAAATTTGTTATACAGGGATTATTCAGAGGATCCAATAATTTTCTCATCATTCTAGAGAAGACACTAGGTGCATTCTTCAATCCAAATGGCAATCTATTAAACTCATAGTGTCCTTCTGAGGTACTAAAAGCTAGGTCCTTAGCAAACGGAATCGAATATGGTTTCATACAGACAGGTGTGGAGTCTATGAGTTTCATATCATATTCCAATAGGTTTGTATGCCCTGGTCGGTCTGTTAACACCTCTGCATGATTATTTAGAACCTGTTGCACTCTCTCTTTCTGAGTTTTCGTTAAATGTGTACTGATTTTCACCTGTGCTGCTGTCTCACAGGGGTGTAATGTTTCGATTTTTCCTGGGGAGGTTTCTGGGTATTGTTATCTCGTTGGTTATAATGTTGAGAGGAAGTGGAAGAATAGGATGCCTGCTCTAGATTCTGTTTTTGAGATGGCTCATCGGTGGGTTTACGTTTAGTGCTGGGAAGTTCGGCCATTGCATTGCTATAGCGTTCGGCTTTATTGAGTATGTCTTCAAGCCTGACTGCCCCCTGTTCAGCCAAAAATCTACGAGTTTCATTCGACAAAGTGGATTTTATCTGCTCCACAAGAACAAGTTCGAGGAGTCCCTCATATGAAAGAGGTAGGTCAGATAATTCAATGCACTTTGTCAGATAACCCGTGAGACGTGAAGAGAACTGGGGAAATGTTTCCGTGCTCTCTTTTCGGCTGTTTCTGAACAACTGCAGAAACTTTCGGGCAGTCATCTCAAACTGCTGTAGTAAGGCCTTCTTCAACATGTCGTAATCATGTTGATTCGGTCCCAGCTTTGTGTACACGTCATAAGCATTGCCTTTCAGTGACGTTGAAAGTTTGAGCGCCCAGCGGGTACTCTCTAACCCATAAAGATTCGCGAGTCTCTCGAATTTTTCTAGGTAGCTGTCAATTTTTCCGTTAGGGCTAGGAAAAGATTCTAAAGAAAACGACATAGCAGTTAATTGGGCAGACTGAGTGCTGGAGAGATCCATTGTTTGAGACTGGGGCGAAGACGGCTCTCCATTATTTGAAGTAGAGGCACTCCGACTCTCTAAAGCCTTGAGCGCTAATTCATGCTGTCTTTCCTTGTCTCTCTCTTCGCGTTGTCTCTCCTTCTCTCTTTCCCTGCGGGCGTCCATCTCTGCCTCAATTTTCTTCTGCTCCAATTGACGATCGTCCGCTTCTTTCTTCCTAGCTTTTGCCCTCTCTTCCTCCGCGTCATACCTTTGAAGTTCCTGGTTGATAAACAGATTCGCAGCTTCTGTGTCTAGTCCTGAGTCCTTGGCCTCTTGCCTCAAAAGGGATCTTATCTTAATTCTCTCTGCCATTGTCAAAGAACTGGATGCTTCTAAGACTAGAGAATAGTAAGATGGAACAAGAAGGGGAAAACTCAAAGCCGCTACGAAAAAAACCAAAGTAAAAAAAATTTACTTGAGTTACCTCCTACCTGTACTGTGCAAACTTATCGCTGCTATTATCTGGCAATTAAGGCTCTAAACGCAAGCGACTATGCCACTAAATGGTAAGTTACACTGGAAAAGAATCTACTTTTACTAACAGTAGAGAAAAATTTAAATTAAACAAATTAAAAGGAAAAAAAAAATTTTTTTTTTTTTCCCTAAATTTTAAATCTCTGACAACAAACTCCGTCCCTAAAGTCAATTATTGAGATGAGACGTTGTTAACTTAATTTTTTAAAATCAGAACAATCCGTCTTTAGCTAAGCTCAACTCTTTTTAACTTGAAAAACCTTAGTGACTGTAAAACAATCACGCAATCCCAGCAACTCTTATAAAGAAATTGAATTATCTCCGCCAGAGGATAATTAAAATAGAAATATTTTTGTTTATCTGTACTTTCTACTGCTGTGGAGAGAAAACAACCTGTAAATATGCTGTGTGGACAACCCAAATACTTAAAGAACGTTTGTCTAGGGGTGTAATTATTTATTTATTTCCCTAATTCACAAGACAAATCATTCACACTCTACCTAGTTAGACCCAGACTAAATCAGACTCAAAATATCTTTAACCCGGCTATACGATTGCCTCAAATGTAGCTCAAGATCCCAGAACCAGCCCACAAATATGTGTGCATCAAATGTATCTCAAAATAATCCCGGCGAGCCAGCCAAATATTGTCGTAAATTTATTTTGAGAGAAAAGAGTCTTAGAAATAGTGGTCCGGTTTATAGTGGAAAATGATGGAAAGCTCAGTGATAGAAAATGTAGATATTAAATAGTTGCTTCACAGCGTGCTGGAGGAGAGTAAAGACAGACTTATTTACGACAAATCGCTTCTCTCAATCTTCTGTTCCGCTCTCCTGGTCAAACAATTATTTGCCAGTTTTCCAGACTCGCATCTGCGCGCACACCGATTTGGTGTTTTTCACACACACCGACGATGTAGATACAAACTATATTAAACGAATAGGGGAAATGTTGGGCTGTGGGGATGTCCAACACCGTACTAAATGAGTTTATGTGATTTTATTCACTTTAAACATCAATCACTAACATATATCAGGTATTACATAAATTATCATAAGTACACAAATGCAAATAACAAATTTGGGAGGGGTGAAGAAGATTGGTATCGACTAAGCCCTTCCCGCTTATTAGACAAAGATAAACCCAGTCCAGAGATAGATAATATCAGGAACATAGGTACGTTAACCTAACAGTGAAGTTAATTACTCTGAAAGAGGGGTTACAACGTTAGGTATAGGTGATAGAAAAAAACCTGTTCTTCCCAGCTGTTCTTCCCTTTACTAAGCAAATGGAAAGGAGGGGGTTTTTAAACAGAGTTAACCAATTAGCAACTCCCCCTTAAAGGAACAATGCAGGGAATACAGAAAAATTATATTACTAGGCAAGAAAGTTAACAACAGGTTTACAAAAGAAAACGATTAAATTTCCTGTCATTCATGCACACGCGTGAGGATCCACACTCATATACTCACACACTTACCGAATGCAGCCTCAGACGATCCATAAAAAGTATATAAAAACAGCAAGTACTCTTTCGACATATGAACTGTCTAGTCCTTCGATGTCCCGCCCCAGATGTTTGCGAGGGTTTGTTAGTAACAAATATTCTCACTTATCGCAAGACTTGAAGACTAAGAGTTCTCGTGTTTTTATTATATATATAAAAGGAGTCTATGGGATGGCACTAACACAGTTCGGCACAGGGGTGAAAATGAAGTGGTCTCTTTTAATCCTCCGCTATGGTAAAATTCCTTCAATGCGTGATGATAGTTTTATTAAATCCAATTGAGGAAAAAAAAAACTAGGCTCAGTCACAGTCAGGAAAATATGTACTCTCTCACAGTAAACAGTAAATATGATGTCGCTACTGGCGATGATTACCTTCCAGTTTATCTTACAGGTTTGTAAGGGTAATTTGATGATTATTCTTTAAAATGTTCTTGGGTGGGCTTTATTTCATTTAATTCTGACAGCTAGGTCGCAAAAAGACCGCCACAAGATTATATTTTAAAAGAAATGTTTCTTCAATATGACTTGAAGTTTATAGGATGATTTCTTTATTTCTTTCTTTATTTAGCTGGGACCGCCGGTTACGATCACTCTGTGTGAAAGAAAAAAGACATGTAACATACCGAAAAATCAAGCGCGATAAATTTCCCGTTAAGCCTATAATACACTCGAGTATTTAATTATGTATTTAATAAACACTGCGCGAATTCTAGTGGTTAAACACACATCTATAAAACTAGGACTTAACTGAATTTATTACTTATAAATTCCTTCGCGACTTTAAAAGTTAATTTAAGCATCTATTATCTTTTGAAATAATATAATAGATAGATCATTATATTTACAACTGGAACTATTGAGATGGTTTAATTTAATAGATTTAAATTAACACAAAATCCATTGAAATAGAATGACTGAACTAGACCACTGATCACTTTACACAATATATATTACCGCTTTGCACAGAATAGAAATCACTGCAAATATATATATATAAAATCCAGGGGAAAATCTATAACAAGATTTCAATAAAGCTAGTGCTTCTGTAAAGGACTGGCCAGCGAGTGATAACGTGTCTAGTCTTCATGGTCTATTTAGCTAAAATGGAATGTAAGTTGAGTGGGACATGATAAACTTGACAGCTTATTTGATCTCACGAACTTTTGGGGATCTGACCGCCAAATCAAGGGAAGAAGCCGCCCCCTGGTCTTCGTATCTCCGTTCGCTGCTGCCCGTTTCGGCTTCCCCGTTCGCTCGGTTCTGCGATTGACACCGAGACGCGAAAATAGCGGCAAGCAACTGCGTCTCGTAGCAGGGACCACTACTGTCTTTGATAACGCCGATAGTCTCCCCTGAAATCCCTCAGTCTGTCTCTTTGATCTCGTGCCGCATACTAAATGAGTCCCGGTGGAATGAGTTCTGGCAAACGAAAAGTTACAACAAATGTTCAGGGGTTCTAATGTTATGAAAAGCTAAAAGTCCCTTTAAATCATCCATCATATCAGGGAGAATTCACTTGTCAAACTAGACGTACGTCACAGTTAGGCAGCTGTTCCCTGGCATGCATGTCGTAGAAAGCGACTAAGGAGGGTTGGGCATGGGGCTGGTTACCCCATCCTGTAAAAAAATTAAACCACAAAAAACTTCAACAAACATGGACAAGTCAATTAAGGAAAATAAAACACAGCCATCCAAGACAGGGGAAGGTCCTCTCGCAGGGAGGCCTATGATGCAACACAGAGAAAGCCGAAAGGAGTCTGTGTTACTGACTAACCTTCTTTCTTTTAGGAGAACTTCCAGATTTGGCACCTGGAATGTTCGGACATTAAACGAACAAGGGAAAGTGACACAAGTAGCAGCAGAAATGATGAATATAAAATCGAGGTTCTGGTAATTTGTGAAACAAAGTGGAAGGGGGTAGACAAGAAGACAAGGCAGTCCTTGTTCTGGAACCCCAAGGGCAAGAGAGGCAGAGGTAGACTAAGAAGCACATGGAGAAGAGAGCTGGAAACAGATGTGAAAATGATGAGGAGAACGTGGAAAGAACTTGAGATGATGGCACGTGACAGGAGGACTTGGCATGTGTTTGTTGAAGGCCTATGCTCCTTTGGGAGTGGAGGGTTATGAATGAATGAATATTTGATTTAATATTTAGTCTTCTTGATCTTCAATCTCTTACTCTGTAAGTACACACTATTATTCGTTCGTACAGTAGAGCGTCGATTATCCGAACTGATTGGGACCAAGTTGGTTCGGTTAACCAAATAGGTCGATAATCAAACTTACATGAGAATACCCAGTTTATACGAAAAAAGTGTAATTCGGCCTACAATTAAGATCACGGGACACTGTGCTGAGTCCATACTGTAGAATGAAAAAAAAAAAAAACACAAATAGTGATACGTCTTACTGGGAGAAAGGACACGAAAAAACCTACGTTGAGGCCACAAGGCCTTCGTCATGGACAGACAAACGAAAAACAGATGGGAAAGAAAGTGAGAATTAAGTAGAGAACATAAAACTATAAAAATAAGAGAAAACACTCTCTGATGTGTCACATGTTGGAAATAAAATGTCTGCCACTGAAGCGGAAACCGAAAGTGGATACTAAATTCAAAGCATAAATAAAGAATAACGAAAACAAGGACTGGAAAACTGAGTGAGGAAAAAGTAATATTAATTTAAAAAAAAAAAAAACGGAGAGGAATAAATAAGGAGAGAGAAGATGAAGAAAAAGTAATATTAATTTAAAAAAAAAATTTTTTTCAAGAGTGATCGCAATCATGATACAAATAGGACTAGATAGAAAAGGACGCCTCAGACAAAATAATGCTAGGTGTTCAAAACAGGGGTTTAAGGCAGCCCATAAGATGGATGAGGCGTTGTTCAAGGCGGAGCCGACTGTTGGCGTCCAAGGAACAGGATCTAGGATCTAATAGCTATCACCTGGATATCAGTGGCACCGTGGTGGCCAGGGCCATTGAAGTGGATGGCTAAAGGTATGGATCCCAACCGAGAAATGTCGTAGAGGTGTCTGCAGAATATATCCCCAAGTCGTGTGCCCGTTTGGCCGATGTAAGTAATATTGCAACATTTGCATATAATAGCATTAATGGCGTTCCGTGATTCGCATGTAAAGCCATTGGTGATGGTGAACGTGGCTTTAGGAAATGACACTGTACATGTTTGGATTACATTCTGTGGCATGTCTTGCCATTCTGAGTCCATACAGTAGCTAAAGCCAAAATTTGATTTTCAACTCCTGTAATGATAAATTAAGACTTTCTATGCACTACTGCACATATCTTCGAATAAATAATAGGAAAAGAATACATTTAACGGCAGGAGTAAATACTTCAGCATAACAGTTAGTGCACTAACAGTAGATACTGCAATTTTGTGTGTGGCTCCGGCGGCGGTTCGGATAAATGACGGTTCGGATAAATGACGTTTGGATAATCGACGTTCTGCTGTATTTGTATTCGAATAAAATGTGTATTTACAGAGTATGAACGGCAAAAAAATTGCTTTGGAGTTGAGTGGATGTCTACATGCGCCTGTTGATGTACAAATATCTTCTTTGCTGTTGTGGTGTCCTTTTGCTCGTCTGTATAAGACGTCATTCTTCCCGTGCGAAGTACATCATCGCTTCAGCTTGATCTTCGTATCGCATCCTGGAAGAGTTAATACGGCCTACTTGGTGCCAAGTACAGTATTTATTGACCCGAGTTAGTCAGTGGCCTACTTATTGCCATGTATTTATTGATCGCACACTTTTTCAGCAGACTGAAGGAAACTCGCCAGGATACGAAGACACTAGAATGAACAGAACTGTTTTATCTTAAAAATCTAGTCTGAGTCAATTTGATCTTCTCAAGGCCCCTGTGTCGGAGTGGCTAAGAGCGTCCGCTTCGAATTCTAGGTGCCGGGTTCGATTCCCTTTAGACGGAATATAATTTATGGAATTTTTTTTTTAGAACCAGTGGTGCTAATGATGTCATACTACCTCCCTGGTCTCCTGATAAGTGAGACCGGATGTCTAGCCTTTAAGGGCGAAAAAATTGGAGGTCCCGAGTGCAAGGTGCGCACGTTAAAAATCCCACGGCAGTTGGAAATCGTAAAGAGTAGGCCATAAGGGAGGAGATCGGAGCACTTATGGAGTTGTCCGTGTGCGATGAAGATAGTCATGAAAACCAAACGAAGGCCTGTGTGCTCAGGCAAGAACTAGGTTAACCAGATGGAAATGTTTTCTTACTATCGTACATGTTTTGTTACACACCGCAGAATAGAGTGCGCTGGAAGAATGTTGGAGAGACCCTATGCTTCGACTGGATGTAGAGAGTAAGAAAAAGATTGCCAGCCTTGCGTTCTGCATAGGCTAGGCTGGAAAATAAAAATGACAGAAAATGGTTATACCAAAGAGATAACGATTAAAAGGTCAAGGTAGTCACATGGACATGGTACGCCACCAGACGATACGTCAAGGCCTAAAATGCCACCCCCTACAGACCCAAGTAGAACAGTCCCAACTAAGATGGTTTGGCCATGTCTGCAGAATGGGAGAAGATCGGCTACCACGACAAGCATGGGAAACAAAGAGCCAAGGATCCAGACCCCGAGGACGACCCAGAGTCCGCTGGGAGGACAACATTAGACAATCTTTGAAGGACCGAGGACTAGAATGGAACCAGGCCAGGAGGAAGACAGCCGATAGAATAGTCTGGCGCTCTCTCTTCCAAACCTCTACACCTCACGGTAGAAGGGGAATGACTAAGTAAGTAAGTAAGGTAGTCACATGGCAGATACTGTCGTAGGGTTGTAAAATGTTATAGACTTCACTATACTAGGTCCAGCTTTATGAGGTGGGGTGACCTGTTCTCTTCCTCACTGCCTTTGCCGTCCCTTACTCAAGAACAGTCAGACACCCTTTTACAGCTGGGAAGACGCGCTTGACGCCACCGGGTTTCGAACAACGGCACCGTTGACGCGTGAGGCCAGCGCCCTAACCACATTGTTAGCTGTGTGAAACAGTACCATTGTACGTGACCGAACAGACGGTGTGGTGGGGGGGGGGGGGTTGTATGTTTCAGAATATGAAAGAGAAATGGAAAAAAAAATTAGTTGGTAGTGGGAACCCAGGAGAAGAGCGTATTTTGTTGCAGTGTGTCTTCAGATGTTTGAAAAAATATATAGTTTACTTCTGTAAAGCAAAACACTAATTATCGTACATGATTTAAATCGTTTTACGGGACAAGATCACTAAACGTTGATACGTAAATGTATGCTCGATAATGCAGTAGAACGTCGATTATACGAACGTCAGTTATCCGAACCACCGCCGCAGAAAAAAAAAAATTACAGCAACTACTATTAGCTATACCAAAAAATAATCATCATTTAGTCGGAGCGCGGAGCGGAGCCGGAGCAGATCTGGAGCAGTCACTGTCGATGCCAGAGCGGAGCTTGAGCAGAGCAATAAAACAATTCATTGCTCCAAAGCCCTGATAATTACACTCTGATTCGTATAAACTAGGTATTCCCACGTATTTCTGATTATCCGAACTATTTGATTAACCCAACCAACATTGGTCCCAATTAATTCGAATAATCGACGCTCTAGTGTACTTCGTACATGACGATTTTCATTTGTACCTAGTTAGTCAGATAGTTTTCATACACGTGGAAGGTATTTAGGACATCATCCGATAAACAGGGCTTGACATAAAACAGAACCGTTAACCGATCGTAATAATTTAACCGAACTGATACTCAAACCAAACAGTCAAATGGATACTAGGTCGGTAGCGACAACCTGAACTAAGTAATATGGCAACAGGTTGGAAATAATGTATAACTATCCCAAGATTAATTACTGCTATAATGTTTTTAATGGGTTTTATGGTGACATTAGCTTTGGCAGAATTTTGATGAGACAAGTAATTTCTAGCATTTATTTAGAAAGTGTTGAAATAAGCAGCTGCGGTAAAAGACCCGCAGCAGTTGTGTTAGCGATGATGATGCGGGGGATGAGTTAGGGGGAGGAGGACGGTTGTGAATAGTTACTGAAGAAGAGGTGCAAGTAGGCATAGTATTCAGTAGCGAGTTAAAAAAAAAAAATTCTACCTATTCGGTTGTAAAGTCCAGTCAACTCAGATCCCAACAGTTAAAACGATCTGGAAGTTAATGACTCCACTGTTCCCACAGGCTGTTTCCCTGAACAGTGTTTTCTATGACCTCTTCTTCATCTTATCTATTATCTGCTCTGGCATGAGAAGCACGCCCCTATGTTAGGTGCAAGCAAAGGGCATTGAACTCTGAAGTAGTGGTTATTTACAAATAAAACAACACAAGGTGAAGAGGGAGAGGACTGCTCTTACATTTTTTTTAAAAAGGGATTTAAAAAAAAAAAGATTAACTAAAACTAAACATTATTGTTGCACTTTTGAAAGTGAGCACGACAAAATGTGTTGTATTGCCGAATGTGAGCACGACAAAATGTGTTGTATTGGCGAATTTGAGATCGTGTTCTTTCATATTGTCTATCCATCTGCCTCTTGGTCTTTCCCGTGTCATAGAACTAGGCCACTTTTGTGTAGTGGTAATTGATCGGGTTCCATTCTCATGAGATATCCTCTTCTTCTTCAAGTACCGTGCCTAGTGGCGTAAGAGATCATGTCTCCCCACAACTTCCTGTCTCCAGTACAATTTATCAATTCTGCTGTTGACGTCTTTCCATGCCACGATGTCAAACTGTCCAGTATTTGCTCTATTTGTCTTCCCCTGTCTCTTTTTCCTTCAATCTTACCTGTTGTTACGATATATTCTAGGTTTCCTCTTCTCATAACATGCCCAGAAACAGTGGATTGCTTCTTTCTAACTTGTGAAATAAGTTTCCTTTGTGCATTGGCCTCTTTCAGGACATCCACATTACTCTTTTTGGCTGTCCATGGTATTTTTAACATTCTTCTGTAAAACCACATCTCTTTTGCCTCTAGTGTCTTCCCTAGTTGTTTACTAATTGTCCATGACTCACTCCCATATGTCAGGAATAGTTCTATATAGCAATGAAGAACTCTTTTTCTTACTTCCAGTGACAAATAATTGTTGCATAAAATACTCTTCATTTTATAGAATGCTACTTTTGCCTGAGCCACTCTGCTCTTCACTTCTGAGATGCATCTTCTATCCAACGTTATTAATGTTCCCAGGTATTTTAATTTATTGACTTGTTTAAAACGGTTCCATTTACTTTGATTGTGCATTCTGTGGAAGCCCTTTTCTTTGAGACGACCATTACTTCTGTCTTTTTGCTGTTAAGGCTAAGGCCTTTATTTTCACTTTCTGTCACTATTGTATCAACCATTTCCTGTAGCTCCTTTTCACATTTTGCTATTAAGACTATCATCAGCGTTGTCATAAGAGGTTTTGATGTTACTAAATGTATAGGCTATCCTGGACAAATAGGTGTATCAGAGGATACCAGGATAGTGCCAGATAAGAGACTGGTCTTATAAGAAATACCCCCTTCTCTGAAAAGAGCAAGGGTGTATAGACAATCAAGATGGGGTCAAGCTATGTAAGTTCTCAGAGTAGATGATGATGATCTCTGAGTCCCTAACCGCTACCTCTACTGATCCCAAATGATTTAGCTACGGGTCTAGGGGAAATGTATTTACTTTATTCAATGATTTATTTCAAACAGAACTTCAACTTAATAAAATTAATTAAGCAAGGCTGTATGAAAGTTTATGTACAATTTAATTTTCCTGAACCTCAATCTTTTGGGTCAGGAATTATCAAACTCGAGAAAGATTATTTACAAAATGAAATAAATATTTTGGAAAATCTGTTCCATTTCTTTTAAAGGGTCACTGGAATGACTACAGGTACTGTTCCTGATTTTAATATTTATACTGCTACCAGTCCTACACTGCAAGGTCTACTACTGTCATCATCCCACAGTGGTTAAGTTTTATTGGGTGAATGAGGTTGGATGAATCGCCATTGCCTTTCTAAAGGACTTATCTTCAAAATGTTGCTGCTTCAGTTCTTTGAATCGTATCGTAGTCAGGATCACCAACTCTGTTACTCCTGGCTGAGAAGATGGGGTCTATCTCCAGACTTTATGTGGAGCTCTCAACTCCCACACGCTCTTCTTCTCAAGTAACTACAGCCACGAGGTAAATTCGTGATATAACCTGAAATAGAAGGACACCCCCTTCCATGTAGAGATCTGCCTCAATCAATTCACCCCTAAACAATATTAAAACTTACCATGGTCAGTCCTTTGTGCTAACAAGTTGCACAAGACCTTTAATTCCATTGTCTACCATCAGTTTTCATGCCATAACTCTTTCTTTGGGTTAATCAATGCTTGGGTACCTCGTTCATGTTTGGCTTCCATACAATAATCATGGCAAGTACAATACAGCATGTGACCTGTTGATTACTTCATTATAACCTTCCCTATATGTTTATCACATGATATATGAACAGTGTGTCACTCCAGAAGAAAATACTACATTAAATCGCTTCTAACACTCACTGTCGTAAATTTGCAAACACTATACACCAATTTTTCAAGTCGAACAAGTCTGCTACTACACACATTCCTACGTAGGTCAGCGTGACACAACACATCTCGCCTTCAGTTACCCTTTCGAACAAATATGGCACACATAGCCTGTTTACTTTACATGTCAGTTCTTTAACAAAGTATGCAAATAAAATTATCAATCTTACCCTCAGGTAAATGAGTTCACACACACACTCAAGCTGACTGGCTGTAACAGGGTTCTTAGTCCGCTCTACCAGTCCAACCGGCAAAGGCTTGGTCTACAGTCTTTTTGTACACGTCAGCTCAGTGTGATTTTTATGATTTCAATGGCGGAAAACTACAAAAGTTTGTTACTATTTATAGCAATACACCCGGCCAATCAGAGAGAGAGAGAGAGAGAGAGAGAGAGAGTCAGTCAAAAAGTTAATTTTTGATTCTAGTATTTATGCGATTCTAAGTGTGTCTGTATGATCTGACTAAATTTGAAAATATTATATTATAGTCATTTGTGAACCGATTTTAATTATCAAAAGTGATAATTAAACGGCCAATTTTTCTCTATCGTTCTATATAGTTTTCCCTTAGTTATTCCTTTGCAATTTAATCTGGGTAATTTTTTTGTAATTAAATTTGGCATTACCCTGATGTGAAAATATCACTAAATTAAATTTTTCTACTACCATAAAATTTTATTATGAGGGAATCTTTATGTTTATATGTTAAGCAATATCAGCGCTATAATTTGAGATATCCCTTTCATTTTAATCGTCTTTAGTTATTAAGAAATAAATTATCTACGTTCGGTCAAAAACACAAAATAGGCAGTATTTCCCCGTCAACCAAAATTTTCTTACCACTACAAAAAAAATGGAAACGATTTGATTGGTTGTTAAATTTTGTACTATGCTCTGCGATAATTTTTGGTGTGGGCGGTAACTTTTTACTTGTTTCTTATAAAAATTCAAATACACTAGATAAATTGTTGGCGGTAAATTTGACTTGCCCCTCAGAACAATTTCAAATACTGTAGTTATTTATAGATTTAAAAATACGATAGCTAGTTTGTTTTGAGCGGGGAATTTGAGCGTGTTGTCATACGAATTCGCTTCACTACAAGCGCATCTCAAGTTGTTTAAATTGTGTCCGCCGACTGATATTCCTGGCATGTCCTCTAGAGATCTCATTATATTTTCACTGTACTGATTGAACAAATCCGGTGACACATCCCTGCCTGACACCCTTTTTTACTTGCTGAAACGTTCTTATTTGGCTGCTGCTGTTTGTTGCCAGTACATGTTCTTTATTATCCTCAAGTCCTTTTTATCAATGTTGATGGTTTCTAACATTTTGATAATTTCCTCGTGTTTCACTTTGTCAAATGCCTTAGTGTAATCTATAAAGCACAAGTACAGATCTGTTTTCACCTCTATGGCTCTTTCTATTAATGGTCTTATAATATATATAGCATTGTTTGTGCCTTTACCTTCTACAAATCCACACTGTTCGTCACTGATTTCTGGTTTAATTTTATTTCTCACTCTTCTCGTGATAATTCGTAATAATATTTTGGTCACATGACTCATAAGACTAATGGTGAGGTGTTCTTCCCATTCCATGGCTCCAGGTTTCTTTGGCAAAGCTATGAATATGGATTTTAGCAGATCATCAGGTATTTGACCACTGTTGTAGATGTCATTTAAGAGTTTTGTTATGACTTCTACTCCAAATTCTCCCAAAGCTTCCATTTCCTCCACTGTTACATTATCTGGTCCAGGCACTTTGTCTTTCTTCATGTGGCGCATGGCATCCTCTACCTCCGCCACAAGTATTGGAGGTCCTTCACAACTGTCCTGGTTGTTCAAATCTGGTCTTTCATCATCATACAGCTCCTTGGTGTATTCTGTCCACCTTTCTATCATGTTCTGATGACCCATTAACATTGTTCCTTCTTTTGATTTCAAACAGCCAGTGACTGTTTGTGTCCTTGTGCCTGTTAACTCATTTATTTGCTTGTACATAAATTTTGTGTCTTCTTTCTGGGCAAGAACAGTAAAGGGATTTTGGGCAATATCAGATCGAGTCCTGTTAGTTAAACTGAGTGGCAGACCTATTGATATCAAGTTTATACAAATATATGCCCCAACAGCAGATAGTACAGAAGAAGAAATAGATACATTTTACAATGAACTTGATATGGCAATGACTCAGTGTAAATTTCATGAGACAACTGTTATACTTGGAGACTTAAATGCAAAGGTTGGAAATGAAAAAGTTGATGATGTGACTGGTGGTTAGGGCCTGGGAGAAAGAAATGAGAGAGGTGACAGACTGATAGAGTGCGCAAGAACACATGATATCTTCTTCTTCTTCGTTCGTCCTGAAAAGGACGTTGGTTGCGTTGTGTCTGTTTACAGCGAAGCTGCGATATTTGTGCCTTTCGGCCGACACATCCGACCAGCACGGCATTTTTTAGGACCGGGTTTGCCTTCCCTCTTCGATCCCAACTCTCTCAGCCAGACTGCAGTGATGCAGCCTGTTTCCAGGACGGGGATCTTGTGTAAAAATAGACTCCATTCAAGCCTATAATAGATGCTCTTGAGTTTTTGGCCACTGCTGGACCTTTACTGCAAAGCAGGGGAGGCAATACCGTCACAATACTATCTATTAGTTGTAGTTTGGGGACCATGTTTGACGCTGACAGCAAAGAGTTGGTAAGAAGATACAGTTTAATACGAATCAGCCAAATAAATGCCCTAATGCTCGTGAGCTTTGACCACATGCTACCTTTTGATCAGTCTCTCTGCAGCTTTATAAAGGTGTGTTGTCCGTTCTTGAGTTTTGTGAGTTTGGATCTTTCCCTGCATGCACCACGTTAACTGGGTGGTGCGTTATACCCAAGTCGGTTTCTTCATTGTGTTATCAAATTCGCCTCCGCTTAACGTTTTTTGACGTCTTGTTCGGCAGACTGTTCTTTGGTGCTCAGTTCCAGAGCCTAGATAATATTTTGTTTATCTCACAAAAATACTTGCCAGTTATTTAAATACTTTACCTGACGAAATAGTCTGTAACAATTGTTCCAGTATTCAGCCAGTTTATGTTGATGCGAAATATTAATGCTGTGCAGAATACACTGATCACGTATGCTGAGTTCATATTTATAATGTTCCTTTTTGCTGTTGCACTGGCTTCCTAGCTCGGGGTCCATGGTTCGATCCCCAGTTGAGGTGGATTTTTTTAGACCGCAAACGGCTCCGGGGTCCGCTCAGCCTCATGAATTGGGTACCAGAGCAACTCTGGGAAGGTTAAGGCGGCCGGCGTGATACTGACCACATCACCCCTATTGTGCCGTATGGTCAACAAAATATGGGCCTATTACCATATTCCCAATATGCCTCAATGGGCGTGCAACGGGATCCTTCCTCCTCCCCACTCTTTTTGCTATTGTAATCTTATTTGTATTGATTTATGATTGACTACAGTTTGTAACAAAAATTCGTTGATTTTAACCACTAATTCTTTTTCCTCTTCTTCCTCCTTCTCTTTCTCATTGTTGTTCCTACTCTTATTTCTTATATTCCTTCTCGTCTTCCTCCGATCATCATACTCTTTCTCCATCTCGTCTTTTTTTTTTATCCCTTCTCTCTTATCCAGAGCAACTCTGAGAAAGTTAAAGGCGGCCGGCGTGATGGTAACCACCACATCACCCCTTGCGTATCGTATGGTCAAGAAAATATGGGCCTAACACCATATTCTCAATATGTCTCAATGGGCGTGTAACGGGATCCTTTATCTTTGCCTTTCTCTTATTCCTCCTCCTCTTCTTCCGTTTTCTGTTATTTATTTTCTTGTGTCCTCCTTTTCTGCATCCTCCTTCTCTTAGCCTTTATTGTATTCTTTTTACTCCCATCCTTTTCTCAGCATGATCTTCTTTATCTTCCACATCCTATTTTCCTTCCTCTTCATCTTCTTTCTCTTCCTTTTCATCATCATCTTCTTCATCCTCATCTTCTTCATCCTCATCTTCTTCACCCTCATTTTCGTTTTCTTTCTCGTCTTTTCATCCTCCTCTCTTATTCCTCTCGTTCTTTCTCTCTTTTGTTCTTCTGGTTTCTTTCTTTCTGTTTTCTTACTCTTTTTCTAACAGGTATTCTTTCAGTTTTTCTTCTAATACGTTGTTTTTCATTTTCTCTTCTCTCCCCCCAATCTTCTTCTTAATTTTGTTTTTATCTTTCACACCTTCGTTTCTCCATTCTCGTTATTTTCAGCTGGAACGCCACCCGTTTACTATTTCATTACGACAATTTCTGTGCACAAGCTGTACAGCGGTAATTGTAAGTCGTATCTTGTTTCCAAATTGGACTATTACCTTTTTTCAGTTGCCCAACACCGGAGAACACCACACACAATTACAGAAAACGGAACAAATATTGCAGACATTTTAAAGATGCTGATAAGAGATTGTTAAACACGTTTTTTTTTTTTAACTTTAAAACTGAGCTTTCAAATCACCGTTTATTTTAAAAATTACAACCAGAGGTATTCTTTTTTCCCTGTATATTTAAGTGTAGCAACGTTCTACTTAAATTTGCGTCTTTTGTTGAGTCAGTCAGCAGTTTGATAGTCGTGATACTGACTATATATTAGTATAGTTTAATTGCTATTTTACCAACGGGCTGATCACCCGTTTGCCAGTCACTTCGATTACGGAAACAACAGCAAATGGATTGATTTGCCATTGCCCTAAAGACGCCAATAGGCGTGATGGGAAACAATGGCAGAGAAAACCTATCTGCTGTTGCCCTAAGACGCCACTAGGCGTAATGGCCACTGACTGCTTTGACGGTCGGTGGCTAAGGACGGAAGAAGAAGAATTGCTATTTTGTGTTTTAACTTGCATAATGGATATGAAACTGAAGGGCATTTTAACAAAAACCCACGGTTAACTTCATCTGTTTTCTCCTCCCTCTTTCTTTTTCCTGTTCATTCTTTCAATGACTCACTCCCACGCACTGTCTCTCCAACTCTCTCTACTCTCACTCTCTCTCCAACCGTCTGTGTCTGTCTGTCGTATATGTCTATCTAACTATCTACCTAGTCTGACTCTGCTCTTGAGTTAGGGAAGACAAGAACAGCGAGGAAAGTAACTGGTTACCCCACCTCATGATAATGGACCTAGTATTGTGAAGGCTTAAAAATTCACCCATTGCAGCAGTACCTGCTATGGGATTCAAAGCTCCTCACCTCTGGTCAAATCTTTCACATACACTGGAAAACACACCGAGTCCCTAGTCATTCAGTAGCAGACTGTTCGAATATTTCACGAGTTCTTATAACACACCATCCTAATATGATTATGTCTCAAATCACTGTCTAATTTACGATTTTTGTCAGTCTTATTGTTTGTTTTTTTTTTTTTCATTTAATTTTTTTTTTAAATAATTATTTTAAAAACATACTTTAATTATGATGATTATTGCAAATGTATGATGTTATATTACTTTTATAATGATAAATGTCTAAATAATGCTTAAAGTAAATGTGATGATGAAAGGATACAGTATACATGATGAGGGAGAGATGAAGGGCAGAATGTCAGACTGGCCTGCGTGCCCAATTCTTAACCATTTGAAAATAAAGTTCGTTCGTTTGTTCTCTCTCTCTCTCTCTCCCTCTCTCCCTGTCTCCCTGTCTCTCTGTCTCTCTGTCTCTGTCTCTGTCTCTCTCTCTCTCTCTCTCTCTCTCTCTCTCTCTCTCTCGCGCGCATCTTGCTTATGTCAGCTATTTTTCTCTGTCTGTTTTGGTAGCACAAATAAACCTCATTATATTTTGTAATACCCACACATACGACCGCAGCTATCTCATCTATGTAACCCACACATATTATATCTCTCTCCCAATAATACCTTTCTCTCCCCGCCCCAGTTGTGTAATCTTTATATCTTGAACTGTCCAATGAATCTCAACCTGGTCCCACTTCAATGTGCTAATAGAAAACGCGATTGTGTTGTTTTTTTTCTTAAAAAAAAAAAAAAAAAAAAAAAGTTTTAACGGCCGTTTTGCGTTCGATGTCGAGGCGTGAACATCTGCTCACGCGAGGTCGAAATAAATGTTCGCTGTCCTGCATGCCCCGAATGCGGAGCTCAAAAAGAATACTAGTCACAACTTGTTTGGAGTTAATATAGAACGATCGGTGAATATAACCTTCTAGTGCAGAGGTTTTCAAACTGTGCGTCGCGGCTCCCAGGGGCGTCGCGACCCTCGGCTAAGAGCGTCGCGGTGGCTTGGGAAAAGTGTTGGGCTCGATATTATGAGCCAAGGTCCATCAATAAATATAGATCTTCGCAGGACATGTTTGCGCCGAGGTATTATTACATGTACCAATACGTGTCATTAGGTACTAGAAGTTATTGACAAATGCACCATAAAACTCCAGAGCAGGTCTATGTTACGAACAGCTGATTACTAATAAAAATATGCTCATTCAGAAGTCATTACTATCTTTTTTGGTACAATTGCTTATATATAATATATACTATTAATTATATAGTATAGAGAGGAGCCGCGGTGGTTTATGCACAGGTCAAGGGAGCCGCGGACCAAAAAAGTTTGAAAACCTCTGTTCTAGTGTATTGTTTTACTGTGTTCCCCTTAACGTGACTGTCTCATGCTATTCCCTTGAAAATGTTTTGGCCAACTTCGTTTGAGAAGTAATGTATTGTCATTAAAAATTCCAACTTCGTTTGAGAAGTAATGTATTGTCATTAAAAACTCCAACTTCGTTTGAGAAGTAATGTATTGTCATTAAAAATTCCAACTCCGTTTGAGAAGTAATGTATTGTCATTAAAAATTCCAACTCCGTTTGAGAAGTAATGTATTGTCATTAAAAATTCCAACTTCGTTTGGGAAGTAATGTATTGTCATTAAAAATTCCAACTTCGTTTGAGAAGTAATGTATTGTCATTAAAAATTCCAACTTCGTTTGAGAAGTAATGTATTGTCATTAAAAATTCCAACTTCGTTTGAGAAGTAATGTATTGTCATTAAAAATTCCAACTTCGTTTGAGAAGTAATGTATTGTCATTAAAAATTCCAACTCCGTTTGAGAAGTAATGTATTGTCATTAAAAATTCCAACTTCGTTTGGGAAGTAATGTATTGTCATTAAAAATTCCAACTTCGTTTGGGAAGTAATGTATTGTCATTAAAAATTCCAACTTCGTTTGAGAAGTAATGTATTGTCATTAAAAATTCCAACTTCGGTTAGGAAGTAATGTTTTGTCAGAAAAAATACCACGTTGGATTGCTCTTGTATTCTTTGTTGCGGCAGCTGTTGGTGTAGTTGCTATTAAATTGATTGAAGAGATAGAGGAATTTGTAATGGATGAACAGAACAGAACGTGCAGTTCCTGTTCGCTCGTCTCCCGAGAAATTGTTGTTGTTGATGTTTAACTAGGGCTGCTGAGCTTCTCGCTCTTTAGCAGCCAATACTAAGTTAAAGACTCCTTGGTATTATCTACACTGTAGATCTAGGCTGTTATGTAGCTTTTCTGCCATTACGAAACGTGTTGAGTTGAAGTCATGAACTCCAGTTTCTCCAGCTTGGCTTGCGTTTAAAGGATCGTCACATGTAGTCCCAAGCTAGGTGTAAGAAGTGCGTAGCATACTGTGCCTTTCCTGCCATCCACAGGAGCTCTCCAACTATGCAGAGCTAAAATGCTGTAATCTGGTTCTGGGCTCTCCCAAGGAATTGTCACGTCCTGCACAGAGCCACTTCTCTGCATATCACTGGGTCCATAGTAAGATCCTTCTGCATGCAGTCAACTAAGTCAAAGCCGGAGAATTACGCCTGGGGCTCAAGTGACTTCTCCAAGCTTAGTGTGCAATGCTGGGTTTTCAACAAGTTTCACCACAGGGGGAATCCCTGGAAGCGTGTGGATGATTTCAAGAGTCAATGAGGATGTAATTAGTCTCACAGACATAGGTTCACTTCCACGAACATATATTATAGCAGTGTGCATAGCTGGTGGTCATATAAGGATGACTCCATGCATTCTCGCGAGATATAAAAACAGGGTTAATTTATTCTGGTGAAAAGGAGAATGGCTTACCTGTTAGTGGTGGTTTGTCTTACAAATGGAAATAGGCTTCACGAAGGAGGGTATACATTTGTGCAGAGCTTAACATTAGCGTTGTAATTTATATTAATGACAGGACTATGTAATAATCTCTGAATATAAAGCACCGAGGAGAAACCCGGTGCCTTTGACAAGATGGGGAATGACTGAAAAGGGAAGGACAGAACACTGATAGTTGCTCCACTAGTCCTTATACTCGGTGTATATTTGCATGTCTGCGTGCCTGTCTGCGGTAGCGTAGTGGTTAGTGCACTGGCTTCCTAGCTCAGTGGTCCATAGTTCGGGTCCTCAGTTGAGGTGGGATTATTTAGACCGCAAACGGCTCAGAGGTCGACCCAGCCTCATGCATGGGGTACCAGAACAACTCTGGGAAGGTTAAAGGTGGCCAGCGTGATGCTGACAACATCACCCTTAGTGTGCCGATGGTCAAGAAAATATGGGCCTAACACCATATTCCCAATATGCGTCAACAGGATCTTTACCTTTTCTTTTAAACCTTACCTGCCTGTCTGCATGTATCCTTATATACACACGAAGTTCATGTTGTTTGTGAATAAAGAATTCAACATGTGCCTTCTATTTTCTTACTGCGTCTCTTTCTAAATGAGAAACAGGTTTTAAATGAACAGTAGTGGGACTTGTATTCAAAGGAACCTTAAAAAAGAATTCAGAGACGCAGTAATGGGGAGTAAGGGCACATATGTGCGTACGTAACACTTATAACACTAGACCACAATGTCTTTTATATTTGAACTCCCGCTGCAATGTAACCGACTGACCTTGTGTCTAGGTTGAACTGATCTCTCTTCGCTAACATATGACAAGTCTCCTAAATAATATTTTTAAATGTGCGTATGTGGGCAAGCTGACGTTAGTTACACATTAATGTAAGTAGTTCAGGATTTAAAGAAGTAACATGGCAATTTGTTAATGTTAACTTTATAAATAGTTGCACTTACACGGGCATGCATACTATGTATTGTTGACTAGACCTACATTTACAAACCATTTTAGTGACTTTTTAAATAGAAAACATCATCGCTTACACTTAATACTTATTTGGATGCTCACATTGTATATTTTGTCGAACGCTTACACTTAATACTTATCTGAATTTACACTTAATACTTACACTTAATGCTGATTTGACTGATTACACTTACTACCTATTTCCATGCTTATATTAAAACATACTTAAATGCTTATATTTAATACTTATGTTACTGTTTACATTTAATACTGTAAAATGTGAGTATTTTGATTCTGGAATTGACCACTGAAGCAAATCTCCCTGCTGAGCCTCTAAATTGAAAGGCCTTGCCAAGCATGACACCGTATCACGGAAAGAGGCAATTATGGACTCTGACAGTAGTGGTGGTGGTTCGTGACGGTAGGAAGACGTAGGGGCCTAATTCTCGTTGGCCGCTGCGCTGTTGGTTTAGCAACAAACTGCACGCCTCTTTCCCAGCGTTAAGCGCACGTACCCCTCCCTTTCGGTTGTAACACGGCTTGTGCCTCGGAGAAAGATTGGAACCAAAAATACTGAAGAGGCTCAGGTCCAATCGAGTTCAGGTCCTCTCGTTGTTCATCAGGGTGATTTATGTGCGCGTCATATTTTGTTATGTGTTACCTCGTTTGTTCAAGCGGTCGATTTGAGAGCCAGTTTAATCCCTTTGTGAATATTCATTTCGGATATATGCTTGTAGTAGCTTCTCACGCCAACGGACAGCACGTTTGAGTAAGTGGTGAAACAAGTGATCCCAGCTACCGTATTTGGGGATTTTATTAGGAAGTTTGTGAAATTAGGCACATTTGGGTTTCAGTGTGTTGCTTGCTATACACATGATGACACGAGTTTGTGTGTGTGTGAGTTTTGTTTTAGCTTCAGCGGTATGATTTGTGTCGCGTTTCGTAATTGGCTGTTGACGGATGCAACTTCAGAATAATACGTGTGGTGCAAGCTGTTGCTAGTGATGTGTTCTGGTGATTGCCGCAAGTGGCGATTTCGGCGCGTGTGTCGTCGTCGTTCGTTATATTCTCGATAGAAACAATCAAACAGGCTGTCGATTGTGGTGATGTTTGTGATTCATTGTTGGAAGTACGTGCAGCAGTCGCAAGCTTTCCAAGTTGTTCACTACATCTTCGTTCTTTAGGAATTTCTCCGATTCAGGGATGAGGCTGTGTAAGATGGTTCTTCTTGGGGATAGGTTTCTAGTGCGTTGCTTGTATCCTCGCGAAGTTCATGTTGTCTGAATAAAGAATTCAACGTGTGCCTTCTCTTTTCTTACTGCTTCTCTTTCTTCCCAAATGAGGAACGAGGTTGGAATGAACAACAGTGGGACATGTGTTCAGAAGAGTAAGACCCTAATGACGCTGGCAATTTATTAGGATGATAAGTTGAAAAAAACCGTCCCAATATTCTTCATTTCAACAGAGGAACGGTTGCGTTTCCTGTCAAAGTTACATAAAGTGTCATTACTGTGCTTTCCAGCCCTTATTCTTTGTAGGCCTATTTATTGCCAGAGCACATTTTACAAGCGTATAATAAGAATGGAAAGATGGGTGGGAAAAGGGGAATTTTACTATGGATGCGATATTTTGAACTGTGTATATTTAATACCGCTTGAACAGAATACTTTTCTGATATGTTAGACGTAACAGAACGGACATTAAAACAGGCATCATTGTGATCAGCCCCGTGTGGTGGTGGTGGGGGGGGGGGGGCAAAGAAAGAATAGAACCTCTGTGGTGACTAATGTGAGGTTGTGTATAAGGCTGGCAACATCATCGTATTGAAAACATTGCGGCTAAACAAGGGGACATTTATTTCGGCACGGCCTTAAAAAAATAATTCAGAGACGCAGTAATAAGGAGCAAGAATCATTATCCTAACCCAAACCCCTAACCTTAATCCTAACCATAACGACGTAGGCGACTTATTTAGAGGACATCAAAGAACATTGTTCTTCATGTAAACCCAGATTGCTACAGGAACAACGACTGCAAGAGCACGTGAAGGCTGTGGTACTGGCTGCTTGGGTACCAGCTTCAGTGGTGGCTCCAAGTTCCATAAGGTGCAAAAAAAAAAAAAAGGGGGAGGCAGTGGATCATGATGAACTTGATCAGTCCACGTTATTTCTTCCAAATACATAAGGTACAACAACGATGCATAGGCCTACTAGTAATAGTTGGTGACTTTATTCTCAACTGTCGATCATTTCTATTGGCACAACAAGTTATGTACCAGGAACCTAAAAGTGATGTTTGCTTGATGAAAGTTTTGTCGTAATCCCGGATATGGGAAATAAAGTGTTATGAAAACAGAGAGAAAACAAAAATTGAACAGGTTGTCTAAAGGTTGCTTTACATCAGGAGGTTGTCTAAATGATGCGTTACAACATAGCCTAAACTAGCCGAAAGTCATATATGTGAATATGTGTTTATTTATTTGTTATTTAACTTTTCCTCCCGAATTCGTTTGTTGTTTTTTCTTGTATCAAATACAGTCCGCGTTCTAGCACCATCCTAACTCATGTTTTATCCTTCAGTGGTCCACCTATCGTTCTGCCTTCCACCTTACGTTCAGTGTTTTGCCCTTTGATCAGCCTTCCACCTTACGTCCAGCCTTCCACCTTACGTCCAGCCTTCCACCTTACGTCCAGCCTTCCACCTTACGTCCAGCCTTCCACCTTACGTCCAGTCTTCCACCTTACGTTCAGTCTTCCACCTTACGTCCAGCCTTCCACCTTACGTCCAGTCTTCCACCTTACGTTCAGCTTTCCACCTTACGTTCAGTGTTTAGCCCTTCGTTCAGTCTTCCACCTTACGTCCAGCCTTCCACCTTACGTCCAGTCTTCCACCTTACGTCCAGCCTTCCACCTTACGTCCAGCCTTCCACCTTACGTCCAGTCTTCCACCTTACGTTCAGCTTTCCACCTTACGTTCAGTGTTTAGCCCTTCGTTCAGTCTTCCACCTTACGTCCGGTCTTCTACCTTACGTTCAGTCTTCCACCTTATGTCCAACCTATTACTTACGTTCAACCTTCCACCTTACGTTCAGCCTTTCATCTTGCATCCAGTATTCCGCCATACTTTCGGCATTGCACCTTACGTTCAGTCTTCCACCTTACTTCCAACCTTTCACCTTATTTCCAACCTTTCACCTCAGGTTCAGTCTTCCACCTTACATCCAGCCCTCCACCTTACGTCCAGCCTTCCACCTTACGTCCAGCCTTCCACTTTATGCTCAGTCTTCCACCTTACGTCCAACCTTTCACCTTAGGTTCAGTCTTCCACCATACCTCCATCCTTCCACCTTACATCCAGCCTTCCACCTTACGTCCAGCCTTCCACCTTACATCCAGTCTTCCACTTTACGTCCAACCTTTTACCTTACGTCCAACCTTTTACCTTACGTCCAACCTTTCACCATACGTCCAGCCTTCCACTTTACGCTCAGTCTTCCACCTTACGTCCAACCTTTCACCTTAGGTTCAGTCTTGCACCATACCTCCAGCCTTCCACCATACCTCCAGCCTCCCACCATACCTCCAGCCTTCCACCTTACTTTCAGTCTTCCATCCTACGTTCAGCATTTCGCCTTCGTTCAATCTTCCTACTTTCATTAAGGTCCTTAATTTATTATGCAGTTATGTTTTTGCTTTCCTTATTCTTTCTCCTAACAGCGGAAACATGACAATGCTTCCCTGTGACATACTGCTATCTTGTTCTCTCTGCCAGCTTTACGACAATTCACTCATCATGTGTATTCCCCATAGACCTGTTCTAGAGAAGAAGCACGGACACTGATAAGAGAATAAAAAGCACTGTTGGGAGTAACTTGGGCAGAGTCGGAATCAGAAAAGGGGGGGGGGGGGATAAATAAATAAAAAAAAAGTGACAGTGTGGAGATAGGCCAAAGAGATTGAGCTAGATCGGTCACGTCTTGCGCATGAAGAAGGGGATTGATGACCAAGAGAAACAATGAACTAGGTTCCACAGGGACAGAAAGATAACATTTGACTCTTGGTTTAAATAAGGTAAACGTAGTGCCACGCAGATACTGCCGTAGGGAGTGAAGTGGTAACGACTTCTCTCTACGATGTCTCATATTTTATTAGGTAGGGTGACCGCCTTCCTTCCTCGCTGCCTTTGCCTTCCATGACTCTGAGGCAAAACCAGGAACATGTTTACAGCTGAGTAGACTGGTTTTTTTTTCCGAATCCAGTGACTTGTCCTTGAGAAGTCAGAGCTAGCACTCTAAACACACTGCCACTTGACGCTTTGAGTCATTGGTACATGGCGACAAATCTTTGAGGTAAACTCCACGATAACAGAAAGAAAGGGGCCAGGTAGAATTGTTATTGTTGTTATGAATCTTGCAGCGTTTGGACTCAGGCTCATTGGCCCAGCTAATGTCGAGCTCTCTTAGGCTCTAGGCACGTAAAGGAATCCCGCTACACGCCTTTTGAGGCATATTGGGAATACGGTGTTAAGCCCGTATTTTCTTGACCATCGGCACATTAGGGGTGATGTGGTCAGCATCACGCCGGCCGCCTTAACCTTCCCAGAGTTGTTCTGGTACCCAATTCATGAAGCTGGGTCGACCCCGGAGCCGTTTGCGGTCTAAAAAATCCCACCTCAACTGGGGATCGAACCATGGACCACCGAGCTAGGAAGCCAGTGCACTAACTACTGCGCTACCGCGGTTCCCGTCTAGGCATGTGATTGACTTTATTTTTCTTACTTATAATAATAATAATAATAGCCCCTTCAGTCATAACTGACTATGGGAATGCGACCCTGAGGTGACAGCCCTCAGCTGCTTATTTTCGACGTTTTCTCGTCTCTCTTCGGCTTGTTGTGTGAGTTTCTTTTTACCCAATCTGATGTGACGCCGTAGATAGCATCGCCACTTGGTGCGATCGGCAGCTTCATCCTCCCACGTTGCTGGATTTATGTCCAGTGCCCTCATATCTCTCTTGCACACATCTTTGAACCTCAGCTGCGGCCGCCCAACTGTTCTTTTGCAATCTGCTAGTTGCCCGTAGAAGATATCTTTCGGGATGCGACCATCTTCCATGCGGCAGACATGGCCAAGCCACCGTAGTCTGCGCTGTCTAAGCAGTGTGTATATATGCTTTGAAGGCCAGCACGTAACAACACCTCGACATTTGTCACTTTATCTTTCCACGAGATGCCGAGGATGTGGCGTAGACACCGTAAATGGAAGGTATTGAGCCTTCTTTCTTGCTTAGCATAGGTTGTCCAAGTCTCGCTGCCATATAGGAGAGTGCTGGTGACGCAGGCGGTATATCCCTCAGCCTTGGTCTTCGTTGTGAGTTTGGAGTTTCCCCAAACACGCGATGTGAGGCAGGCAAAGGTAGCTGCAGCTTTGCCAATGCGGCTGTCAATTTATGTGTCCAGTGAGAGTTTGTCATTGATGGTAGACCCCAGGTATGTGAAGTGGTGCACCACTGCCAATTCATAGTTATCGATAGTGATAACTGGTGTAGCACCCGCATCCTGACTCAGCACATTCGTTTTCTTTAGACTCATTGTGAGGCCAAAGTCCTTGCATGCTTGAGGGAAGCGATTCGTCAAGCTCTGAAGCTCCTGTTGGCTTTGAGTGACGACTGCAGCGTCATCAGCGAACAACAAGTCCCTTATGGTAACCCTTCTGATTTTTGTTTTTGCCTTCAACCTTGAAAGATTAAACAGACGGCCATCTGATCTAGTGTGAAGGCATATTCCTTCAGCTGCATCTCTGAATGCATGTTTCAGGAGTAAGGCAAAGAAGATTCCGAAGAGGGTCTGAGCCAGAACACAGCCTTGTTTAACGCCACTTCGTATGTCAAAGGGTTGTGATGTGCTTCCAGCATAATGGACTATTCCCTTCATGTCGTCATGGAATGACTATTATTTCCAGCAATTTAGCAGGGCAGTCTATGTAGGGGATGTAATAGCGTGCTCTTAAAAATTAAGGAATCTCATCACTGCCTGGTGTTTTGCCAGAGGCCAAGCTATCAATGGCCTTGTTGAGTGAGTTCCTCTAATGTTGGTTCGGCATCCAGCTCCTCCATAGTTGGCAGGCATTTGACAGCATCAAGGGCTGCAGGCGTAACGGTATTTTCTCTAGCGTAAAACTGTCTTACTTATCCCTTCTACTATTGCCATGAAGCGTAGTGGGGAGCTGACGTTTCCGTTTTTCAGCCAAATGTGTCGCGTTGGCTGCTGTGAGGATGGGTTGTTGTAAGATATCTGTGATGTTGTCTACCCATCTGCCTCTTGGGTCTTTCCCGTGCCCTGAAACCAGATCTTCTAATGTAGGCGAGTAGTGATATTCTCATGAGATGGCTAAAGTACTTAATTGTCTGTCTCTGTCTTCTTGATGCGGGATGTAGTTCCTACAATTGTTCTGATGTAATCAAGTCTCTCATTCTGCATGTGGCTGAGGTGGAGAAATACAGGCGCGAGTTGAATGAGTTTTCACGGCTGCGTTATGCATCCCTGGGCATACTCAAGGTTGCTGACGATACACTAGTAACACATTTGTACATGTGAGCTGCTGACGACTACACATCCTCATATTTCATAATAAAATCAGAGTGCCTACTAGATGTACATATACATATTCCCCGAAGACAACATGCTTTCACATTCGTGGCTGATAACATAACACGTATGCCACACACATTCCATACTGGCTACAGGCACAGACAAAATTGGGCTAATCAAGTTGCTGTTGTTGTAGTTGTTTTTTTTTTTTCAATTCTCCCCATGTTTTGTGCAGCGTGTTGTAAGAACAAATACAGCTTGCCTTCCTCTCTCTCTCACTCTCACTCTCTCTCTCACTCTCTCTCTTTCTCTCACTCTCTCTCTCTCTCTCATACTCCCCCTCCCCCAACCCCTTCTTTTTTTTTCTCCCAGCAATAGCTCGGATTACATCCCCAGAAATGACCTCATAGTTTGTTTTTTACCCCCTGTGTAGCGTCGTTCTGTTAACACACCAGGAGTAGACTGGGAAAGCGCAAGATACAGGAGAAGTAATATAAAAACTCCAACGCCTCTGCCAGTTATTAAGAAGTAATCTGGGATGTAGAACAACCATTGAAGAACGAAAGACTGCTGTTTTAGACTTCAGCAGTTGCAAATATGTGAGAGGGATGGCTCTTCTTTCCCTCACATGCTATGTCGCAGCAATGTTGAGAGAATCATTATAATTTAGAAAAATAAATTTGTCACCAACCTTTGCCCTCATTTCTAGAATATCTGCTTCATGGAAGAATCACTAATCACGTTCAAAAAGAAACTATATGGCGACAGAAAAAGGTGGACACAAACTGTCTATATTTCTTTCGAGTGAAAGATGTCGCTGTTTTGTTTGTTTGTTGTTATTTGTCTCTTTTTTTAAAAATTATTGAAATACCAAATTCTGCCCCTTCTGGGTTATTATTTGGATATGTTTAGTGTACTTTATTTTAAAAACCATATCCATATTCTATTTTTGTACTTTTAATGTTCTTTATTGATTGATCCAGATTACAAATTTGACAGTTTGTAATCTTAATACGGAGCGAAGGATTCAGGCTTTCGAGCATAAATGTTATAGAAGAATTTTGCGCATTTGCTATAAAGAGCACAAAACAAATGTCTATGTTAGAGAGAAGATAAACACCTATGCAGGCCACCAAGAACCACTTTTGTCAATAGTGAAACGTCGAAAGCTTGCCTGGTTTGGGCATGTAACTCGTCATGACTCCCTTTCGAAAACGATCCTTCAGGGAACAGTCGAAGGTAAACGGAGAAGAGGAAGGCAGAGAAAATCCTGGGCTGATAACATCAAAGAATGGGCAGGACACGGTTTTTCCACACTTGTACGCATTGCTGAGGATAGAGAGCAGTGGAGGACCCTGTCTGCTGATGCTTCCACCATGGCACCCCTACGACCCATGACGGGTTACGGGCTGAGATGATGATGAATCTTAATGCAGTGTGGTTCACCACATTCAATCTGTGCTATAATTATAGTATTACGAATTCATAACTTGTTTCAGTTTTGTTAATTCTTTTGGCTTTTGGTGTATCAAATTGTATGGAAAGTCAATTTGGAGAATCATTATGCTGTTTGGCAAATGTCGCTATCCAACTTTAACCGTTCATGTTAGCTTATGTTGACTTTGTAAAAGGATTCTTGTTTCCTTGTCTTGTCTCACTTCATTGTGTTGGAGCTTCTCGAGGCAAGGCTACTGACTTCAAAACCTACCATCATCCCGCTCAGGTCTAACCAGCTATAAATTGGCACCTGACTCTGCTCGAGTTAGGAAAGGCAAATGCAGCGAGGGAGCGAACCGGTTACCCTGCCACATAAAACTGATCTTGTATAGTGAAGCCTAAAACACTTCACAAATTGCGACATTATCTGCTATGGGACTGTCGTTATCTTTTAGATTGTGTAGCTAACTCCCTAGATAGGTCACGTGGCTCAATAAGACCGAACAAGCAATAAGAGTAAGTATTATAATTAACGTTTGGTGAACATTGTCAATCATGCCCGCAGTCTTACAACTGGGAAAACTGCTGAGATGGCAAAGATTCACCCACAAGTTGCTCAGTGTTACCAAGATGGCATGTGAAAAGTTTCACTGCAAATATATCTTCGCGAATCATGCCTCGCGTAAATTCAGTTCGTTGTAATTGTCCGGATAACACAAGGACGTGCTGTATAATGTTGACTGTTTCTTTTCGTTGATTGGCTGTTGAGGAAAACTGTTGCGGATAATGTCATGGAGAGTAAACAATTGACCTTAGTGTCAACGCACAAAGATTTTGATTTACCTGACGATGTGAGAGGAGATAGACTTTATTTTAACTTCCTCTCCCCCCCCCCCCCCCCCCCCCCCCCCCCCCCCGTAGAAGTCGTTGTTTTCTGACCTTTGAGTTTCCAGCCACGAGTTTCACTGCTGCCAAGGCGCATGTTAGTTTAGAGCGTGCTGCAGAGGTAATCGACCTTTCAGTCCGATATGTGCAAAATATTATCTGATTAGTTGTTTGTTTTTTATATACAGAAAACCAGTCTTATAATCTGACACATTGTATGGATATTCTCTTTGCCTACACAGAATATTGTAGTTACTTGTAACTTACTTTAAACAAGATATAGTCCCATAGCAGGTACTGCCGTTGGGGAGTAAAGTATTAAATATCACTGTACTGCGACCAGCTTTATGAAGTGCTGTGACCAGTGCCCTTCCTTGCTGCCTTTGTCGTTCTTAAATCAAGAGCAGTTCCAGGTACCCCTTTACAGTTGGGTAGATTAGAGCGTGACGCTACCAGGTTACGATCCTCAAACTTAGAAAAACCACGGAATACAAAAGAGAATTGGAGGACAGGTCAAGAGTGAGCATATGCCATAACAACACAATATGTGTAAATCTATTTTGTGGAAGTAAACAGCATATTTCTGTCTGCCAGAGGGGGACAAAAGAGTGAAAACTATTTACCACGGGTTCGGACAAGCCAATCGTCCCTGCCAGGTCTCCTTAAGTTGTTAAAGAGATTCGCTCTAAATATTAGTTTTAACCTGTGGTATTCTTGTCTTTCGGGATACGTCCTGTTTTGGACTTTACGTCAGTCCCTATCTCGCATGTAATTTTAATTTTACCAAAAATTTTATAAAGTATAGTTCACTGTAAATACTAATAATAAATATAGTTTTTAGCTTGTTGTGTTGAACTTTTCATGTTAGTGTGTTTAAATTACTGTGAAGTGCAGTTTATTCGAACCTGAAGGTGCGTTATCAAAAGGTTTTAATTAACGTATACTCGAAGCACGTTCAAGAAAAGGACTTTTTACGCTGCTTATTATGTAGTTCAATGTCAGGCCTTGAACAAACGGACGCCTGATCACCACGTCTGCAGTTTTTTAAGGTATAATCCGCTTTACTTTTGGAGCGAATTGCCCACTTTCGTACATATCCACTATAGTTTTGGTTAGTTTTTTCTTTCTCTCTTTCTTTTTTGTTTATGTTTGACCACGTGCTAATCGTATTCAGCGGAATATCAAGCTGATTGCATTTTTGTCAGTAAGGCTAAAGTACTTTTCCTCTAGACTCTTCGCCTTGTAAACATGCTCGACGCCGGCCACAATTGATTTTAAAAACTTTGTTTAACGTAATATTCCACGTGTAATTTCCCGGGGGTCTCTGATGGGACCATGAAAGAATAGGCCTACTGCAGCCTCAGGCATGTCGTACAAGGCTACTAATGGGAAGTTGTGCGTGAGGCTGGCAACATCATCAGGTAAAACTAATAGCTACAGAAACCACTCCTGCAAGAGCACATGAGAGCTAAGTGCAGGTTTTTTTGCCATAAAGACCAGCTGCAGTTGTATCTCCACAAGGAACGAAAAATGATGGTGATTGTGCAAGAATAGATATAAACAAACAGCAATCGTAATAATTCTGCTACCAGTTTGACAATGCCTACGTTTAACATCATCTACAGCCTTCCGGCAAAGGAAGGCTGGAATTAAAATCTGACAGTGTAAATAAACTTTATCTCCTCGTGAAAAACTTGAGTGGGTTAGATTGGCCAGTAGATGAAAGTGATTTAGGAAGTTCTTATGAAGATCTGTACATGTGGATAGCAGTCGGGCAGGATGCGGCTGCACTTTGCTGTTTCGCGTTTCATTCACGCACCCAACTTGGTTACCGACTATGGACTTCGATTTAAGATGTTACAAACCTGTGGAAGGGCAGGGTTTGCGAACCTCCTTATTATAAGCTTAATAATTAATTCGAACTTCGAATTCACAACTATACTTTAGTATACACATGTAGATCTAATGCTGGGGCATGTTCGAAGCTTTGAATTAAGTCGAACTTGTTATTATCTGGCTTTTAACTAAGTGCATTTCTCTGCATGTTAAAGGAAAATGTGCGAAATAAATAAATAACTTACTTAGTCGTTTCTCTTCCACCATGGGGTGTAGATAAATAAATTAAAATAACAATAATAATGCAACATTTCATTACAAAACTGTTTTGTCCAAACTTCTGTGCCTATCACCAGAAGTTGCTTCGCGCACCATAGGTTGAAAAAGTGTTGCCAGAGTTAATGACACCATTAAGAATTATTGTCCCTGATAATATGTTTATGCTGTAAAAGGTGCTGGCACAAGTAAGTAAAAAAAGGAGGTAAATACACACACACACAATGTGTTCTTAGTTGCCTTTAAGCTTCATTTCGAGCACAGATATTTAGTTTGTTAATGTTACGCTCTCTTTTTTTGAGCAGTTTTTTCATAACGTTGATTTGTCTTTCCGCGATCTCCGCACCTGTTGCACATGGACGCCCCTGTCGCACATAGACGCCCATGTCGTACGTTATTCTGTTCAGTGCATGCACCCATTTGTTAACGTTTGTAACGTATTATTTGTTGTATTTGTAGTAAATGTTTGAATTTAATAAAGAAATAACATATGGGAATGATGCACAGTTTACATTAATAAACTCCTGTGATGAAATATTGTATTGAAGTATATCCGGGATAACAGTGAGCCATAAATAGCCGTGTGTATGAAATGCATGATTTGATTCTTGCAATGTTAGATTTAGCTTGAATAATGCTTCTGTTAGACTCAGCTTTGCTGTTTGAAAACTTCCACCACAGAGACGCAGATAAACATGTCAGGTCGGACAGAGTTTCCTACCTGAAGTGACACTTATCCTAGAGAGCTAGGGTGCGTTCAGGGTTATGATAACTAATGTTAACGGACCTTGTTTTCATTTCTAGTGCTTTTAAGTTCAGTTAGCCGAAGGAAGACGTTTTTCCCCGAGTGTTCTTTCAATTACGGCGAAATAGTTGGCGGTCGTGTAGAGCTGCGTGAAATGTTTAAAGAGCTGTGTAGATTTGTTAAATACATTTGTTGTACGTATTTTATATGTCAATAGTTTCTCATATCTGGGTCATGTAATAACAGAAGATTGCAGATGTGAAACAGAAATCAAGAAGAGAATAAGAATGGACACTGCTACATTCAACTTCTTCTTCTTCGATCCTTAACCACCGACCGTCAAAGCAGTCAGTGGCCATCACGCCTAGTGGCGTCTTGTAGGGCAACAACAAATTGATTCCACTTTGCACGGTCGGTGGCCATCCTTCGTACAGTGCCCCAACTCTGGTTCATTCTTTGCATCTCAGCCTCCACAGTCCTCCGCCAAGTTGTCTTTGGTCGGCCTCTCTTTCGCTTTCCTTCAGGGGTCCAAAGTATAGCTGTTCTTGTGATGGCATCGGGGTCTCTTCTGAGGACATGACCAACCCAGCCCCAGCGTCTGCCAGCTATGATGGTGTGCATGTCCTCTTGCTTGCTACGAGTAAGCAGATCTTGGTTGGTGATGGTATTCGGCCAAAAGATTCGGTGAATTTTTCTTAGGCATGTTGTGTGAAAAGAGGACAATTTTGACATTTCCTTCTCTGTGACTCTCCAGCATTCCGCACTGTAGAGAAGCACAGAAAGCACGCAACTCTGGTATAATCTTAATTTTGTGCTTGTGCTGTATTGGGAGGACTTCCAGATGTTATTTAGGCTAAAGAAGGCTGTTCTTGCCTTATTCATTCTGATGTTGATGTCTTTGCCTGCCCCACCGTCTGGTGTTACTATGCTTCCTAGGTATGTGAAGGTATCTGTCTGTAACAGTTGCTGATTCCTTACTGATATGGGCTCAGGGTTGCTACATTCAACAACACGAGACAAATACTAATATCTAAACAATCAACTCAAAAATTAAAACAGAATCATCAGGTGCTATATATATTCTTTCATTATTGTATACTGTAGAAACATGGAACATGAACAAGCAATTGGAAGGGGAAAATGTGGCCTCTGAGATGTTGACATATAGAAGAAAGGGGCGTGCCTCGTAGAAAGAGAAGAAAACAAATAAAGAGGTCTTAGAAGACCTAGCAATGAAAAGAGAAATAATGATGGAGACCAAAATTAGACAGCTAAAATAGTTTGGCCATGTGACAAGACACAACACTGAAGACCACAATGTAAGGAAGAGTTGAAAGGAAACATGTAAGAGGAAGATAGTGCTGTAAGTGGACAAATAATATCAAGAAATATACAGGACAGACTGTGTCTGTGAGCATCATCAAGACAGAGGACACTGGAGATCAATTTCAGCCGATCTTAGACGGGCAGATAGCAGCTTGTCATGTTTTATATTAATTTAATTAGCATTGGAGAATTGAGATGGTGCGACTAGGTTGAAGAGCTGAATGACAAGAACTAGACAAGTGTACTTAGAACAAGAGATGCATAAGAAGACACTGGTAATGGATAAGGAGACGTATTGAGGAAACATGTTGATAGCATTACAAGTCAGTGTTTGCTCTGTATTCTCAGGGTAAGAGAAGCAGTGGTAGCCCCCCATCCCCCCTCCCCCGCCCCCGCCCAAAGCACCTGAGATGAGAACTGGAGATAGAAATGAAAATGATGAGATACACATGGACAAACGCAATAGAAGACCTGGCATTAGTTGGTTGAAGGGTAAAGACAGAAGAATTAGCACTGCACATATCGAGTGAAACTCGGAGACGGCAGAAAAAGATACAGGAACATATCTCAACAGAGTTTAATCGTAATGGTGTTTTATTGTTAAAATTTGGCAGAAAACTAGGACTTAAACTGTCAGAAGTAGTCAATAATAACGTAATACCGTTAATCCTGGCGTAAGTTAGGACGTATCTTTTAGGGGGTCCTTGAACAGAATTTATCTGTTAAAATATTTGCTAGTCTGAATTCTGTTATAACAAGAATGTAACAGTTAACTCAGCAGAAATAAGTGACTATCATATTGTGGTACATTATTAACAAGGTTGTAGCGAAATCTGTGAAACAATTGCTAAATTCAGTAAGATTTTACTCCTATGAAAATAAATAAACATGCTTTCCTAGTTTCGTCCTTGAGACTTACAATTAACATGTGCCAGAACTGCGACACCAAACTGCCGTTCTGATTAACGTAAGATTTTAACTTTAACGCCACTAATAGTAGCAATTCGGACATTTTCCAGAAGTGTAGAACGAAACTGCAGTAAAAATTAACGCAAATATTAAAGCCGCCTTGCAAAACCCCTCTTCGCTCGACACGCAGTTCTCTGCCTATATTCACGCTGTTGGACACGCCAGAATATATAAACACTCACACCAGTGTATTTCGGGCTAAAAAGTAACTATAAGGTAACATACGGCCAACGCGTTGTCCAATTTTGTGTGACGTACTACAAAAGCGCTGTTTCGTTCTGAATGAGAACGACAGTTAAAGAAAAAAATTACGATTTAACGTGGAAATTTTTTGAAAATATAGTACGAGAGGGTGAGAAAAGGAGCATAGTTGGTAGTGTCTCGATTTTGTTGTTTACATAATTTGAAATTGGCACCCAAGCGGGGCATAGAAGGTTAGATAGAAGAAAAACTTAGATAATTTTCTTACATGCTAAAATAAAAGACAGTGACGAATACAATGACATTAATTGGGTAATAGAAGAGTAAAGTGTTAATGTATCTTACCGTAGATATGAAAATATGTTATTTGAAGAATTGAAGAAGAAAAACGATAATAGTAAATATAGCAAATAAACGTATAAAAATATAAGCACTGTGTGACAGACAGCAACGGGATCAATAATTATTTATCAGAATTTGAACCACTCAATAAATAAAGGAGAAATTGACAGAAAACAGATGGACTAACAAACTGCATTTTTCTCAGCGTGACAGATATTGGGAAAGGGTAGGGTAGTCCAAGATTTGAAAATTGAGTTCAGTTTTAAAAAAAAAAGGACGCTAGAAGCTTTGCAGTCCCTGATTGGCTGGAGTCTAATATACTAACGGAGGAATTGGCTAGCCACCGTGGAAGAGATTGCGGCCTTACCACGTACTTCCTACAGAACGTAATGGGATCACAACAGCAAGATAAGAACCGATATGTAGAGAACTCTCTGTCCCCTGGGGAAGAATCTGCTGTACAAATTAACAGGGAAGAGGCAACCCCTCTAATGAGTAAGGAAGTACATAATGACGAGTGTTCCTTAAATTCTGTTGAAAGGGAGCATTCTGAGAAAGACCACCTAAAAACTAGTAGGAGAAGCCTAAAAATAGGAACATGGAATGTTAGAACTTTAAACGGAGAAGGAAAGCTTGACAATCTTATATTAGAGGCAACAGACATGAAACTCGATATACTGGGAGTTGCAGAGGCAAGACTTTTGGATACAGGCTACATAACAAGAGACCAGTACACGCTTATACACTCAGGAGGAGAAAAACACGAAAGAGGGGTAGGAATGTTGATAAAGAAGGAGTTAGAAAAATACGTATGTGGATACTGGACACACAATGACAGAATGATGTTACTAAGGATGAGAGCAAAGCCATTCGACATATCAATCTTACAAACTTATGCACCAACTAAAGATTACAGCGAGGAAGAAATAGAAGAATACTATGAAGAGCTACAACACACACTTAAACCAGTCAAATCTACAGATGTGTTGATAGTAATGGGTGATATGAATGCAAAAGTAGGAAAAGGAAAATACAAGAAAATAGTAGGACAGTATGGATTAGGGACAAGAAATGATAGAGGAGACAGACTTATCCAGTTCTGTGAAGAAAACCAGCTGGTCATATGTAACACCTTTTTTGAACATCACCCAAGGAAATTATACACATGGAAAAGCCCAGGAGATGTAACACGTAATCAAATCGACTATATCATGATAAAACATAGATTTAAGAACAGTGTCACAAGTGCAAAGACACATCCTGGCGCCGACATAAATTCAGATCACAATCCAGTTGTCATCAAAGTAAATATAAAGCTGAAAAGAGCAGGAAACAGAAGACAGGAGGAACCCCAGATAGAAATATCAGCGCTGAAACAACCAGATATAAAACAGAAATATTTAATCGAAGTCAAAAATAAATATCAACAGTTATTGACAGAAAGCATGGAGCAGTATAGAAGAGAAAACCCAGAAGAAAAAGCAACCGCAAAATGGGAATGCTTAAAAACAAGCATACAATCAGCAAATGCAAATTTACCTAAAAAGGAGTCTAAGAAAAATCAAATTTGGATGACAGATGACATCTTGAATAAAATGGCAGAAAGAAAGAAAGCAAAAAACACTCCAGAATAAAAAAACAATAGACAATGACATACGTACTATGTGTAGAGAAGCAAAAGAACGGTGGATAGAAACAAAATGTAAGGAAATAGAAGACTTGGAAGCGAAGCACATGACAAGAGATATGCATGAAGAAATAAAGAAATTATCAAATCGGTCGCGGTTTGCACAAGGAGGAAGCTGTATCAAGAACAAAAATGGTGTAATATTACTTGATGAGAAAGACATATCAAACAGATGGGCAGAATACGTAAAAGAACTATTCGAGGACAACAGAGGTAAAAACCATCACCAGATTCTAACGAAGGCTCAAACATTCTCAGATCAGAAGTAGAGAATGCCATTCATATGATACAAAAAGGAAAATCAGCAGGCATGGATAACATAAAAATTGAAATGATAGAAGCTCTGGAGAGCTTTGGTATAGATACAATCACAGAAATATGCAACGATATATACAATACAGGATATATACCACACGACATGAAGACATCAGTTTTTATAACATTGCCCAAAAAACCAAATGCAACAGAATGTTCAGACTTCAGAACAATCAGCCTGATGAGTCATGCAATTAAGATACTGCTCAAAATCATACAGGAAAGAATAAAAAGTAAAGTAGACAGCGAAATCCAAGAAGAACAGTTTGGTTTTAGACGGAACAGTGGAACAAGAGAGGCAATATTTTGCCTTAGAATATTAGCAGAAAAATATACAGAGGTCCAAAAAAGTATGTATATGTGCTTCATTGACTATAAGAAGGCTTTTGACAGAGTCCATCATGAGAAAATAATTGAATGCCTCAAAGACATAGGTATTGATGGAAAAGATATAAGAATACTCAGTAACCTTTATTGGGAGCAAACTGCCACAGTAAGATCTGGAAGGAATTATTCACCATACATAGACATAAAAAGAGGTGTCAGACAAGGTTGTGTGCTGTCCCCTTGCCTATTTAATTTATACACCGAAAAAAATTTCAAACAGATACAGGAAATACCAGGCCTGAACATCAGTGGAAGGTCAATAAACAACCTTAGATATGCAGATGATACCGTGTTGTTAGCTGAAAGCGAACAGGAGTTACAAGAACTAGTGAAGCAAGTGAGCAGCATAAGTCATGAATATGGACTCGACATTAATATTGAGAAAACAAAAACTATGATAATTAGCAAAACAAACGATAAACCCACATTAAAGATAAGCATAAATGGGAAAATCCTGGAACAAGTCAAGAGCTACGTATATCGTGGTCATATAATAACAGAAGATGGCAGATGTGAAACAGAAATCAAGAAGAGAATAGGAATGGCCAAAGCTACATTCAACAACATGAAACATATACTGACATCCATACAGTTATCTCACAAATTAAAACTGAGAATCATAAAGTGTTATATATATTCTGCATTTCTGTATGGTGCAGAAACATGGACGATGAATAAGCATTTGGAAGAAAGAATTGAGGCTCTTGAAATGTGGATATATAGAAGAATGGGGCGTATCTCATGGAAAGAGATGAAAACAAATAAGGAGGTCCTAGAAAATCTAGGTATGAAAAGAGAACTAATGAGGGAGGTCAAAGTTCGGCAGTTAAAATACTTTGGCCACATAAAAAGGCATAACACCTTGCAGAAGACCATAACAGAAGGGAGAGTTGAAGGCAAACGTGCAAGATGAAGACAACGCTATGAGTGGGAAGATAACATCAAGAGATGGACAGGAAAGAGTCTATCAGAGTGCACCATCAAGACAAGAGACAGAAGACGTTGGAGATCCATTACAGCCAACCTTCGTTGTGGAGATGGCAACTGATGATGATGATGATTATTGAATATGTATGAAAACTTTGTGGGTAGAAGTTTATCTAGAGGGAAGTCAACATCAAACTTTGTGTTGTTTCACAGAGTTGTTAGGAAATATATTAACATGTTGTAGAAAAGCCAGACAGGCTTTCTGACACTTTGGGAGAAAGTAAAATTAAATATTAATGGGGAAATTGTTGTACAGTATTATGACATAAGACCAGGAAAACCAATGGCCGTCGTCTTCAGCAAGTCACCGTGATTGTACATGACTTGATATTATTAACTTAAAATGTTTCCTTTGTCAAGGAAAGTGTCAAACTATAGTTTGAAGTTATTTGACCATGAATGGGGTAACAAACCAATTAAGAACGCTAACTAATTGTTTGGTTACCATGCTGAGTCTGAATATGATTTACAATGTTTATTAGTTAGGGAAAGAGAGAGTATATCAGAGGTTGAGTAGGACGCATTTATATCGTTCCAGGGTTTCATCTATGACTCAAAGTGAGCCCAGGTAAACCCATACCTGTATATACTTCTGCATCTAAAGACTTGAGGCAGTATCGACTGTGTGCCTCCTTGTTATATTTAAAGAGCAGAATCCTGACTTGGCAGTGGAAGCTGGTGATGTGAACATAATTCATCCTGTATACCAGAAAATACTAAGTTAAGAAATCGTCTCCGGGCACTTGATATATCAAACTCAAGTACTCTCATTTCCCAAATGTGTATTAGATCATTCAGATTATGATGAAGACATACGTTCGTTCAATCAAAAACATAATTCGCAGGTTGAGGTGTTAGGGTCGGTTAGCAGAAGCGTTCCCTGAAAACTACAAACTTCAATTATCTTTTTAGACTAGGAGGGCCTTCACAGCGTTGACACCCTCACATCTTGCATTACAATTTACATTATTACCAATAACATCCAAAATCACCACAAAAGGTCATGCACATAAAACACAAAGCACGATAAACGACAAGGGAAATTGAGCTCGATTTGCCAGAGTGGCCTCTCACGGCAAAAGGTACGATCGAAACACGGTGGGCTTCATCCTACCCACTGTATATGGGTAGCTGACTCTGCTCTTGATTTAGGGAGGAAGAGAAACGGGCTTTCCCACATCTGCAGCTGGATCAAGTAAAAGTGAAGTCTCTAATACTTCACATCCCTATGACAGAATCTGCTATGGGGGCTACCTTGAGCTTATGTTATTCATATAGCACATACAGATTCCCTTCTACTGTCGTCAGTACTGCACACAAATAAAATAAGAAAAAGCGTTTTTGA